>CM071846.1:31755173-32355173 GCA_036507275.1 Sicyos edulis | reverse complement strand
CAGAGATTTATTTAAATCATACAAACTTTACAATAGTTACAACAATGCTAGAGTCCGGAAATACATTCAGAAAACACCCTAGGGCTCCGTGCCCAACTACATGCATTCAGAGAACATTTAAATCATAAACATAAAACTCAGAGTTGAACAACGGGTTTCCATGATCACAGCTCCTCCTCCAGCCATCCTGTCTCGCACCATGGCTACCTGTGGAAAAACCATATAATAAGGGTGAGTAACGAATTACTCAGTAAGAATCCCCAACCGGGGTACAATACGATATAATCAGTCATCTAGTACCAAAGCATGCAAGCAAACAGCTACCAACACAGATCATAGCTCAACGAGCTCATAAAACAAGATCTGGAGTCATCGAGAAGTCTCTTTTTAGGCCTAGGGATTGGATACATCGACCAATCTCCCGACATCACCGAGGTATCTGTCACTCGGGGGGAATACACTAATCCCTAGAATGTCCTCAAGGGCCTCCTTGCCCTTGCACTAAACTGGACTTACGGGAGAGTACCCGAAGTCAGGCTCTAACGGAAAGAATGGTGTACTCACGACATTAGCCCGGGGGAGCTCTCCGAGCCGGCAACTAACGCGTGTGTGCGCGCACACCGCATGCTCTCTCGCAACCGGCGTAAATGCGGGGCCTAAGGGCAAACTCACGCGGGCAGTGCACATGCCTATGACTCGGAAGCGGTGTCACTGATCATAGTAGCGCGAGGCCCTCAGAGCTTATCTCATGCGGCTGATCCACCGACACTGAAGCTAGAAACGGCCAAGGCAAAGCTTACACCGTTGGCGGGGTTCCGCTCTAGCGAGCTACAAACTAGGCATACGCCAATGAGGTAGCTAAGTCTCATTGGTCTGGGAGGGGGAGAAAAAACAAGGTATGTTATGCGTTGCTCAATATCCGACCACCGGGGACAAAGTACGTTATGTCGCTCTCAACCCTCAAGCAATGCTTTGCTTTACTCCCGACCGGTGGGGACAAGATACGTTATGTCCGCTCTCTCGGCCTGCGGATGATGACAAACCCTACAACTCTATCTAAGAGTACAGAGTAAAAAGCAATGATTCCTGGCTAGCAAACAATGTCCGACATCAAACACATTTACCTAGCATGATACTACGAGCTTAAGCAGGAATCATAAGCATGCTGGCAGAACAAACCTAGCATGACACTAACATGTAAAATCAAGCAAACATGCTAGCGAGAAATCAATCAAAGGCGATCTATTACTATCATGCTCATAACATCAACAAACAAGCAAGGCATAATCATGAAAATATCGCAGGGCCCACACAACTTCGGTAAGAAATCCTTACCTGGTCGGAAGGCAACAACACACAATAAAAATAACTGCGATCGAACCCGAGCAACCTATAGCAAGCCAAACAAACACATCAATAATCACACAATAGGCCTAAATAATAATAAAATAAACAGGGCTCGGCTCGGGAGCAACTCACGGCACGGGTGACACTGTGAACGAGCCGCAACAGATCGTGCGAGGCGACCAAAGGGGCCGGGCCTGGCGCGCTGGGTGTAGAGGGGGCTCATTTGGGTGTTATGTTGGCTGCCCGCGACAGCGCGCTTTGGCTTTAGCTCTCGGCTGGCGCGCGGCGGCGCGCGGCTCGGCAAGCTACAGGGCGAGGGCGTGCGACACAGGGGCGGGGTTGCATGATCTGGCGCTGGGACGCACGACTCGAGTTGGGCTCGGCACTGGGCGACGCGGCTCAAGGTTGGGCGACTCGAGCGTGGACGGACACGAGCTGGGCGAGCTCGGGCTGGCGACGCGACGGCCTGGGCGAGCTCGGGCGACAGCGGCGGGGTCGCATTGACACTGGGTGGCGGCCTTTCGGGCGATCTAGGGCTGGCGATGGCACGACCTGGGCAGGGCTGGGGCTGGCTCGGGCTGGGGCTGGGCGAGCCAAGGGGCTGGGTCGGCTAGAAGGGGGGCTAGGTCGGGGAGAGAGAGAGAGAGTGAAAAGTGGTTTTGGGAAAAAAAAAAAAAAAGAAAATGGAAAATAAAAAGGAAAATGGGAAAAAAGGAAATAAATGGGATTTTAATCCTATTTCCATCCTTATCCACTTTTATCCAAATCAAAACCTTAAAATCCCATTTCTCGGCTTCCTCCTTCGAGACCCGACCGAAGCAATCTTTTCCAATCAACAAATCTCACTTAAATCCAACTCCCAAACCAACAATAAGGGCCCGGGCTCAAATCCCAAAGGAAACACCCAACAACCAATACTTTGCCAAAGCCTAAACCACAACCGAGCATCCAACTGACTAGCCCAAACACCACGGAACTCGCAGCCAACAACAAACAAGCCTCGACAAAGGCAGGAGCTTCCTCGAAGCCCTGAAAACCACAAATCCTGCCCGGGGAGCCAAAAGACCAAAATACCCCCAAGGGGCCAAACGGCTCTAAAACCCAACCAAACAACCGAATCTTGACCCGAAGGCACCTCGAAAACTGGAATAGGAAACTGGGCTGTTACGACCCCTCCCCCGGTGGTTGAGTAAGTACTGTTAGTTCTGGGTAGGTGGTCCAAACGGTTGTGGACTCCCTCTGGTGTTGCTTCCGAGAGAGTTGCCTGTTGATGCCTTTGGGTTTGAGCAAGGCAGCGAGCATGTGTGTAGTTCGCTATCCATCGGAAGTCCGTTTGCTAAGGAATCATCCCCGTTTAGAAGGAGTCAACGTAGCTCCTGAGTTGTGAAGTTGAGCAGAGTGGCGCAGCGGTCAGTCCAGCCAGGGGAATTCCTGTGTAGTGTTAGTAGCAAGCGGCAAGTTGTTCGACCTCGTGAGGACGGTGGTTAGCCAGGCTAAATGGTTAAGTTGTTGCTGATTATTTGATGGATCTTTGGGGTTTGAAGAACCCCTAGTTTCTGTGATCGTTGAGTTGCACCGTGGATGCCAGTTTCGAGTATTAACTTTTGGGGCAGTCTTGCTTGATTGGTGTTGCTCATGATCCGCAAGCTTTGTGGTTGTCGTTATCGTTATTCCTCAGGATGTTTCGGTGTGGAGTTTCTGGTTGGAAGTGGAGTTACGTCTAAGCTAAAGGAGGGAGTCCTTTGAGTAGCCAGATGGGCTTAAGAGTTGAGTGGCAGTTTGGAGGCGAGCCTTGCTCGTTATATGCTTGGGTTGAGTTTCTGCAGAGCAAGCCTTTCTCGGGCTTTGTTCCTAGTTGTGGTGCGTTGGCAGTTTGCGTTTAGCTGAGCCACAGTCGAGTGGGTTGGCACAGAGGTGCCCTGGCTTTGGTTGGGAAAACCTTTGAGTTGTTATCCTCGAGGTGTTGTGTTGCTAGTAGCCGCGTGATGTTTTATTCCCTGCAGCTAGAGATTTTTGTGAGAAGAATGTTGTTTGTTTTCCTGTCTGGCGATGATCTCTTAGGCCAGTTGCTGGTAGGTTTGCATTGAAAAGTTTGCTGTCGGCCGATGAGGGGCTCCAGTTTGTTGGTTTGACCGAGTGGAGCCTGTGCCTGAACCTTGTCTTTTAAAGGTGGCCGTAGCTGAAGTTTCAGCTGGTGTGATGGTGGTAGCCGTTTGGTGAACCAGGAAAGTGCCCCTTGGCTTTGGTGTTTCGATTTCTCTTAAGATGGTTGCTTAAGTGTCGTGGACGCGTGTTAGTTGGAAAAGTTTGCCTTTAAGATCAGTCACCAGTTGGTGGTTCGATTGGATTTCGTTAAGGCTTATAGGAAACCATTGGAGTTCGTTGGTCTCTTGTGAAATAAGGGAAGGCTGGCTGGTTTCTGGAACCCGAGAGGTTAAGTTGGTTGGCCAACATGGTGTAGGGTTGAGATTGTTCGTTAACAGCTGTAAGTATTAAGAGGAGTTACGCCGGTGCGTGGTGTAGAGTTTTAGAGCTTGTGATCCGTCCACGAGTTTGCTGAGAGTAGTGCCGTAGAGAGGCATTTCGAGTTGGGTTAGCAGGGTTAAGTGAGCCCTAAGATTTTAAGACCGTTTGAGAGCTAGTGTAAGTTTGAGGATGTGGCTTACCGTTTAGCACTATCGCATCTAATTCTTTGGAGTTCAGTGTATGCCCAGTCTTGGTTGAGATAGCTTGTGGCAGACTGGATGGCTCTGTGGCTTTGAGCCTTTGGGAACCCAAGGGGGGTTTGGATTTCGAAGAAGGTTTAGTGTTGTCTTGACTGGGAGTTTGGATGGTTAAGGATCAGTGGAGATTTCCTAGAGTTGTTTTTGTAAGGACTTTCGAGGACGAAAGTCTTAAAAGGAGGGAGTATTGTAATGACCCAGTTTTCTATTTTGGTTTCCCAGGTGTTTCCAGTTCATTATTCGGATGTTCGGATGGGTCGTTAGTGCTATTTTAACCCTTAGGGGCATTTTGGTCTTTTTGCCCCCGGTCGAGGTTTTGTGGATTTTGAGGACTCCAGGGTCATTCCTGCCTTTGTCAAGGCTTAATTGTTGTTGGTTGCAGGACCCAAGAAGTTCGGGCTAGTTGTTTGGAAGTTTGGAGGTGTTTTGGTAATTAGCAAAAATATTGTTAATTAGAGTGCTTCCTTTGGGAATTGAACCCTTGACCTAACGGTGATTAGGAGGCTTGATTTAAATGGGTTTTATTAAATGGAAAAGAATGCGTCAGCTAGGACTCGAAGGAGGAAAGCCTTGGGAAGGGATTTTGGACTACCCAAAGCCTATTTAATTTAGGAAAAAGGAAAAGAAAAGAGAAAAACCCTTATTCTTTCCCCTTCTCTCTCTCTCTCTCTCTCTCTCTCTCTCTCTCTCTCTCTCTCTCTCTCTTTTCCGACCTCACCAAGAAACCCAGCCCTAGCCGCACCAGCCCCAGGTCGTCCAAGCTCAGCCCGCTGCAGACCTGGCTTGCCCAGACGCGCGCGACCGAGCCGCCTCGACGTGCGCACGCGACGCGCGCCGCCGCGCCGCCAGATCGCTCGCATCGCCGCCGCCTGCCGCCGTCGCGTCGACGACCAGCCCGCCCAGAGATCGGCCCCACACGCGTCGCCGCCAGCCGTCGACGCGACGCGCCCGATGCCCCCGTGATCGCCCGATGTCCCTCGCTGCCGCCCAGCCACGTCGCCTGCGCCGCCCAGACGCGTCGCCCGCGCACTGCCCCATAGCCCAGACGCGTCGTTTGCGCGATCGCTCCAAAGGCGTTTGCTTTCGCCTTGCCGCGCCCGAGCAGCGCGCCGGTCGCGGCGCGTGTCCTGTCGCACGCAGCAGCCGCCGCCGCCGCCCCTTGTTGCCGAGACCCCGTGTCTTCTCGGTTGGTAGCTCCCGAGTACCTTCTTTCTTGGGCCCTAAGCTGTTGGTTGCTGTTTAATTGATTAGGTTGTTTTTATAAATGCTTAGGTTGTTCGGGTTCGCTTAGAAGCTCGAGGGTCGCTTGGTTGATTTATGATAGCTTTTTCTGCTTGTTTCCAGGTAAAGATTTCTTACCGTGGTTGTGTGGGCCCTGCGATATTATCATGAGGTGCCTTGTGTGCATTTTTACTTTTATAAGCATGTTAGTGGATAGGACAGCTTGTGATTGAATTCTTGCTAGCATGTTTGCTTGTTGTTCATGTTAGTGCCATGCTAGGTTTGTTCTTCCAGCATGCTTATGTGTAAAGACCCGGCCCGAATGGGGCTCTAAATGGGACTTCACCTCAATGCATGCATTCAAAGTTAAAAACAATAAGCAGGAATGACTTTCGGATTCCAATTAAAACAAAACATTCAAAACATTTCATTCAAAGTCAAGACAATTTTCCTGAAACCTGTCCCTGTCTCCAAGCACCTGTTTCAAGATAAATACGTTTCCAAAAGATTACTCTGATCAGAGATTTATTAAAGCATTCAAAACTTTCGGCGATTTGCAACGATCTTTGGAATCCGTAAAAACATTCAGAAAACATCCCAGGGCTCCGTGCCCGGTTACATGCATTCAGAGGAAACGAAAACATAAAGAGTCATAACACAAAATCAGAGTTTGATGGCTGGTCCCCATGATCACAGCTCCTCCTTCAGCCATCCTGTCTCGCATCTCGGTTACCTGTGGAAAACCACAAAAATAAGGGTGAGTAACGAATTACTCAGTAAGAATCCCCAACCGGGGTACAATACGATATACATGGTCATCTAGATGAGTGTATGCAAGCTATGAGTATAAACACAGAAAAGAGCACATAGCTTGAGTCCATACTTGGACCTCGGATGCCAACTCAGGGTCTTAGTTCGGAATAATCCACCACACAATACGCCCTATACGAGAAACAAGTCCCGGCCTCAGCCTGTCTACTGTCGAATGAAAGGTGCACTAACTCAAGATCCCGAGGAGCTCTCCGGTCGACGCTGTAATGAGCGTAAGCGCGCACCGCGTGCTCACTGCAGAACTATGGGGTGCCGGGTCTAGTGGTGGCAAGTTGTCCATGTCCAGCCACCACGCCTAACTAAATCTACGGATCGGTGTCACCGACATAGGGGTGTGAGACTCGACACGTGAACTATGTCACTGAACCACCGCACCTGAGGCTAAGGAACCGGTCGTGGTAGGCTTACACCAGGAAGCCGTCCTTGCCCTAACAGGTGGCAATCAAGGGCTACGGCCGAACAAGCTGAGGTCGTGCCGACTGCCGGGGATGAGGCAATGCCAAGTCATCATCCCGACCGTTGGGGCATTTAACAGTATGCCACCCTCACCTAGGATTGCAGGGCCAGACGTTAAGGTTAGCTAATCCCTAACGGGATCAGGGACGGAGCACCATCTCGTACGTCCCTGTCGGGGATGCAAGGTTCGTTATGCACCCGGCCCGGATGATGCTATCTACCGCACTCTAACTTTGTCATAGCAATCAGCAAACAATCCAATACATTCCAATACGTGCTCAATAAGAATACAACGAACCTAGCATGATACTACGAAGCAAGAACAGATACGAGCATGCCAGAAAGGAACAACCTAGCATGGACTAACATGAGAACAACGTAGGAATTCATGCCAGTCGGGAATTCAGAATAGAGCACTTAGTTACACATGTCAATAAACACAAACAAGCAATCTGTAACAGCCCAGTTTCCTATTCCAGTTTTCGAGGTGCCTTCGGGTCAAGATTCAGTTGTTTGGTTGGGTTTTAGAGCCGTTTTGACCCTTGGGGGTATTTTGGTCTTTTGGCTCCCCGGGCAGGATTTATGGTTTTCAGGGCTTTGAGGTAGCTCCTGCCTTTGTCGAGGCTTGTTTGTTGTTGGCTGCGAGTCCCGAGGTGTTTGGGCTAGTCGGTTGGATACTCGATTGTGGTTTGGGCTTTGGCAAAGTATTGGTTGTTGGGTGTTTCCTTTGGGATTCGAGCCCGGGTCCTTAGTGTTGCTTTGGGAGTTGGATTTAAGTGAGTTTGATTTATTGGAAAAGATTGCTTGGTCGTCTCAAGGAGGAAAGCAGGAAATGAGATTTTAAGGTTTTTAAATGGATAAGGATGGATTTTGGATAAAAATCCCATTTATTCCCTTTTTCCCATTTTTCTTTTATTTTTCCTTTTATTTTCTAAATTCCCATTTTTTCTTTTATTTATTTTTTTTCCCAAATCTCTTTTCTCTCTCTCTCTCTCTCTCTCTCTCTCTCTCTCTCTCTCTCTCCCCGAGCCCCCTGACAGCCAAAGCGGCCCCTTGGCTCGCCCACTGACGAGCAGCGGCCCGGCCATGAGCGAGCCTGCCCCTTCGCCCAGCCAGCCCGAGCAGCCCCAACCCTGTCCAGGTCGAGCCTCGCCCAGTCGAGCCCTGCCCTGCCCAGGTCGAGCCTCGCCCAGCCGAGCCTTGCCCTGCCCAGGTCGTGCCATCGCCAGCCCCAGCTCGCCCGAGCGTCACCCAACTCCTGGCCGCCCAGCTCGTGTCACCCTGCACTATGCCGTGTCGCCCGAGCAGCCCTCGCCCAGGCCCACGTTGCCCAGCCTTGAGCCGCGTCGCACAGTGCCAGGCCGCCCAGCCCTCGCGTCGGCCGTGTCGCCCGCGCCTGTGTCGGTCAGATCGCGCGTCCTGTAGCCCGTCGCGTCGTGTCAAAAGCGCCCGTGCGCCGTCCTTGTGCCAAGCCGCGCCGCGCGCCTTGCTTCGCCTCTGTGTCGCCCGCGCGCCTGTCCGCGCACAGCCCAGCGCCTCAGCGTCGAGCCAGCTCCTCAGCGCCCGTGCCAGCGCGCCCCAGCGAGCCCCCTGCGGCCCCAGCGCGCCCAGCCAGACCCTTTGGCTGCCTCGCCCGTGCAGCCGGCTCTTTCGCTTGTCAGCCGCGCCTCGTGAGTTGCTCCCGAGCCGAGCCCTATTTATTTTATTGTATTTAGGGCTATTTTTATGATTATTGATGTGTTTGTTTGGCTCGTTATAGGTTGCTCGGGTTCGATCGCAGTTATTTTATTGTGTGTTGTTGCCTTCCGACCAGGTAAGGATTTCTTACCGGAGTTGTGTGGGCCCTGCGATATTTTCATGATTATGCCTTGCTTGTTTGTCGATATTATGAGCATGATAGTAATAGATCAGCTTTGATTGATTTCTGCTAGCATGTTTGCTTGATTTTACATGTTAGTGCCATGCTAGGTTTGTTCTGCCAGCATGCTTATGATTCCTGCTTAAGCTCGTAGTATCATGCTAGGTAAATGTGATTGATGCCGGTCATTGTTTGCTAGCCAGGAATCATTGCTTTTTGCTCAGTACTCTTAGATAGAGTTGTAGGGTTTGTCATCATCCAGAGGCTGAGAGCGGACATAACGTATCTTGTCCCCACCGGTCGGGAGTAAAGCGAAGCATTGCTTCACGGGTTGAGAGCGGACATAACGTACTTTGTCCCCAGTGGTCGGATATTGAGCAAAGCATAACATACCTTTCTTTTTCTCCCCCCTCCCGGCAGCTAATGAGACTTAGCTACCTCATTGGCGTATGCCTAGTTTGTAGCCTGCTAGAACGGAACCCTGCCAATGGAGTAAGCCTGCCTTGGTCGGTTCTTAGCTTCAGGTCGGTGGATCAGGCTGCACAGATGAGCACCGAGGGCCTCGAGCTACTGTGATCAGTGACACCGCTTCCGAGTCATAGGCATGTGCACCTGGCCCGCGTAGTTTGCCCTTAGGCCCCCGCATTTACGCCGGATGCAGAGAGCATGCGGTGTGCGCGCACACGCACGCGTTGCCAGTTCGGGGAGAGCTCCCGGGCTAATGTCGTGAGTACACCATTCCTTCCGTTAGAGCGACTTCGGGTACTCTCCGTAAGTCGATTTAGTGCAAGGGCAAGGAGGCCCTTGAGGACATTCTAGGGATCAGTGTATTCCCCGAGTGTGAGATACCTCGGTGATGTCGAGGATTGGTCGATGTATCCAATCCCTAGTAGGAAGAAAGAGACTTCCGATGACTCCAAATCTTGTTTTATGAGCTCGTTGAGCCATGATCTGTGTTGGTAGCTGTTTGCTTGCATGCTTTGGTACTAGATGACTGATTATATCGTATTGTACCCCGGTTGGGGATTCTTACTGAGTAATTCGTTACTCACCCTTATTATGTGGTTTTTCCACAGGTAGCCATGGTGCGAGACAGGATGGCTGGAGGAGGAGTTGTTTTCATGGAAACCCGTTGTTCAACTCTGAGTCTTATGTTTATGTTATGATTTAAATGTTTTCTGAATGCATGTAGTTGGGCATGGAGCCCTAGGGTGTTTTCTGAATGTATTTCCGGATTCTAGCATTGTTGTAAAGTTTGTATGTTTTAAATGAATCTCTGATCAGAGTAAGTTTTATAAATGTATTTGACTTGGAACAGGTGCTTGGAAACAGGGACAAGTTCCAGGAATTGATGTTGATTTTAAATAGATGTTTTATGTTTTAGTTTTACCTAGAATCCGAACACCATCTTGCGAATTTTCTGTACATTTGAATGCATGCATTGAGGTAACGGCCTAGTTAGAACCCGTTTCGGGTCGGGTCGTTACAAGTTGGTATTAGAGCTTAGAGTCATAGATTCTGTAGACTGACCTTTGTTGTAGGTCGTTTTTCCATGATCATCAACACTTCGACAGTCATCAGGTACGCCTAAGTTTACTGTTTTAAAGAAAGGGGGTAAGAATTTACAATACTTTTCATCTAGTGTATGCCTTGTGTAGAGTTGTGGAGCGGAGACGAAAGCGGTGTTCTCGACTCGTTGTTGGTTTGGGCTTAGAGAGCCATCATGCCAACTTTTCATGATCGAGCATGATTTAGCGACTTGTTGAGGTATCCAGATAGATTCGGATGCCCCCGGGAGGTCGTCCCGAGGGAGGCAGAGCTTAGACTCCGTGAGGCCATTTGTGGCCCGATTCTTCGCTTTTCCCTAGTGAGAGGGTGGAGGTGCTTTGTGCAGATCGCCAGTATGTTGATCGCACCCAGAGGAACAGGACGCTTGGCATGTCCGACCGAGGAGTTGGACTGATCGTGTTGATGTTGAGGCCGCGTCCAGGGTCGTTTAGACCCGTTGGCCAGAGTTGGCCCTGGCAGTTGAGTTGCCTAGTGGAGGGGGTAGAGGCTAGCACGCCTCAGAGTGAGACTCCTTGAGCAGAGTGTGCTCCAGCCATGAGAGATTGGATGGTAGGTCTTTAGTTATCAGAGAGCGGAGACATCTTTGCCCCCTTGCAAACCTGCTGTTGTTTAACAGCCCAGTTTCCTCAGATGTTTGGTAGAGTTGAGCACTCTTCCTTGGTGAGCTCCTAGAGTGGAGCTAGCTGCTGCTTGTTGAGAGATCCAGCCAGAGTTTTGTTGAGCATCATGAGGAGATGCAAGAGTAGGCTGTGAGCCTTCGGTTTGATGAGATGCCTTAGGCATGGTTGTTTGAGTTGAGCCCTTGTATGCCTAGCCAGAGTTGTTGTCACTTGAGGTAGTGACCTTGTTGGCCCCATCTGTAGTAAGATGTGGATTTGGTAGTAGTAGCACTTGAGGTGCATTGGTTGGTGTGCCACTTTGGCACTAAGTCTGGTTCAGGCTTGAGTTTGGCTTGGGCATAGCAGATGGTTCTATGCCGTCCGGAGTTCAGCGCACTCCTTTAGCCTTGGATCCGTTTATGGCAGTTGCACCTGTTTAGGTCGTGCCAAAGGGCTAGTTCAATGGTAGTCGATGGACTACAAGCGAAAGGATGCTCGAGAGGAGCCGGAGCCTCTTCCCAGTGTTTCTGGGGGTTGAGTTAGTCAGCAGGTTTCCGGTTGGTAAGTGTTGGTGCGCGTGAGTCTCGCGCTAGTGTTAAGGCCAAGAGATTCTTTGTGGTTGGTAGTGCGGTCAACTACCTTCGAGTGCCTTAATCTGAGGAGAGTTGAGCATCGTAGATGCGAGTTCGGTCCAGTAGAGGGACCCTGAGTTGGATGGTCATGAGATGAGCTGGATGCCTATGAGGCGAGGTGGATGCCATGAGGCGAGTTGGATGCCTTTGAGGCGAGAGGATTTGGATGCCTTATGGGTAAGCACCCTTGGTAGAGGCTTGGTAGTAAGTTCGGTGTGGCATGGTTATGCCTTGGTAGAGCAAGGTTGCCTCAGCTTTTAGCATCGTGTGGAGATGGAAATTTTGGTGTTCCATCGATTGGAGTTCAGTTGGAAACTGAACAAGTGCGGTGGTAGCAAAGCCGCGCAGTTTCTGTTCGCCTTTGCTAAGAGAGTTGTTTGGATCCTTTCCTTGGGTAGAAGCCTTGTTGAGGCTAATGTTTGAGTAGGAGGACGACGCATTCGGTAGCGTTTCGGGTCCTCTTGGTGTCCAAGGAGTTGGAGTTGGCCAGCATGGTTGAGATGTTGGAGAGAGTTGTGCCTGTTCAGGCAGTTGGCTGTTAGCTCGTTTGTCGAAAGTGTGTGTCGAGGGTTGCCGAAGAACCCTAGGTTGTGGAGAGCCTCTCCAGAGCTCAGTCAGGCCCAGCT
Organism: Sicyos edulis; assembly: GCA_036507275.1. NCBI lineage: Eukaryota > Viridiplantae > Streptophyta > Magnoliopsida > Cucurbitales > Cucurbitaceae > Sicyos > Sicyos edulis. The sequence goes on along the minus strand of CM071846.1, from coordinate 32,343,311 downwards.
AGTGAGTTTCAGTTGGCTAGCTGGAGGCGAGTAGTTTGTAGCCTCGGTTGAGTTGCTAGCAGTCTTGGTAGACTAGCAAGCCAGTGGTTGTTCGGAGTAGAGTCCGGATTGGTTCTGGTGCGGTGGCAAGTTGATGCTTGGTGTTGACCAAGGTGTGGTTTGGAGCTGCTAGAGATTAGTTTTGCTCGTGGGGCGAGTGGTTCGTGCCCTGTTGGTGGCTTTCCTGTTTCTAGGATGTTGAGTTGCCCCGTTTGGAATTTGGAGGTTCAGTCTGAGATGGACCCCTGTTGTTGCCCCGTGAGTTTTAGATGTTGTTGCTCTAGTGGAGCAAGACAGTGAGCGTATGTGGAGCTCTCTGTCCTTCGGTTGTCTGCTTGTAAGAGCCGTTTCCTCCTGGGAGATGTCAGATTTCTCCCGTAGCCATGAGTTGATGGTAGAGGTGCTAGCTTGAAGGAAAAGTTTGTTGGCTGCTTGGAAGCAGTTGTTTGTCCAGTTAGGTGGACTCTTGGATGGTGTTCTAGAGGCTGCAGTAAGGGTTGTTTTGCCTCTTGTGAGTGTTTGGCCAAGAATTGGTCTTTTGTCTGTTTCTAGAGCTAGTTCAGTTCTAGCTGGAGGGCGTTGCCCTGAGGTCTTATTCCTAGTCAGGAAGTTTTGGGAGTTGACCCCTCCCTCTGCAGTTGAGTAAGTTTTGTTAGTTTCGGATTGGTGATCCGATTGGTTGAGTTTTCCCTTGGGTGTTGCTTCTAAGAGAGTTGGTTGATGTCGCCTTGGGTTTGAGCAAGTCAGCGAGCGTGTGTGGAGTTCGCTGCCCTTCTGTGTTTGCTTGCTGGGAAAGTCGTTTCCCTTTTGGCAGGAGTCAGCTTAGCTCCTGAGTTGTGTAGTTGATCAGAGTAGCGCAGTGGTCAGCCCAGCGAGAGGGTCCTTGCTTTGTGTTGTTAGCAAGCAAGAGTTGTTTGTCCCGCAAAAGAAGAGGTGGCCACCAAGAAGAGTTGTTTCTGGCAAGTTGTTGGTTCTTTGGGGATTGAAGATTTCCCTTCCCCCCTAGTCTCTGTGGTGGTTGAGTTGCTCCCTGGATGTCAGCCTCGAGTGTTAGCTCCTGAGGTAGTCTTGAGGATTCGTATGGCTCAGGATCCGTAAGCTTTGAGGTTGTCGTTATCCGTTTTCCTTGTGAGGTTTCGGGAGTGGAGCTTCTGGTTGGAAGTTGAGTTAGGCTTAAGCTTAAAGGAGAAGTCCTTTGAGTAGCCAGATGGATTTTAAGAGTTGAGTGAGTCGGCACAGAGGTGTCGTGGCTTTGTTTGGTAAGCCGTTGAGCTATTTTCCTCAAGGTGTTGTGTCGCAGAGAGCTGCGTGATGGTTTAGCCCTTGTAGCCCGAGTTTTCCTTGAGAGGAATGTTGGTTGTGCCTTGCCTGGCAGTATTTTCTTTGGCTAGTTGCTAGAAGGTTTGCTCCGAAAAGTTTGCGTTCGGCCGATGAGGAGCTCTAGTTTGTTGGTTTGGTCGAGTGGAGCCTGTGCCTGGCCCTTGTCTTTTAGAGGTGGCCGTAGCTGAAGTTTCAGCTGGTGTGAGTGTTGTTGGCCGTTTGGTTTCTGGAACCTGAGAGGTTCAGATGTTTGGCCAGTTTGTGTAGGGTTGAGGCTGTTTGTTAGCAGTTGTGAGCTCCTAGAGAAGTTTTGCCAGTGTGTGGTGTAGAGTTTCAGAGCTTGTGGCCAGTCCTCGAGTTTGCTGAGAGTAGCACCGTTTGAGAGTTGGTGCGAGTTTAGGACGTGGTTTGCCATCTAGCTTTTTCGCATCTGTTTCCCTTCGGAGTTCAGTGTATGCCCAGTATGGATGGCATTGTGGCCTTGAGTTTTTGAGAACCCAAGAGGGTTTGGTTTTCGAAGAAGGGCTAGTGTTGTCTTGGCCGAGAGGTTCAGTTGGCTGGATCAGTGGAGTTTTCCTGGAGCTGTTTCGTCTTAGAACTTTCGAGGACGAAATTCTTAAAAGGAGGGAGTATTGTAACAGCCCAGTTTCCTATTCCAGTTTTCGAGGTGCCTTCGGGTCAAGATTTAGTTGTTTGGTTGGGTTTTAGAGCCGTTTTGGCCCGTTGGGGGTATTTTGGTCTTTTGGCTCCCCGGGCAGGATTTGTGGTTTTCAGGGCTTCGAGGTAGCTCCTACCTTTGTCGAGGCTTGTTTGTTGTTGGCTGCGAGTCCCGAGGTGTTTGGGCTAGTCGGTTGGATGCTCGGTTGTGGTTTGGGCTTTGGCAAAGTGATGGTTGGTTGTGTGCTTCCTTTGGGATTCGAGCCCGGGCCCTTAGTGTTGCTTTGGGAGTTGGATTTAAGTGAGTTTGATTTATTGGAAAGGATTGCTTCGGTCGAGTCTCGAAGGAGGAAGCCGAGAAATGGGATTTTAAGGTTTTTAAATGGATAAGGATGGATTTTGGATAAAAATCTCATTTATTCCATTTTCCCCATTTTTCTTTTATTTTTCCTTTTATTTTCTAAATTCCCATTTTTTCTTTTATTTGTTTTTTCCCAAATCTCTTTTCTCTCTCTCTCTCTCTCTCTCTCTCTCTCTCCCTGAGCCCCACCCGGACCGAAGCGCCCCTTGGCTCGCTTGACCCAGCGAGCCAGCCCGGCATTTGAGCCCGAGCGGCCGCTCGCCCAGCCGGCCGAAAGCGGCCCAGCCTGCGCCAGTCGAGCCTCGCCACCGAAAACGCCGCTCGCTTGTGTCGTGCCATCGCCAGCCCTAGCTCGCCCGAGCGTCGCCAAGCTCCTGGCCGCCCAGCTCGTGTCGCTCAGATCAGGCCGTGTCGCCCGAGCAGCCGCGCCGAGCCGCGTCGCCCGCCCGAGCCGCGTCGCCGCGATGCTGCAGCCGCCCAGCCCTTGCGTCGGCGATCGCGCGTCCTCAGAGTCCGTCGCGTCGTCGCCGCGCTCGCGCCGTCGCCCCCTATGCCGAGCGCGCGCGCGCGCGCCGCGACCTTGCTTCGCCCCTATATCGCCGCGCGCGGCCCAGCGCCCCAACGCCAACGTGCCGCTGGGCTGGGCCAATGAGCCCTCTGCGGCCCAGCGCAAGACCAGCCCGGCCCTTTGGCTGCCTCGCCCGTGCAGCCGGCTCTTTCGCGTGACAGCCGCGCCTCGTGAGTTGCTCCCGAGACGAGCCCTATTTATTTTATTGTATTTAGGGCTATTTTTATGATTATTGATGTGTTTGTTTGGCTCGTTATAGGTTGCTCGGGTTCGATCGCAGATTATTTTATTGTGTGTTGTTGCCTTCCACCGTAAGGATTTCTTAGGAGTTGTGTGGGCCCCTGCAATATTTTCATGATTATGCCTTGCTTGTTCTTTGATCGTTATGAGCATGATAGTAATAGATCGGCTTTGATTGATTTACGCTAGCATGTTTGCTTGATTTTACATGTTAGTGCCATGCTAGGTTTGTTCTCACAAAGATGCTTATGATTCCGCTTAAGCTCGTAGTATCATGCTAGGTAAATGTGATTGATGCCGGTCATTGTTTGCTAGCCAGGAATCATTGCTTTTTGCTCTGACTCTTAGATAGAGTTGTAGGGTTTGTCATCATCCAGAGGCTGAGAGCGGACATAACGTATCTTGTCCCCACCAATCGGGAGTAAAGCGAAGCATTGCTTCAGGGGTTGAGAGCGGACATAACGTACTTTGTCCCCAGTGGTCGGATATTGAGCAAAGCATAACATACCTTGCTTTTTCTCCCCCCTCCCGGCAGCCAATGAGAATTAGCTACCTCATTGGCGTATGCCTAGTTTGTAGCTCGCTAGAGCGGAACCCCGCTAGCGGTGTATGCCGCCTTGGCGGTTCTTAGCTTCGTGTCGGTGGATCATGCCGCATGAGATGAGCACCGAGGGCCTCGCCATCGTGATCGGTGACACCGCTCCGAAGTCATAGGCATGTGCACCTGGCCCGCGTAGTTTGCCCTTAGGCCCCCGCATTTACGCCGGTTGCAGAGAGCATGCGGTGTGCGCGCACACGCGTTAGTTGTCGGTTCGGAGAGCTCCCCCGGGCTGATGTGGTGAGTACACCATTCCTTCCGTTAGAGCCTGACTTCAGGTACTCTCCCGTAAGTCCAGTTTAGTGCAAGGGCAAGGAGGCCCTTGAGGACATTCTAGGGATCAGTGTATTCCCCCCGAGTGACAGATACCTCGGTGATGTCCATGATTGGTCAGTGTATCCAATCCCTAGGCCGGATGAAAGAGACTTCCGATGACTCCAGATCTTGTTTTATGAGTTCGTTGAGCCATGATCTGTGTTCGTAGCTGTTTGCTTGCATGCTTTAGTACTAGATGACTGATTATATCGTATTGTACCCCGGTTGGGGATTCTTACTGAGTAATTCGTTACTCACCCTTATTATGTGGTTTTTCCACAGGTAGCCATGGTGCGAGACAAGATGGCTGGAGGAGGAGCTGTGATCATGGAAACCCGTTGTTCAACTCTGAGTCTTATGTTTATGTTATGATTTAAATGTTCTCTGAATGCATGTAGTTGGACACGGAGCCCTAGGGTGTTTTCTGAATGTATTTTCGGATTCTAGCATTGTTGTAAAGTTTGTATGTTTTAAATGAATCTCTGATCAGAGTAAGTTTTGTAAATGTATTTGACTTGGAACAGGTGCTTGGAAACAGGGACAGGTTCCAGGAATTGATGTTGATTTTAAATGGATGTTTTATGTTTTAGTTTTACCTAGAATCTGAACACCATCTTGCGAATTTTCTGTACATTTGAATGCATGCATTGAGGTAACAGCCTAGTTAGAACCCGTTTCGGGTCGGGTCGTTACACAATCAATCAGCAATCACATAATATATCGCAGGGTCCACACAACTCCTGTAAGAAATCCTTACTTTGGTCGGGAGGCGATTAAACACGAAATCCTAAGCTGCGAACGAACTCGAGCTAGCTATCGAGAACCTAACAAACACCACAATAATTACAAACCATAACCTAAATTTAACAAAACAAATAGGCTCGGCTCGGGAGCACTCACACAGCTCGGCGACGCGGCTGGGAGCGCTGGGCTGCGACAGGGCATGCGACACGGCGCGACGAGCAGGCGCGCGGATAGAAGGGCACGGTGGCTGGCGCGGCTGCTGTGATGACAGCGAGAGCGCCGGGCGACGACGACGACGCTGAGCAGCGCGTTGGCGCGACTTCGGTCGCGACGCGCGGCTCGGCTTAGCCGGGCGCGGTGGAGCTGGCTTCTGCGCGCGATTGAGGGGGCGAGCTGGCCGGCTGCTGCGCGCGATTCAGAAGGAAAAACGAATTGGGCGAGCTCGGGCGATCGAGGCGACGAGCTGGCGAATTGGTGCTGGTTATCTCCCCCGGCTAGCTGCACGAAACCTACACGACAATTCACTTCACTCTCTCGGCCAGCAGAGCCAAACCGGAAACAGGGGCAGAATGACGGAGAAGAAGAAGGAGAAGAGGGCTTACCGGGATGACGTTCAGACCTCCGGCTGCTTGAGATGGGAATTGGCTTTGAATTGGGGAAGAGGAGCTCGGGCGAATTGGGGTCGGCGAGGGAGAAATCGCGAAGGGGAGCTCGGTCGGTCGAGGAAGAAATGAGGAAGAAGAAGGCTCAGACGATTTCTTCTTTTAAACTGAAATTCAAAACTCCTTTGAACCACGACTTTAGTATAAGGTGATGCATACAGATTAACAAGAGCGCTTGGAAGCTCAATTGACAATGACACCCAACTAGCCTCCCAAGCCACCAAGGATCAAATCCCACTCGATGCACCTTTTAATTCCCTATTTTATTTTGCATTTTACCAAGCCCAAATACCTTCACAAAGCTTCACAATCCTATTTAATCCATCTCATAATTTTTTTGGCCACTGGAAAAGACATAACCGGCCCTGTCGGCGCGACCAAATTACCAAAATACCCCTAGGGCACACCGGGAAGACCGGGATGAAATTCCGGGCCGTTACATTATGATTCCTGTTTGACTTCGTAATATCATGCTAGGAACTTTCCTTATCTTGGCATAACCTTGTCCTATTCTATCCTGATTAGTACCATGCTAGGGATAGGCAGGTGATGTATAGTGTAGAAGACTGTAGGGGTAACTAGTTTAGGTCCCGCTCGGGTATGACCCCGATGGACATCCGTATGTGTAAGACCCAGATGGGCATCATTGATTTGGAGGTGTAAGACCCCGATGGGCATCCTAGGTGTGTAAGTCCCCGATGGGCATCACTGAGTTGGAGGTGTAAGACCCTGATGGGAATCCTAGGTGTGTAAGTCCCCGATGGGCATCACTGAGTTGGAGGTGTAAGACCCTGATGGGCATTCTAGGTGTGTAAGTCCCCGATGGGCATCACTGAGTTGGAGGTGTAAGACCCTGATGGGCATCCTAGGTGTGTAAGTCCCCGATGGGCATCACTGAGTTGGAGGTGTAAGACCCTAATGGGCATCCTAGGTGTGTAAGTCCCCGATGGGCATCACTGAGTTTGAGGTGTAAGACCCTGATGGGCATCCTAGGTGTGTAAGTCCCCGATGGGCATCACTGAGTTGGAGGTGTAAGACCCTGATGGGCATCCTAGGTGTGTAAGTCCCCGATGGGCATCACTGAGTCCGGAGGTGTAAGACCCCGATGGGCATCCTAGGTGTGTAAGTCCCCGATGGGCATCACTGAGTCTTTAGGTTGTGTAAGACCTCGAAGGGCATCCACGTGTAGAACCTAGGAAAGGATGTAGATGTAAACCCTTGATTAGGCAACTTCTAGTTCGGCGGTTAGTCTGAGCCAACCTGATATTTCTGAGCTCGTATGTGATGCATGTATACTAGGGTGCTAGATGACTGATGTATCGTATTGTACCCCGGTTGGGGATTCTTACTGAGTATGTTTATACTCACCCTTATTTCTGTGGTTTTTCCACCAGGTAACTTGGGACAGCACCAAGATGGCTAGCGGAGGAGCTTATCGATCATGGAGCTCACAGGCACTCTGTCGTTTATTGTTTGCATTTATTTATTCAGCATGTAGATGGATAGGAGTCCTAGGGGAATGATGTTAAAGTTGTTTAAACTGTTTTGAATGTTCTTTTATAAATACTGGCCAAGCTTGTTTTACCTTGTTGGATTTGCTTTAATCAAAATTGTTGGTTATGTTTTAAGTGTTCCCCGTTTCCCCTAATGTTTTAAAAAGTTTTAAATATGAGCACTAAACCGCTTGTTGAAATATTTAACTTGCATGCTGAGTGAGGACCTAGGTTTAGGACATCATTTTCGGGTCGGGTCTTTACATCTTCCTTACGATCGCGATTCGAAAACAAGTGGATTTGGAGAGGCAACTGTGAACTAAATAAATTACCGCACAGTTGACACCCCTTTTGCCAACTCCACGGATGAAGCTCTCACATTCCCAGATGATTTTTATATCAATTTGATTTATATAGCAAATTTTGGGGGAAAATAAATTTTTTATTTTATTTAATTTTTTTATTATTATTTCTTTGCTTTTTTTTTAATAATTAAAAACGTTAAAAAATTGTAAAGTCTCTTTTGAATTCCATTTTAATTATTTTTTTAGAAATAAAATTGAGGTAAGTATATAATAAAGACATAATATCTATTATTTTAAGATTAACTTAATCATTATCAAGTCACCATTTTGTTATCTTATTAATGTTTCTGTTATTCAATAATTAAAATGAAATATTATTGAAATGTCACGAACAAAAGTGCTCGATTTTGAAATACAGAGACAAAAATGAAACTTCAACCATACGATATACACTAAAAATATATTTTCCTCAAATTTAAAATTTTTAAATATATTTCATGCATACTAAAACCTTTCAATTTTAAGTTTTTAATGGAAACTTATTAATTTCTTTTTTTATAGGGAAAAAAATTATTAATATATTAAGAGATTGAAAAACCTGAAGGTGTACATGCGTTTAAATTGAAAGATAAAATTGAAACTAACAAACTTGGCAGAACACGAAACCCAAAATGGGTTCCAATAACATCTAAATCAAAAGTAGCTAGATTGTGAGCTACCTTGTTTGCTATACGCGAGATTTTACCCAAACCTGAGATTTGTGCCTCTGTCATTACCTTTCTGAGGTCGTCAATAATCTCCACCTGTAAATGAGATCTTCTAGCACAATTGAGTTCAGAAGCCAACACTTGATAGTCCATTTCACCCTAAATAGAAGTAAAATTGTGTTGCCTTGCCAGTTGAAAACCATAGAGAAGATCCATAGCCTCTGCCTGCAGAGGGGCAAGAGGCGCCTATAGACATTCCACCCCACATGCCACAAAAGCGTCTGTTCAAGTTCTAAGGACCTAGCCTAAATTAGTTCTTTGGAGCGTAGGATGGCAGCTTGCATCTGTCTTAAGAGTATAGGTCGTCGTCGGATGTGGCTTCCAAGGAATAGCTTAAGGTAAAGAAGTGGGTACCTCTTTCGTCGTTGTACTCATATGTATTGTCTCTTCATAATACTGTTCAATCCAACACATTTGATCTTTTTATAGGAGCCACTGTACAGCCACTGATTTCTGAATTTCGATCCGACCAGATTGCCCAACAGATATCGCAAAAGTAACTCAAGATTTGTACTTGAGAGCCAACTCCCCATTAGACAAATAAAGTCAGCTGGTTCCATGATTTGGAGCTCAAGCATTCCTTTGTCAAGACTAGCTGCTTCCCAGATTTCTCTTGCCCGACGACATCCAAACAGAGAGTGGTCAATTGATTCACAGTGGTAAGAATATAAGGTGCAATGTCTATCTTCAATTATCTTTTTCTTCCACAAATTGACTGTTGTTGGAATAATGTTGTGGTAGATTCTCCACATAAATTTTTTTATCTTGTTTGGGACTTTTAATAATCAAAGTTTCTTCCACCATTGATTCACCTCGATAGTTTCTTATGTGGAGGTGGTTTCTTGGAGATTAATATAAGCTTTATAGGCACTTTTGGTAGTGAAGTTTCCATCCTTTGTATAATGCCATATCCATGAGTCGTTCCTGGTCGTTGTACAGCGAGGAATGCTCTTGATTATATCAATATCATCGTTCTAAAGAAATCTGGCCATGCGATCTAAATTCCATCCCCTTGATGTCGTAATAATGGTGCTGACTGTCCAATCCATGTTGGGTGTTGGTGTAGGGGTTATAACTTTGAAGGTTGACTCATGAGGGATCCATGGTGATTCAAATATTTTTGTATCATTGTCGTTTCCTATCTTTCGTCTTAAACCATCCAACAACAGATCTCGACCCCAAATAAGGCTCCTCCAAACGAATGAAGGCCTATACCCCAACTTTGCTTTAAGAACATCTCCATCTTTAAAATAACGACCTTTAAGAACTCTCGCGACAAGTGAGTTTGGATTTTGAAGTATCCTCCAAATCTATTTAGAGGAACGATTTGTTGAAACCTTCGAAATCTCTGAAGCCCAAACCTCCCATTTCTTTTGGTAGGCTTGCTTGATTTCATTTTTTCCAATGAATTCTCCAGTCTCCCGAAGATGATCGCCACTGGAAATTTGCTATGATTTTATGTAATAAAGTGGTAATGGATTTTGGAGGGTGGAAAATAGAGATAGTGTAGGTGGGAATGGATTGTGCTACGGATTTAATTAACACCTTTTTCCTCCAATTGCTCGTTGCACCCGTTCTAGAATAAAAGCAAAGGTGCGAACTTTATTGTGTGATATTTAAGAAGGCAATCCAAGGTATCTCCAAATGTCACTAACTACCTTCATTTGTAATTCATTTTGGATATTTTTCTTGTCGACTTCTATGACATTTGGGCTAAAAAGCAAGACTGATTTCTCATAGTTTACACACTGTCCCAAAGACTCCTCATAATCTCTTAAGATGGATTTTATTTTATCACATTCTGACTAGTTGGCCTTGCAGAACAAAAGATAGCCTACATCAAAGAGTAAATGGGATACAATGGGGCTGTTTCTTGCAACTTTGCTGCCTGAGAGGGAACTAGAAGATATTGTTGAGTCTATTAACCCCATTAAGCATTCAATGTATATCAAAAATAAATATGGAGACAAAGGGTCTCCATGTCTAAGACCTCATTGCGGATGAAAGAGGCCTTTTTGTTGCCCATTAATCATAATTGAGAAGCTGACGTTGGTTATGCAATCTAAAATTAGATCAATCTATTTTGGAGCTGATAACTCTCAGGAATTGAGAGTTAAAGTAGGTAAAAAGAATATATTTTCATAAGAATTTGCTAATATTTAATGAAATCAATATTGAATTTCGCCCTATCATACCAATGTTACGCGTAAATGAAACATCCTTTAGTTTTATGATTATGATGCATTTTAGAGGTTCGCCGCAGTGAAACATGCTTGAATGTATGCAAATTTATAAGTGTTAAAAAGAATTGATACTTTTTAGTTTATCTGCAGCATTCCTGATGGATCGAAGCAAAATCCACATAAGGAGTTCGCGCCAGCGAATGACCACAAAGCGCGCCTTTAAGATATCCAACACAGCAGCAGAGCATGAAGAATTGGCGAATACTTCGCCGAAGCAAAGTGTCTAGCAAAATAAGATGCTTGAGAATTTAGCGAAGCCAAAGACGCTCTGACAACGGACAATACGGATCGTGGAGCAGAAATGTCAGAATGAAGCAGTCCTTCGACTGAAAAGCGATCACAGAGCAACTTTAAACATTGTCAGGATCGTGGAGTAGGCCTTGTCGCTGAGAGTTGGAGCATAAATAGATGTCTTCTCCTTTAGAGAAAAATATCACCCTTTCTTGGGTTGATCACCTGTTTTTGGAGAATTTTCCGTCGAGCCAATTTCCTTAGTTTAGCCGTAGCTTAGTCATTTTTTCCTACTTCCAATTGTTTTCAAATTTAGCCTTAGCATAGTTGTAGCTAGCCGGAGTGTAGAGTTTTGCCGGAGCCAAATCAAAGTCGTTGTCTTTACGATTCCGACCAAACTTCTTCTTAAAATTATTCTCCTTTTACTACTCACGCTTATTTTCGCTTTAGCATAACTTTTGTAGCAAACGTTTTGATTTTGGTTTTAATGAAGATGAACTTTTGCTTTTACATTGCTTCCCATTTAATTCTTCTTATGAGTAGCTAAGTTTGACATTGGAAGGAGGTAGGCAAGTAGGAGCAGTTCGCCTACACGAAGCTATAGCGAGATGTTAAACTATTATGCATGCCGCATTGAAATTTAAATACATTATATTTGATCCACACTGTGTATGTCTTTGTTTCGCATTCGAGAGAATAAAAATAGAGCAAACTTGCATGTCATGATATTAGGACTGTCAAACTTGCTTATAGATAAGATTGCTTGCACATTAAAGAACCCTTAGAGATAAGGTTCGCCTAGTGTTGATTGGTTTTTTTTACTTTAGCTGGAGTTTGAGAAAACATAGCCAGAAGCTCGAGAGATCCAGTTTCTAGAGCTCGGGAGAGCTAGAGAGAAGCCGTCAGTAGTCCACTTCTTAGCTTAATGTCGTGTTGGCGTAGCGAAACTTTTCAAAAGTCCCATTCTCCTTCCAATGCAATTACATCTTATTTGAATTACATTACATTTTCTTCGCTTAGTTTAGCCTCATCATAACTATTTTTCACCCGCTACTTAAACTCTTTTAATTTCCCTTAAGCGTGATATTAATAGCTAATCCATGTGGAGATGACCTTTACTTACATTAAAACTTGCTACAGCAAAAACTATGTATACTTGCACAACCTTTGGGGATCACACACACACATTTCACTTGAAAAGAAGTAGGGATTTTGCTTTAGCGAAATCTTGAACAAGCCGCGTTAACATTCTTCTTCAATTATTATAATTTAAATTGTGGTGTGTCAGTTTCGTCCCAACAAGTTTTTGGCGCCGTTGCCGGGGATTAGTTTCATTAGTTTTTATTTAAGTATTGTTTTGAGAATAGTACTTAATGTAGAAAAGCTAGCAATTGATCGTTGCCTTTGTTGTAGGTGTGTTAATCCATGGAGTTGAAGTTTGTTAGTTGACTGTTTCGCCAGAGCAATTAAGTTCTTAGAAGAGAAAAAAGCGATGGATGGTTTTTACGATAACTTATCGAGCTTTTCCTATCCTAATCAATATGTCGAAGAGACGTTAGTTCCACAACATCAACCATGGGACTGCAATTTCTCGCTTAACCCTAGTTTCGAAGAGCAGAACTTTTCTATGTTGAACTTCGCCCAAGCGAACCTTCCATGGGGAGAACCAAATGTTGAATTCGCTTGGCAAGAGAAGAATTTTTCAATGTTTACCCCAATGAGCTTTGAGAGCTATGATTTCTGTGGAGACAGTCACATGTGCGAGAATGGCTCTAACAATCCTGATGCGACAATGTACGAAGAGATCACGGGAAATACTATGCAACAAAGCAATTACTATGGAAATGCCAGTGCTTATGAAAGAATGAACAATCCATTTGATTTCAAAATTCATAATGAACAAGGATATGAGCCGTATAACATAGGTACTGAATTCGCTGATGCCGAGTATGCTTAAGCAAATTCTCAAGCGAATCATTATTTCGCTCCAATATTTGAAATCCCCGTGGAAATCTTTATTAGAGAAGCATTAGCTGAGAATGCATCTATATTTCAAACTCATCAAGTCGCAGATCCTGAGTTCGCCAAATTTGATTATGCTTCAGCGAGGTGCCTGTGGATTTGCAAGTAGATCAGCAACCTATGTTTCAGCATGATCTAGATACTTCGCTGGAGGAGTTGTTTCGTGATGGTATTGACAGATTGAATGCAGTATGTGAAAACCATCGAACTAATCAGCCTAAAAGTAGAAGCGACTCAGCTAAACATTGAATTTAAGCGGAACCATCTCGATGAATATACTTCAAGTGGACCAACATTGAATGAGCATGAGATGGAGCAAGTTCAGGCTATGCTCTTGCAAACTGATGAAAGTTGGAGCGTAGAATAGAGAACCAAGGATGAAATGTTGATAATAGAATATTTCGCTAGAGCAAATATGTGAGAAACTTTCGCTGTAACATTTCAGGACGCAAAATCAGAAGAAAGTCCTTTAGATGAAGAAGAATCCATAATCGAGGTTGCATCTCAGAAGCCTCAATTTGAAGAAGGATCCAATGAGAATCTTGCCTCGACCTCCATGCCCTGAAAGATTGATGATTAAGGGCAACGATGAACAAGCAACAATAACTTGGTGGTGGAGAAAAATCAAGCGAATGGAGAGATTCAAGCAAAAGCCTTGACGACCGAAATAGGCAATGTTGCTCAAGATGCAAATCTCAGATGTCTGTTCATGATCTCTGCTACTAAGGGCGCAGACGCGAAATCCTTTGAGCCACAAAGAAGGCTCAAACAAGTCATTAAGGATGGGGCACCACAGAAGATTATTATCTGGCCTCTCGCTGGACAACCTTCGCTGGAGCAAAGGTACTATTTAAGTTTATTTCATAACAATTGCTCCAGGCCATTTTTCGCTGTTTTATTGGTTACATTTCGCTATATCAAGGAATTAGAAATATTTTCCCAGCTAGTCAATAAATTATTCGTTTCGCTGGAGCAAAGTATTATATCTAGTGAGGTCATGTCATGATGTTAGCAGATCGTACATGCGTTTTTCCAACCCCAGCACGTGGCATTAATCACCTAGCTCCAAGTCGACACGTGTCAATCTGAAATTCAATCATGTGATCTAGGCTTCACTATTCAAAATTCGACGATTCGCCTCCCAAGAGCAATCATTACGCGCACAATTTGACCCATATAAATTTTCCTCCCCATTCTCATTTTCTCTTTTCACGCTCACAAATCCTCCTTAAGCTCTCGAATTCCTATTGTTTCGCATCTCTTCGCCAGATTTTTCCAACCTTAACCAAAACTTGTGAAATGGCCTCCCGAACACCAGTCAATCCTAACTCAAGCAAGTCTGCGACAGCAAAGGACGCGCTACTGGCGAAGTTCGTTGCAACGAGAAAGGCTGCTACGGAAGCTCCTGTTGAAGGAGGCAAGCCAAAGATCGTGCTGAAGCAATCACCTGGAGCTAGCACACCGGTGAAACCCATGTTGAAGATAACCTCTGCTGGGCCTTCTGTGGGCAAGACAGAGAGGGTGGCAGTGAAAATTCCAACGACAAGGGTTTTGGGGTCATAAAAAATTCCATTGCTAGTGGTTGGAGCGAAATAGCCCACGAAGATTGAGAAAGGGAAGAAAATAGCAGAAATCCCCGTTGTCCTGCTAAAGTGAAGGAAAGAGCCAGTCACCGTAGAGTAAAGTGTTCGCAAAGTACCTCTCAAATAAGCGACGGGAGAAACAAAGAAGTGGAGCCTCCGCTTGACTCAAAGAAAGTAGCTCCTCAGCCTACCGAACAATCGATGCTGGCTACGGCAGCATTAGAAAAATACTTGTTTGGGGACTGGATTTGAAGACGGGCTAGGAATATGATCTAGATGCTTCGCCTTTGCGATCAAAGGAAGGCAAAGTTCGTGCAGCCCGTTGAGATGATGCACATTCGACACCTGGTCGAGTTACTGCTAATCCAATAGGTAGCGAGCACGGGCACCAAAGGATAACACTATTGCCCCCGGCGAAGGTTGTTGGCTTTTTGGCCCTATCTCAAATTAATTAATTAATATTTTGATGATAGCAAACTTGATATTATTTACTAATAATTTTGATGTTTTAAGATGTCAACAGTGTAGTGCTCGAAACAAGGATTCCAACGCAATTTGAATTACTCCAATCGGAGTTGAAACGAAGAAGTTATTGACAAAACAAGTTTGAACGAGAAAATCCCGAGACGGTGACGTGGCAACTGAGTGTACATCGTGGACTATTTAGAAGTTGACATGTGGAGTTTTGGATGAGTGACAAATGACAAATGGTGGCTTTTGGTAGTTTTGAAAATAAAATGAAAATAAAAGGAAAAAGAAATTTAAAAAAAAAATATATATATATATATTTATATATATTCCAACGGTAAAAAAAAAAAAAAAAAAAAAAAAAAAAAAAAATCAGAACTGGTCAGTGACCGTTCTGATTGTTTTGAAAATATATATATATATATATATAATAATAATAATAATAATAATAATAATATTTTATATATATTATTTATTATTTTAACTTTTTACTTTTTAACTTTTAACCTTTTAACTTTTTACTTCTTTTAACTTTTAATCTCCACCATTCATTTTATATTTTATATATCCAATGACTCAAATTAAATGTTGTCTTTTACCCCATTTCCCTCTCTTTTTAAACTCAATCTTCTTCTCCAAAATTACAACACAACTTTTATTATTCAATCCTCCAAAATTCAAAAGCTCCATTGTTGCTCTCTCCAAGCTCTCAACCTTTTCTTTTAGATTTTATTCTTGAGAGACATTGTATTGTGAGGATTTGGTTGTGTGAGATAAAATTTGTATATCCACTCTTTTGAGAGAGTTGTAAAGTGTGTTCCAAAAAAATTCTATACTTTGTAACGGTTTGATCTTGATCCGTGGAAAAGATCGAGTTTGCTCTTGAACTCGTAAAAGGAGCGGTTTACGGTTGGACTCTAATCCGTGGAAAGAGTTAAGCAAAAAGGTTTTTCAAAATCCCAAGAGGCGCTTGGGTAGTGGAGTAGGCTTGCCGAACCACTATAAATCACGGTGTCATCTTCTCTAACTCTTTCCTATTTACTAATTTTTAGTATTGTCTTTCATGCTTTAATTTGAATTGCTTTAAATCAAATTGGTTTACATAATCTTTATCAATCTTGTGTGGTGCATTATTGTTTCTTTTTAATCTCTTGTAAAAAGTTTGATATTTAGAATATCTTAAAGCTTATTTAAAAAAAATTTGTGTAAAACCCTATTCACCCCCCCCCCTCTAGGGTTGTCATACTGATCCAACAAAGGTGAGAAGAAGGCCGATTCCATTGAAGAATGGGCGAAAGATCTGGAAGAAAGTCTTGACTTCGCATCAAACTCAGACGAAGAGCAAGAGCAAGAAAAGGAATCACAGCCCAAATCGCTACTGCGAAATCCAAAACTCTAGGGTATCCAAGGGTTAAAAAGGAAGCAAAGCGACGGCCCAACGACAACGTCGTGCCGCTCAAGAAGAAACTGGGAAAAGGCAAACAGTCGGCAAGAAAAACGAAAGAGTTGCAGCTGGTCCCAAAGAGGCGAGATGAGATAAACAAAAATATCGAACTCTTCCAGCCAAAGAAGTTCTTGTCAGAGCAAATCTTCGATCTCGACCTCAAAGACTTGCCCAAGCATGTAGTCATGCAAATTGAGAAGTGAGGTTGGAGTCATTTTTGCACCTCACCGAGCGAAGCTAGGCGAAACTGGGTGATCGAGTTCTTTGCTAGCCTGATTGATTACTCCGGCTTCCAAGCATCAGTTCACGACCAAATAATTAATTGGGCACCTGAAACTTGGAACGAGCTATATGAGCTCGAAGACGTAGACTCAGAATATGAGCAGCTACTTGATTCATGTGATTCCACTGCTAATATATCGAACAGTAACTAATTCTTATGTGAAACGCAATTGGAATCACTTACGCGCAAGTATACGCGATTGGGAATTGCAGCAAGTAATAAGTATATAATTTTATCGATTCCACAGAGAATTTGAAGCAATTGATTTATATTAAATGTCAAAAACATAAAAGACACGAATTGGTTGAGAAGAGTGTTTGATTCATGCAAAACAATAAAAAGGATAATGCAAACACTATGCTAATGCTAATGCTAATGTAAATGTTGATGCTAATGGCTTGGCTTAATTAGAGATTTCGGTTAGACACAAACGTGTTGCTTGGTGTTGTGGAATTCATGCTGCCCAATCCTCACAATACTTCTGCATTTGTGGACTGTAGCACCCAGCTTTCGTTACAACACTACAAGATTAAGTTCCAGGGTTTGCATGCGTTAGCGGGGTTACTACGTAACTTTCAATTGCTTAGCACGATGGATTCTTCGTGAAATACTAACTTATCCTGCTGGGTCTTCTTCCAAGTTCCTCTTCCGAGTCAGATGGAGGCCAGTATGCGTGGGTAGTGATCCGATGCACACTTAAGTAAAATTACAAAAGTATAAATTGGAACACCCACATTCGAGTTTCCTTAATTCCAACTAATCATGCTACTATGACGCTATGAAAATGCAACCTCAGAGACATAAACTGATAATGTATCTAAACAAGATGAGTTGTCGTGAGAAAATAAACATATGCTGGACTACAAGTTCCCTTTCGGAATACTTGGCTGACAATGTCCGTAGGTTTGTTGTTAAGTACCAGTCGTAATGCATGCAACTAGTGAAGAGGTTATTCCTAACTCCCCTATAAAAAGTGCTCAATATAAGCATAAACTTACCTAGTGAGAACACATGGACTAATCCCTTAACATCCCCTTTTCCAAGGTAGATGCAAAACACCTTTAAGTGGACTGTCAATCGATCCAGAGTAAAATAACACAACCATTGCCCTTATTCATAATCCCCACATCTTGATTTTAGACTCGCAACCGGATTATATAACTTGCTAACTCCCTTTAAATTAGCCTATGTATACAAGTTGCAGGAGATCAAATATGAAAAAAATAATTGTAGATTTATTCAAGAAAGAAAATGACTATGTTGTGTTCGGAAAGTTAAAAATGCAAAATACAATGAAGTAAAAAGCTATCTGTGGTGCAAAGATTTGGTCGACGTTGTTGCCAATGGAATCCTTATCTGCAGCATCGCGTGGGCACACAATTCTTCAGGGTCTATAGATGAACAGAGGCCACCGAGATCTCCAATGAGACCCCGGCGTCTCAATGCTCATCAATGGTAGCTTCCCCTCTAAACTGACACTCCTTCTCCTTCGAATCTTCTTCCTTATATAGTCGTCACAGGTTTCTTACCGACTATATTCTTCTCAAAGATTCTTCCTTAAGAGTTTCCTTCTTGGTTCCGTTGATTACTCGATTTGATTGCTAATTGTCTTTCCTTTTTCTCTTTTCTTTTATTCCCTTTGCACGACGGCTTGATTGCCCTTTTATTTCTTTCCTTTTCTGTTTCAGCCATTCCTTATGCAATGTTTTCCTGTAGAAAGTAGGACACATAAGTAGTTCTTGCTTAATCACCCTATTCCCGCATTTATACGTGCATTTATTAGCTAAAATATCAATTTTTTGCAAAGGTGACGTCATGCGATGCTAATAGCACATATGACCAAATAATGTGCTTTTTTTACGCATTAAGCTATTCGCTTACTTTTCTTTTTATTGTTTAGCGCCCATTTTTAAGGACTAAATAGCATTAATATTTAGCATTATCAGACCCCCAAACTTACTTATTGTTCACCCTGAGCAATACAGGTGTAAGAATAGTTTCTCAACTTTGAAAAACAATAATCCACTAGTCGCAGTTTTACTTCTAATTAGAACATTAGATTCCTTGTTAGTGCACAGAATCACAGGGTTAACTAGTGTGCTTATCTAATTAGCGCTAGTTTCCTCTAATTTTGGTTGTTAGATCAGATATCTCAAGAATTCCTCCCTAAGGCAGCAAAGTTTTTTTTTTTTTTTTTCAATTCTCTACTCAAAATATCTTGTCCACGACTTTTTTGTTTTTGGGTACCTTTGAGTAAAATGTTCTGCTAGCCACTATAAGGTTGTGTAGTAGTTCTAACAGAATACTTTGATCACCCATGGCTTATTCTCTCATTCGCCGTTTCTTTTTCCCGAGCTATTTTAATTTGATGAATGATATGCATACTTTTTACCCCCAAACTTAAATACTTCATTGTCCCAATGAAGATGATACCTGATTTCCCCCAAACTTATTTCTTGCTTAAAGCCTTCAGAATTCCTTCTTGAAACATTCTATCCTCCTCCCTACTTATAGCACCCGCTATTGCTAATTCTCTGTTGTTACTAGAAAACCCGCTTCCTGGTACTTCTAATTTACCTAATGCCTCTTATCCATAAAACAATGATCAATGGATTGCGAATTTTAAAGTAATGAAATTATGCTACCTATGTAAGTATATGCTCGTGCTAAGTAAAGTCTAACCAGAAAAGACTGAAAGAAATCATTTAATGTAGATACCAAAAAGTTAAATACTTCATTTAGTTCTCTGCGTATTCGTTGTCTGTGGGCGAGTCCGCAGGTGGTATCCATTCTTGAAGCAATTCTGTTGGGAAAGGAGGAAGGTGAAAGGCTGGATTCCTCCTTTGTAGCTCTCTTCTAATTCTGCAATCTCGTGCTTGCATATATGTTCAGGCAGTTCGCGCTTGTCTAGCGAAGTGCAGCATCTGACTTTGGAATTCTGCATTCCTTCTGTCTGTCGCATTCCATAGGCTGATTAGCCCTTTAATGCGTCATCTAGTGTGCTTAGGGTCCTTTGTGTGGATTCCTCTGCTTGCTGTGGTAGTGGTGTGAAGTCTATATTTTCTGGCATCTTGGGCCGAGATTGCTCTTTGTTTTCTGCTGGTGTTGACTGTGCTGATTGTTGTGCTGGTTGCTCGTCACTCTTCTTTTGAGGTGTCTGCTGCTCTAGTAGGGAAGCAATTACTTCTTCGACATTCCTAGTTGCCTTCCTTCTTCTTTTGAGTGAAGGTATGGCCTCAATCTTTGGAATACTAGCGTCATCGTTATGTTGTTGTGGTGCTGGCTCAAGAGTTACTAGTGTTGGGGCAGGTGACATTATCTGTTGTACATGTCGTACTCCTTGCTTTCTTCGACTTTGGTGGTTTTTCGCGTCTAGTTTTGCCAGCCCTTCTGCACTCAAAGTTGCCCTGCGCGCCCGACTCTCCCCAGCGAAGCAACGCAAGGGCAACCCGCACGCGCGCAGCAAATACCTCACCTACTTTGCACCCGCAGCCTAGCCGCGTCATGGCTAAGTTGTTTTCTTCTTTGGGACCCGCACGCAACCGACAGCCCTCCGCCCGCACGCCAGCCTGCTCGCTTGTTGCTGCCGCACGCCTTTGCCCAGCCAACCTAGTGCCTTCTTGGTTGGTTTTCCCGAGCCTTTGCTCTTTTGGGACCCTAAGATGTTTTAGCTGCTGGTTTATAATTGGGTTCACTTTATTGATTGCCTAGGTTGTTCGGGTTGACTTAGAAGCTCGAGGGTCGTTTGTTTGTTTGTTGTGATTGCTTTCTTTCTTGATCCAGGTAAGGATTTCTTACCGTCGTGGTGTGGACCCTGCGATATTATCATGATGTGCCTTGTATGCTTGTTTGCTGTTATGAACATGTTAGTGGATAGGAAAGCTTGTGTTTGACTTCTTACTAGCATGTTTACCTGTTTGTCATGTTAGTGCCATGCTAGGTTTGTTCTTACAGCATGTTTATGATTCCTACTTTAAGTTCGTAGTATCATGCTAGGTTATGTGTTTATATTGTTGAGCATGTATGTTTAGCTAGGAATCATTTACTCTGTAGTCTTAGTAAGAATAGTCGGGTTTGTCATCATCTAGAGGCTGAGAGCGGACATAACGTACTTTGTCCCCACCGGTCGGGATCCAGTTTGAAGCATAGCGTACTTTGCTTCCACCCCAGCAGCCGATGTGGATTTGCTCCCGCATCGGCATAAGCCTAGTTTGTAGCCTGCTAGAGCGAAACCCTGCCAACGGTGTAAGCCTACCTTGGCCGGTTCTTAGCTTCAGGTCGGTGGTACAGGCAGTTACAGATGAGTGCCGAGGGCCTCACACTACTGTATTCAGTGACGCCATTTATGAGTCTTAGGCATGCATACCTGCCCGCGTAGTTTGTCCCTAGGCCCCCACATTTACGCCGGTTGCAACAACATGCGGTGTGCGCGCACACGCGTTAGTCGCTGGTTCGGAGCTCTCCCCCAGGCTAATGTTCGTGAGTACACCACTTCCGTTCCAGTTTAGAGCCAGACTTCTGGTACTGTAACAACCCAGTTTTCTATTCCAGTTTTCGAGGTGCCTTCGGGTCAAGATTTGGTTGTTTGGTTGGGTCATTAGAGCGGTTTTGACCCTTGGGGGTATTTTGGTCTTTTGGCTCCCCGGGCAGGATTTGTGGATTTTCAGGGCTTCGAGGTCGCTCCTGCCTTTGTCGAGGCTTGTTTGTTGTTGGCTGCGAGTCCCGAGATGTTTGGGCTAGTCGGTTGGAAGCTCGGTTGTGGTTTGGGCTTTGGCAAAGTTATGGTTGGTTGAGTGCTTCCTTTGGGATTTGAGCCCGGGCCCTTAGTGTTGATTTAGGAGTTGGATTTAAGTGAGTTTTATTTATTGGAAAAGTTTGCTTTGGCCGGGTCTCGAAGGAGGAAGTCGGGAAATGGGATTTTAAGGTTTTTAAGGGTTTTAATTTGGATAAGGATGGAAATAGGATTAAAATCCCATATTTTCCTTTTATTTCCCATTTTTCTTTTATTTTCCCTTTTCTTTTCAAAATCCCCATTTTGTTTTTTCTCTCTCTCTCTCTCTTTCTCTCTCTCTCTCTCTCTCTCCCCGAGCCCCCCAGCCTAGCCCGAGCCCTGCTCGCCCAGGTCGCAAGCCCGAGCCCAGCCCAGCCGCGTCGCACAGTGCCAGTATCGCCCAGCCCGAGTCGCCCCTGCCCAGGTCGCGTCGCGCAGCCCTCGCCTAGGTCGTCCCTTCCGCGTCCGCGTCGCGCAGCCCTCGCCTAGGTCGTCCCGTCCGCGTCCGTGTCGCCAGTGCGCCTTTGTCGCCGAGAGCCGCGCCGCGATGTCGAGTTGCGAGCCCCGCCGCATGCCGCCGAGCGCCCGTGCAGCGCCGGCCGCCTCGTGCAAGATCGAGCGCCCTGTAGCCATCGCGTCGCGTCTCCCTGCGCGCGTGTTCTTGTAGCTCACTGAGCTCGCGCCTGCGCGCTGTCCCTCTGCCAAGCCGCGCCGCGCGCCGTCGCTCAGCCGAGCTAGCGCCCGCGCCCGTCCGAGCGCAGCCCAGCGCCCATCTGCGCCCCTCAGCGCCAGCTGCTGCCTCGCCCGTGCAGCCGGCTCATTCGCGTGTCAGCCGCGCCTCGTGAGTTGCTCATGAGCCGAGCCCTGTTTATTTTATTGTATTTAGGCCTATTTTTATGATTATTGATGTGTTTGTTTAGCTCGCTATATCTTACCGAAGTTGTGTGGGCCCTGCGATATTTTCATGATGTGCCTTGTATGCTTGTTGACTGTTATGAGCATGATAGTGATAGAGCAGCTTTGATTGATTTCTTGCTAGCATGTTTGCCTGATTGTACATGTTAGTGCCATGCTAGGATTGTTCTTCCAGCATGCTTATGATTCCTGCTTAAGTTCGTAGTATCATGCTAGGTAAATGTAATTGATGTCGATCATTGTTTGCTAGCCAGGAATCATTTATTTGCTCTGTACTCTTAGATAGAGTTGTAGGGTTTGTCATCATCCAGAGGCTGAGAGCGGACACAACGTACTTTGTCCCCACCGGTCGGGAGTAGAGCGAGGCATAAAGTACATTGCTTCCCTTCCCGGCAGCCAATGAGAATTAGCTACCTCATTGGCGTATGCCTAGTTTGTAACTGCTAGAGCGAAACCCCGCCAGCGGTGTAAGCCTACCTTGGCCGGTTCTTAGCTTCAGGTCGGTGGCTCAGGCTGCACAGATGAGTGCCGAGGGCCTCGCACTACTGTGATCAGTGACACCGCTTCTGAGTCATAGGCATGCGTACCTGGCCCGCGTAGTTTATCCTTGGGCCCCCACATTTACGCCGATTGTAGCAGCATGCGGTGTGCGTGCACACGTGTTAGTTGACGGTTCGGAGAGCTCCCCTAGGCTAATGTTCGTGAGTACACCATTCCTTCCAGTTTAGAGCCAGACTTCGGGTACTCTCCCGTAAGTCCAGATTATTAGCAAGGGCAAAGAGGCCCTTGAAAACATCCTTGGGATCAGTTTTTGAGCTGAACAATCCCCCCGAGTGAAAGAGACCTCGGTGATGTCCCAGGATTGGTTAGGATAACCAATCATTAGGCCGGAAGTAGGAGACTTCCGATGATTCCAGATCTTTCCTTGTAAGATCGTTGAGCTATGATCTGTGTTGGTAGCTGTTTGCTTGCGTGCTTGGGTACTAGATGACTGATTATATCGTATTGTACCCCAGTTGGGGATTCTTACTGAGTAATTCGTTACTCACCCTTATTTTTGTGGTTTTTCCACAGGTAAACCATGGTGCGAGACAGGATGGCTGGAGGAGGAGCTGTGATCATGGAAACCCGTTGTTCAACTCTGAGTCTTATGTTTATGTTTATGTTTTAAAAGTCCTCTGAATGCATGTAGTTAGGCACAGAGCCCTAGGGTGTTTTCTGAATGTATTTCCGGATTCTAGCATTGTTGTAACTATTGCAAAGCTTGTATGTTTTAAATAAATCTCTGATCAGAGTAAGTTTTGGAAATGTATTTGTCTTGAAACAGGTGCTTGGAAACAGGGACAGGTTTCAGGAATTGATGTTGACTTTTTAAATGGATGTTTTATGTTTTAGCTTTTACTTAGAATCCGAATACCATATTGCGAATTTTCTGTAGATTTGAATGCATGCATTGAGGTAACGGCCTATTTTAGAACCCCTTTTGGGTTGGGTCGTTACAGGTACTCTCCCGTTATTCAAGTTTTAGATAGCCGGGGTAAGAGACCCTCGAGGACACCTATTTGGGTTTGGTTTTTGAGCTGATCATACGACCGAGGGAGAAAAACCCTCGAGGGTGTCTGACATCTATTGGGATTGGTTTTTGAGCTGATCATTGGGCCGAGGGAGGAAGAACCTTGGGGATGTCTCGGGATTGGTTAGGAGAACCAATCATTAGGCCAGAAGTAGGAGACTTCCAAGGATTCTAAATTTTCCCTGAAAGCTCGTTGAGCTAAGACCTGTGTTGGTAACTATTTGCATGTATACTAGGGTGCTAGATGACTGATGTATTGTATTGTACCCCGGTTGGGGATTCTTACTGAGTATGTTTGTACTCACCCTTATTTCTGTGGTTTTTCCACCAGGTAACTTGGGACAGAATCGGGACGGTTAGCGGAGGGAGCTGCATGATCATGGGAGGTGTCGGCACTCTGTTGTGTCTTTCTTTATGCATTGATATTTCAGCATATGGTTAGACATGGAGTCCATTAGGGGAACTTAGTGATTTGTGATTTAGAATTATTTGAATGTTTTTATAAACACTGGCCAGACATGTTTTAAGTTATTGATTTACTTTATGAAAGTTTGCTGTTGAGTTTTAAATGTTCCCCGCTTTTGTTTTTTGAAAAGTTTTAAAATATGATCACTAAACCGTTTGTAAACATATTTTTACCTGCATGGTGAGTGAGAACCTAGGTTATGGACCGTATTTCGGGTCGGGTTCTTACAATAAGTATATAATTTTATCGATCCCATAGAGAATTGAAGCGATTGATTCATATTAAAGGTAAAAAACATAAAAGACACGAATTGGTTGAGAAGAGTGTTTGATTCATGCAAAACAATAAAAAGGATAATACAAACACTATGCTGACTCTGATGCTAATGTTAATGCTAATGTAAATGCTGACGCCAATGACTTGGCTTAATTAAAGATTTTGGTTAGACGCAAATGTGTTGCTTGGTGATTTGGAATTCATGTTGCCCAATCCTCACAATGCTTCTGCATTTGTGGACTGTAGCACCCAGCTTCCGCTGCAGCACTACAAGATTAAGTTCTAGGGTTCGCATGCTTCAGCAGGGTTACTACATAACTTCCCATTGCTTAGCATTATGGATTCTTCGTGCAATACTAACGTATCCTGCTGGATCTTCTGCCAGGTTCCTCTTTCGAGTCAGCTAGAGGCTAGTATGCGTGGGTAGCGATACGACACACACTTGAGTAAAATTACAACAGTATAAATTGGATCCCTTTGCACTATGACGCTATGAAAATGCAACCTAAGAGACATAAACTGATAGTGTATCTTAACAAGATGAGTTGTCGTGAGAAAATAAACACATGTTGGACTAAACTCCAAGCTCCCTTCCGAAATACTTGGCTGCAACCTATCGGTACAATGTCCATAGGTTTGCTGTTAAGTACCAGTCGTACACATGCAACTAGTGAGGAGTTTATTTCTAAGTCCCCTCTAAAAAGTGCTCAGTATAAGCATAAACTTACCTAGTGAGAAAGAATGGACTAATCCCTTAACATCCTCTTTTCCAACGTAGATGCAAAACACCTCTAAGTGCACTGTCAATCAACCCAAAGTAAAATAACACAACCACTGCCCTTATTCATAATCACCACATATTGATTTTAGACTCGCAACCAGATTATATAACTTGCTAACACCCTTTAAATTAACCTACGCATACAAGTTTCGGGAGATCAAATCTGAAAAAAATAATTATAGATTTATTCAAGAAATAAAACGACTATGCTATGTTCGGAAAGTTAAAAATGCAAAATACAATGAAGTAAAAAGCTATCTATGGTGCAAAGATTTGGTCAACATTGTTGCCAATGGCATCCTTATCCGCAACACTATGTTGGCAAGCAATTCTTCAGGGTCTACAAATGAACGGAGGCCGCTAGGATCTTTAGTGAGACCCCGGCGTCTCAATGCTCATCAATGGTAGCTTCCCTTCTAAACTGGCACACCTTCTCCCTTGAATCTTCTTCCTTATATAGCCGTCACAGATTTCTTGCCGACTGCATTCTTCTCGTAGATTCTTTCTTAAGAGTTTCCTTCTTGGTTATGTTGATTACTCGATTTGATTACTGATCGTCTTTCTTTTTTCTCTTCTCTTTTATTCCTTTTACACGACGACTTGATTGCCCTTTTATTTCTTTCCTTTTTCTATTTAAGCCATTCTTTATGCAACGCTTTCCTGTGGAAAATAGGACACGTCAGCCGTTCTTGCTTAATCACCATATTCTCGCATTTATACGCGCATTTATTAGCTAAAATATCAATTTGTTGCAAAGGTGTCATAATGCTTTCTAATAAAACATATGACCCAACAATGCGCTTCTTTTACGCATTACGCTATTCGCTTACTTTGCTTTTCATTGTTTAGCGCACATTTTTAAGGACTAAATAGCGTTATTATTTAGCGCTATCACTACTAAACAATTTCAACGAGGACGATTTGCAAAGTTGTCTGGAAGTTATTCGGGTTGAAGGAGTGGAGTGGGAAGAGGGCCCACAGTCTCAAAGATTTCCTCCAGCGAAGTCGAACGATGCTGGGAAAATCTCGGCATCACTTTTAAAGTCTTCGCTAGTGCTAGTGACGCACGAGTCCACTTTGACAGTCCCGAGAGCACTATTAATTGGTGCAATAATGTTTGGCCTTCCGTCAGCATTAGAGTCATAGTGGCAAGGGAGATTTGCACGTTGAAAGGACGGAAGGAGAGCCACTTCATTTTCTAGCATTTTATTTTAGAACTCTGCAGTTATCAGGGTCTGCAAGGAAAGCCCAATGATCCCTTCGTCCCTAGGCGAAAGATTCTATGCTTCAATCCTAAGGCCTCAACGCTGTAATGGCCAAGATTCTTTTTCGATTATCCAGGTATGTCCGTTTATCTTTTCGGTTGTTCGGTTGGGCTGTTAGGGCAGTTTTAGCCCTTAAGGGCATTTTAGTCATTTTGCCCACAGGGCCGGTGTTGTAGTTAATCAGGGTTCCAGAGCTGTTTCTGTCATTTGCTGAGATTTCGTTGTTTTTTGGTTGTAGGTTTTCAGGGTTAGTGTCGTATGTTGCGAAGTTTTGAAGCCGATCAGTTAAATGGGAAAAATCAAGTTTAATTGTGTCTTATCCAGGACTTGAATGGTGTTGGATTTGGGAGTTTGACTTTTAAATAAAATAGGAGATTAGAGTCTTGCTGCTGGGACTCGAATCTGTGACCAGCTAAGCTTTCGAAGGCTTGTTTAGAAAAAGAAGAAAAAGGAGGAAAATAGTGTTGTAGCTAGGATTCGATCTGGGTGGCCAAAAATTTTCAATAGACAAAAAGGAGAGAAATCGTATTTTTACCGAGACCCTAAGTGTAGCCGTCCTTTTCCTTTTTCCTCCATTCTCAAAACTGCATCCTTCTTCTCCTTCTCTCCCAATCGTCTAATTCACCTTTGCCAAAGTCCCTAGCCGAAGCCTTCACCACCGAGATCACACCCCTCATCGAAGCCAAGACCCATCGCTAGCACCCAACGCAGCCGCTGCACCGAGGATTGCTCGCACGCCCTCATCCGATCGCCATCATCGAACCAGCCTGCTTAACCGCCCATCTACCTTCGATCGCACGCCCTCTCGCTATTCGATTCACGCCCGCGAAGCCGCAACGTAGTAGAACTTCGCCCTCACCGCATTGCAGCAGCGGGCCAACCCTTCACTCCGCCGAGCTCCGTCGCACACACATCTGCGAGCACGCTGAGCCTCGCTGCTTATCGTCGCATGTACCAGAGCTGCCAGTTTGCAGCCCTTCGCCGATCTTAGCACCAGCCACGTAGCAGTGCCGCTCTCCTATTGCCGCTCGCTACCGAGGCTCTCTCACGACCAGCCTCCACACGTCCTACTGAGCCAGCCCTTGCACCCGCGAGTCTAGCCGAGAGCCCTCGCTGCCTAGAGCCTACCTCCTCGGTTTGGGTAGTCTCTTGTCGCCTTGTGTTTTTGGCTCCTGTTTCATTTAGTTAGCTCGGTTTATTGATGGTGCTTGTATATATATTATTGTTAGGTTGTGTTGATTCTGCAGCTCAAAGGGCGTTGTCCTGATTGTTGTTTTACTGTTTGATTTCCAGGTAAGGATCGCTTACCAGAGTTGTGTGGACCCTGCGATATATCTTGATTGCACCTTGTATGTCTGTTGATTGTTACGAGCATGTTAGTGGATAAGATTGATTTGTTGATTTATCTTACTAGCATGTTTACCTATGTTTCTACATGTTAGTGCCATGCTAGGTTTGTCCTTCCAGCATGCTCTGTGATTCCTGCTTTAAGTTCGTAGTATCATGTGAGGTTATATAACCTTGTTAAGCATGTTTGAACTGTTAGGAATCGTTTACTTAGTGATCTTAGATAGATTGTTAGGAATTGACATCATCTAGAGGTTGTGAGCGGACATAACGTACTTTGTCCCCACAGGTCGGGATCAGTGAGGACTTGTTCCTGCCCCTGGTAGCTGGGTGTGGTTTAGCTAACTACACCGGCATAAGCCTAGTTTGTAACCTGCTAAAGAGCAGAACCCTGCCAACGGTGTAAGCCTACCCTGGTCGGTTCTTAGTTTCAGGCATCGGTGGTACATGCTGCTACAGTTGAGTGCCGAAGGAATAGCACTACTGTAGACCAGTGACACCGCTTTCGAGTCTTTTGGCATGCTTACCTGAACCGCGTAGTTTATCCCTAGACCCCCACATTTACCCAGTTTGCAGCAGCATGCGGTGTGCATGCACACGCGCTAGTCGTGGGTTTGGGGGGCTCCTCCGGGCTAATGTTCGTGAGTACACCACTTCCATTCCAATTTAGAGCCAGACTTCGAGAACTCTCTCGTTTGTCATAGGAACAGTTTAGCCGAGGGCAAGAGGCTCTAGAGGACATCTATTTGGGATCAGCTTTTGAGTTGGTCATTTGGCTGAGGGAGAAAGACTCTCGAGGATGTCTCTGGGATTGGTTAGGAGAGCCAGTCACTAAGCCAGAAGTAAGAGACTTCTAAGAATTTCGGATTTGCCCCGATAGCTCGTTGAGCAAAGATCTGTGTTGGTAACTGTTGCATGTATACTAAGATGCTAGATGATTGATATATTGTATTATACCTCGGTTGGGGATTCTTACTTAGTACCTTTGAACTCACCCTTATTTTCTGTGGTTTTCCACCAAGTAACTTGGGACAGCACCGGGACGGCTAGTGGAGGGAGCTGATCGATGCTGCCGACACTCTATTTTTCCTTTATTTTGCATTTGTTATTCAACATGTAGTTGGACATGGGGTCCCTAGGGGAACCCTGTTATTTGACGTGTTGAAACTATTTTGGATGTTTTTGTTAAATCACTGGCCAAGACTTGTTTTACTATAATAGCTTTCGCTTTATGGATATTTGTTGAAAAGTGTTTTAATGTTCCTCGCTTAATTGATGTTTGAAATTTTAACTGGTACTTTGAAATGTCTGAATATACTTACATGCATGCTGAGTGAGAACCTAGGTTTAGGACCATATTTCAGGTCGGGTTTTTACAGTTGGTATCAAAGCACAGAGTCATAGATTCTGCAAACTAACCTGCTTTGTAGGTTGTTGTCCCCATGATCATCAGCACTCCACAGCTGTCAGGTTTTTCTAAGTTCATTGTTAAGGGTTTATTTACAGTACTGCATCTAATATACATGTGTTACCTTTTGTTGGCAGTGAGAGTCCGAGGTGGACTAACCCTTTATTGTTTCCGTGTAGATTGCCAGCATGTCGATTACACGCAGTGGTGAAGGGCCATTTGGAATTGTGAGTAGAGATGTTGCTGAGACGACATCTAGGGTTGACCAAACCCGTAGGCCGCCTGTGCCCTAGCTATTAACTTGCCTAGAGAGGGGATGGAGGCTGCTATGCCTCAAGGTGCAGCTTCAAGAGCAGAGCTTTGTGCAATGCGTGATATGAAGATGGGCCTAATGGCCGAGCAGAGCGCTGAGACTCAGGCGCAGCTAGCAGCGCAGAGAGAGGAGTCTAGGGCACAGATAGTTCAGTTGACACAGCTGATTCAACAAGCACCCCTAGTAGCGCATGTAGCCCCGGTAGTTCCCCCGGGAGGATAGGGTCAACAGGACCAGGCTAATGCATTAGATGGTGCTGAAAAAGCCGTAGAGTTTGGCAAGTGGCTCAAAGAGTTTACCAAGTGGAAGCCTGTAGAGTTTGATGCTTCAGAAAATCCTCTAATAGCAGTAAAATGGTTGGCAAGGATGAAGTATATCTTCAGGGTGATGAGATGCCCTGATGTTTAGAAGCCGAAATGTGCGGCCCATGTTCTGACAAACACAGTTATGTGGTGGTGGGAGTCCACAGACAGGGCTAGACCTGCAGGATCTCCACCAGCCACCTGGGAGTTCTTTAGAACTAAGTTTCAAGCCAAGTATATCAGTGACGAGGCTCAGTAGGAGGCCTTCTCAAATCTAAAGCAGGGTACAAATAGTATAGCCACGGATGAGAATAAGTTCTTAGAGTATAGTTATTTTTTCCCAGAGCTCATAGCCACAGAGGAGCTCAAGACTAAGAAGTTTATTTGCGGGCTGATAAAGGAGGTTGCTCAGGATGAGCACTCCCTCTTGAGTCTTATGATAAACCATTTACAATTCCAAGTACACGCTGGTGTAGATTCCTGTCGCACCAGTTCAGTCTGTTCAGCAATATTCAGGGCAGAAGAGGAAGTTTGAGTCTTCTAGTGGGTCCCACTTAGGTTGACAACAGGCTCGCCGTCAGGGCCAATTTAGAGGTCTAGATTAGCGCCGACCATAGAGTAGATCGCAGGACCACCAGCAGGGTGTTATTAGACAGCCGCCTCAGTACCGCATGTGTG
This sequence comes from Sicyos edulis, assembly GCA_036507275.1. NCBI lineage: Eukaryota > Viridiplantae > Streptophyta > Magnoliopsida > Cucurbitales > Cucurbitaceae > Sicyos > Sicyos edulis. The sequence goes on along the minus strand of CM071846.1, from coordinate 32,312,873 downwards.
GCAGGGCACACTTCTGCCTTTGTGAAGCATCACTTCGTGCTTGCTATAGATGTGGCAAGGAGGGGCATTTAGCTAGAGCTTGTACCTAGGATGGAGAAACAGCAAGACCAGCCCAACAGCAGGGCCAAGTGTTTGCCACGACTCGCCAGAAGGCGGAGTGTACTGACGCTACAGTCGCAGGTACGCTGCTTGTCTTAGATCACTATGCATTTGTATTGTTTGATTCCGGCTTGACCCACTCATTTGTTTATGATGCATTTGTTAGACAAGCCTGTTTGAAACTTGAACCTTTAGGGTTTGAGCTGTGTGTTGCAACTCTTTTGGGAGTAAGTATGCTAGCTAGTAGTAAGGTTAAGAGTGGCTGAATACAGATATCTGAAGAGTCTTTAGTGGCTACCCTCATAGTCCTACCTATGAGTGGTTTTGATGTGATCCTTGGTAAGGATTGGTTGACTGAGAACCATGCTATGATAGAATGTCGCCAGAAAGAAGTCGTGTTTAGGCCGCCTTAGAAGCCGAGCTTCAAGTTCCACGGTGTTCAGGGCGGAGTGTGTTCGCCGTTGATTTCAGTAGTGAAAGCCCAACGTTTGATAGCTAGAGGAGCTTGGGGTTTTTTAGCAAAGTTGTTAGGTGAAAGTAGTACCGCGTTGTCAGTTGATATGGTACCTGTAGTGCAAGAGTTTGCAGATGTCTTCCCTGAGGAGTTATCGGGCTTACCCTCGAAGAGAGAGGTATATTTTACCATTGAGCTTAAGCTAGGGACTCTCCCTATCTCTAAAGCTTTGTATCGTATGGTGCCAGCTGAGTTGAGAGAACTCAAAGCGTAGTTGCAAGAGATGCTTGACCGAGGATTCATCCACCTGAGTGTGTCCCCATGGGGAGCACCTATTTTGTTTGTTAAAAAGAAGGATGGATTAATGCGCCTTTGTATAGACTACCGAGAGCTAAATAAATTCATCCACCATACTGCGTATCGATGACTTGTTTGACCAGCTTTAGGGAGCTTCAGTGTTTTCTAAAATTGATTTGAGGTCATGGTACCACCAGTTGAGGATTTGGGATGCAGATATCCCCAAGACAACGTTCAGATCGAGGTATGGTCATTATGTGTTCGTGGTCATGTCGTTTGGACTGACAAATGCCCCTGCAACATTTATGGACATGATGGATAGGGTGTTCAAGGCATTCTTGGACAACTTTGTTATTGTGTTCATAGATGATATTTTGATTTACTCCAAGACGAAAGAGGACCATGTTTTGCATTTGAGACAAGTTTTGCCAGCTTTGCGAGAAAATCAATTGTATGCCAAGTTTTCTAAGTGTGACTTCTAGCTAGAGAAAGTAGCCTTTCTTGGACATGTTGTTTCTAGAGATGGTATAGCTGTGGACCCTGCAAAGATAGAGGTAGTTAGTTCGTGGGCCAGACCGACGACGGTCGCTGAGATTCGCAGCTTTCTGGGATTGACAGGTTATTAACGACGATTTGTGAAAGAATTTTCCGCTAAGGCAGCACCCCTGACTAGATTGACCAGGAAGGGTGTTGACTTTGTTTGGGATGCCAGTTGTGAAGAAAGTTTTGCCCAGCTAAAGCGTAATTTGACGACAGCACCAGTGTTGGCAATTCCAGAGGGAAAAGGTGGGTTCGTAGTCTATAACAATGCTTCCAAGTTTGGTTTAGGTTGTGTGTTGATGCACCATGGGAAGGTGATTGCGTACGCTTTTCGACAGTTAACGCCTTATGAGAAAAACTACCCGACTCATGATATGGAGTTGGCAGCTGTAGTGTTTGCTTTGAAGATCTGGAGGCATTACTTGTATGGTGAGAAGATTTAGTCATACACAGGTCATCAAAGCCTTAAGTACTTCTTCACCCAGAAGAAGTTGAACATGAGATAGAGAAGATGGCTCGAGTTAGTAAAGGACTACGATTGTAAGATTTTGTATCACATAGGAAAGGCCAATGTTGTGGCCGATGCTTTAAGTAGGAAGACGCCGCATTCCACAACTTTGTTGAGCTCCTAGATTGAATTGCGGAAAGAGTTTGAGCAAGCCAATATTGTTGTTATGTTGGGAGAGGTTACCGCCAAGGTAGCCCAGTTGACAGTTCAGTCGTCGATTAAACAGAGGATCATTGAGGGCCAACTGAGTGATCCCAAGATGAAAAGACTGATTGAGAGGGTTCAGGAAGATGGCGACTTCGATTTTGTTATAGCACCAGACGAAGGTTTGAGATATAGAGGCCGTCTGTGCATTTTAGATGACGCAAGACTACGAGCCGAGCTGCTTACCAAGGCTCATAGCTCCCCGTTTACTTAGAACCCGAGAGATACCAAGATGTATCAGGATCTTAAGAAGAAGTTTTGGTGGATGGGTATGAAGAGGGATATAGCTGAGTTTGTTAGCCGGTGTCTCATTTGCAGCAAGTGAAGGCTCCCAGATAGAAATCGGCAGGTCTGTTGCAGCCGTTGAGCATTCCACAGTGGAAATGGGATGAGATTATGATGGATTACATTTTTTGGTTGTCGAGGACACCAAGAGGGTTTACTTAGATCTGGGTTGTTGTGGATCGGCTGACTAAGAGTGCACACTTTATCCCTGGTAGAATTAACTATACCGTGGAACAGTGGGCACAGTTGTTTTTGGAACAGATCGTTCGGTACCATGGGGTACAAGCGAAGATTTTTTTGGACCGTGATTCTAGGTTCACTTCTCGCTTTTGGAGGGCGCTCTAGAAGGGTTTGGGAACCGAGTGCAGTTTCAACACTACTTTTCACCCTCAGACAAATAGTCAGACTAAGAGGGTGAACCAGATTCTCGGGGATATGTTGCGTGCCTATGTGTTGGACTTTCTAGGCAGTTGGGATCAGTATCTATATTTGATGTTTGCATATAATAACAGCTATCAGTCGACCATTTAGATGGCTCTGTTTGAGGTCTTGTATGGCGAGCTTTGCAGATCCCCAATGTTTTGGGAAGAGGTCGGGGACAGGCAGGTGTTGGGTCCCGAGTTGCTTCAGATGACTAACAATGCAGTGCAGAAGATCAGGGCTCATATGTTGACGACTCAGAGTAGACAAAAAAGTTAGGCCTATGTTCAGCGTAGAGACTTGGAATTTGAGGTTGGTCAGCACGTTTTCCTGAAGGTAGCACCGATGTGCGATGTGTTGAGGTTTGGTAAGCGGGGGAAGTTGAGCCCTAAGTTTGTAGGGCCTTTCGAGATCCTTGAGCGGATTGGTGCAGTTGCTTACCGTTTGGCATTGCCCCCATCTTTGCAGCGGTGCATAACCTTTTTCATGTGTCGATGTTGAGATAGTATGTGGCAAACCCAACGCACGTAGTTGATCACTAGCCTTTAGAGTTGAACAAGGATTTGAGTTTCGAGGAGAAGCCTGTGCAGATCTTGGCCCGAGAGTGCAAGACCTTGCGTAACCGGGAGATCAACCTAGTGAAGGTTCAGTGGAGAAATAAAAGGGTAGCGGAAGCCACTTAGGAGTTAGAGGATGAGATGAGAACGCATTACCCGGAGTTGTTTCAGTTTTAGGACTTTCGGGGACGAAAGTCTTAAAAAAAAGGTGGTATTGTAACAACCTAGATTCTTTTTCAATTCTCCAGGTATGTTCGGTTATCTTTCCGGTTGTTCGGTTGGGCTGTTAGGGCAGTTTTAGCCCTTAAGGGCATTTTGGTCATTTTGCCCTCAAGGCCGGTGTTGTAGTTAATCAGGATTCCAAGGCTGTTTCTGTCATTTGCTGAGACTTGGTTGTTTGTCGGTTGTAGGTTTTCAGGGTTAGTGTTGTATGTTGCGATGTTTGGAAGCTGAGCAGTTAAATGGGAAAAATCAAATTTAATTGTGTCTTATCCAAGACTCGAACGGTGTTGGATTTAGGAGTTTGGCTTTTAAATAAAATAGGAGATTAGAGTGTTGCGGCTAGGGCTCGAACCTATGACCAGCTAAGCTTTTGGAGGCTTGTTTAGTAAAAAAAGAAAAAAGAGGAAAATAGTGTTGTAGCTAGGATTCGATCTGAGTGGCCAGGAGTTTTCAATCGACAAAAAGGAGAGAAATCGTATTTTTTTCGAGACCCTAAGTGTATCCATCCTTTTCCTTTTTCCTCCATTCTCCAAACTGCATCTTTCTTCTCCTTCTCTCCCAATCGCCGAATTCACCTTTGACAAAGTCCCTAGCTGAAGCGTTCACCACCGAGATCAACACCCCTCATCACAGCCAAGCCCCATCGCTAGCACCGAGCGCAGTTGCTGCACTGAGGATTGCCCGCACGCCCTCATCAGAGTGCCATTGTTCAACCAGCCTGCTCAGCTACGCATCTACCTCTGATCGCCTGCCCTCTTGTTATTCGGTTCACGCCTGCGAAGCAGCAACGCAGCAGAGTTTCACCCTCACCGCATCGCAGCTGCGGGCCAACCCTTTGCTCCGCCGAGCTCCCTCTCACACATGTCCGCTAGCACGCTCAGCCTCGCTTCTTGTCGCCACATGTACAAGCGCTGCCATCCCGCAACCCTTCGCCGATCTTTGCACCAGCCGTGCAGCAGCCCCGCTTGCCCATTGTCGCTCCTTGTCGAGGCTCCCCGCACGCACTAGCCTCCACACATCCTGCCAATCCAGCCCTTGTGCCCGCGAGCCTAGCCGAGAGCTTGCCTCCTCGATTTTGGTAGTCTCTTGTTGCCTTGTGTTTTTGGCTCCTGTTTCATTTAGTTAGATTGGTTTATTGATGGTGCTTGTATATATATTATTGTTAGGTTGTGTTGATTCTGCAGCTCAAGAAGCATTGTCCTAATTGTTGTTTTACTGTTTGATTTCCAGGTAAGGATTTCTTAATAGGGTTGTGTGGACCCTGCAATATATCTTGATTGCACCTTGTATGTCTATTGATTGTTACAAGCATGTTAGTGGATAGGGTAGCTTTGTTGATTTATCTCTGCTAGCATGTTTACCTCTGTTTCTACATGTTAGTGTCATGCTAGGTTTGTCCTTCCAGCATGCTCTGTGATTCCTGCTTTAAGTTTGTAGATCATGCTAGGTTATATATACTTGTTAAGCATGTTTGAACTGTTAGGAATCGTTTACTCTATGATCTTAGAGAACTTATCAAGATTTGTCATCATCTAGAGGCTAAGAGCGGACATAACGTACTTTGTCCCCACAGGTTGGGATCAGTGAAGACTTGTTCCCGCCCCCGGCAGCCGGGTGTTGTTTAGCTAACCGCACTGGCATAATCCTAGTTTGTAGCCTACTAAAGAAAGGTACCCTGGCCGGTTCTTAGCTTCAGGCGTCGGTGGTACATGCTGCTATAGCTGAGTGCCGAGGGCCTCACACTACTGTAGATTAGTGACACCGCTTCCGAGTCTTTAGGCATACGTACCTGGACCGCGTAGTTTGTCCCTAAACCCCCACATTTACTCAGTTTGTAGCAGCATGCGGTGTGCGCTCACACACGTTAGTCACCGGTTTGGAGGCTCCCCCAGGCTTATGTTCGTGAGTACACCACTGCCATTCCAGTTCAGAGCCAGACTTTGGGTACTCTACCGTTTGTCATAGGAACAGTTTAACCGAGGGCAAGAGGCTCTCAATGACATCTATTTGGGATCATCTTTTGAGTTGGTCATTTGGCAGAGGGAGAAAGACCCTCGAGGATGTCTCTGGATTGGTTAGGAGAGTCAGTCACTAAGTTGGAAGTAGGAGACTTTCGAGGATTTTAGATTTGCCCCTATAGCTCGTTGAACAAACATCTGTGTTGGTAACTATTGCATGTATACTAAAATGCTAGATGATTGATGTATCGTATTGTACTCCGGTTGGGGATTCTTACTGAGTGCCTTTGTACTCACCCCTATTTTCTGTGGTTTTCCACCAGGTAACCTGGGACAGCACCGGGACGGCTAGCGGAGGGAGCTGATGGATCATGGGAGCTGCTGACATACTGTTTTTCCTTTATTTTGCATTTGTTATTCAGCATGTAGTTGGACATGGAGTCCTTAGGGGAACCTGTTATTTGACGTGTTTAAACTATTTTGGATGTTTTTGTTAAATCACTGGCCAGGACTTGTTTTACTATAATAGCTTTCGCTTTATGGATATTTGTTGAAAAGTGTTTTAATGTTCCCCGCTTAATTGATGTTTGAAATTTTAACTGGTACTTTGAAATGTCTGAATCTACTTACATGCATGCTGAGTGAGAACCTAGGTTTAGGACCATATTTCGGGTCGGGTTCTTACAAGCGCGCACAGCTCGCCCCAACAAGAAGAAGACAAAGTTGGATGGAGGTGAAAAGCGCTTGAAGTCTCTAAAAGAAATACGAGATGAAAATCGATGGTTCCATCGCTATTTCTTTCGACGCGAACAGGTGCTGCAACAGGTTTTAACAGATCTCGATGCAAATCCTTATCAGTTGCCTCCATTTTCGAAGCTCCCTTCACCACTGCCAGCTGAATCCAGCGAAGATGAGCTGGAACCTTAAGATGGAAGTCTTACATTCTCTTTACATTTCTTCTCTTATTTCTTGTATGAATGCATGCTCGCTTTTCGCTTAATCTAAACTCATATCTGTAAGCTCGCATGTAAAGGATAAATTGTAAATACTATAATCATTTGCTTCGACAAACTTTTGTTATTTTCCTTGTTAAGTCTCTTGAACTGTCTTTCTATTATTCAAATTAATTTCTTTATCAAGTAAATTTATAACCCTTTGATGCTGGTGAGAATCTTTAATTGGACGAAGCGAAACTTTTGTGAAGAGTAGAGGCCTTAATTTTTTAAAATTCATTATGTTTAGAAGTTTAGTTTCGTGAATTCTTTTTGCTTGAGTGAACTCAATCATATTTAACTCAAGCCTTAAACTTTTAGCAAACTTTAAGTTTGGGGGTGTTGAATGTTTTTCATTGGGACAATGAAAAGTCCAAGTTTGGGGGTGGAGTTTGTCGAAGCGAAAACGTTATAATACTTGCAAAAAGAAAAAAATAAACATGTTTCAAGAGCGATTCAGTGTAGAAAAATTAATTGGATAGTTTTCATTTCACTGAAGTAAAAGGTGAGGAATGCAAGCCAAACCCTGGGTTGGATAAAAACATGAAAAATTCAAAATTTTCCCCAAATAGTCGCGAGAGCAAAGCGAACCAAAGGGCTAGTAAGATATCGTAAGTGAGGAATCCTCAGCAAACTGTAAAAGCAGAGTATTCACTTCGGCAAAAGATGAGAATGTACCAAAATTAAAGATAGCGAAAGAGCTTAAAGCGAAAATTTAAATCTAATTGACTAGGGAAAGCCAAAAGAACCAAATAATTGAAATTCTAAGCCAAGAGGAGTTTTCGCGAACAAATGGCTAAAGTGAATTATAAAATTGGAGTTTTCTGAAGATCTAAAGTTTTGCCTAGCATGACCTAGTTATAGGAGAGCTTAGCTTAGAAATGTTTTTGAATTCTCTGATTAACATGTGAATGGCTTTTGCAAATAAAAATGTTTAAGTTCGTTGTTGAGAAGGAAAATAGGAAAAAGCAAATTCCCTCCATTAGTAACAAAGTTATTACTCGAGACGAGCAATGGTGTAAGTTTGGGGGTGTGATAACTCTCAGGAATTGAGAGTTAAAGTAGGTAAAAAGAATATATTTTCATAAGAATTTGCTAATATTTAATGAAATCAATATTGAATTTGCTTATTAGAATGCATCTTAGAGGTTCGCTGCAGCGAAACATGCTTGAATGTGGGAAAATTTATAAGTGTTAAAAATAATTGATACTTTCTAGTTTATCTGCAGCATTCCTAATAGAGTGAAGCAAAATCCACACAAGGAGTTCGCGCCAGCGAACTACAACCCACAAAGCGCGCCTTGAAGATATCCAACACAGTAGTAGAGCATGAAGAATTGGTGAATACTTTGCCGAAGCGAAGTGTCCATCGAAAGAAGATGCTCAAGAATTTAGCGAAGCCAAAGACGCTCTGACAACTGACAAGACGGATCGTGGAGCAGAAATGTCAGAATAAAGCAATCCTCCGACTGAAAAGCGATCACAAAGCAGCTTTAAACATTGTCAGGATCGTGGAGCAAGCCTTGTCGTTGAGAGATGGAGTATAAATAGATGTCTTCTTCTTCAGAGCAAAATATCACCCTTTTATTGGGTCGATCACCCGTTTTTGGAGAATTTTCCATCGAGCCAATTTCCTATCAACTTTCCCTAGTTTAGCCGTAGTTTAGTCATTTTTTCCTACTTTCAGTTATTTTCTAATTTAGCCTTAGCATAGTTGTAGCTAGCCGGAGTGCAAAGTTTTACTAGAGCCAAATCAGAGTCGCTGTCTTTATGATTCCGACCAGACTTCTTCTTAACCTTGTCTCCTTTTACTACTCACGTTTATTTTCACTTTAGCATAACTTTTGTAGCAAACATTGTGATTTTGGTTTTAATGAAGATGAACTTTTGCTTTTACATTGCTTCCCATTTAATTGTTGTTATGAGTAGCTAAGTTTGACGTTGGAAGGAAGTAGGCGAGTAGGAGCAGTTTGCCTACGCAAAGCTATAGCGAGATGTTAAACTATTATGCTTGTTGCAATGAAATTTAAATATATTCTGTTTGATCCACACTATGTATGTCTTTGTTTCGCGTTCGAGAGAATAAAAATAGAGCAAACTTGCATGTCATGACATTAGGACTGTCAAGCTTGCTTAGAGATAAGATTGCTTGTGCATTAAACAACCATTAGAGATACAGTTGGCCTAGTGTTGATTGGTTGTTTTTACTTTAGATGGAGTTTTAGAAAACCTAGCCAGGAGCTCGAGAGAGCCAAAGAGAAGGCGTCAGTAGTTCACTTCTTAGCTTAATGTCGTTTCGCCATAGCGAAACTCTCCAAAAGTCTCATTCTCCTTCCAATGCAATTACATCTTATTTGAATTACATTACGTTCACTTCGCTTAGTTTAGCCTCATCATAACTATTTTTCACCCGCTACTTGACTCTCTTAATTTCTCTTAAGCGTGACATTAATAGCTAATCCATGTGGAGATAACCTTTACTTACATTAAAACTTGTTATAGCAAAGACTGTGTATACTTGCACAACCTTTGGGGATCACACACACACATTCCACTTGAAAAGAAGTAGGGATTTCTCTTTAGCGAAATCTTGAACTAGCCACGTCAACATTCTTCTTCAATTATTATCATTTAAATTGTGGTGTGTCGGTTTCGTCTCAACAGGAGCAAATTTCATTTTTTCCATTCCTTCTGTAGAAACACCTACTCAACTCGGTCATAAGCTTTACTCATGTCAAGGTTTAGTGCCATCAATCCCTCTTTTCGTTTTCTTTTGCTCAACAGGTTTGGATACATCCATAGCAAACAGTCATATTATATGTTATTAATCGACCAGGCACAAAAGCACTCTAAGCATCTGAAATAATTTGTGGTAGAATCTGCTTTAAACGGTTAGCAATTTCTTTGGTGATAATTTTGTAGCTGACATTGCACAAACTGATAGGGAAAAAATCAGACACCTTCTCCGGGGATTAACACTTAGGGGTCAAAGCTATATTTGTGTAATTAATTTCCTTGGAAGATTTGCCACCATTGAGAATCCCTAAACAAAACTTCATTGCTTGTGGACCTACAATGTCCCAATATTTCTGGTAAAAGAGTGCAGGAAAACCATAAGGGCTAGGTGCTTTAGTAGGATACATTTGGTTCACACCTTTAATATCCAATTCCACAAAAGATTTGCAAAGAATTGAGTTCATATCCTCTGTAACTTGACAGTTGATGGTAGCAACAAATTTTTGAATATTCTCCAAGCTAGGACTTGAAATAGTCAAAAGCTGAGTAATATATTTTAGAAAAACTTTTTCTAACTCTTTTTCCTCGCTGATCTAGTTACCCTGCTCATTGCGAATTCGTTTGATTTCATTTCAAGCATGCCTCATCGAAGCCTTTTTATGGAACCATTTGGTGTTTCTATCTCTCCAGTTAAGTCAGTTTTCTAATGAACGTTGTTTCCTATAAATCTCCTCGTCAAGGCATGTCGAGTTCAATAATAGTTCAATTCTCTGAACTTCCTCAAAATTTGAGCCATTTGGATATCATACGCAGTTTGTAGCTGATTTCTCAATTTTCTAATGTTTGAAAACAATGTGATGTGTTTTTGTGCCCCTCATCTACCAAGTTTTTCTACACAGTGTTGGAGATTCTGGTTAATTGAAATTTCCCCCAATAGACTTGGATTCCAGTTGTCCTTGATCAACTCTCGGCAGTGGGGATCACTCATCCAGAATTCATTGAAACGAAATATGTGACTTCGTGTGCGTTGTACACTGTTTTTTTATGGCTGAACATCAAGTGTTAAACATAGTGGCCTATGATCGGAGCCGCACCATTCCAAATGTTCCACCTGAGCAAAAGAAAAATGAGCAAAACAAGATTGATTGGCAAGGAAGCGATCTAACCTTTTGAAAATTGGTTCCTCCTTTGTGTCCTTGTTTGACCAGGTAAAACGATTCCCTACATGACCCAAATCTTGAAGAGCTACATCTTTAATGCCTCGCGAAACAACAACAGGCTCTTATTTATTCTTGTGGAACCCTTTATTTAAATCCCCTCCGATCAACCATCGTGACTCATCCCCGTTATGTAAACGTTTGATCAGGTCAAAAGTAATATGTTTCGAATGTTGAATTGGACAACCATATATCCCAGAGAAACACCAAGAAAAGTCAAGCCACTTCATGCTACAATCTATATGATTCAAAGAGTAATAACGAATAAAAAATTCTATTTCTGTATTCCATAATAAACAAATACCACCGCTAGCTTTGACACTATTAATTGAAAAATACTTAACAAAATTAAGGCTTGACCTTATAGTATTTAGTCTTGTAGTACTACATTTTGTTTATGAAATAAAGATAGCTTGAGGATTGTGCATATAAACAATGCATTTTAGATCACTGAATGCACGAGGATGGCCAGACCTCGGGCATTCTAACTCAAGAGTTTCATTGTTGACAGCAAGGCTGCTCATCAGCCTTCGCTGATAGATTGTCTACAATGTCTCCATCTTTTAGTTTCTTCACTTTTCCTTGCTTCCCCTCCCTAGGTTTTTCTGTTGTTTCTTTTCGTTTATGTTGCACTGTGTCTGAATGAGCCATGTTGTTCTTGATAATGTCTATTTTTGTCGTCGTTGGCCCATCATGTTCTTTCCCTTCCTCTATCATTGGGTCTGTTATATTTTGCAAGTTATTTTCTGCCAACACTGTCCTTTTCCCTTGGTTCGTTTCATCAATTGTTACATTTGAGCTCAAAAGGGATGTAGGTTCATTAACCTCTTCAGGAAGAAATTTTTTAATTGCAGCAAAATTGGTATCGTCAAACTCAGCCTTTTTTGTAACTATTTTTTGGGCCTCAGAATTGCAACCCCCATTCATAGATTACTAATGGGCCTTGCTTGTGAATAGGAATTGGGTCCATTGATCGCTCTTTTGGTGGATAAAATTGCATTGAAAATTTCCCTTTTAAAAGTCGCACTTTAATTTCTTGATCAAATAAATTAGAATAAGGAATTTCCATATCCATCTGCGTGATATTCTCTTTAGAATTATTTGGATCCTTTTTTGGGGAAGATGGATTTGGAAATTTGTTTATTTCCTTCTGTGTGAATGTCAACTCCGGCAAAGTCTCTACCTTTGTTTCCAGTGACGTTGATATTTGCCAATTGCTTGCATCACTCCTGGTTCTTCCTCCTCTACGGCCAAGACTTCTATTACCACGCCCTCAATATCCCCTATATCGATCTTCATATTGGAGAGGAAAGTCCTCTATTTAGTCATTTAGCACTGGCGTGAGTTTCTGTAACAACCCAAAATTTTCCTTCCGATTCTCCAGGTTTGTTTGGTTGTTCCTCCAGTGAGTTGGTTGGGCTGTTAGGGCTGCTTGTGCTTCTAGGGATATTTTGGTCATTTTGTCTTCCAAGGGTATTTTGGTCATTGTGGACTCCAGTTATCCTTCGATTTCAAGTTCCATGTCAAGAGTTCCATTTATGGAAAGTTTGGAGCCATCCCGGTTAAAAGAAGAAAAATGACAACAATTGTGTTGTGGCTAGGATTCGAACCATGGTGGTTTGGGAGTTGAGCTTGAGCCAAATGTAGAGAAACTAAAATAGGTTTTAAAAGTGCACTTGGTGGGATTTGAAGGTGGGATTTTTATAAGCATTTTATTAATTAAAAATAGAGGAAAATCACTTAGGGTTTCATCATTTTCTCTCTTTCCCTTCCCCTTCCTCCTTGGCCGACCCATCATTGGTTCTTTCCTTTCCTTGACCGAGACCTCAAGCTTCCCTTTGCTTTCCATTGTTCTTTGCTTGCTTTCAAGTGTTGCTCCATATATCATCTCCTCCATTGTTGTTCCAAGGTAAGCATTTGCAAAATCCTTCTCCTTCTCCTCTTTGCCATGGCCGAATCTAGCTCTAGCTAAGAGAGCTTGTGTTGTTTCTTCTCTTCTTCTTGTAGATCCGAGAAGCTTGCTTTGGGTAGAGGAGATCTTGCTTGCTCCTCTTGTTTGTTGAGATCCGAACTCATCTTCCTTCCAACCTCCATTGCCGAGAGCTCCAAGGTAGGTTTAATGGTGTTTTTTGTTGTGTTTTGACTTGTGGTTGGATAAATCTAACTTGCTCTTCTCTTCCTTGTGCAAATCCAAGCCCTAGCCAAATCCTCCCTTGGTTGTGCAACCTTCTTGGCCGAGACCACCTTGTTCATTGGGAAAGCCTTGCCGAATCTTCATAGGTGAGTTGGTAAGTTGTGGTTTTAGTTGCTTGTTGGTGTGGAGTGGCTGAGAGCCTCATTTGGTGTTGAAGAGGCCGAGAGCTCCAAGGTGTGGTTTGTGTGTGTTGTTTGCTTCTAGCCGAGACCTAACTCTTGGTTGTGTTTGTTGTGTTGCCCTAGACAAGATCAAGTGTTGAAGAGTTGTGGCTGAGAGCTTCTAGGGTTTCATCTTTGGTGCTTGGCCGAGAGCACCAGTTGCTTGTGGTGTAGTCTCTTGTTTCCCTTGCCTTGGTTTAGTGTGTTGGTTAGATGATTAGTTAGCTAGGTTTAATATTATGTTGTATGCTTTTAGGTTGTGAGACATTGCGGCTCAAGGAGCACTTTACTGTTTGTATTTCTGCTTGTTCCAGGTAAGGATTTCTTAGCATGGTTGTATGGACCCTGCGATATGTTTAGATTGCATCCTGTTTATATGTTGTTTGTTATGAGAATGATAGTGGTAGGACTGTTTCACTGTTTATCTCTGCTAGCATGTTTGCCTTGTTTCTACATGTTAGTGCCATGCTAGGTTTGTCCTTCCAGCATGTTCTGAGTTCCCTGTTTACATTCGTAGTATCATGCTAGGTTGTACTTGTATTCTTGATAAGCATGTTAAACTACTAGGAATGCCTACTATGTGTTGTTAGATAGTTAGATAGCGTTGTCTACTTCTAGAGGCTGAGAGCGGACATAACGTACCTTGTCCCCACAGGTCGGGATTAGTGAGAGGCACAACGTACTTTGTCTCTGCCCCCGGCAGCCGGCACAGATTAGCTCCAGCATTGGTATAAGCCTAGTTTGTAACCTGCTAGAGTGGAAACTATCACGGGTGCAAGCCTGCCCGGAGCCAGTTCTTAGCTTCAGGTTAGTGGTATAGGCTGCTACAGCTGAGTGCCGAGGGCTCTGCACTCTATAGATCAGTGACACCGCTCCCGTTCTTATTTAGAGCCTGACCTCGGGTACTTCCCCATTGTCTTAGGGTTTAGCTTGGCAGGGGGTAAGAGGTCCCCGAGGACACCTATTCGGGATCTGCTTTTGAGTTGATCATTTGGCCGAGGGAGAAAGACCCTAGAGGGTGTGACATCTATTTGTGTAACTGTAATGGCCCAGGTTTTCATCCCGGTCTTCCAGGTATGCCCTAGAGGTATTTTAGTAATTTGGTCGGGCCGTCAAGGCCGTTTCTATCTTTTCCAGCTGTTAAAATTATTGGTTGGTCTTTTCTAGGGCTTTAATGCTTTGTTGATGTGTTTGGGCATGAAGAGATGCAAAAGTAAATTAGGGAATTAAAAGTGTAGGTGTTGGGTTTCGAACCCAGGTCTCCGGGAAGTTAGTTGAGTAGCGTGCCAGTTGAGCCATTGGGTGCTCTTGTTGCTCTTTTCGCGGTATGTCTTGGTTAGCTATGGGTCTTTGGGACTTGGTGTATTTGGTTAAATGAAGAGGAAAATAGGTTTTGCTCTTTTGTGTTCTTCCAAACTCCCTAGCCGCCCCAAGCTCCCTAGCTCTTTGCCGTGTCCCCTTGCCAAGCTCCGTCGATTGTTCGTCGCCCCGGGTAAGTGTCCTCAATCCCTTCTTCTTGTGTTTGGTGTATTCTTGCTGGCATAGAGAAGAAGAGGTGAGCCATGGTGTTGTGCAGCCCAGCCGAGCAGCAACAGCCCCTGCCCATCGCCCTGTAGTGCCCATCGCACCAGCAGCAGCCCCTACACGTCGCACCAGCAGCCGAGTAGTCTAGACGCATATCGCCAGCCCCTGCATCGCGCCCAGACGCCCATCGTGTCGCCGTCCGCGCACAGCCCGCACTCCCCGTCGCTCGTCCGCACCAGCGCGCCCGCACGCCCCGTCGCTCGTCCGCGCCCCAGCGAGTCCATCCGCGCGTGCTCAACCCCGCCGCCAGCCGATGAAGGCCAAGAAATGAGCAATGGCCGTGCGACTGTCCGTCGTAGCGTCAGCCGTGCCGTGTGAGTTGCTCCCGAGCTGAGCCCTGTTTGATTTATTATTTTAGGCCTATTGATTGTAAAATGTGTTGTTGTTTGCTAGGTACCCGATAGCTACCCGATAGCTAGCTCGGGGTTCGTTTGCAGCATAGGGCTTTGTGTGTAGTTGCCTTCCGACCAAGGTAAGGATTTCTTACTGGAGTTGTGTGGGCCCTGCAATGTAATATGTGATTGCTGTTTGTATGCTTGCTTATGTTTATCAGCATGTTTAGTGATAGGTGCCCTGTTCTGAATTCCGACTGGCATGATTCTCGTGTTGTTTCTCATGTTAGTTCCATGCTAGGTTGTTCTGTTCTGGCATGCTCGTTATCTGTTCTTGCTTCGTAGTACCATGCTAGGTTCATTGTCTCTGCTGAGCACGTATTGGACTGTTTGTTGTATCTGTTATAGTTTGAATCATGATAGGTAGCATCATCCGGGCGAGGATGCATAACGTAACTTGCATCCGTGGCGAGGGGACGTGAGGCGACTCGTCACGATCCGTAGTTAGGGTTTAGCTAACCCTAACGGCAGCCCTTTGCAATCTTGGGTGAGGGTGACAAACTGTTAAATGCCCCAACAGTCGGGATGATGACAAAGCATTGCCTTGTCCCAGGCAGTCGGCACGTCCTCAGCGTGTTTGGCCGTAGCCCTTGATTGCCACCTGATAGGGCAAGGACCGTTTCCTGGTGTAAGCCTACCACGACCGGTTCCTTAGCCTCAGGTGCGGTGGTACAGGCTGACATAGTTTATGTGTTCCGGTCTCACACCCCTATGTTCAGTGACACCGATCCAGAGATTAGTTAGGCATGAGTACTGTACCAGGGCAGCTTGCTCTAGACCCAGCAACCCCCCTGGTGTGCAGCAGCATGGGGTGCGCGCACACTCTCATTACAGCTCCGACCGGAGAGCTCCTCGGGATCTTGAGTTCAGTGCACCTTTTGTATCGACAGTAGACAGGCTGAGGCCGAGACTAGTTTCTCGTATAGGATCGTAAAGCGTTGTAGTTTTCCGGAGTAAGACCTTGAGATGGCATCCGAGGTTTATGTGAGGACTGAAGTAAAGTGCTCTCTTCTATTTTTATATTCATGGCTTGCTTACTTTCTGCTAGATGACCAGTTATATCGTATTGTACCCCGGTTGGGAATTCTTACTGAGTAATTCGTTACTCACCCTTATTTTGTGGTTTTCCATAGGTAACCATGGTGCGAGACAGGATGGCTGAAGGAGGAGCTATGATCATGGAAACCCGTTGTTTCGAACTCTGAGTCTTTTATTTATGTTTTTATGTTTTAAATGTCCTCTGAATGCATGTAGTTGGGCACGGAGCCCTTAGGTTGTTTTCTGGTTGTTTTCCGGATTCTGACACTCATGTAAACCATTTTTGGATTTGAATGTTGAATTAAATCTCTAATCAGAGTACGTTTTAAATTGTATTTAGCTTGGAACAGGTACTTGGAAACAGGGACAGGTTCCAGGACATTTTGTTGTTGTTTTGAACGGATGTTTACTACTTTTTGCTTTAATCAGAATCTGGCATACAACCTTGCATATTATTTTTCTAAGTTTTAAAGCATGCATTGAGGTAAAGGCCTAGTTTAGGACCCCATTCGGGTAGGGTCTTTACAGTAACGGCTCAGGTTTTCATCCCGGTCTTCCAGGTATGTCCTAAGGGTATTTTGGTAATTTGGTCGGGCCGGTATGGGCTGTTTCTGTCTTCTCAGCTGTTTATGTTCTTGGATGTTCAAAATTGGGATTTGGTTGCATTTTGGTTGAGTTTGGGTGTTGAAAGTTGCAAAAATAAAATAAGGGATTTTGGCAGAAAATAGATGCAGCAGCTGAGAGGCTTGAGCCAGGGTGGTTGGGAAGTTAGCAATGAGGTTTTGCCAGATGAGCTAGAAGTAGTTTTTGATACTCATTCCGCAGGTTATCTTGGTTGCCTTGGTTTTCGTGACTTAAGTGAGTTTAATTAAAAAATAGGTTTTATTCACTTTTCTCCTTCCCAAACTCCTTGTCGCAATCCATTCCTCCAAAGCTCTCTTTGCCTTGCGATTTCCAGCCTCCCAAGAGCTTCGATCGATCGTTCTGGGTAAGTGTTTCTTTGTGCTTCGATTTCCTCCTCTTGTTGTTGTTGCCGATCTATTGGCTAAGGGCTTTGTTTGTTGTTCTTGCTGGCCGAGAGAAGGGGAAAGGTGATTGTGGTTGTGTGTGTTTGTTGTTGTGGTTGCAGCCGAGAGCAGCCCTTTTCTAGCCGCACGTCACCGCCCAGCCGAGAGCAACCCTGTCGCGATCGTAGCTCCTCGCCGCTACCGAGTCGCATCGCCCCGCTTCGCCCTTGCAGCCGCACGCCCGAACGTAGCCCGCAGCCCCTTCTCACGCCCAGCCGACTGAGATGCACGCCAGCACGCCGCTCGCCTAGCCTTACCGATCGCACGCCCACGCCCTGCTGCTCACTCCCGATCGTAGCCCCTGACGCAGTAGGAGCTCATCCTCACCCCGTGTCGCACGCCTTGCCAAACCCTGTCGCACACGCCACGAGCAGCCCGTCCGCATGCCCTCGCCGAGCCGTGTGCCTTGCAGCCTTCTGCCGCGTGCCGGCCCCGAGCGGTGTGAATGCTTCCGACCGAGCTGAGTTTCTGTTTGTATTTTACCTAAGGCCTATAGATTGTGATGTTTACTGTTTGTTTATTAGGTTCCCGATAGCTAGCTCAGGTTCGGTTGGAGCTTAAGGTCTTTGTTGTGTGTTCCACCCTCCGACCCAGGTAAGGATTTCTTATCGAAGTTGTGTGGACCCTACGATATTTCTGTGATTGTTAATTATATGTTTGTTTATGTTTATCATCATGTTAGTAGATAGGTGCTCTATTCTTAATTCCGACTGGCATGATTCTCGTGTTATTTCTCATGTTAGTTCCATGCTAGGTTGTTCTGTTCTGGCATGTTCGTCATTTGTTCTTGCTTCGTAGTACCATGCTAGGTTCATTGATTCTGCTGAGCATGTGTTAGTATGTTTGTTGTTAGCTGTTTATAGCTTAGAGTTCTGTAAAGACCCGACCCAAAAGGGGCTCTAAATGGGCCTTTACCCCAATGCATGTATTCAAAATAAAAGACATTATGAAAAATAAGTTTCGGATCCCAAGTAAAAACAGAAACATTCAACAATCAAAACATACATTTCTAAAAGCATACTCTAATCAGAGATTTATTTAAACCATTTAAACATTCCACAAGTACAAATATCTTTGGAATCCATAAAGCGTAAGAAAACATCCTAGGGCTCCGTGCCCGTCTACATGCATTCGAGGGAAATAACAAAAGTCAAGAGTCATGATATAATAAAATGGTCGAGATGATGACGAGGATTCCATGATCACGGCTCCTCCTCCTTGACCATCTGTCTCGCGCCTTGGTTACTGTGGAAAACCACGAGAATAAGGGTGAGTAACGAATTACCAGTAAGAATCCCCAACCAGGGGTACAATACGATATACATGTTCATCTAGAAGAAAGTATGCAAGCTATGAGTACAAACACAGAGCGGAGCACATAGCTAAGTCCACACTTGGACCTCGGATGCCAACTCGGGGTCTTAGTCAGGAAAAATACCACAACACACTATACGCTCTATCACGGGAACAAGTCCGGCCTCGGCTGTCTCACGGCGATACGAAAGGTGCACGGCTCAAGATCCCGAGGAGCTCTCGATCGGCGCTGTAATGAGCGTAGCGCGCGCACCGCATGCCATTGTAAACTGCGGAAGTGCGGGTCTAGTGGCAAGGCGCCGAGTTCGATCACCATGCCTAACTAAATCTACGGATCGGTGTCAGCGACATAGGGGTGTGAGACACGGACACGTGAACTATGTCGGCTGTACCACCGCACTTTGAGGCTAAGGAACCTGGTCGTGGTAGGCTTACACCGAGAAGCGGTCCTTGCCCTAACAGTGGCAATCAAGGGCTACGGCCGAACACGGCGAGGGCGTGCCGATCTGCCGGGGGCGTGGCAATGCCAAGTCATCATCCCGACCTTTGGGGCATTTAACGATCCGCCACCCTCACCCAAGATTACGGGGCCGGCCGTTAGGGTTAGCTAAACCCTAACGGGATCGAAGACGAGTACCATCTCGCACGTCCCCGCTCGGGGATGCAAGTTACGTTATGCATCCGGCCGGATGATGCTACCTACGAACTCTAAACCATAGCAATAATAACAATTCAATCAATGCGGTCCAATACGTGCTCAGCGAGATACAAGGAACCTAGCATGATACTACGAAGCAAGAACAGATATCGAACATGCGAGAATGGAACAACCTAGCATGGGCTAACATGAGAAACAATACAAGAGTTCATGCGATCGAGAATTGAGCGAGCACCTAGGGCTAAACATGCTAATAATCATACGAGGCATACAAAACAACAATCACAAATATACTGCAGAGGCCCACACAACTCGGTAAGAAATCCTTACCTTGGTCGGGAGGCTTCTACACACAAATCCTAAGTGCGGAACAATCCCGAGCTAGCGGCGGGAACCTAACAAACCAATAATAGTCAATACCTAAAAAGTCGAAAAACAATAGAACAACAAGCTCGGCTCGGGAACTCACGCGCGGCACGGCGACACGAGCTTGGAGCTGGCGCAGGGCAGGCAGCGGCAGTGCAGGTGGGCAGGTGGCGCTGTGCGCTGGCCGCACGCACGCGCGGATGCACGGCGCGAGGGCGAGGACGCCGCGCGGCGGCGAAGCGTCTGGGCGTGCGGGAGAGCGGCTTCGGGCAAAAGCGCGCTGGCGCTGGCGTCGCGACAAGCGACGCGGATGCGGCTGGGCGCGCGGCGAGCGGCTTCGGGCGAAATCGCTGGCTGGCTGGCGTCGGCGTCTCGCTGCTGCGCGCCATCCGCACGACGACCAGCGATGGCGTCGCGGGGGAGGGCTGCGACGGTGGATCTGGCGCGCGACTGGCGGCGATGGCGTCGCGAGCGTCAGCGGCGGCGATGGCGTCGCGGCGAGCGTCTGGCGAAAGCTGCTGTGTCCGGCTGGCGTGCGGCAGGGGCTGCTTCAACAGATTTGGGCGAGGGGCTGGCCGGCTGGACGGCGACGATGGCTGCTGGCTGGCTTCTCTCGGCTGGCTGCAAACCACACAACACACACAACACTCTACTTCTTACCTTACCGGCGGCATCAATAACCAAATGAGGAGATGAAGAGGATGAAGACTTACCGGAATGATGATGATCGAACCCAAGGAGATGCAAGGGAAAGAAGAATCGGCAAAGGCTATGGAGAGGAAAGCTTGTGCGGCCAAGAGGTGATTTGGAGAAGAAGATGGAATAAACCTAATTTCTATTTCATTTAACCAAATGCACCAAAACTCCAAAATCCAAGGCTAACCATAAGATGATGCAGGAAGAGCAACAAGAGCACCTAATGGCTCAATTGGTACACATCCCCATAAGCTTCCCAGGAGACCCGGGTTCAAACCCCAGCTGCAGCACAATTTCCTTTATTTTTACTTTTGCACCAAACCTTGCTCAAACCAAACCACAAATCCTTCCAAAAACCTACATAAATCCATCCAATAATTTTAGCAACTGGAAAAAGACATAAACGGCCCTGACGGCCCGACCAAATTACCAAAATACCCCTAGGGCATACCTGGAAGACCGGGATGAAAACCTGGGTCGTTACAAGTTCTGATAGGTAGCATCATCCGGGCGAGGATGCATAACGTAACTTGCATCCGTGGCAAGGACGTGCGAGGAAGTACTCCGTCCCTAATTCGTCGTTAGGGTTTAGCTAACCTTAACGGCAGCCCAGTGCAATCTTGGGTGAGGGTGACAGACTGTTAAATGCTCCAACGGTAGGGGGAATGACGAGGCATTGCCTTGTCCCCGGCACTCGACACGACCTCAGCGTGTCGGCAGTAGCCCTTGATTACCACCTGATAGGGAAAGGACCGGTTCCTAGTGTAAGCCTACCACAGACGGTTTCTTAGCCTTAGGTGCGGTGGTACAGGCTCACATAGTCATAGTGTCCTGGTCTCACACCACTATGTTCAGTGACACCGATCCAAAGATTCTTTTAGGCATGCGTATTAGACCAGGGCAGCATGCCCTAGACCCAGCACCTCCCTGGTTTGCAGCAGCATGCGGTGCGCGCGCACGCTCATTTCAGCGCCGACTGGAGAGCTCCTCGGGATCTCGAGTTCAGTGCACCTCTCGTATCGACAGTAGTAGGAAAGCTGAGGTCGAGACTAGTTCTCGTAGAGTACCAAGATTCGATGTAGTTTCCGGAGTAAGACCGTAAGATGGCATCCGATGCATTTATGTATGGATTAAAGTGATGTGCTCTCTTCTGTGTTGTATTCATAGCTTGCATACTTTCTGCTAGATGACCAGTTATATCGTATTGTACCTCGGTTGCGGATTCTTACTGAGTAATTCGTTACTCACCCTTATTCTGTGGTTTCCACATGTAACCAGGGCGCGAGACAGGATGGTTGAAGGAGGAGCTGCTGATCATGGAAACCTGCCGTCTTTCCGAACTCTGAGTTTATGTTTATGTTTATGTTTTGTCCTCTGAATGCATGTAGTTGGGCACGGAGCCCTTAGAACGTTTTCTGAGTGTTTCTGGATTCTAGCATTGTTGTAAACTGTTTGGAACTGAATGTTTTTTAAATAAATCTCTTATCAGAGTATGTTTTAAACTGCTTTTAGCTTGGAACAGGTGCTTGGAAACAGGGATAGGTTTTAGGACGTTTTATAACTGATTATTTCATGAATGTTTACAAGTTTTATTTCTCATTCAGAATCTGGATAACAATCTTGCATATTATATTTAAATTTTAAAAGCATGCATTGAGGTAAAGGCCTAGGTTAGGACCTCTTTCGGGTTGGGTCTTTACAGTTGGTATCAGAACTCAGAGTCATAGATTCTATAGACTGACCTTTTGTTGTAGGTCATTTTTCCATGATCATCAGCACTCCGACAGTCATCAGGTACGCCTAAGTTTACTGTTTTGGAAAAGGGTTAAGAATTTACAATACTTTTCATCTAGTGTATGCCTTGTTTAGTGGTATAGAGCGGAGACGAGTAGGTTCTGACTCGTTGTTGGTTTGGGTGTAGATCGCCAGCATACCAATTACCCGCGCAGGAAGAGGAGGTTCGAGAGCAGCAGGTCAGAGTATCAGGATTGGTTCTGACACTGCAGGGACATCGTCCCAAGCTGAGACAGATGGTGTACCACCAGCAGATTCTTTTATTTTGCCTAGAGAAGGCATTGAGGCGATAGAGCGCCGAGAGACTGCTCATGGAGCGGAGTTTGTAGATTCTATGAGGGCCATGATGGTCAGTTTGTTGAGTGACCTGAGAGCCGAGACCCAATCTATGTTGGTCGCACATTGGGAAGAGTCTCGGGCCTAGATAGAGCAGTTGACTCGGATGTTCCAACAGGGCACTGCAGCACTACCAGCTCCACAGGAGCAAGCAGCCACAGATACAGTTGGGATAGAGGGTGCTGAGGAACTTGGCAAATGGCTGAAAGACTTTGTGAAGTGGAAGTCAGAGAAGTTCGACGCCCTAGGAGATCCACTAGCAGCAGCCAGAGACCGCGCTGTGCAGCTCATGTGTTAGGAGGCACGGCTAGATGGTGGTGGGAGTCCACTTTGAGGGAGAGACCAATTGGGTCACCACCTGCCACCTAGGATTTCTTCAAGACAGAGTTTAAGGCCAAGTATATCAGTGAAGAGGCCCAGGAAAAGATGGTAGAGCTGTTCCAGAACCTGAAGCAGGGATCTGATTTGATAGAGGAGTATGAGAGGAAATTCTCTGAGTATGGATACTTTGCTCCGCAGTTGATAGCTAAGCCGGAGCTGAAAATCAGGATGTTCATTTCTGGTCTGAGACAGGGTGTATCCCAGGACGTCAGGGCACATGCCCCCGATACTTATGCTAAGGCAGTGCAGTTGGTGACCATTTATAACGGGAAGTACCCAGTCGAGCAGGTTGTCGCCACTCCGGTTCAGCGTCCTGCCCCAGCCTCATCGGAGCAGAAGAAGAAGTTTGACTTTAGAGGTGGCGGCCAGCACCGCCAAGGGCAGTATCAGAACCGGGATCAGCGTAGAGTTCCGGTTCGCATCCAGCCTCACCAGTAGGGCGGTCCTAGACAGATTCCCCCATGTGTTACTTGTGGGAGAGCCCACACTGGAGTTTGTCAAGCAGGGACCAGACTTTGTTACCGTTGTGGTAAAGAGGGGTACCTGGCTCGTTGTCTTGGCGTGCAGGTCGGGTGTTTGCTACGACCGATAGAAGGCCAGCGTCTGAGATGCATTTGTGGCGGAGTACGCTACTTGCTTTAGATCACTGCGCATTTGTTTTGTTTGATTCTGGTTCTACGCATTCATTTGTATCTGTTATGTTTGCTGAGCATGCTAGTTTGAGATTAGAGCCTCTAGGATTTGAGTTGTCAGTTGCGACTCCTTCGGGAGTCAGTATGTTAGCTAGAGATACGGTTAAGGATGGCCGGATCGAGATATCCAGAGAGTTGCTTGTAGCTACGCTCATAGTCCTGCCTATGAGCGACTTTGATGTGATACTTGGCATGGAGTAGTTAGCTGCTAACCACGCGTTGATCGACTGCCACCGGAAAGAAGTAGTGTTCAGGCCGCCGGGTCGGCCCAGCTTTAAGTTTCGTAGAGTCCAGGGTTGTAACAGCCCAGTTTCCTATTCCAGTTTTCGAGGTGCCTTCGGGTCAAGATTCGGTTGTTTGGTTGGGTTTTAGAGCCGTTTGGCCCCTTGGGAGTATTTTGGTCTTTTGGCTCTCCGGGCAGGATTTGTGGTTTTTAGGGCTTCGAGGTAGCTCCTGCCTTTTTCGAGGCTTGTTTGTTGGTGGCTGCGAGTCCCGAGGTGTTTGGGCAAGTCAGTTGGATGCTCGGTTGTGGTTTGGGCTTTGGCAAAGTATTGGTTGTTGGGTGTTTCCTTTAGGATTCGAGCCCGGGCCCTTATTGTTGGTTTGGGAGTTGGATTTAAGTGAGATTTGTTGATTGGTAAAGATTGCTTCGGTCGGGTATCAGAGGAGGAAGCCGGGAAATGGGATTTTAAGGTTTTGTTTTGGATAAAAGTGGATAAGGATGGAAATAGGATTAAAGTCCCATTTATTTCCTTTTATTTCCCATTTTTCTTTTATTTGCCTTTTTCTTTTATTTTTCCCCAAAATCCATTTTCTCTCTCTCTCTCTCTCTCTCTCTCTCTCTCTCTCTCTCTCTCTCTCTCTCTCTCTCTCTCTCTCTCTCTCTCTCTCTCTCTCTCTCTCCCCGAGCCCCCTAGCCCGAGCCCCCTTTTGGTCGCCCAACCCAGCCAGCCCGAGCCAGCCCGCGCGCCCTCGCCCTACCCAGGTCGTGCCATCGCCACCCCACCAGACGCCGGCGTCGCCCCGCCCTCGCCCGCGCGCCCTCGCCCGGCCGTCGCGTCGCTCGAGCCCGAGCTCGCCACGCCCTAGTCCGTGTCGCCAGTGCGCCAAGATCGCCGCCGCGCGCGACACGATGCGCGTCAGATCGCCAGCTCGTGTCGCCCGAGCCTCTCGATGATGTTGTCGGTCGCGTCCGCGCTCGTGTCGCCCGAGCTCGCCCGTCGCGTCGTGTCGCACGCGCCCGCGGCGCCGCCTCCATGCCGAAGCCGGCGCGCGCGCGCCAGCGCCTAGCCGAGCAAGCGCTCGGGCCGCAGCGCCAGTGTCGCGCGGCACTGCTGTCTGCGTGCGGCCAGTGGCAGCGAGCAGATGCGCCCAATGAGCCCCTCTGCGCCCCCCCATTGCGCCCAGCAGCCACTTTGGTCGCCTTGCCTTGTCGTCTGCCGGCTCGTTCGCGTGTCAGCCGCACCTCGTGAGTTGCTCCCGAGCCGAGCCCTGTTTATTTTACTATATTTAGGGCTATTTTATGTTTATTGATGTGTCAGCCGCACCTCGTGGGTTTGATCGCAGTTATTTTTATTGTGTGTTGTTGCCTTCCGACCAGGTAAGGATTTCTTACCGGAGTTGTGTGGGCCCTGCGATATTTTCATGATATGTCTTGCTTATTTGCTGACTGTTATGAGCATGATAGTAATAGATCAGCTTTGATTGATTTCTGCTAGCATGTTTGTTTGATTTTACATGTTAGTGCCATGCTAGGTTTGTTCTGCCAGCATGCTTATGATTCCTGCTTAAGCTCGTAGTATCATGCTAGGTAAATGTGATTGATGTCGGTCATTGTTTGCTAGCCAGGAATCATTGCTTTTTACTCTGTACTCTTAGATAGAATTGTAGGGTTTGTCATCATCCAGAAGATGAGAGCGGACATAACGTATCTTGTCCCCACCGGTCGGGAGTAAAGCGAAGCATTGCTTCAGGGGTTGAGAGCGGACATAACGTACTTTGTCCCCAGTGGTCGGATATTGAGCAAAGCATAACATACCTTGCTTTTTCTCCCCCCTCCCGGCAGCCAATGAGACTTAGCTACCTCATTGGCGTATGCCTAGTTTGTAGCCTGCTAGAGCGGAACCCTGCCAATGGTGTAAGCCTGCCTTGGCCGGTTCTTAGCTTCAGGTCGGTGGATCAGGCTGCACAGATGAGCGTCGAGGGCCTCGCGCTACTGTGATTAGTGACACCGCTTCCAAGTCATAGGCATGTGCACCTAACCCGCGTAGTTTGCCCTTAGGCCCCCGCATTTACGCCGGTTGCAGAGAGCATGCGGTGTACGCGCACACGCGTTAGTTGCCGGTTCGGAGAGCTCCCCCGGGCTAATGTCGTGAGTACACCATTCCTTCCGTTAGAGCCTGACTTCGGGTACTCTCCCGTAAGTCCAGATTAGTGCAAGGGCAAGGAGGCCCTTGAGGACATTCTAGGGATCAGTGTATTCCCCCGGGGTGATTACCTCTGTGATGTCTCTAGGATTGGTCCGTGTATCCAATCCCAGTTTAGACCGGAAGAAAGAGACTTCTGATGGCTCCAGATCTTGTTTTATGAGCTCGTTGAGCCATGATGCATGTTGGTAGTTTGTTTGCTTACATGCTTTGGTACTAGATGACTGATTATATCGTATTGTACCCCGGTTGGGGATTCTTACTGAGTAATTCGTTACTCACCCTTATTATGTGGTTTTTCCATAGGTAGCCATGGTGCGAGACAAGATGGCTGGAGGAGGAGCTGTGATCATGGAAAACCCGTTGTTCAACTCTGAGTTTTATGTTTATGATTTAAATGTTCTCTAAATGCATGTAGTTGGGAACGGAGCCCTAGGGTGTTTTCTGAATGTATTTTCGGATTCTAGCATTGTTGTAACTATTGTAAAGCTTGTATGTTTTAAATAAATCTCCGATCAGAGTAAGTTTTGTAAATGTATTTGTCTTGGAACAGGTGCTTGGAAAGCAGGGGATGAGTTCCAGGAATCGATGTTGATTTTTAAATGGATGTTTTATGTTTTAGTTTTTACTTAGAATCCGAACACCATCTTGCAAATTTTTTGTAGATTTGTATGCATGCATTGAGGTAACGGCCTATTTTAGAACCCTTTCGGGTCGGGTCGTTACAAGGGTGGAGTTTTCCAGTCGATAGTTTCAGCTATGAAAGCTCGTCGTCTGTTAGCTCGTGGAGCTTGGGGCTACCTAGCCAAGTTGTCTGGGGAGAGCCGCCCCTCGCTGACTGTTAATCAGGTACCGATCGTGCAGGAGTTTACGGATGTATTTCCTGAGGAGTTACCGGGGTTGTGCCCGAAGAGGGAGGTTGACTTCACAATCAAGCTCGAGCCAAGGACCCTCCCTATCTTGAAGGTTCCGTATCGTATGGCGCCAGCAAAGTTAAAGGAACTTAAGGTTCAGTTGCAGGAGATGCTAGATCGAGGGTTCATCCGTCCGAGTGCGCCCCCGTGGGGAGCACGAGTTCTGTTTGTAAAGAAGAAGGATGGTTCGATGCGCTTGTGTATAGATTATCGTGAGCTTAATAAGGTTACCGTGAAGAATAAGTACCTGTTGCCTCGTATTGATGATTTGTTTGACCCGCTTCAGGGAGCTTCTGTGTTCTCCAAGATAGATTTGAGATCCGGTTACCATCAGTTGCGGATCAGGGATGCCGACATTCCTAAGACAACTTTCAGGTCTAGATATGGTCACTACGAGTTTGTGGTCATGTCGTTCGGATTGACTAACGCCCCAGCAACGTTCATGGACATGATGGATAGGGTGTTCAAGTCATTTTTGGACAGCTTCGTCATCGTGTTCATTGACGACATTTTAGTCTATTCGAGGACTAAGGAGGATCATGTAGAGCATTTGAGGTGAGTGTTGACAGCTTTGAGGGAAAACCAGCTTTATGCGAAGTTTTCCAAGTGTGATTTCTGGTTAGAGCAGGTGGCCTTCCTAGGTCACGTAGTATCGAGAGATGGTATAGCCGTGGACCCCACGAAGATTGAGGCAGTGAGTTCGTGGGCCAAGCCGACTTCAGTTACCGAGGTTCTCAGCTTTCTAGGTTTGGCAGGTTACTACAGTCGGTTCGTCAGGGACCTTTCCGCCATAGCCTCGCCCCTCACTCTTCTGACGAGGAAGGGTGTTGAATATGAGGCAAAGGAGGTGGTTAGAGTTAGTAAAGGACTATGACTGCGAGATTTTGTACCATCCGGGTAAAGCCAATGTTGTGGCTGATGTGTTGAGTCGGAAGACGTCGCATTCTGCGGCGTTGTTGAGTTCCCAGCACAGATTGCAGAAAGAGTTCGAGCGGGCTGAGGTTGCAGTGTTATTGGGTGAGGTTACCGCTAGAGTAGCTCGATTGTGATTCGACCCGATCGATAAATGAATTATTGATAGCCAGCTGAGTGACCCCGCACTTAAGAGACTGATTGATAGAGTTAGTGTTGACGAAGACTTTGACTTCGTGTATTCACCAGACAATGGGTTGACTTACAGAGGCCGATTGTGTGTACCGAAGGTTGCAGGATTGCGAGCGGAGTTACTTTTAGAGGCCCACAGTTCACCGTTTGCTTGGCACCCCGGGGGTACCAAGATGTATCAGGATCTTCAGCAAACGTTGTGGTGGATGGGCATGAAGAGAGACGTTGCAGAGTTCGTTAGTCATGGCTTCACTTGTCAGCAAGTGAAGACACCTAGGCAGAAGCCAGCCGGTTTGTTGCAGCCGCTGAGCGTGCCTCATTGGAAATGGGAAGAGATCTCCATGGACTTTATTTCTGGTTTTTCGAGGACTCCGAGGAAGTTTTCTCAGATCTGGGTGATTGTAGACTACTTGACTAAGAGCGCACACTTCATTCCCGGTAGAGACACTTATACTGTGGAACAGTGGGCATAGTTGTTCTTTGATCATCTTATACGTTACCATGGTGTGCCTGTGAGGATTGTGTCGGACCGTGATTCGCGGTTCACTTCTCGTTTCTGGAAAGCGCTCCAGAAAGGCTTAGCCACCGAGTGCAGTTTCAGCACAACGTTTCACCCTCAGACTGACGGCCAGACTGAGAGGGTGAACCAGATTCTTGAGGATATGCTGAGAGCTTTCGTGTTAGACTTCCCGGGCAGTTGGGACCAGTATCTATATCTGATGGAGTTCACTTATAATAATAGTTATCAGTCGACGATCCAGATGGCTCCATTTGAGGCCTTGTATGGTAAGCGTTGCCGGTCTCCTATGTTCTATGAAGAGGTTGGAGATAGACAGGTTTTGAGTCCTAAGTTGATACAGTTGACCAACAGTGCAGTGCAGAAGATTAGAGCTCGTATGTTGACGGCTCAGAGCAGGCAGAAAATTTACGCCGATGTGCGGTGCGAGACTTGGAGTTTGAGGTCGGGCAACACGTGTTCTTGAAAGTGGCACCGATGCGTGGTGTGTTGAGGTTTGGTAAGCGATGAAAGTTGAGTCCCCGTTTTGTTGGTCCGTTTGAGGTTCTTGAGAGGATTGGCAGAATTGCATATCGGTTAGCCTTACCACCGTCGTTGTCAGTTGTGCATAGTGTTTTTCACGTATCGATGTTGAGGCAGTACGTGCCGGACCCGTCGCACATTGTAGACTTTGAACCTTTGCAGTTGAATGAGGATTTGAGCTTCGAGGAGAAGCCTATGAGGATTCTAGCAGTTGAGACTAAGACGTTGTGTAACTGAGAAATCCGTTTGGTAAAAGTTCAGTGGAGGAGTCAGAGTTCTGAGGAGGCTACTTGGGAGCGGGAGGACGAGTTGAGATTGCACTATCCTGAGCTATTTCAGTCTTAAGGACTTTCGGGGGCAAAAGTCATAAAAGGAGGGAATACTGTAACGGCCCAGGTTTTCATCCCTGTGACGAACCCGACCCAAAACAAGGCCCTAAACCAGGGTTCTCACTCAGCATGCAAGTTAAATATGATAACAAGCGCTTTAGTACTCATATTTAAAAACCATTCAAAACATATGAGAAGGGGGAACCCTTAAAACATAAACAACAATTTCATTTAAACAAACCAACGAAGTAAAACATCATAGCCAGTGTTTATAAAAACATACAATACAATTTAAACAACGTTTTAAACTATGTTCCCCTAGGACTCCAGTGCATCTACATGCTGAATAAACAATTCAATAATAAAAGACAGAGTGCCGGCGGCTTCCCATGATCAATCAGCTCCCTCCGCTAGCCATCCTGGTGTTGTCCCAAGTTACCTGAAAGATAAATAAGGGTGAGTATAAACATACTCAGTAAGAATCCCCAACCGGGGTACAATAAAATACATCAGTCATCTAGCACCTCAACATGCAAGCAAACAGCTATCAACACAGATCATAGCTCAACGAGCTCAATATAACAAGATATGGAGCCATCGGAAGTCTCCTACTTCCGGCCTAAGAATTGGATACACTGACCAATCCGGGACATCACCGAGGTATCTGTCACTCGGGGAGAATACACTGATCCCTAGAATGTCCTCAAGGGCCTCCTTGCCCTTGCACTAAACTGGACTTACAGGAGAGTACCCGAAGTCAGGCTCTAACGGAAAGAATGGTGTACTCACGACATTAGCCCGAGGGAGCTCTCCGAACCGGCAACTAACGCGCGTGTGTGCGCGCAAGACACCGCATCTTCGCCGCAACCAGCCTAAATGCGGGGCCTAAGGGCAAACTACGCGGGCAGTGCACGCATGCCTATGACTCGGAAGCGGTGTCGCGATCACGATGGCGCGAGGCCCTCGGCGCTCATGCACATGCGGACTGATCCACCAACACTGAAGCTAAGAAGCGCCAAGGTAGGCTTACATTGTTGGCGTGGTTACGCTCTAGCAGAGCTACAAACTAGGCATACGCCAATGAGGTAGCTAAGTCTCATTGGTCACGGAGGGGGAGAAAAAGCAATGTATGTTATGTTTTGCTCTATAACCGACCACTGGAGACAAAGTACGTTATGTCCGCTCTCAACCCCTGAAGCAATGCTTCGCTTTACTCCCAACCGTTGGGGACAAAGTACTTTATGTCCGCTCTTAGCCTCTGGATGATGACAAACCCTACAACTCTATCTAAGAGTACAGAGCAAATAAATGATTCCTGGCTAGCAAGCCATGACCGACATCAATCACATTTACCTAGCATGATACTACAACTTAAGCAGGAATCACAAGCATGCTGGCAGAACAAACCTAGCATGGCACTAACATGTAAAATCAGGCAAACATGCTAGCAAGAGGTCAATCAAAGCTCTATCTCTAACATGCTCATAACAGTCAGCAAACATACAAGGCACAATCGAGATATATCGCAGGGTCCACACAACCACGGTAAGAAATCCTTACTTGGGACAAGCAGAAAAACAATAATAATAATAAATCAACGAGCGAATCAAGCGATCCTCCTAACCGAACCCGAACAACCTATACATTCAATAAAACACCCCAAATCAAATACATAAAACAACCCAATAAATACAATAACCAGCAGCCAACAAATCCGGGCCCAACGAAGAAAAGACTTGGGAAATACCATCTGAGAAGCCACAAGGCTCGAGCCAACCAACACACCACAAGCAGGCTGTCGGCAGGGGATGGGCTGGCTGGGTGCAGGCACTGGGCGCGCAGGAGCTCGGACACGGGCGCGCAGGGGCGCAGAGCTGAGCGCGGGCACGGGCTGGGGCGAGGCGAGGGCGCGCGGGCGCAGGAGAGCAACTGGTTGGGCGCTGGCGCGCGGCGCGACTCGGCACAGGGGACGGCGCGAGTGGGAGCGAGCGACACGAGCTACAGGGACTCGCACGCAGGCGACGCGATGCGACGGGCTCAGAGCGCTCGAGAAGGCACGGCGAGCTACAGGGCGCACAGACTTGGCACAGTGCGAGGCGGCACGAACCAGGGCGAGGGCGAGCTGGGCGACACGGTCGGGCGGCCTGGGAGCTGGGAGACGCGATCGGGCAAGCTGGGCGAGCTGGGGTTGGGCGCCTAGGCACTGTGCGTGGCCGGGCTGGGCTGGGCGAGCTGGGCTGGCTCGGGCTAGGGAGGTGAGGGGCCAAGGGGGGCTCGGGCTGGAGGAGAGAGAAAGGGAAAGAAAATGGAAAAAATGAAAAATGGGGATTTTGGGAAAAAATGGAAAATAAAAGGAAAATGGGACTTTTAAATCTTATTTTATCCTTATCCAAATTTTATCCAAACTTATCCATTTTCCAATTTTCCAAAAATCCTTAAAATTCTTAAATCCCATTTCCCGGCTTCCTCCTTCGAGACCCGACTGAAGCAGCCATTTCCAATCAATAAATCTCACTTAAATCAACCTCCCAAATCAACACTGAGGACCCGGGCTCCAATCCCAAAGGAAACACCCAAACAACCATGACTTTGCCCAAAACCCAAATCACAACCGAACTCCCAAACGAAAAGCCCAAACATCTCGGGACTCGCAGCCCACAACAAACAAGCCTCAACAAAGGCAGGAGCTGCCTCGAAGCCCTGAGAATCCACAAATCTGCTGGGAGCAAAAGACCAAAATATACCCCTAAGGGTCAAAACAGCTCTAACGGCCCAACCGAACCACTGAATCTGAACCGGAAGTTCCTCGAGAACTGGGATAGAAAACTGGGCCGTTACAATCCCGGTCTTCCAGGTATGTCCTAACGGTATTTTGGTAATTTGGTCGGGCCGTTAGGGCTGTTTCTGTCTTCTCAGCTGTTTATGTTCTTGGATGTTCAAAATTGGGGTTTGGTTGCATTCTGGTTGAGTTTGGGTTTTGAGAGTTGCAAAAATAAAATAAGGGATTTTGGTAGAAAATAGATGCAGCAGCTGAGGCTTGAGCCAGGGTGGTTCGGAAGTTAGCAGTGAGGTTTTGCAAGATGAGCTACAGGTAGTTTTTTATACTCATTCCACAGGTTATCTTGGTTGCCTTGGTTTTCGTGACTTAAGTGAGTTTAATTAAAAAATAGGTTTTATCCTCTTTTCTCTTTCCCAAACTCCTTGTCGCAATCCATTCCTCCAAAGCTCTCTGTGTCTTGCGATTTCCAGCCTCCCGAGAGCTTTGATCGATCGTTCTGGGTAAGTGTTTCTTTGTGCTTCGATTTCCTCCTCTTGTTGTTGTTGCCGATCTATTGGCTAAGGGCTTAGTTTGTTGTTCTTGCTGGCCGAGAGAAGGGGAAAGGTGATTGTGGCTGTGTGTGTTTGTTGTTGTGGTTGTAGCCTAGAGCAGCCCCTTTGCAGCCGCACGTTGCCGCCCAGCCGAGAGCAGCCCCTGTCGCGATCGCAGCAGCGAGCACAACCCTTGTCGCAATCGCAGCCCCGCAGCCGCGACCGAGTCGCATCGCCCAACTTCCCCCTTGCAGCCGCACGCCCGATCGTAGCCCCTTCGCATGCCCAGCCGACTGAGCTGCACGCACACACGCCCGCGACCACAATCATGCCCGCACGCCGCTCGCCCAGCCTTGCCGATCGCACGTAGGGCCCTGCCGCTCACGTCCGATTGCAGCCCCTGACGTAGCAGCAGCCCGTCGCTCGCCCCGTGTCGCGCCTTGCCGAGCCCTGCCGCACTGTAATGGCCCAGTTTTCGATTTCGGTTTCCCAGGTGTTTCCAGTTCATTATTCGGATGCTTGGATGGGTCGTTAGTGCTATTTTAACCCTTAGGGGCATTTTGGTCTTTTTGCCCCCGGTCAGGGTTTTGTGGATTTTGAGGACTCCAGGGTCACTCTTGCCTTTGTCGAGGCTTGATTGTTGTTGGTTGCAGGACCCAAGAAGTTCGGGCTAGTTGTTTGAAAGTTTGGAGGTGTTTTGGTAATTAGCAAAATTATTGTTAATTAGAGTGCTTCCTTTGGGAATTGAACCCTTGACCTAACGGTGATTAGGAGGCTTGATTTAAATGGGTTTTATTAAATGGAAAAGAATGCGTCAGCTAGGACTCGAAGGAGGAAAGCCTTGGGAAAGGATTTGGGACCACCCAAAGCCTATTTAATTTAGGAAAAAGGAAAAGAAAAGAGAAAAACCCTTATTCTTTCCCCTTCACTCTCTCTCTCTCTCTCTCTCTCCTTGCCGACCTCACAAAGAAACTCAACCGAGCCGCACCGAGCCACCAGCACCAGCAGCCCTGCCTATCGCACAGCCGGCCGAGCAGCCCAGACGCTCAAGATACCCCTGCTGTCGCCGACAACCACTAAGCAACCCAGACGCCTCAAAGCCACCCCTCGCGATCGCGCGCGCGCGTCACACGGCCGTCGCCCAACACCAGCGCGCCCGCGTTGAGCGTCTCCGTCCGCTTCTGTGCCCCAACGCCGTCTGCGCCTGCACGACCGTGTCGCCAGCGCCCGTCCCTTGCCGCGCCAGCGCGCCCAGTCTACTCGCCCCAGCTGCACGTCATGCCTGCCCACTTGCCGCCGAGAGCCTGTTTTCCCAAGATTTTTGGGGCCGAGACCTAGTACCTTCTCGGTTAGTAATTTCTGAGCCTCCACTCTTTTGGACCCTAAGTTGATTGGCTGTTGTTATTTAATTAGGATATTTTTATTAAATGCTTAGGTTGCTCTGGTTCACTTAGAAGCTCGGGAGTCGCTTGGTTGGCTTAAGGTAGTTATTTTCTGCTTGTTTCCAGGTAAGGATTTCTTACCGTGGTTGTGTGGACCCTACGATATTATCATGATGTGCCTTGTATGCTTGGTTGTTGTTATGAGTATGTTAGCTATTGAACAGCCTATGTTTGAAATCTTGCTAGCATGTTGCTTGTTGTTCATGTTAGTGCCATGCTAGGTTTGTCCTTCCAGTATGCCATGTCTTGTGATTGTATGAAATTTCCAACGGGTAGGTTACATGTTTTCTCTTGCTTCCACATCGTGTTGTTCTTGTGTCCCTATTATATTCTATTAGGTACATGCTAGAGGTATCCTTATCTTGGCATAACCTTGTCCTATTTACTCCTGATTAGTTCCATGCTAGGGATAGACAGGTGATGTATAGTGTAGAAGATTGTAGGGGTAACTAGTTTAGGTCCCGCTCGGGTAAGGCCCCGATGGACATCCGTATGTGAGTTGGAGGTGTAAGACCCCGATGGGTATCCTAGGTGTGTAAGTCCCTGATGGGCATCACTGAGTTAGAGGTGTAAGACCCCGATGGGCATCCTATGTGTGTAAGTCCCTGATGGGCATCACTGAGTTGGAGGTGTAAGACCCCGATGTGCATCCTAGGTGTGTAAGTCCCTGATGGGCATCACAGAGTTGGAGGTGTAAGACCCCGATGGGCATCCTAGGTGTGTAAGTCCCTGATGGGCATCACTGAGTTGGAGGTGTAAGACCCCGATGGGCATCTTAGGTGTGTAAGTCCCTGATGGGAATCACTGAGTCGGAGGTGTAAGACCCGGATGGGCATCCTAGGTGTGTAAGTCCCTGATGGGCATCACAGAGTTGGAGGTGTAAGACCACGATGGGCATCCTAGGTGTGTAAGTCCCTGATGGGCATCACTGAGTTGGAGGTGTAAGACCCCGATGGGCATCCTAGGTGTGTAAGTCCCTGATGGGCATCCCTGAGTTGGAGGTGTAAGACCCCGATGAGCATCCTACGTGTGTAAGTCCACAATGGGCATCACTGAGTTGAAGGTGTAAGACCCCGATGGGCATCCTAGGTGTGTAAGTCCCCGATGGGCATCACTGAGTTGGAGGTGTAAGACCCCGATGGGAATCCTAGGTGTGTAAGTCCCCGATGGGCATCACTGAGTCTGGAGGTGTAAGCCCTGATGGGCATCCTAGGTGTGTAAGTCCCCGATGGGCATCACTGAGTCCTAGGTTGTGTAAGACCCCGAAGGGCATCCAGGTGTAGAACCTAGGATAGGTTGTAGATGTAAGCCTTGAATAGGCAATTTCTAGTCCGGCAGTTAGTCTGAGCCAACCTGAGGTTTCTGAGCTCGTATTTGTTTGCATGTATGCTAGGGTGCTAGATGACTGATGTATCGTATTGTACCCGGTTGGGGATTCTTCACTGAGTATGTTTATACTCACCCTTATTTTCTGTGGTTTTTCCACTGTAACTTGGGACAAAGACACCGGGATGGCTAGCAGAGGGAGCTATTTGATCATGAAATTCTTAGGCACTTTGTCGTTTATTGTTTGCATTTATTTATTGACATGTAGATGGACAGAGTCCTAGGGGAATGATGTTAAAGTTGTTTAAACTGTTTTGAATGTTCTTTTATAAATACTGGCCAGGCTTATTTTACCTTGTTGGATTTGCTTTATGAAAATTGTTGGTTATGTTTTAAGTGTTCCCCGTTTCCAAATGTTTTGAAAAGGTTTTAAATATGAGCACTAAACCGCTTGTTGAAATATTTAACTTGCATGCTGAGTGAGGACCTAGGTTTAGAACCGTATTTCAGGTCGGGTCTTTACACGCACACACCGAGAGTAGCCCGTCTGCACGCCCTCACCGAGCCGTGTGCCTTGCAGCCGTTAGTCCGCATGCCAACCCCGAGCCGTGTGAGTGCTTTCGACCGAGTCGAGTTTCTATTTGTATTTTACCTAAGGCCTATAGATTGTGATGTTTACTATTTGTTTGTTAGGTTCCCGATAGCTAGCTCGGGTTCGGTTGCAGCTTAAGATCTTTGTTGTGTGTTCCACCCTTTGACCCAGGTAAGGATTTCTTACCGGAGTTGTGTGGGCCCTGCGATATTTCTGTGATTGTTGATTGTATGTCTGTTTATGTTTATCATCATGTTAGTGGATAGGTGCTCTGCTCTGAATTCCGACTGGCATGATTCTCGTGTTATTTCTCATGTTAGTTCCATGCTAGGTTGTTCTGTTCTGGCATGTTCGTTATTTTTTCTTTCTTTTTTTGTACCATGCTAGCTTCATAGATTCTGCTGAGCATGTGTTAGTATGTTTGTTGTTAGCTGTTTATAGCTTAGAGTTCTGATAGGTAGCATCATCCGGACGAGGATGCATAACGTAACTTGCATCCGTGGCGAGGGCGTGCATGAGGCGATCTCCGTCCACGATCCGTCGTTAGGGTTTAGCTAACCTTAACGGCAGCCCAGTGAAATCTTGGGTGAGGGTGGCAGACTGTTAAATGCCCCAACGGTCAGAGGAATGACGAGGCATTTCCTTGTCCCCGACAGTCGACACGACCTCAGCTTGTCGGCAGTAGCCCTTGATTACCACCTGATAGGGCAAGGACCGGTTCCTGGTGTAAGCCTACCACAGACGGTTTCTTAGCCTCAGGTGCGGTGGTACAGGCTGACATAGTCATAGTGTCCTGGTCTCACACCACTATGTTCAGTGACACCGATCTAGAGATTCTTTTAGGCATGCGTACTGGACCAAGGCAGCAAGCCCTAGACCCAACACCTCCACGGTTTTGCAAAGAAGATGGGTCGGCGCGCGCGACGCGCTCATTCTGACTCCGTGGAGAGCTCACGGGATCTTGAGTTCAGTGCACCTTTCGTATCGACAGTAGTAGAAAGCTGAGGTCGAGACTAGTTCTCGTAGAGTACCGAGATTCGAATTAGTTTCTGGAGTAAGACCGTAAGATGGCATCCGATGCATTTATGTATGGATTAAAGTGATGTGCTCTCTTCTATGTTGTATTCATAGCTTGCATACTTTCTGCTAGATGACCAGTTGTATCGTATTGTACCCCAGTTGGGGATTCTTACTGAGTAATTCGTTACGCACCCTTATTTTATGGTTTCCACAGGTAACCAGGGCGCGAGACATGATGGCTAAAGGAGGAGCTGCTGATCATGGAAACCTGCTGTCTTTCCGAACTCTGAGTTTATGTTTATGTTTATGTTTTGTCCTCTAAATGCATGTAGTTGGGCACGGAGCCCTTAGGACGTTTTCTGAGTGTTTCTGGATTCTGGCATTATTGTAAACTGTTTGGAACTGAATGTTTTAAAATAAATCTCTTATCAGAGTATGTTTTAAACTTCTTTTAGCTTGGAACAGGTGCTTGGAAACAGGGACAGGTTTCAGGACGTTTTATAACTGATTATTTCATGAATGTTTACAAGTTTTATTTCTCATTCAGAATCTGGATAACAATCTTGCATATTATATTTAAATTTTAAAAGCATGCATTGAGGTAAAGGCCTAGGTTAGGACCTCTTTCGGGTCGGGTCTTTACAATTTGGGATCAGTTTTTGAGTTGATCAATTGGCCAAGGGAGAAAGACCCTCTGTAACGACCCAGGTTTTTCTTCCCGGTCTTCCAGGTATGCTCTAGGGGTAATTTTGGTAATTTGGTCGGGCCGTCAGGGTCGTTTGTGTCTTTTCCGGTTATTAAAATTATTGGATGGATTCATGTAGGTTTTTGGAAGGATTTGTGGTGTGGTTTGAGCAAGGTTTGATGCAAAAGTAAAAATAAAGGAAATTGTGCTGCAGCTGGGGTTTGAACCCGGGTCTCCTGGGAAGCTTGTGGAGATGTGTGCCAATTGAGCCATTAGGTGCTCTTGTTGCTCTTCCTGCATCATCTTATGGTTAGCCTTGGATTTTGGAGTTTTGGTGCATTTGATTAAATGAAATAGAAATTAGGTTTATTCCATCTTCTTCTCCAAATCACCTCTTGGCCGCACAAGCTTTCCCTCTCCATAGCCCTTGCCGATTCTCCTTTCCCTTGCATCTCCTTGGGTTCGATCATCATCATTCC
Source organism: Sicyos edulis (assembly GCA_036507275.1). Classification (NCBI taxonomy): domain Eukaryota; kingdom Viridiplantae; phylum Streptophyta; class Magnoliopsida; order Cucurbitales; family Cucurbitaceae; genus Sicyos; species Sicyos edulis. The sequence continues at coordinate 32,275,046 of CM071846.1, read as the reverse complement.
GGGTAAGTCTTCATCCTCTTCATCTCCTCATTTGGTTATTGATCTTTGGCCGAAGGTAAGAAGTAGAGTGTTGTGTGTGTTTGTGTTGATTGCGGCCAGCGAGAGAGAAGCGACCATCGTCGCCGTCCGGTAGGCCGGCTCCTCGCCGAGATCTGTTGAAGCAGCCCCCCGCGACGCCAAAGCCGGACAAAGCAGCCTTCGCGAGATCCACCGTCGCCGCAGCCTTCCGCGACGCTATCGCTCACGGTCGCGCGCCAGATCCACCGTCGCGAGACCTCCGCGACGCCATCGCTCACCGAGTCGCCCAGATCCACCGTCGCAGCCTTCCGCGACGCCATTATCGCTCGTCGTCGTGCGAGATCGCGTAGCAGCAGCGAGCGCCAGACGCGCCCACGCGCCCGCGCACGCCCGCCGCGTCGCGTGGCGCTGCCGCGCCGCGCGACGCCGCCGCGCGCGCGCAAGGCGTCGAAGCAGCCGCCGCCCGCATGCCCGGATGCTCGCGCGCGCGCGGCCCTCCTGCCGTGCATTGCCGTGCCGCGTGCGGCGCGCAACCAGCGCCAGACCTGCTGTGCGTGCGGCAGCGGCTGCGCCCACCCTGCCGTGCCCGGCTTGCAGCAGCTCCAAGCTCGTGTCGCGTCGTGCCGCGTGAGTTCCCGAGTGAGCTTGTTGTTCTATTGTTGTTTAGACGTTTTAGATGCTGATTATTGTTGGTTTGCTAGGTTCCCGCTCGCTAGCTCGGGATTGTTCGCATGACTTAGGATTTGTGTGTAGAAGCCTCCCGACCAAGGTAAGGATTTCTTACCGGAGTTGTGTGGGCCTGCGGTATATTTGTGATTGTTGTTTTGTATGCTGTGTATGATTACTAGCATGTTTAGCCCTAGGTGCTCATTCAATTCTGATGGCATGAACTCTTGTATTGTTTCTCATGTTAGCCCATGCTAGGTTGTTCCATCTCGCATGTTCGATATCATTCTTGCTTCGTAGTATCATGCTAGGTTCCTTGTAAATCATTGAGCACGTATTGGACCGCATTGATTTAATTGTTATTATTGCTATGGTTTAGAGTTCGGGTAGGTAGCATCATCGGGCCGGATGCATAACGTAACTTGCATCCCCGAGCGAGGGACGTCACGAGATGGTACTCCGTCCTCGATCCCGTTAGGGTTTAGCTAACCCTAACGGTGGCCCCGCAATCTTGGGTGAGTGGTGGCAGATCGTTAAATGCCCCAACGGTCGGGATGATGACTTGGCATTGCCTGCGTCCCGGCGTGATCGGCACGTCCTCGGCGTGTTCGGCCGTAGCCCTTGATTGCCACTGTTAGGGCAAGGACCGCTTCTGGTGTAAGCCTACCACGATCGGGTTCCTTAGCCTCGGTGCGGTGGTACAGGTGACATAGTTCACGTGTCCGAGTCTCACACCCCTATGTCGGTGACACCGATCCGAGATTTAGTTAGGCATGGTGATCGAACACAGGCGGCTTGCCACTAGACCCCGGCACCCCGAGTTTGCGGTAGCATGCGGTGCGCGCTTACGCTCATTCTGGTAGCGCCGACCGGAGAGCTCCTCGGGATCTTGAGCGAGTGCACCTTTCGTATCGGCAGTGAGAGACAGCCGAGGCGGGACTTGTTCCCGTATAGGCGTATAGTGTGTTGTGGTATTTCCGGACTAAGACCACGAGTTGGCATCCGAGGTCCAAGTGTGGACTTAGCTATGTGCTCCGCTCTATGTTTGTACTCATAGCTTGCATACATTCTTCTAGATGATCATGTATATCGTATTGTACCCGGTTGGGGATTCTTACTGGTAATTCGTTACTCACCCTTATTCTCGTGGTTTTCCACGTGTAATCAAAGGGAGGGAGACATGGATGGTGAAGGAGGAGCTGTGATCATGGAATCCTGCTTTGTCATCTCGACCATTTTATTATATCATGACTCTTGACTTTTGTTATTTCCCCGAATGCATGTAGGCGGGCACGGAGCCCTAGGATGTTTTCTTACGTTTTATGGATTCCAGCATATTTGTACTTGTGGAATGTTTAAATGGTTTAAATAAATCTCTCGATCGAGTATGCTTTTAGAAATGTATGTTTTGATTATTGAATGTTTCTGTTTTTACTTGGGATCAGAAATGTATTTTTCATAATGTCTTTTATTTCCAATACATGCATTGGGGTAAAGGCCCATTTAGAGCCCCTTTTGGGTCTGGTCTTTACGGTTGGTATCGAGCTCGAGTCATAGATTCTGCAGGTCGACCTTTTGTTGTAGGTCATCCTTCCATGATCACCCAAGCCTCCGGCTAGTCATCAGTACGCCTAGGTTTATTGTTTTAGAAAGAAAAAGGGTTAAGAATTTACAATAGCTATCATCTAGTGTATGCCTTGTTTGGTGTTGTGGAGTGGTGTGAGGCGGGTTTTGATTCGTTGTTGGTTTGGATGTAGATCGCCAAAGATGCTACCACGTCCCCGCATCGGGAGAGGAGGTTCGAGAGAGCGGTCGAGGTATCGAGGATCGGATCTCGATCTGCAGGACATCGTCCCAAGCCGAGATCGATGGCATTCCACCAAAGAGCTCCTCTTGTTACGCCTAGAGCGGGCGTTGAGGCGATGGAAGGCCGTGAGATCGCTCCCGGAGCAGAGTTTCTTTGAGTCTATGAGGGCTTTTATGGTCAGCATGTTGAGTGACCGAGAGGGAGAGACCCGAGCCTTGTTGGCGCCAAGCAATGGAAGAGTCCCGAGCCCGGATCGAGTAGGCCGACTCGATTGGTTCAGTGAGCTCGAGTAGCACCTCCGGCTCCTCGGGAGCAAGTAGCCCCAGAGGCGAGATATGGCGAGGGTGCCGAGGAGTTGGGTAGGTGGTGAAGGATTTTGTGAAGTGGAAGCCCGAGAAGTTTGGCGCCACCGGTGATGCGTTAGCGGCGGCGGCCGTGTGGATTGCCCATTTGGAGTACACCTTCACGATCATGGTGTACCCCGATATTCGAGAGGCCGAGGTGTGCGGCTCATGTGCTAGGAGGCACAAATGAGATGGTGGTGGGAGTCCACCTTGAGCGAGAGACCGGTGGTCTCCACCCGCTACTTGGGAGTTCTTTAAGGTGAGTTCAAGGTAAAGTTCATTAGTGATGAGGCTCAAGAGAAGATGGTGGAGCTCTTCCAGAACACGAAGGGGGTTACGATTCCATTGAGGAATATGAGCGCAAGTTCTCGAGAGTATGGATATTTTGCTCCTCGGTTGATTGCCACCCCCGAGTTGAAGATTCGGAAGTTCATATCGGATTGAGGCAGGTGTTTCTCGAGATGTCGTGGCTCGGGCCCCGACACTTATGCTAGGGTCATCGATTAGCCACGATCTATAATGGGAAGTATCTGCTTGGCGGGTTGTTGCCGCTCTGCTGGGCCGTCTCTGTCAAAGCGGTGTAGGGCGTAAGAAGAAGTTTGATTTTTGGGAGGCGGCGGCGCCGCCAAGGGCGATTCGAAGCAGAGATCACGAGAGAGCTCGGTCCGTTTCGGCCCAGCAGAGGAGGACCCCAGCGAGTTCCCGCTTGTGTTACTTAGGGAAAGTCCACGCTGGAGCTTGTCGGTGGACCTAGATTGTGCTTCCGTTGTGGTAGAGAGGGGCACATGGCCGTTTTTGTGATCGGCCGGCTATGGCGGCTCGGCCAGCAGCAGCTAGAGGTCGAGTGTTTGCTACGACCGTCAGAGGCCGAGCGTCACGGATGCCGCTATGGCGCGTACGCTTCTTGTTTTAGATCAACTGCGCATTTGTCTTGTTTGATTCTGGTTCTACGCATTCATTTGTATATCGTGTTGTTTCTTGAGCATGCTAAGTTAAGACTAGAGCCTCTAGGTTTCGAGTTATCTGTTGCAACTCCTTCGGGAGTTAATATGTTGGCTAGAGATAAGATTAGGGATGGCCGGATCGAGATATCCGGAGAGTTGCTTGTGGCTACCCTCATAGTTACGCCTATGAGCGGTTTTGATGTGATTCTTGGTATGGAGTGGTTAGTTTGCTAACCACGCGTTGATTGATCGCCACCGGAAAGAAGTAGTGTTCAGAGCGCGCCAGTCGCCCGACTTTAAGTTTCGTGGAGTCTAGGGTGGAGTTTGCCCGCCGATGGTGTCACCGTGAAAGCTCGTCGTTTGCTAGCTCATGGAGCTTGGGGCTATCTAGCCAAGTTGTGCTGGGGAAGAGCGCGCCTCATTGTGCTGTTGATCAGTACCGATCGTGCGGGAGTTTTTGGACGTGTTTCTTGAGGAGTTCTGGGGTTGCCCCGAGAGAGAGGTTGACTTCACAATTGAGCTCGAGCGAGGACCCTCCCTATCTCGAAGGCTCCGTATCGTATGGCGCCCGTGAGTTAAAGGAATCAAGATTCGGGTTGCAGGAGATGTTAAATCGAGGGTTCATCCGTCCGAGTGTGTCCCCGTGGGGAGCACGATTCTCATTTGTGAAAAAGAAGGATGGTTCTATGCGCTTATGTATTGATTACCGCGAGCTTAATAAGGTGATGATGAAGAATAAGTATCCGTTGCCCCGTATCGATGATTTGTTCGATCGCCTTCAGGAGCTTCGTGTTCTCCAAGATAGATCGAGATCCGGTTACCATCGATTTGCGGATCGGGGATGCCGACATTCCTAAGACGACTTTCGAGTCTAGATATGGTCACTATGAGTTTGTGGTCATGTCGTTTGGATTGACCAATGCCCCAATTTGCGTTCATGGACATGATGGATAGGGTGTTCAATTCATTTTTGGACAAATTTCCGTCATCGTGTTCATTGGACGATATTCGATTTATTCGAGGTCTAAAGAAGACCATGCGAGCATCCGAGGCGAGTATTGGCGGCTTTGAGGAAAACCGACTTTATGCGAAGTTTTCCAAATGTGATTCTGGTTGGAGCGGTGGCCTTCCTAGGCCACGTGGTTTCGAGAGATGGTATAGCCGTGGACCCCGCGAAGATTGAGGCCGTGAGTTCATGGGCCAAGCCGACTTCGCCTGTTGAGATTCGCAGCTTTTCGGGTTTGGCGAGTTACTACCGTCGGTTCGTCAAGGACTTTTTCGCTATAGCCTCGCCCCTCACTCGTCGGCGAGGAAGGGTGTCGAGTTTGTTTGGGGACAAGCAGTGTGATGAGAGCTTTGCGTGCTCAAGCGCGATTTGACTTCGGCACTGATGTTGGCGATCGCGGAGGGGACAGTGGTTTCGTGGTCTCTGATGATGCTTCCAAGTTTGGATTAGGTTGTGTGTTGATGCGGCATGGGAAGGTCATTGCCTATGCTTCTCGTCACCAAGCCGTATGAGCAGAATCTACCCGACTCATGATATGGAGTTGGCAAAAGCAGTGGTGTTTGTAATCGAAGATTTGGAGGCATTACGTATGGTGAGCGGATTCAGATGTTTACCGATCACGAGCCTCAAGTATCTGTTTACTCGAAGGAGTTGAATATGAGGCAGAGAGGAGATGGTTAGAGTTGGTAAAGGATTATGATCATGAGATTTTGTACCATCCGGTAAAGCCAATGTAGTGGCCGATGCTTTGAGTAGAAAGACGTCGCACTCTGCGGCGTTGTTGAGTTCCCAGCCCAGTTTGCGAGAGGGAGTTCGAGCGGCCGAGGTTGCGAGTGTTGTTGGGTGAGGTTACCGCTGTAGGTAGCTCGATTGACTATTCGTGCCGTCGATTAGGCAAATGGATTATAGATGCGGCCAGTTGGGTGACCCCGCACTTAAGAGATTGGTTGACAAAGTTAGTCTTGACGGTGACTTTGACTTTGTATATTCACGAGCGGTGGGTTGACTTATAGAGGCCGGTTGTGTGTTCCGGACATTGCGGAGTTTGCGAGCGAGTTGCTCTCTGAGGCCCACAGTTCCCCTTTTGCTTGGCACCGGGGTACCAAGATGTATCGAGACCTTAAGCGAGACCTTCGGTGGATGGGAATGAAGAGAGATGTGGCGAGTTTGTCGGTAGGTGTCTCACTTGTCGGCAAGTGAAGGCACCTGAGCAGAGGCCACCGGTAGTTTGTTGCACCCCGAGTGTGCCCAGTGGAAATGGGAAGAGATCTCCATGGACTTTATCTCTGGTTTGCCAAGGACTCGAGGAAGTTCTCTCGATTTGGGTGATAGTCGACCGTTTGACCAAGAGCGCACACTTCATTCCCGGTAGAGACACTTATACCCGTGGAGCAGTGGGCGCTAGATTGTTTTTGGAACAGATCATCTGTTATCATGGTGTCTTGGCGAGGATTGTGTCCGATCGTGACTCGCGGTTCACCTCTCGTTTCTCGGAGCGCGCCCGAAGGGTTTGGGCACAGAGTGCGCCAAAGATGACTTTTCACCCTCGGACGGATGGTCGACCGAGAGAGTGAATCGATTCTCGAGGATATGTTGAGGGCTTGTGTGTTGGATTTCCCGAGCGATTGGGACCGATGATTCGTATTTGATGGAGTTTGCCTATAACAACGATTACGATCGGCGATCGGATGGCTCCATTCGAGGCTTTGTATGGTAAGCGTTATCGGTCCCCCGTGTTCGGGAAGGGTTGGAGATAGACAGAGTTTTGGGTCCCGAGTTACTGCAGATTGACCAATGGTGCAAGGCGTAAGATTAGAGCTCGTATGTTGACAATTTCGGGAGAGAGCAGAAGAGTTACGCCGATGTTGGCGCGAGATTTGGAGTTTGAGGTTGGTCACATGTGTTCCTTAAGGTTGCTCCGATGCGAGGTGTTTCGAGGTTTGGTAAGCGTGGGAAGTTGAGTCCCCGTTTTGTTGGTCCATTTGAGATCCTAGAGAGGATTGGCGAGTTGCTACCGGTTAGCCCTACCTCGCGTCACTATCGGTGCATAGTGTTTTTCATGTATCGATGTTGAGGCAAGTATGTGCGGACCGTCGCACATTGTGGACTTTGAGCCTTTGCGGTGAATGAGGATTTGAACTTCGAGGAGAAGCGGTGAGGATCCTTGCCTTTGAGACCAAGACGTTGCGTAATCGCGAGATTCGTTTGGTAAAGGTTCGATGGAAGAGTCGGGGTTCGAGGAAGCCACTTGGGAGCGGGAAGACGAGATGAGATTGCATTACCACCGAGCTATTTCAGTCTTAAGGACTTTCGAGGACGAAAGTCATAAAAAGAAAGGAATATTGTAACGACCAGTTTTTCTTCCCGATCTTCGGGTATGCCCTAGGGGTAATTTTGGTAATTTGGTCGGGCCGTCAGGGCCGTTTGTATCTTTTCCGGTTATTAAAATTATTGGATGGATTTATGTAGGTTTTGGAAGGATTTGTGGTGTGGTTTGAGCAAGGTTTGATGCAAAAGTAAAAATAAAGGAAATTGTCTTTGTGGTGGGTTTGAACCCGGGTCTCTGGGAAGCTTGTGGAGATGTGTGCCAATTGAGCCATTAGGTGCTCTTGTTGCTTTTCCTGCATCATCTTATGGTTAGCCTTGGATTTTGGAGTTTTGGTGCATTTGATTAAATGAAATAGAAATTAGGTTTATTCCATCTTCTTCTCCAAATCACCTCTTGGCCGCACAAGCTTTCCCTCTCCATAGCCCTTGCCGATTCTCCTTTCCCTTGCATCTCCTTGGGTTCGATCATCATCATTCCGGGTAAGTCTTCATCCTCTTCATCTCCTCATTTGGTTATTGATGCTGGCCGAAGGTAAGAAGTAGAGTGTTGTGTGTGTTTGTGTTGATTGCGGCCACCGAGAGAACCATCGTCATCGCGTCGGCCCAGCCACCTCCTCGCCCAGATCTGTTGAAGCAGCCCCTGCCGCACGCCAGGCCGGACAGCAGCTTCGCCAAATCCACCGTCGCAGCCTTCCGCACGCCATCGCTCACCAGGTCGCGCCAGATCCACCGTCGTAGACCTCCCGCACGCCATCGCTCACCAGGTCGCGCCAGATCCACCGTCACAGCCTTCCCCGCACGCCATCGCTCGTCGTCGTGCGGTCGCGCGCAGCAGCGAGACGCCAGACGCCAGCGCCGCGCGCCGCCGCCGCCGCCGCTCGCCGCGCGACGCCCGACGCTCGCCAGCGCGCGTGCGTTCCTACTGCATGCATCCGTGCGTGCCGCGTGCAGCGCCAGCCCTGCCGTGCGGCGCGCGGCTGCGCCTCACCTGCTGCCGTGCCCGGCTTGCAGCGGCTCCAAGCTCGTGTCGTCGTGCGCGCGTGAGTTCCCGAGCCGAGCTTGCTTTGTTCTATTGTTGTTTAGACGTTTTAGATGCCGATTATTGTTGGTTTGCTAGGTTCCTTTCGCTAGCTCGGGATTGTTCCGCACTTAGGATTTGTGTGTAGAAGCCTCCCGACCAAGGTAAGGATTTCTTACCGGAGTTGTGTGGGCCCTGCGGTATATTTGTGATTGTTGTTTTGTATGCTGTGTATGATTACTAGCATGTTTAGCCCTAGGTGCTCATTTCAATTCTCGTGGCATGAACTCTTGTATTGTTTCTCATGTTAGCCCATGCTAGGTTGTTCCATTCGGCATGTTCGATATCTGTTCTTGCTTCGTAGTATCATGCTAGGTTCCTTGTAATCTATCGAGCACGTATTGGATCGCATTGATTGAATTTTTATTATTGCTATGGTTTAGAGTTCGTAGGTAGCATCATCCGGCCGGATGCATAACGTAACTTGCATCCCCGATGGGACGTGCGAGATGGTACTCCGTCACGATCCCGTTAGGGTTTAGCTAACCCTAACGGTGGCCCCGCAATCTTGGGTGAGGGTGGCAGATCGTTAAATGCCCCAACGGTCGGGATGATGACTTGGCATTGCCTCGTCCCGGCGATCGGCACGTCCTCGGCGTGTTCGCCGTAGCCCTTGATTGCCACTGTTAGGCAAGGACCGCTTCACGGTGTAAGCCTACCACGACCCGGTTCCTTAGCCTCAAGTGCGGTGGTACAGGTGACATAGTTCACGTGTCCGTGTCTCACACCCCTATGTCGGTGACACCGATCTAGAGATTTAGTTAGGCATGGTGATCGAACACGGGCGGCTTGCCACTAGACCCGGCACCCCGAGTTTGCGGTAGCATGCGGTGCGCGCTTACGCTCATTACAATACGACCGAGAGCTCCTCGGGATCTTGAGCAAGTGCACCTTTTCGTATCGTCGATGAGACAGCCGAGGCCGGGACTTGTTCCGTATAGGGCGTATAGTGTGTTGTGGTATTTCGGACTAAGACCACGAGTTGGCATCCGAGGTCCAAGTGTGGACTTAGCTATGTGCTCCGCTCTATGTTTGTACTCATAGCTTGCATACATTCTTCTAGATGATCATGTATATCGTATTGTACCCGGTTGGGGATTCTTCTTGGGTAATTCGTTACTCACCCTTATTACGTGGTTTTCCACAGGTAATCAAGGCGGGAGACAGGATGGTGAAGGAGGAGCTGTGATCATGGAATCCTCTTTGTCATCTCTCGACCATTTTATTATATCATGACTCTTGACTTTTGTTATTTCCCCTGAATGCATGTAGACGGGCACGGAGCCCTAGGATGTTTTCTTACGTTTTATGGATTCCAGCATATTTGTACTTGTGGAATGTTTAAATGGTTTAAATAAATCTCTGATCAGAGTATGTTTTTAGAAATGTATGTTTTGATTATTGAATGTTTCTGTTTTTACTTGGGATCCGAAATGTATTTTTCATAATGTCTTTTATTTCCAATACATGCATTGGGGTAAAGGCCCATTTAGAGCCCCTTTTGGGTCGGGTCTTTACACCCTCGAGGATGTCTTTGGGATTGGTTAGGAGAACCAATCATTATGCCGGAAGTAGGAAACTTCCGAGGTTCCCAGATTTGTCTTGATTAGCTTAATGAGCAAAGTTTTGTACTGGTAACTGATTGCATGTATACTAGGATGCTAGAGGATGGATGTATCGTATTGTACCTCAGTTGTGGATTCTTATTGAGTATGTTTATACTCACCATTACTTATCTTTCAGGTAACTTGGGAAAGCACTGGGATGGCTAGTGGATGGAGATGTGTGATCATGGGAGCTGCCGGCGTACTCTGTCTTTATTGTTGTTGAATCTTTATTTCTATAGTAGCATGCTGAAGGAAAACTGTTTAAATGCTCAATAGGATATTTGAATTGTTTACTTTTGAAATACTGGCCAGGGTTTATTTAAGGAAGTTTATGAAATGAATGTTTTCCTAAGATGTTTGAATAAGTTTTATTTTGAGCAGTTTTCTTTTATATTTAAATGTTTTAATTTGTAAGCATGCTAGTAAGAACCGGGTTTTGGACCACTTTTGGGTCAGGTTCTTACAGTTGGTATTAGAGCACATAGTCATAGATTATGTAGACTAACCTGCTTTATTGGTTGTTGTCCTCATGATCATCAGCACTCCACGGCCGTCAGGTTTGTCTAAGTACTGTGTTTAAGGGTTTTTACAATACTGCATCTAGTATACATGAGTTACCTTTTGTTGGCAGTAAGAGTCCGAGAGAGGACTAACCCTTGTGGTTTCCGTGTAGATCGCTAGGATTCCGGTTACACGAAGTGGTGCAGGACCCTCTGGGACTGCGAGTGGAGGTGTTGTTCAGTCAACACCTAGGGTTGAGCAAACCCGTAGGCCGCCTGCGGTCCCAGCTATTAGTTTGCCTGGAGAGGGGGTAGAGGCTGCCATGCCTCAGAGAGCAGCTCCATGAGCTGAGTTTTTTAGCCATGAGGGACATGATGATGGCCCTAATGGCAAAGCAGAGACTCAGGCGCAGCTATCAGTGCAGAGAGAGGAGTCCAAGGCACAGATAGCCCAGTTGACACAGCTTTTTCAAGAGGCACCCCTAATAGTTCCAGTAGCCCCGGTAGTGGCCCCGGGAAATCAGGGTCAGCAGGACCAGACCGTGGTGTTAAAGGGTGCTGAAAGAGCCGCCGAGTTTGGCAAGTGGCTCAAGAACTTCACTAAATGGAAGCCCCTAGAGTTTAATGCTTCAGAGAACCCATTGGTGGCAGTGAAGTGGTTAGCTCTGATGGAGTACATCTTCATGGTGATGGGATGCCCGGATGTTCAGAGGTCGAGATGTGCAACCCATGTTTTGACTGACACGGCTATGTGGTGGTGGGAGTCCACTAACGGGGCCAGACCAGTAGGATCTCCACCAGCCACCTGGGAGTTCTTTAGAACCAAGTTCAGATCCAAGTATGTTAATGATGAGGCTCAACAGGAGATGGCGGAGGCCTTCTCAAACTTGAAGCAGGGCACTGACAGTATTGCTGCTTATGAAAAGAAATTTTATGATGATAGTTACTTTGCCCCGGAGCTCATAGCCATAGAGGAGCTCAAGATGAAAAATTTTATCACTGAGTTGAGGAAAAAGGTTGCTCAGGATGTTCGAGCACTTGCCCTAGAGTCTTATGACAGAGCTGTTGAGTTGGCTACCATCTATAACTCCAAATATCTGCAGGTGCAGGTTTCTGTTGCACCAGTTCAGTCTGTTCAGCAGTACTCAGGGCAAGAGAGAAAGTTTGACTCTTCTAGTGGGTCCCGTGCAGGTGGTCAGCAGGCTCGTCGTTAGGACCAGTTTAGAGGTCGAGATCAGCTTCGACCACAGTTTAGACCACAGGGCCAGCAGGGCATTGTTAAGCAGCCACACTTGTGGCAAAGTTCACTACAGTATCTGTGAAGTGTCAACCCAAGCTTGCTATCATTGTGGTAAGGAGAGGCACTTAACTAGAGCTTGCACTCAGGCTGGAGTAGCAGCTAGACCAGTTTAGCAGCGGGGCAGAGTGTTTGCCATGACTCGTCAGGAGCTGGAGCATACGGATGCTGCAGTTGCAGGTACGCTGCTTGTCTTAAACCATTATGCATTCGTACTGTTTGATTCGGGCTCGACCCACTCGTTTGTTTCTGATGCATTTGCTAGACAAGCTTGTTTGGAACTCGAACCTTTAGGGTTTGAGTTGTGTGTTGCAACTCCTTCGAGAGAGAGTATGTTAGCTAGTGAAAAGGTTAAGAGTGGCCGGATACAGATATCCGAGGAGCTTTAGAGGTTGTACTCATAGTCCTACCTATGAGTGGTTTTGATGTCATCCTTGGTATGGATTGGTTGGTTGAGCATCATGCTATGATAGACTGCCGCCAAAAAGAAGTTGTGTTCAGGATGCCCTAGAAGAAAAGCTTCAAGTTTTGCGGTGTCTAGGCGGGGTGTGTCCGCCGTTGATTTTTGCAGTGAAGGCCCAACGTTTGTTAGCTCGAGGAGCATGGGGCATTTTAGCAAAATTGACAGGTGAGAGTAGTGATGCATTGTCAGTTGAGATGGTACCTGTAGTGCAGGAGTTTGTAGATGTTTTCCCTGAGGAGTTATCGGGGTTAACCCAGAAGAGAGAGGTGGACTTTACCATTGACCTTGAGCCAGGGACCCTCTCTATCACTAAAGCTTAATATCGTTTGGCGCCAACTGAGCTGAGAAAGCTCAAAGTGCAGTTGCAAAAGATGCTTGATTGAGGATTCATCCGCCCGAGTGTGTCCTCGTGGAGAGCACCTGTGTTATTTGTTAAGAAGAAAGATGGATCAATGCGCTTTTGTATAGATTATCGAGAGTTAAATAAAGTCACCGTAAAGAATAAGTATCATCTGCCGTGTATCGATGACTTGTTTAATCAGCTTCAGGGAGCCTCAGTGTTTTCTAAGATTGACCTAAGGTCAGGGTACCACCAGTTGAGGATTCGGGATGTAGACATCCCTGAGACATCTTTCAGATCGAGGTATGGTCATTTCGAGTTTGTAATAATGTCGTTTTGACTGACTAATGCTCCTACAACATTTATGGACATGATGGACAGGGTGTTCAAGGCATTCTTGGAGAGTTTTGTTATCGTGTTCATAGATGATATTCTGATTTACTCCAAGACAAAAGAGGACCATGCTTCGCACTTAAGACAAGTTTTGGAAGCCTTGCGTGAGAACCAGCTGTATGCTAAGTTTTCCAAGTGTGATTTCTGGCTGGAGGAAGTAACTTTCCTTGGACATGTTGTTTCCAAAGATAGGATAGTTGTTGACCCCACAAAGATTGAGGCAGTTAGTTCATTGGCTAGACCGACGACGGTCGTTGAGATTCGCAGCTTTCTGGGTTTGGCAGGTTATTACCGGCGCTTTGTTAAAGACTTTTCTGCTAAGGCAGCACCCCTGACTAGACTAACCAGGAAGGGTGTTGATTTCGTTTGGGATTCCCGTTGCGATGAGAGTTTTGCCCAGCTAAAGAGTTGTAACGGCCCAGATTTCCATTCCGGTTTTCCAGGTACTCTCAGTTCAATATTAGGGCAATCGGTTGGGTCGTTAGAGCATTTTAACCCTTAGGGGTATTTTGGTCTTTTTGCTCCCCAGTCAAGATTTGGGATTTGAACCTTTGCCTTAGTGATTTATTAAGTGAGTTTCTTTATTGGAAAAGATCGCTTCAGCCGGGTCTCGAAGAGGAAGCCAAAATGGGATTTTTAGGGATTTAATTTAAATGGATTTTAAGGCATTTAAAATGGGATAAGTATGAAATATTAAATAAATAAAAGAAAATCCCCAAATTTCCCCATGTGTTTATTTTGCATTTTCTCTTTCTCTCTCTCTCTCCCTCACCCGACCCCTAGCCAGCCCGAGCCCCCCTTGCTCGCCCAGCTCGCCTAGCCAGCCGCACCACGCCGAGCCACCCCCGTGCCAACGTCGCCCCAGTCCGCCCCAGCCAGTCCGCGCCAGCTCGCACCGTGCCAAGCCCCCCACGCCAGCGCCAGCTCGCCCCGCACCAGGTCGACCAGCCCTGTAGCTTGCCGCGCCCGAGCGTCCCTGTAGCGCCGCTCGACTTCGCTTGGCCGAGCCCGCGCCCTCGCGTCCTCAGAGCGCGGCTCGTCGCCGCTGGCCGAGCCAGCGCTCGAGCGCCAGCCTGCGCGCGAGCTGCCCCCTGAGCAGCCGCGCCCGATCGGCCCCTTTGCGGCGAAACGGCTTGCCCGGTGAGTTGGTTTTGCCGAGCCGTGTGTTTTCTCGATTGGTAATTCCCGAGCCTTTTCCTTCTTTGGGTCTTGAGTTGATTGGCTGCTGATTTGTATTTAAATTTGGGTGTTTTATTGAAATGCTTATGTTGTTCAGGATTCGATTGAGGCTCAAAGGTTGTTTGTTGGTCGTGATAGTTATTATTCTCTCTGCTTGTTTCGTGTAAGGATTCCTTCACCGTGGTTATGTGGACCTCGCGATGCTTTCGTGATTGTGACTTGTATGCCTGTTACTTTTATAAGCATGTTAGTGGATAGGACCGCTTGTGATTGAATTCTTGCTAGCATTTTTGGTTGTTTGTACATGTTAGTGCCATGCTAGGTTTGTTCTTCCAGCATGCTCGAGATTCCTGCTTTAAGTTCATAGTACCATGCTAGGATATGTATGATTGATGTCTATTATGTATGTTAGCTGGGAATCTTTCACTCCGTACTCTTAGTTAGTAAAGTAGGGTTTGTCATCATCCGGAGGGTGAGTGGACATAACGTGACGTTGTCCCCACGGTCGGGAGTAAAGTGCGCAAAGCATAACGTACATTGCTTCCCCCCGGCCGATGTGGATTTAGCTACCCACATCGGCATAAGCCTAGTTTGTAGCTCTGCTAGAGCGGAACCCCGCCAGCGGTGTAAGCCTACCTTGGCGGTTCTTAGCTTCAGTCGGTGGTTCAGTGCGCACGGATGAGCGCCGAGGGCCTCGCGCTCATCGTGATCGGTGACACCGCTTCGAGTCTTAGGCATGCATACCGCCCGCGTAGTTTGTCCTTAGGCCCCACATTTACGCCGGTTGCGAGAAGGCATGCGATGTGCGCGACACGCCGCGTTAGTTGCCGGTTCGGAGAGCTCCCCCGGGCTAATGTCGTGAGTACACCATTCCTTCCAGTTTAGAGCCAGACTTCGGGTACTCTCCTGTAAGTCCATATTTGCAGCAAGGGCAAGAGGCCCTTGAGGACATCTTTGGGATCGGTTTTTGAGCTGATCAATGCCCCGAGTGAAAGAGACCTCGGTGATGTCCCGGGATTGGTTATGAGAACCAATCATTAGGCCGGAAGTAGGAGATTTCCGAAGACTCCGGATTTGCCTTATAAGCTCGTTGAGCTAAGATCCGTGTTGATAACTGTTTGCATGTGTACTAGGTTGCTAGATGATTGATTGCATCGTATCGTACCCCGGTTGGGGATTCTTACTGAGTAATTTGTTACTCACCCTTATTTTGTGGTTTTTCCACAGGTAACTTGGAACAGCATCGAGGCGGCTAGCGGAGGTGGCTGGGAGATCATGGATGCTGCTGACACTCTGTCGTGTCTTACTTTGTTTTCCCTTTGATATCAATATAGATCTTGGATCATATCAATTTCGTTTTTGGTTATGGAGATGACTATGGAAATGGTTGAGGAATTGAGAAGCATTCATGGTGATGTGAAGAAGTTGATAGCATTGATGGATTCTTGGAGAGAAGAATCAAAGCAACTTAGAGAAGATGAAGAACAATGAAAGACCAAGTGGAGGGAAGAGGAAGAACAAAGAAAAGCAGATGAACAGGTTTCTAAATTGAGAAGAGAGTTTAAAAAAACTACAAGATAACCCAAGTTTGAATAGGACTTGGAACCTCCCTTTCTCTAGAGAATCATCTCTTGGAGCCCAAAATGTAATCAATCAAAATATGAATCCCTTTCCCTTCACACAATCTCTTCTATTTATAACTACAAGCCTCTACTTACTCCCCTAGTAATTGCTAGCATACCCCTAAATTATTCCTTAATACCCTAAGGCCTCAAACCTATCATTAATTGATATGACCAAGATCTATATCGATATCAAAGGAAAAAACTACATGATAACCCAAGTTTGATTAGGACTTAGAACCTCCCTTTCTCTAGAGAATCATCTCTTAGAGCCCAAAATGTAATCACTCAAAATATGGATCCCTTTTCCTTCACACAACCTCTTCTATTTATAACTACAAGTCTCTACTTACTCCCCAAGTAATTGCTAGCATACCCTTAAATTATTCCTTAATACCCTAAGGCTCCAAACCAATCATGATGCTGCTCAGCTATTGCCTTTAAATGTGCAAATTATGAATAAACCATCTTAAGTTGTGCTTTTTTCCATGTAGCGGAAGTGTGATCTGAAGCATCCTCCTGGTGATGAAATATATCGATGTGGTACTTTGTCAATGTTTGAGGTATGGCCTTGATTAGGATTTCAATCTCTTGGCTTGTTCATTGTTTTATAACTCGTTTATCATCCAAATTCGTGTTGTAGTAGTGCCATTCTGATTTTTGAGTTATTTGCAATATGATTATGAATACTGGTGTGGGAAAGGGAATTTCCATTCTAACAATTCATGCCAATCAGGCATCTCCTCTACTCACATTGTGTGAAACTCTGTTTTAAATTATAATTCCGTTCTCCTTTTGATTTGTCACAATCAATCTTTCTTAAATTACCAGCCAAAAACAATAATGCACTTGCAATATAGACTAAACTATGATTTTACTATTGTAGAATAGAAATTTCTCATACAGTTATTTCCTGCTAAATTATTTCTGGAACAGGTTGATGGAAAAAAGAACAAGGTTTATGCGCAGAATCTCTGTTACTTAGCAAAGTTATTTCTAGACCACAAAACTCTATACTACGATGTTGACCTTTTTCTGTTCTATATCTTGTATGAGTGTGATGATCGAGGGTGTCACATGGTTGGATATTTTTCGAAGGTAATTTTTGGTTAATTTTTTTTATATAAAGGCAATTTTTGGTTTACTATAACTGCTCTTTTAATTAAAATTTAATGATTCTGACTCATGGGGTAATAAAATGGTGTTTTCATTACTATTCTATTATTATTAATTTTGGAGTGGGGGTGGGGGGAAGAGAAAACATCATCATCACCGAAAAGAAAACTGTAGACTTATAATCTTGAATATGCTTGAATGCGAAAGGGAGTATAATCATGATTCATGAAAAAGTCTGGGCAGGGAGATTCAACTAGGAGCAAGAAAATTTATTTAATGCACCAGTATATTGTAAATGAAAAAGTACAAAAGTACTATCGAAATTAGTTACATAAGCTATCCAATTGAGAAATTAAAGTGCATGGATTGTAATCATACAACGGATGTGATGGCTCCAAAACATACTACAATAGATTCATAAGGATAATCAAAAGAGTGTGAAGTTTCGTGGAATATTCTGTTGTTCCTTACCACCATTTTCAGAAAAATGCATAAATAAAGTTGAGCGGAAGAGTATATGAGCCCCTAAAATCTCACATATTTTCTTCAAACTGAAGTTTATGAAACTTTATTTCTGTTCTGGAAGCTGGTTTAGTTCTATTCTGGAAGCTGTGACCTGAGAAAAGCTTGAATCAAATTGTCCTGAATATTATTGGCAAAGCAATGTTGCAATTTAGAGAGCTGAGAATGTAAACTTGTGGTTCTTTAGAACTTGTAAGTTGTATCCAAGGAAGAGATCATCGAGAGTCCAGCCATCTATTTAGCCAAAAAAAAAGCACCTCTTAGTCTTAAAACAACATGTTAGCAAAAAAAAGCACCTCTTAGCAAAAAAATAATTTATGTTATATCTTAGCGATGTGAAACCTTATGTTTTTGTGGAAAACATTCCATATATTTTCAACATACAGACTCTAACATCATACTTTTGCCTTCTAGTTGATCTGAATCTTCACCTGAGAATAGATATCAAGTACAGAAATCCACTGTAGTTATGTCCATTCCTCATCGATGCTGATCTATTTCCTCAGCATTTTTATGAAATTTTGAGCTTAGTGCTTAAGTTCTGCCATTCCTTTCTTTCTATTTTATAAGCATTGGAGACGTTGTCCAGTACTTTTTTCAGTTTTGGTGGAAATTGCAAGGTTGATGGGTTAGTGGGTGTTTTTGTGCTAACAGTTAGTTGTATAAAAATAAATTAAACTTGTGTCATACGGATGATGAAATGTAAGAATGAATTTACAATAAATTGCTTACGAACTTATAAGCTGGGAACTAATTTAGAACTCCGACCAGTGTCTTAGAACAACACGGGATTATTTTGGTGACTATTTTATTTGCCACTGTGCAGGAAAAGCATTCAGAGGAATCCTATAATTTGGCATGCATTCTCATCTTTCCTCATCAAAGGAAGGGCAAAACTAGCTATGCTTAGCCTGAAACCACAAAAACAACCCTGTACTCAGAAAAATACAATAATGGCTCTGAAACTCACCAAATTAGCAAACTGAACCTAGGAAAAAAATTACAAAAATGCCCCTCAAGACCTAAACTGCAATAACGACCCAACGAATCACCCGAAATAGTTGAAGAACATACCTGGAGAACCAAAACAAAAACCCGGGCCGTTACATGATGTCTATAATAAGTTAATTAATCTAAAAATCGTGCAATTAAAGTAAAGCAATGATGTTGGGATTTTGGTTTTGTTTATTATCTAAATGCGAAAATAAAAGTAAAATGCGAAATGAACTAAGTAAGGCCTAGGTTAAGGTTATGGGACACATCTAACAATTCCTAAGATAAATTGTGGTAAGTAGTAATTGCCATACTTCACCTAAAAAACGTCCGCTTCCACTTCTGTTCGCATTAAGTCGAACTTCTGTTGCGACTTAATGTAATTAGCATCTGGCATCGCGTATGCAGTAGTTACACGTTTATTCCAAAACTCTAATTTAAAGTACGAAAGACATAATGCTAACCTACTATACATGAAAACTAGTCTTAGGTTATTTCCTATTCCGATTTATAACCTAGTAGTGTGTATGGATGACCGGTCGGCAATTACTATTAAATTAGGATCCTAATTCAACATGCTTTAATTAACAACTCCCTTTACCAAAGTATATGATTTCTATAACCCGTACCCTTAACCTTTGCCTAAGATGCTTAGCTAGACATGAAAGTAAGGAAAAGAATAAAGAAAAAGTCATTGCAAAAGAAAGCTAAATTAATTCAAATGCAAGAACAATTCGAAGAGAAAAAATGATGCTGGAAATGAATAAAACATAAAATGAACAAGAAAAGATAAACTAGAAAGCGATAAATGGTGGGAGCTCTTTGAAGAATAGGACTCTGTGTCAATAGGAGCACGAACTTCACTTGGAACCTTACTCCCAAGTGTCGGAGAAGAACTCCAAAAACAGGCACACTTTCTCTCCTTGTTCTTTTCCATTTTTATAGGCTTTGAGATGCTTGGGGACTAAGGAATTGACTTGGAAGGCAAGGCACTAGGTACTTAGAGAATAAGACATTAGTTGCTTGGAGAATAAGGCTCAAACAAGTCCTTATTTTGGTAAGTAATCTTCATATCCTTTAATTTCACAATCTTGTTGTGAGGAGATCTTCTACTAATGCCATGAAAATTGCATATCGCTTTGCATTAAATTTTTATCTTCTAGGTTTGCCTTTTGCGAATACGCTTGGAAGATCCTACGATTCTACAGTGATTTACTTTGTTGGAAGATCGCGCACTTTTAGCATTCCTAATTTCCTTGGATGCGATGTTAATAATGTTTCTAATTCTTGTAGATCAAGCAAACATGCTAGCAGAAATAAAATCAAAGCTGCTCTATTATTATCATGCTCATAACAGTCAGCAAACAAGCAAGGCATAATCATGAAAATATCGTAGGGCCCACACAACTCCGGTAAGAAATTCTTACCTGGTCGGAAGGCAACAACACACAATAAAATAACTGCGATCGAACCCGAGCAACCTATATCGAGCCAAACAAACACATCAATAATCATAAAATAGCCCTAAATATAATAAAATAAACAGGGCTCGACTCGGGAGCAACTCACGAGGCGGGCCGACTGTGAACGAAGTGTTTGCCGCGACGGGCTAGGCGACAAAAGGGTGTGTTTGGCGCGCTGGGCGCGCAGCTCGGCGCTAAGGCGCGGATCGGTTGGCTAGCGCTGCATGACAGCGCCGAGGCGACTCTGGCGCGTTGGACGGCGCTGAGGCGACTCTGGGCACGCGGGTGCGGGCGCTTGCTCGCCCAGGCGGCGGCAAGGCGCGCCCGGCTTCGGCACGAGGGGCATTGGCGCGAGCGCGCGACACTCACGGCCGCGCGACACGGGCGAGGGGACGCGCGATTGAGCTGGGCTCGACACAGGGCGACGCGAACGGCCTGGGCGAGGGCGCCGAGGGCTGGGCGATGCTTGGGCGAAGCTCGGGCTGGCGAGGGCGAGCTGGGGCCGGGCTAGCTCGGGCGAGCAGGGGCTCGGGCTGGCTGGGCTTGGGCGAGCCAAGGGGCTGCTCGAGCTAGGATGGGGGGTGCTCGGGGAGAGAGAGAGAGAGAGAGAGAGAGAGAGAGAGAAAAGAGAAAAAAATAAAAAGAAAAGAAAAATGAATTTGGAAAAGAAAGGAAAATGGGAAAATAAAAAGGAAAAAGGGATTTTATCCAAAATCCAACCTTATCCACTTAAAACCTCAAAATCCCATTTCCCGGCTTCCTCCTTCGAGACCCGACCGAAGCAATCTAATCCAATAAATCAAACTCACTTAAATCCAAGTCCCAAAGCAACACTAAGGGCTCGGGCTCGAATCCCAAAGGAAACACCCAACAACCAACACTTTTCCAAAGCCCAAACCACAACCGAGCATCCAACCGACTAGCCCAAACACCACGGGACTCGCAGCCACCAACAAACAAGCCTCGACAAAGCGGGAGCTACCTCGAAGCCCTGAAAACCACAAATCCTGCCCGGAGAGCCAAAAGACCAAAATACCCCCAAGGGGCCAAACGGCTCTAAAACCCAACCAAACAACCGAATCTTGACCTGAAGGCACCTCGAAAACTGGAATAGGAAACTGGGCTGTTACAATCAATGACACCGCTTCCGAGTCATAGGCATGTGCACCTGGCCCACGTAGTTTGCTCTTAGGCCCCCGCATTTACGCCGGTTGTAGAGAGCATGCAGTGTGCACGCACACGCGTTAGTTGCCGGTTCGGAGAGCTTCCCCGGGCTAATGTCGTGAGTACACCATTCTTTCTGTTAGAGCCTGACTTCGGGTACTCTCCCGTAAGTCTAGATTAGTGCAAGGGCAATGAGGCCCTTGAGGACATTCTAGGGATCAGTGTATTCCCCCCGAGTGATAGATACCTCGGTGATGTCCCAGGATTGGTCAGTGTATCCAATCCCAGTTAGGCCGGAAGTAAGAGACTTCTGATGGCTCTTGATCTTGTTTTATGAGCTCGTTGAGCTATAATCTGTGTTGATAGTTGTTTGCTTGCTTGTTGAGGTGCTAGATGACTGATGTATCGTATTGTACCCCGGTTGGGGATTCTTACTGAGTATCTTTATACTCACCCTTATTTATCTTTCAGGTAGCTTGGGACAACACCAGGATGGCTAGTGGAGGGAGCTGATTGATCATGGGGAGCCGCCGGCACTCTGTCTTTTATTATTGCATTGTTTATTCAGCATGTAGATGGACAGGAGTCCTAGGGGAACATTGTTTAAAACGTTGTTTAAATTGTATTGTATATTTTTATAAATACTGGCCAGGATGTTTTACTCCGTTGGATGGTTTAAATGTAAATTGATGGTTATGTTTTAAGGGTTCCCCCTTCTCATATGTTTTGAATGGTTTTTAAATATGAGCACTAAACCGCTTGTTATCATATTTAACTTGCATGCTGAGTGAGAACCCCGGTTTAGGACCATGTCTTGGGTCGGGTTCGTCACAGTTGGTATCAGAGCACAGAGTCATAGATTTTGTAGACTAACCTGCTTTGTAGGTTGTTTGCTCCCATGATCATCAGCACTCCACAGCCGCTAGGTTTGTCTGAGTTCAATTAAGCTAAGGGGTAAGAATTTACAATACTTTTCATCTAGCTTTTATGCCTTGTGTAGTGTTGTGGAGCGGAGACGAGCAGGTTCTGACTCGTTGTTGGTTTGGGCCTAGAGAGCCATCATGCCAACTTTCCGCAGTGCTAGCAGTTTGATGAGCAGTGAGAGCCCCAGTGTGGGCCAGCATTTATGCTTTGTGAAGATCGCCAGTGTGTCGATCGCACCCAGAGGGAGGCAGAGCTTAGACTCCCGTAGGCCATTTGTGGCCCAGTTGTTGCTTTTCCCCTAGTGAGAGGGTGGAAGTGCTTTGTGCAGATTGCCAGTGTGTTGATCGCACTCAGAGGAGCAGGACGCTTGGCATGTCCGACCGAGGAGTTGGACTGATTGTGTTGATGTTGAGGCCGCGTCCAGGGTTGTTAGGCCCGTTGGCCAGAGTTGGCCCTGGCAGTTGAGTTGCCAAGTGGAGGGGGTAGAGGCTAGC
The DNA here is from genome assembly GCA_036507275.1 of Sicyos edulis. Taxonomy (NCBI): domain Eukaryota; kingdom Viridiplantae; phylum Streptophyta; class Magnoliopsida; order Cucurbitales; family Cucurbitaceae; genus Sicyos; species Sicyos edulis. Next base: position 32,252,778 of record CM071846.1, on the reverse strand, counting down.
ACGCCTCAGAGTGAGACTCCTTGAGCAGAGTGTGCTCCAGCCATGTGAGATTTGATTGCAGGTCTTTAGCTATCAGAGAGCGGAGACCCAGGCGCAGATTGTAGCTCGTAGTGAGGAGTCCCGGGCACAGATAGCCCAAATGTGTGAGTATTTTCAGATTTCCCCAGTAGCTCTTATAGCCCCGGAGGTTCCCGGGAGGGCATGATCAGCAGGTTTATGCAGACGAGTTTGTTGGCGTTGATGGAGCCGCCCAGTTTGGCAAGTGGATGCCTGTAGAGCTCGTTGTTTGAGAAAGTCCTACCGCTGCTAGTAGTAAAGCGATTGGCGAGTTTGAGTTTAGCATCCGTGTGTTGGGATGCCCCTGCATTCGAGAGGCCGAGATGTGCCGTTCTGTCTTTGCTTGGTAGTGCAGTTGATGGTGGTAGTCCCTTGAGAGAGGTGGACTAGCAGAGTCTCCACCACTCGCCCGATTGATTGGCAAGTTGTCGGGTTAGTGGCTTGAGGCAGATGTAGAGGCTCTCCACAACTAGGGTTCTTCGATAACCCTCGACACACACTGTCGTCAAACGGTCTAACCGCCAACTGCCTGAACAAACAACTCCTTTTTCCAGCATCTCAACCATGCTGGCCTGCTCTTAACCTCGAAACCAAAAAGACCAGAAACGCTTCAGAATGTGTCATCCTCCTACTCAAAGCATCAGCCACAATGTAGCTTCCACCCAGGGTAAGGATTCCGAGCAACACTCTTAGCAACTGCGATCAGGAACTACGTGGCTTCGCTACAACCACCATTTGTTCAGTACCATCTGAACTCCAACCATGAACACAAGAGGTTCCACCAGCCAAGCTTAGGTTCAACTTAACAAACTTGCCTAAGCAACAACCCAACTACGAGCACGGTATCCTTACAACCTCAACTAAAGCCTTACAACATCCACGAGTCCAACTTCTCCAAGAACCGAGCACAGTTCTCCAATGCAAACCCTACATGGTTCTCGAAACTCTCGCCACGAACAAACTACACAAAACACACTTGTGCACAACTCTCAACCTTCCTTCAGAGATCCAAGACTAACAGGTGCTTTCCAAAAGGCAACACTAACTCCTGGCAGAGGTACAATCAACCCAAGGAACACCAAAAGTTCCATCTCCACACGATACTCAAAGCTGAGGCAACCTTGCTCTACTAAAGCATAACAATACCAAACCGAACTTACTTTATACCAAGGCTCTACCAAGGGAGCATACCCATAAGGCGTCCAACTCATCTCATAAGGCATCCAGCTCATCTCATAGGCATCCAACTCATCTCATAAGAATTCAACTCACGGCCCCTCTGCTGAACCAAACTCGCATCTACAATGCTCACTCAACTCAGGTTTAGGCACCCGAAGGTAGTGGACTGCACTACCAACCACAAAGATCTCTTGGCCTTGGCACTAGCGTGAGACTCACACGCACTAACACTTACCAACCGTCAACTTGCTGACTTACTCAACCCCCAGTAACACTGGGAAGAGGTTCTAGCTCCTCTCGAACATCCTTTCGCTTGTAGTCCTTCGACTACCACTGAACTAGCCCTCTTGCACGACCTAAACAGGTGCAACTGCCACAAAAGGATCCAAAGGCTAAAGGAGTGTGCTGAACTCCGGACGGGATATAGAACCATCTGCTATACCCATGCCAAACTCAGGCCTGAACCAGACTTAGTGCCAAAGCGGCACACCAACCATTGCACCTCAAGTGCCACTACTACCAAATCCACATCTTACTACAAATGGGGCCAGCAAGGTCACAACCTCAAGTGACAAAAACTATGGCTAGGCATACAAGGCTCAAACTCAAACAACCAGACTGTGGCATTTCATCAAATTGAAGGCTCACGGCCTACTCTTGCATCTCCACATGATGTTCAACAAAACTCTAGCCGGCTCTCTCAACATGCAGCAGCTAGCCCTACTCTAGGGCTCTCCAAAAGAAGAGTGCTCAACTCTACTAAACAACTGAGGAACCGCCAACGGATCAAGTCCGATGGGAACACTGCTCGATGCACCTTTAACTACGGGGTTCCGACTTACTGGCTGCAAAACAACAACACTTACAAGAGAACCAAGATGTCTAAGCAACCTCCTCGAAGGCTACCAACTCTGCAGCTACTCACTGGGCAATCAAACAATCTGCTAAGGCTCAAGATCAACACTTGAGCTACCCAGGCTAGTCCACACGGAAACCTGCTCCACAAGCATCCATATAAGCAAAGCCATAGCTAACTCCTCTCTTGGAGTGGTACTCCAGGGCAAATCACCTCCACCCTCTCACTAGGGGAAAACCAACAATTGGGCCACACGTGGCCTACGGAGTCTAACCTCTCGCCTCCATCCGAACGATGTCCCAGTGGTATCCGAATCTATCCGGATATCTCAACAAACCACAACATACACTCACTCACATGCTGGGAAGTTGGCATGATGGCGCTCTAAACCCAAACCAACGACGAGTCAGAACCTGCTCGTCTCCGCTCCACAACACTAAACAAGGCATACACTAGATGAAAAGTATTGGAAATTCTTAACCCTTTTCTAAAAACAGAAAACTTAGGCGTACTGATGGTATCCAGTCTTTGGTGATCATGGGGAAAACAACCTACAACAAAAGGTCAGTCTACAGAATCTATGACTCTGAGCTCTGATACCAACTGTAATGACCCGACCCAAAAAGGGCTCTAAATAGGCCTTTACCCCAATGCATGCATTCAAAGGAAAGGACAATATGCAAATAAATTTTCGGATTCCCAATTAAAACAAAACAATCAAGGTTCAATCAGAAATCAATATAGTTTGCTGAAACCTGTCCCTGTCTCCAAGCATCTGTTTCAAGGCAAATACATTTCCAAAACGTACACTCTGATCAGAGATTTATTAAAACATTTGAAACATCCTCAAATTCAATAAAGCGGGAATCCACAAAAACATTCAGAAAACATCCTAGGGCTCCGTGCCCGGCTACATGCATTCAGGGGAAAATAAAAGACAAGAGTCATAGAAATAAAAAGTTAGAGACGACAGCAGGTTCCCATGATCGCAGCTCCTCTTTCATCCATCCTGTCTCGCACCTTGGTTACCTGTGGAAAACCACAAAATAAGGGTGAGTAACGAATTACTCAGTAAGAATCCCCAACCGGGGTACAATACGGTATACATGGTCATCTAGCAGAAATGTATGCAAGCTATGAATATACACACAGAATCGAGCACATAACTTAAATCCACATATAACTTCGGATGCCAACACAGGGTCTTAGTCCAAAATAATCCACATCACACAATACGCCCTATACGAGAAACAAGTCTCGGTCTCAGCCTGTCTACTATCGATACGAAAGGTGCACTGACTCACAATCTCGAGGAGCTCTCCAGTCGGCGCTGTAATGAGCGTATGCGCGCACCGCATGCTACTGCAACTCTAGGGGTTGCGGGTCTAGTGGCAAGCCGCCCGAGTCCGATCACCATGCCTAACTAAATCTCTCGGATCGGTGTCACCGACATAGGGTGTGAGACCGACACGTGAACTATGTCGGCTGAACCACCTTTTTGAGGCTAAGGAATCGGTCGTGGTAGGCTTACATCGAAACCGTCCTTGCCCTAACAGTGGCAATCGGGGCTCACTGCCGAACACGCCGAGGACGCGTGCGGCGCCGGGACGAGGCAATGCCAAGTCATCATCCCGACCGTTGGGGCATCGCGCAGACTACCACCCTCACCCAAGATTGCAGGGCCTACCGGTCGGGTTAGCTAAACCCCTCACGGGTCCGAGGGACTGAGTACTACCTCCTCGCCCCCGCCATGGATGCAAGATACTTTATGCATCGAGCCCGGATGATGCTACCTACCTACACTCTAACATATCATTTCAATAACATACAATCCAATACGTGCTCAACAGATACAACGAACCTAGCATGATATTAAGAAACAAGAACAGATATCGAGCATGCCAGAACGGAACAACCTAGCATGGCCTAACATGAGAAACAACACAAGAGTTCATGCCAGTCGGAAATTCAGAATAGAGCAGCTAATGCTAAACATGCTAATAATCATAACAGGCATACAAACAACAATCACATATAATACCGCAGGGCCCACACAACTCCGGTAATAAATCCTTACCTTGGTCGGGAGGCTTCTACACACAAATCCTAAGCTGTAGACAATCCCGAGCTAGCGAACGGGAACCTAGCAGACACAATAATAATCAATATCTATAAGCCTAAAAAAATAATGGAACAGCAGGCTCGGCTCGGGAGCACTCACACGGCGCGGGGACACGAGGCTAGGCGCTGCTGGCAGGCTGGTGCGGCTGGGCTGGTCTTTGGATGCGTGGCCGGCACCGATCTTTGGGCACGCATTGCGCTTGCGGCAGCGAGCAACACAGCTGCAGCCCGAGCGACAAAGACGGGCGCACGGAGCCGAGCGAGCGTGTGTAAGGGACCGACCCGAATGGGGCACTAAATGGGCCCTTACCCCAATCATGCAATTAAAATAAAGGATATTTAAAACAGACATGATTTCGGATTCCAATTAAAACAAAACATTCAAAATAATCCCTTTAAAAACTAGACATTTTCCCTGAAACCTGTCCCTGTTTCCAAGCACCTGTTCCAAGATAAATACATTTCCAAAGTTTACTCGATCAGAGATTTACTAAAAGCCATTCAAAACTGTTCGGATACAACATGCTGGAATCCACAAATATTTACAACATCCTAGGGCTCGTGTGCCCGTACATGCATTCGGGGAAAACAAAAACACACGAGAGTCATAATACAAAAATCGGAGTTGGAAAGACTAGGCCCCATGATCACGCCTCCTCCTTCGTGCATCCGGTCGCGCACCACGATTACTCGTGGAAAACCACAGAATAAGGGTGAGTAACGAATTACTCAGTAAGAATCCCCAACCGGGGTACAATACGATATACATGGTCATCTCGATGAGCGTATGCAAGCTATGAATATAACACAGAATAGAGCACATAGCTTAGCCCACACTTGGGCCTCGGATGCCAACTCGGTGGCTTAGTCCGGAATAAAATCATCACACACCCAATACATAAGTCGCCTATACGAGAAACAAGTCCCGCCTCTGCTCGTCTCATCGCCGACGAAAGGTACACTCGGCTCAAGATCCCGAGGAGCTCTCCGCCTGGCGGCGTGTAATGAGCGTAAACATGCACCGCGCGTGCTACTGCGCACCATGGGGATGCCGGGTCAGAGGCAAGCCGCCCATGTCCGGGCCACCACGCCTAACTAAATCTTTGGATCGGTGTCACTGACATAGGGGTGTGAGACCTGGACACTTAAACTATGTCAGCCTGAACCACCGCACCTGAGGCTAAGGGAACGGGTCGTGGTAGGCTTACACCAGGAAGCCGCCCTTACCTTAACAGGTGGCAATCAGGGGCTACGGCCGAACACGCTGAGGACGTGCCGACTATCGGGGACAAGGCAATGCCAAGTCATCATCCCGACGGTTGGGGCATTTAACGACCGCCACCCTCACCCAAGATTGCGGGGCCTACCGCTCGGGTTAGCAAATCCCTCACGGGGTCCAGTGGACGGAATGACTTGCTCGACGCCCCCGCCATGGATGCAAGGTACTTTATGCATCGGCCCGGATGATGCTATCTACACCGCAACTCTAACCCGCCCTTAGCAAACAGCAAACAATTCCATAAAATCCAATACGTGCTCAATAACAATACAACGAGCCTAGCATGATACTACGAAGCAAGGAACAGATACGAGCATGCCAGAAAGGAACAACCTAGCATGGATTAACATGAGAATTAACCAAGAAATCATGCTAACGGGAATTCAGATTGAAGCACCTAGCTACACATGTCAATAATCACAAACAAGCAATCATTCAACAATCACATATAATATCGCAGGTCCACACAACTCCGCAAGAAATCCTTACCTTGGTCGGGGACGGTTTGGCACGAAATCCTAAGTCGCGAACAATCTCGATCTAGCTACCGGAACCTATCAATCATCACAAAAATCACACAATAGGCCTAAATGCAATAAAATAAATGAGGCTCGGCCGGAGCAACTCACGAGGCACGCGAAACGCGAACGAGCCGATTGCACGAACGGGCAAAGAACGGGGCTCGAAGCGGGCGCGTTGGGGCGCAGAAATGGGCGTGGGCGCGTTAGGTGCGCTGGCTGCGCGCGGGCGCCGCGCGTGGGGCGGCGCGCGCTGCGCGCGGAGATGCAGGGGCGAAAGCGAAGCTGGCTCACTGGCGCTCGCACTGGCACGACTCGGCGAGCAGGGGCTCGGGCGGCGCTGCGGAGCAGGGCGAGAGGCGCGCGCGCGACGGACGGAAGGCACGCTGGCGAGCTCGAAGAATGAGGGCTCTGCTTTTTCGCGCGAACAACAGGCGAACAAAAGACACAAATCCAAGCGATCCACGGGATTCGACGCTTGATTCCTTGAAGAAGAACTCCCCTACACTAGCTGCACAAAACCCATACTTCAAATCGCCTCAACTCGACCGATGAACGGAAACGAAACTAGGGAGAAGAAATCGGAATTCTTTTTGAAAGAAAAGAGAAAAAGAAGCTTACCACCGCTTTCGGGGATGGAAAGACGACCTCAAATTGGAGGCAAGGCTTGGTCGAACTGAGTGGAGAAGGAAGAGGATCGAGAGAAATTGGTCGTTTGTCGGTCGGGGTGATCGCGAGGAAGAAGAAGAAGAAAAGTGGGGCGAAGCTCGGGCGAGCTGCCTTTTAAAGCAAAACAGGGGACAGACAAGCATAAGGACAAGATCGTGCGATTAAGTTAACAAACGAGCGCGGTGGCTCGGCTGGCTGTGCCCTCCGCCTAGCATGCGACACGGCCCTGGTTCGATTCCTGCTCGACGCGCTATTTAATTCCCTATTTATTTTTGCTCCTTCCCAAGCCCAAACGCCTTCACCAAAAATCCCAATTCTTTTCAAATTGACTCATAATTATTCCGACAAATTTAATTTCAAAACCGGCCCTGTCGGCCCGACCCAAAATTACCAAAATGCCCCTGGGCCTCCCGGGAAGACCGAGATGAAATTTTCCGGGCCGTTACAATACTCCCCCCTTACAAGACTTTCGTCCTCGAAAGTCACTTAAGATTGGAACAACTCGGGATACTGCAATCTCATCTCATCCTCCCGTTCCCAAGTGGCTTCCTCTAAACTCTGACTCCTCCACTGAACCTTTACCAGCCGGATTTCACGATTACGCAGTGTCTTTGTCTCAAAGGCAAGAATTCCCACCGCTTTTCCTCAAGCTCAATTCCTCATTCACCGCAAAGGCTCAAAATCCACAATGTGCGACGGTCCGCACGCATCGCCTCAACATCGATACATGAAATACACGTGTAATCGCGACAATGACGGAGGCAAGGCTAATCGATAAGCAACCTGGCCGATCCTCTCCAGGATTTCAAACGGACCAACAAAACGGGGGCTCAGCTTCCCACGCTTGCCAAACCTCAAAACTCCTCGCATTGGTGCGACCTTCAGGAATACATGCTGACCAACCTCAAACTCCAAATCCCGACGTCGAACATCGGCATAACTCTTTTCCGCTCGCCTGGTCACAACATACGGGCTCTAATCTTCGCGTGACAAAGATCATTGGTCAATTGCAAAGAACTCGGGACCCAAAACTCGCCTATCACCAACCTCTTCCCCGAACACGGGAGATCGGCAACGCTTGCCATACAAAGCCTCGAATGGAGCCATCCGATCGCCGATCGATAATCGTTGTTATATGCAAACTCCATCGATACAAATATCGGTCCCAATCGCCCGAAATCCAACACACAAGCCCTCAACATATCTTCGAGAATCGGTTCACCTTCCTCATCGACCATCGGTCCGAGGGTGAAAAGTGTCTTTAAATCGCACTCAAGTGCCTAAACCCTTCTAGAGCGCTCCGTAAACGAGAAGTGAACCTCGAATCACGGCCGATACGATCCTCACAGCACACAAAGTGATAGCGAATGATCTCGCTAAAAAAACACCGCGCCCATCGCTCCACTTCAGATAAGTGTCTCTACCGGAATGAAGTGTGCGCTCTTAGTCAAACGGTCAACTATCACCTGTGATTCGAGTGAACTTCCTCTGAGTCCTCTGCAAACCCGAAATGAAGTCCATGGAGATTTCTTCCCATTTCCATCGAGGCACACTCGGTGTTTGCAACAACTGGGTGGTCTCTCGCTGGGTGCCTTCACTTGCCGACAAGTGAGACATCGATCGACAAACTCCGCAACACCTCTTTTCATACCCATCCACCGTAATGTCTCGCTAAGATCTCGATACATCTTGGTACCCGGGGTGTAAGCAAACGGAGAATCGTGGCCTCTCGAGAGCAACTCGCGCGCAAACTCGCAACATTCGGAACACACATCCGGCCTCAGACGTCACCACCGCTCGTGAATATACAAAATCAAAGTCGCCGCCAACATCGACTCACAACCAACCTCTTAAGTGCAGTGGTCTTCACCGACTATCAATAATCCGCCGCCTAATCGATGGTCGGATGGCCAATCGAGCTACTCGGGCGGTAACCTCACCAAAGAATATCGCAATCTCACCGCTCGAACTCTCTCTCGCAACTGGCTGGGAACTCAAATGATACAAAGCAGAGTGCGACGTCTTTCTACTTAATGCATCGCCTAACGTTGGCTTTACCCGATGGTACAGTAATCTCGCAATCATAATCTTTCACTAGCTCTAACCATCTTCTCTCGCCTCATGTTCAACTCTTTTCGGGTAAACAGATACTTGAGGCTCGTGATCGGTAAACATCCGAACTGGCCACCGTATAGATAATGCCTCCAAATCTTCAAAGTGCAAACACCATCGCCGCCAACTCCATATCATGAGTCGGATAGTAGTTCGCTCATATGGCTTCGGTGACGGGAAGCATAAGCAATGACCTTCCCGTGCCGCATCAACACACAACCCAACCCAAACTTGGAAGCATCATCAGAAACCACGAAACCACCTGTCCCCTCTCCGGATCGCCAACATCGGGCTGAAGTCAAACCGCGCTTGAGCTCGCAAATCTCTCATCACACCTACCGTCCCAAACAAACTCGACACCCTTCCTCGCCGACGAGTGAGGGGCGAGGCTATGGCGGAAAAATCCTTAACTAACCGACGGTAGTAACTCGCCAAACCTAGGAAGTCGCAGATCTCAGAATCAAGTCGGCCCGCCCACGAACTCACGGCCTCAATCTTTGCAGGATCCACAGCCTATACCATCTCTCGAGACTATATGACTAAAAAGGCCACTTGTTCCAACCGTAACTCACATTTGGAAAATTTCGCATAAAGTTTGGTTTTTCCTCAAGGGTCATCAACACTTTTCTCAAATGCTCGCATGATCCTTTCTCGTCCTTGAATAGATCGGGAATATCGCCAATGAACACAATGACGGCCGCCCAAAAATGCTTTGAACACCCTATCCATCATGTCCATGAACGCCGCTGGTGCATTCGTTAATCCAAACGACATGACCCCAAACTCGTAGTGCCCATATCTAGACACGAACGCCTGTCTTAGGAATGTCGGCGCCCCTAATCCGCAATCGTGATACCCAGATCTCAAATCTATCTTGGAGAACACGGAAGCTCCCTGAAGCTGATCGAACAAATCATCGATACGGGGCAACGGATACTTATTCTTCACTGTCACCTTATTAAGCTCACGATAGTCAATGCATAGGCGCATCGAACCGCCCTTTTTCTTCACAAACAACACCGCGCTCCCCACGGCGACACACTCGGACGGATGAATCTCGATCTAACATCTCCCGCACTGAACCTTTCGCCTTTAGCTCTACTGGCGCCATACGACACGGAGCCTTCGAGATAGGGAGGGTCCCTGGCTCGAGCTCAATTGTGAAGTCAACCTCTCTCTTCGGGGGCAACCCCGGTAATTCCTCAGGGAACACGTCAGCAAACTCCCGCACAACCGGCACTTGATCAACAGTCAGTGAGGGATGGCTCTCTTCGGACAATTTGGCTAGGTAGCCCCAAGCTCCATGAGCTAGCAAACGACGGGCTTTCACAGCTGACACCATCGGCGGGCAAACTCCACCCTTAACTCCACGAAACTTGAAGCTGGGCCGACCGTGGCCTGAACACTACTTCCTTCGGTGGTGGGGCCAATCAATGCGTGGTTAGCGGCTAACCACTCCATACCAAGGATCACATCGAAACCACTCATGGGTAGAACTATGAGCGTAGCTACCAGCAACTCCCCGGATATCTCGATCCGGCCATCCTTAATCTTATCCTTAGCTAACATATTAACTCCCGAAGGAGTAGCAACAGATAATTCAAAACCTAAAGGCTCTAATCTCAACCTAGCATGCTCAGCAAACAATACAGATACAAACGAAAAGCGTAGAGCCGAGTCAAACAAGACAAATGCACAATGATCCAAAACAAGAAGCGTGCACGCTCGCATCGCGCATCCGCCGCGCTCGGCCCCGACGGTCGTCAGTAGCGAACACCCGCCCCGCTCGCTGCCGCCAGACAGCCGAATCGCCATTGTTTGGCCGATCGCAGAAACGGATCGTATGACCCTCTCTTCCACATTCAAACACCGCCGGGCCCGGCCTCGACAAGCTCCAAAGTGGACTCTTCCACAAGTGGCACAAAGTGGAACTCGCTCGGACCGCTCGCCGGGCGAGGTTGGAATCGGGCCGCATCCTACGCCGATCCTGCTCGAATCGCTTTGGCGACGCCGCCGCCTCTCAACTCAAACCTCCTCTTCTCGCCCACTACTACACCGGGACAGACGCGCACCGAGCGGCGCCACCGCTCGACATGATATTTCCCATTGTAAATAGTGGCCACCAACCGCTTTAGCATAAGTGATAGGGCTGTGGCTCGACATCCCGAGACACACCCGCCTCGCACTAAATGAACTTTCGAATTTTCAACTCAAGGTCGCTATCACCATGCGGAGCAAAATAGCCATACTCCAAAAACTTCTTTCGTATTCCTCAATAGAATCGTAGAACCCCGCTGCAGATTCTCGAAAAGCGCTACCATCTTCTCTTGAGCCTCATCGCTAATATATTTGACCCGAACTCCGACTTAAAGAACTCTCGTGTGGCGGTGGAGACCCACTGGTCTCTCACTCAAGGTGGACTCCCACCACCATCTAGCTACGCCCCTAACGCATGGGCCGCACACCTCGGCCTCTCGCACACGGGGCACACCATAATCGTGAAGGTGTACTCCAAATGGGCAATCCATCCGCTACGAATAAAGCGCCACCGTGGCGCCAAACTTATCGTGGTTCCACTTTACGAAGTCCTTCAACCATTTACCAAGTTCATCGGCACCTTTCGCCACTTCGCCTCAAAGGTCGCTGGCTCGCGGAGTGTGCCGCCGCGCGCTCGCTGAAACAAACGAGTCACCGCTCGATCCGAGCTCGGGACTCTTCCCCATTGTGGCCGCCAATAAAGCTCGGGTCTCGCCTCCGCCACTCAACAGTCAACCACCATAGACCTCATGGAATTAGCAAATTCTCGCTCCAGAGTAGTCTCACGGCGCATGATCGCCTCAATGCCTACTCGCCTCAACCGGGAGCTACAGCGGAATGCTATCCGTCTCGGCTTGGGACGATGTCCTCGCGGTGTCGATCCGATCCTCGACACCTCGGCCTCCTCTCGCGCGTCCTCTTCCGCGCGGGTAATCGGCATGCTTTGGCGATCTACACCCAAACCAATAACGAGTCGTAACATGCTCGTCTCCGCTCCACAACACTACACAAGGCATACACTAGATGATGTGTATTGTAAATTCTTAACCCTTTTTAAACAACAAATAGTAAACTTAGGCGCACTGATGACCGCTTGAGTGCTAGTGATCATGGGAAAACGACCTACAACAACAGTCATACTACGAATTTATGACTCTAAGTTCGATACCAATCTGAAGGGACCGACCGAATGGGACACTAAATGGGCCCTTACCCCAATGCATGCATTCAAAGTAAAGGATATTTAAAATGCAGACATGATTTCGGATTCCAATTAAAACAAAACATTCAAAATAATCCCTTTAAAAACTAGACATTTTCCCCGAAACTCGCCCCTGTTTCCAAGCACTGCTCCAAGATAAATACATTTCCAAAGTTTACTCGATCGAGATTTACTAAAAGCCATTCAAAACCTGCTCGAGATACAACATCTTTGGAATCCACAAATATTTACAACATCCTAGGCTCGTGTCCGCTACATGCATTCGTGGGGAAAACAAAAACACACGAGAGTCATAATACAAAAATCGAGTTGGAAGACTGGGCCCCATGATCACAGCTCCTCCTTCAGCATCCCGGTCGCGCACCACGATTACCGTGGAAAACCACGAGAATAAGGGTGAGTAACGAATTACTCAAGAAGAATCCCCAACCGGTACAATACGATATACATGGTCATCTCGATGAGCGTATGCAAGCTATGAATATAACACGTAATAGAGCACATAGCTTAGCCCACACTTGGGCCTCGGATGCCAACTCGGTGGCTTAGTCGGAATAAAATCATCACACACCCAATACATAAGTCGCCTATACGAGAAACAAGTCCCGCCTCACTGCTTCATCGTCGACGAAAGGTACACCGCTCAAGATCCCGAGGAGCTCTCGGCCGGGCGCTGTAATGAGCGTAAACATGCACCGCGCGTGCTCTACTGCGCACCATGGGGGTGTCGGGTCTAGAGGCAAGTCGCCCATGTCCAGTCACCACGCCTAACTAAATCTTTGGATCGGTGTCACTGACATAGGGGTGTGAGACCTGGACACTTAAACTATGTCAGCCTGAATCACCGCACCTGAGGCTAAGGGAACGGGTCGTGGTAGGCTTACACCAGGAAGCCGCCCTTACCTTAACAGGTGGCAATCAGGGGCTACGGCCGAACACGCTGAGGACGTGCCGACTATCGGGGACAAGGCAATGCCAAGTCATCATCCCGACGGTTGGGGCATTTAACAGTCTGCCACCCTCACCCAAGATTGTAGGGCCTACCGCTCGGGTTAGCAAATCCCTCACGGGGTCCAGGGACGGAATGACTTGCTCGACGTCCCTGCCATGGATGCAAGGTACTTTATGCATCAGGCCCGGATGATGCTATCTACCTGCAACTCTAACCTGCCCTTAGCAAACAGCAAACAATTCCATAAAATCTAATACGTGCTCAATAAGAATACAACGAGCCTAGCATGATACTACGAAGCAAGGAACAGATACGAGCATGCCAGAAAGGAACAACCTAGCATGGATTAACATGAGAATTAACCAAGAAATCATGCTACCGGGAATTCAGATTGAAGCACCTAGCTACACATGTCAATAATCACAAACAAGCAATCATTCAACAATCACATATAATATCGCAGGTCCACACAACTCCGCAAGAAATCCTTACCTTGGTCGGGACGGTTTGGCACGTAAATCCTAAGTCGCGAACAATCTCGATCTAGCTACCGGAACCTATCAATCATCACAAAAAACACACAATAGGCCTAAATGCAATAAAATAAATGAGGCTCGGCTCGGGAGCAACTCACGCACGGCGACGACGAACGCATTTAACGAGCCGATTGCACGAACGGGCAAAGCGGGGCGGAAGCTCAAGGCGCGCTGGGCGCAGAAATGGGCGCGCGTTGGCGCGTTGGGTGCGACGCTGGCGCGACGCGCGTGGGCGGCGCCGGCGCGCGCGGAGATGCAGGGCGAATAGAAGCTGGCTGGCGCTCGCGGCTGGCACGACTTCGGCGAGCGAGGGGCTCGGGCGCGCGTTATGAGGAGGGCGAGGCGCAGCGCGCGCGACGGACGACGACACTGGCGAGCTCGACGAGCAGGGCTCTGCTTTTGCGCAGCGCGAACAGAGGCGAACAAAAGACACAAATCCAAGCGATCCACGGGATTCGACGCCGATTCCTTGAAGAAGAACTCCCTACACTAGCCGCACAAAACCCATACTTCAAATCGCCTCAACTCGGCCGATGAACGGAAACGAAACTAGGAGAAGAAATCGAATTCTTTTTGAAAGAAAAGAGAAAAAGAAGCTTACCAGCTGCTCGGGGATGGAAGACGACCTCAAATTGGAGGCAAGGCTTGGTTGAACGGAGCTGGAGAAGGAAGAGGATCGAGAGAAATTGGCTGTCAGTCGGGGGTGATCGCGAGGAAGAAGAAGAAGAAAAGTGGGGCGGCTTCGGGCGAGCCGCCTTTTAAAGCAAAACAGGGGACAGACAAGCATAAGGACAAGATCGTGCGATTAAGTTAACAAACGAGCGCGGTGGCTCGACTGGCTGTGCCCTCCGCCTAGCATGCGACACGGCCTTGGTTCGATTCCTGCTCGACGCGCTATTTAATTCCCTATTTATTTTTGCTCCTTCCCAAGCCCAAACGCCTTCACCAAAAATCCCAATTCTTTTCAAATTGACTCATAATTATTCCGACAAATTTAATTTCAAAACCGGCCCTGTCGGCCCGACCCAAAATTACCAAAATGCCCCTGGGCCTCCCGGGAAGACCGAGATGAAATTTTCCGGGCCGTTACAATACTCCCCCCTTACAAGACTTTCGTCCTCGAAAGTCACTTAAGATTGGAACAACTCGGGATACTGCAATCTCATCTCATCCTCCCGCTCCCAAGTGGCTTCCTCTAAACTCGACTCTCCACCGAACCTTTACCAGTGGATTTCACGACACGCAGTTGTCTTTGTCTCAAAGGCAAGAATTCCCACGGCTTTTCCTCGAAGCTCAATTCCTCATTCACCGCAAAGGCTCAAAATCCACAATGTGCGACGGGTCCAAGCACGCATCTTGCCTCAACATCGATACATGAAATACACCGTACTAATCGCCGACAATGACGGAGGCAAGGCTAATCGATAAGCAACTTTGGCCGATCCTCTCCGTGATTTCAAACGGACCAACAAAACGGGGCTCGGCTTCCCACGCTTGCCAAACCTCAAAACTCCTCGCATTGGTGCGACCTTCAGAATACATGCGACCAACCTCAAACTCCAAATCCCGACGTCGAACATCGGCATAACTCTTCTCTCCTCTCTCCGTGTCAACATACGGGCTCTAATCTTCTCGCGACGCATCATTGGTCAATTGCGCAACTCGGGACCCAAAACTCGCCTATCACCAACCTCTTCCCGAACACGGGAGATCGGCAACGCTTGCCATACAAAGCCTCGAATGGAGCCATCTCAGATCGTCGATCGATAATCGTTGTTATATGCAAACTCCATCGAGATACAAATCTGGTCCCAATCGCCGGAAATCCAACACACAAGCCCTCAACATATCTTCGAGAACTGGTTCACCCTCTCGATCGACCATCTGGCCCGAGGTGAAAAAGTCTTTGGCTGAAATCGCACTCTGCCTAAACCCTTCTAGAGCGCTCTCCGAAACGAGAAGTGAACCTCGAATCACGGTCGATACGATCCTCACGAGCACACGGTGATAGCGAATGATCTCGCTCTAAAACATTTTGCGCCTTTGTTCCCACGGTATAAGTGTCTCTACCGGGAATGAAGTGTGCGCTCTTAGTCAAACGGTCAACTATCACCCGGATCTCGAGTGAACTTCTCTGAGTCCTCGGCAAACCCGAAATGAAGTCCATGGAGATTTCTTCCCATTTCCACCGAGGCACACTCGGTGGCCGCAACAATAACTGGGCTGGTCTGCACAGGTGCCTTCACTTTGGCGACAAGTGAGACATCGACCGACAAACTCCGCAACACCTCTTTTCATACCCATCCACCGGAATGTCTCGCTTAAGATCTCGATACATCTTGGTACCCCGGGGTGCCAAGCAAACGGAGAATCGTGGGCCTCGAGAGCAACTCGCCGCAAACTCGCAACATTCGGAACACACATCCGGCCTCAGACGTCACCACCGTCGGTGAATATACAAAATCAAAGTCGCCGTCAACATCGACTCGTCAACCAACCTCTTAAGTGCGTGGTCACTCGGTGACTATCAATAATCCATTTGCCTAATCGATGGTCGGATCATCAACCGAGCTACTCTGGCGGTAACCTCACACAAAGAATATCGCAATCTCGGCCCGCTCGAACTCTCTCTCGCACTGGCTGGGAACTTCGATATCTGCAGAGTGCGACGTCTTTCTACTTAATGCATCGGCTACAACGTTGGCTTTACCGGATGGTACAGAATCTCGCAATCATAATCTTTCACTAGCTCTAACCATCTCCTCCGCCTCATGTTCAACTCTTTCGGGTAAGCAGATACTTGAGGCTCGTGATCGGTAAACATCGAATCCGCCACCGTATAGATAATGCCTCCAAATCTTTTGCAAACACCATCTGCCGCTAACTCCATATCATGAGTCGGATAGTTACGCTCATATGGCTTCGGTGACGGGAAGCATAAGCAATGACCTTCCGTCTGTTGCATCAACACACAACCCAACCCAAACTTGGAAGCATCATCAGTAAACCACGAAACCACTGTCCCCTCCGGATCGCCAACACTGGGGCTGAAGTCAAACTGCGCTTGAGCCTGGCAAAGCTCTCATCACACCTACCGTCCCAAACAAACTCGACACCCTTCCTCGTCAGACGAGTGAGGGGCGAGGCTATGGCGGAAAAATCCTTAACTAACCGACGGTAGTAACCTGCCAAACCTAGGAAGCTGCGTATCTCGGTAACCGAAGTCGGCCTGGCCCACGAACTCACGGCCTCAATCTTTGCAGGATCCACAGCTATACCATCTCTCGAGACTATATGACCTAAAAAGGCCACTTGTTCCAACTAGAACTCACATTTGGAAAATTTCGCATAAAGCTGGTTTTCCCTCAAGGCTGTCAACACTTTCCTCAAATGCTCTGCATGATCCTTTCTCGGTCCTTGAATAGATCGAATATCGTCAATGAACACAATGACGAAATTTGTCCAAAAATGCTTTGAACACCCTATCCATCATGTCCATGAACGCTCTTTGGTGCATTCGTTAATCCAAACGACATGACCCCAAACTCGTAGTGCCCATATCTAGACACGAACGCTGTCTTAGGAATGTCGGCGCCCCTAATCCGCAATCGTGATACCGGATCTCAAATCTATCTTGGAGAACACGGAAGCTCCCTGAAGCTGATCGAACAAATCATCGATACGGGGCAACGGATACTTATTCTTCACTGTCACCTTATTAAGCTCACGATAGTCAATGCATAGGCGCATCGAACCGTCCTTTTTCTTCACAAACAACACCGGCGCTCCCCACGGCGACACACTCGGACGGATGAATCCTCGATCTAACATCTCCTGCAGCTGAACCTTCAGTTCCTTTAGCTCGGCTGGCGCCATACGATCACGAGCCTTCGAGATAGGGAGGGTCCCTGGCTCGAGCTCAATTGTGAAGTCAACCTCTCTCTTCGGGGGCAACCCCGGTAATTCCTCAGGGAACACGTCAGCAAACTCCCGCACAACCGGCACTTGATCAACAGTCAGTGAGGGATGGCTCTCTTCGGACAATTTGGCTAGGTAGCCCCAAGCTCCATGAGCTAGCAAACGACGGGCTTTCACAGCTGACACCATCGGCGGGCAAACTCCACCCTTAACTCCACGAAACTTGAAGCTGGGCCGACCCGGCGGCCTGAACACTACTTCCTTCCGGTGGCAGTCAATCAATGCGTGGTTAGCGGCTAACCACTCCATACCAAGGATCACATCGAAACCACTCATGGGTAGAACTATGAGCGTAGCTACCAGCAACTCCCCGGATATCTCGATCCGGCCATCCTTAATCTTATCCTTAGCTAACATATTAACTCCGAAGGAGTAGCAATGAGATAATTCAAAACCTAAAGGCTCTAATCTCAACCTAGCATGCTCAGAAAACAATACAGATACAAACGAGTGCGTAGAGCCAGAGTCAAACAAGACAAATGCACAATGATCCAAAACAAGAAGCGTACCTGCCACTGCGGCATCCGCACGCTCGGCCTCCTGACGGTTCGTAGCGAACACCCGGCCCTGCTGCTGCTGCCTGACAGCCGAATCGCCATTCTTTGGTGATCGCAGAAACGGATCGTATGACCCTCTCTTCCACATCGAAACACCGCTGGGCCCGGTCTCGACAAGCTCCAAAGTGGACTCTTCCACAAGTGGCACAGCGGGGAACTCGCTCGGACCGCCTGCGAGGTGGAGGCGGGCCGCATCCTACGCCGATCCCGGTTTCAGGAATCGCCCTTGGCGACGCGGCCGCCCCTACGAACTCAAACCTCCTCGCGCCCTACTACACTGGGACAGACGCGTGCGGCAGCCGGGCGGCGCCGGCCCGCTCGGCGAGGATATTTCCCATTGTAAATAGTGGCCGGTGAACCGCTTTAGCATAAGTGATAGGGGCGGGGCTCGACATCCGAGACACACCTGCCTCGGACGAGAAATGAACTTTCGAATTTTCAACTCAAGGGTCGCTATCACCATGAGCAAAATAGCCATACTCCAAAAACTTCCTTCGTATTCCTCAATAGAATCGAACCTGCTGCGCAGATCTCGGAAAAGCGCTACCATCTTCTCTTGAGCCTCATCGCTAATATATTTGACCACCGAACTCCGACTTAAAGAACTCTCGGTGGCGGTGGAGACCCAGCTGGTCTCTCACTCAAGGTGGACTCCCACCACCATCTAGCTACGCCCCCTAACGCATGGGCTGCACACCTCGGCCTCTGCACATCGGGGCACACCATAATCAGGAAGGTGTACTCCAAATGGGCAATCCATCTGGCTACGAATAAAGCGTCACCTGTGGCGTCAAACTTATCGGGTTCCACTTTACGAAGTCCTTCAACCATTTACCAAGTTCATCGGCACTTTTCGCCACTACGCCTCAAAGGCTGCTGGCTCTGCGGAGTCTGGAAGTCTTCTTTGCGCCTCTTTGAAACAAACGAGTCGGTTTGCTCGACCGAGCTCGGGACTCTTCCCCGTGTGGCCGCCAATAAAGCACGGGTCTCGCCTCTGGCCACTCAACAGTCAACCACCATAGACCTCATGGAATTAGCAAATTACGCTCGGGAGTAGTCTCACGGCGCACTGATCGCCTCAATGCCTACTCTCACGGCCTCAACGGGGGAGCTACAGCGGAATGCTATCCGTCTCACTTGGGACGATGTCCTGCGGTGTCGATCCGATCCCGACACCTCGGCCTCCTCTCGGGCGTCCTCTTCGCGCGGGTAAAGCGGCATCTTTGGCGATCTACACCCAAACCAATAACGAGTCAGAACATGCTCGTCTCCGCTCCACAACACTACACAAGGCATACACTAGATGACAGGTATTGTAAATTCTTAACCCTTTTTAAACAACAAATAGTAAACTTAGCGCGCACTGATGACCGCTTGAGTGCTAGTGATCATGGGAAAACGACCTACAACAACGAGTCATACTACTGAATTTATGACTCTAAGTTTCGATACCAAGCTGTAAGGGACCGACCCGAATGGGACACTAAATGGGCCCTTACCCCAATGCATGCATTCAAAGTAAAGGATATTTAAAACAGACATGATTTCGGATTCCAATTAAAACAAAACATTCAAAATAATCCCTTTAAAAACTAGACATTTTCCTGAACACGTCCTCCTGTTTCCAAGCACTGTTCCAAGATAAATACATTTCCAAAGTTTACTCGATCGGAGAGATTTACTAAAAGCCATTCAAAACTGTTCGGATACAACATCTTTGGAATCCACAAATATTTACAACATCCTAGGGCTCGTGCGTGCGTCACATGCATTCGGGGAAAACAAAAACACACGAGTCATAATACAAAAATCGAGTTGGAAAGATGGGCCCCATGATCACGGCTCCTCCTTGAGCATCCGGTCGCGCCACACGATTACTGTGGAAAACCACGAGAATAAGGGTGAGTAACGAATTACTCGGTAAGAATCCCCAACCGGGGTACAATACGATATACATGGTCATCTCGATGAGCGTATGCAAGCTATGAATATAACACACGAATAGAGCACATAGCTTAGCCCACACTTGGGCCTCGGATGCCAACTTCGGTGGCTTAGTCCGGAATAAAATCATCACCTGATCCAATACATAAGTCGCCCTATACGAGAAACAAGTCCCGGCCTCGGCGCTTCTCACGTAAAGAAAGGTACACTTTGGCTCAAGATCCCGAGGAGCTCTCTCGGTATTTGTAATGAGCGTAAACATGCACCGCGTGCTACTGCAGAACCATGGGGGTGTCGGGTCTAGAGGCAAGCGCCCATGTCCGATCCACCACGCCTAACTAAATCTTTGGATCGGTGTCAGCGACATAGGGTGTGAGACACGGACACTTAAACTATGTCGGCTGAATCACCTTTTTGAGGCTAAGGGAGCGGGTCGTGGTAGGCTTACACCAGAAGCCGCCCTTACCTTAACAGTGGCAATCGGGGGCTCTGGCCGAACACGCCGAGGACGTGCCGACTATCGAGGACAAGGCAATGCCAAGTCATCATCCCGACGGTTGGGGCATTTAACGATCGCCACCCTCACCCAAGATTGCGGGGCCTACCGCTCGGGTTAGCAAATCCCTCACGGGGTCGGGGGCGGAATGACTTGCTCGACGTCCCCGCCATGGATGCAAGGTACTTTATGCATCGGGCCGGATGATGCTATCTACCGCAACTCTAACACGCCCTTAGCAAGCAAAGCAAACAATTCCATAAAATCTAATACGTGCTCAATAAGAATACAACGAGCCTAGCATGATACTACGAAGCAAAGGAGCAGATACGAGCATGCGAGAAAGGAACAACCTAGCATGGATTAACATGAGAATTAACCAAGAAATCATAGCAGGAATTCAGATTGAAGCACCTAGCTACACATGTCAATAATCACAAACAAGCAATCATTCAACAATCACATATAATATCGCAGGTCCACACAACTCCGCAAGAAATCCTTACCTTGGTCGGGGGCGGTTTGCACGAAATCCTAAGTCGCGAACAATCTCGATCTAGCTACAGGAACCTATCAATCATCACAAAAAACACACAATAGGCCTAAATGCAATAAAATAAATGAGGCTCGGCTGGGAGCAACTCACGAGGCACCACGACGAACGCGACGAAGCGAGCCGATTGCACGAGCAGGCAAAGCAACGGGGCTCGAAGAGGCGCGGCTGGGCGCAGAAATGGCGCGTGGGCGCGTTGGTGTGCGCCTGCGCAGGAGGCGCGCGGACGCGCGTGGACGGCGGCTGCTGCTGCGCGGAGATGCGAGGGCGAATAGAAGCTCGGCTGGCGCTCGCTGGCACGACTTCAGCGGCGAGCGGGGCTCGGCGCGCGTTGCGGAGCTGGGCGCGCATGCGCTGACGGACGACGCACTTATTTGGCGAGCTCGACGAGCGAGGGCTCTGTTTGCGCGCGAGCAGGGGCGAACAAAAGACACAAATCCAAGCGATCCACGGGATTCGGACGCTCGATTCCTTGAAGAAGAACTCCCTACACTAGCTGCACAAAACCCATACTTCAAATCGCCTCAACTCGGCCGATGAACGGAAACGAAACTAGGGAGAAGAAATCGGAATTCTTTTTGAAAGAAAAGAGAAAAAGAAGCTTACCAGCTGCTCGGGGATGGAAGACGACCTCAAATTGGAGGCAAGGCTTGGTTGAACGGAGCTGGAGAAGGAAGAGGATCGAGAGAAATTGGTGTCGATCGGGGTGATCGCGAGGGAAGAAGAAGAAGAAAAGTGGGGCGGCTCGGGCGTGCCCTTTAAAGCAAAACAGGGGACAGACAAGCATAAGGACAAGATCGTGCGATTAAGTTAACAAACGAGCGCGGTGGCTCGGCTGGCTGTGCCCTCCGCCTAGCATGCGACACGGCCTTGGTTCGATTCCTGCTCGACGCGCTATTTAATTCCCTATTTATTTTTGCTCCTTCCCAAGCCCAAACGCCTTCACCAAAAATCCCAATTCTTTTCAAATTGACTCATAATTATTCCGACAAATTTAATTTCAAAACCGGCCCTGTCGGCCCGACCCAAAATTACCAAAATGCCCCTGGGCCTCCCGGGAAGACCGAGATGAAATTTTCCGGGCCGTTACAATACTCCCCCCTTACAAGACTTTCGTCCTCGAAAGTCACTTAAGATTGGAACAACTCGGGATACTGCAATCTCATCTCATCCTCCCGTTCCCAAGTGGCTTCCTCTAAACTCTGACTCCTCCTTCGAACCTTTACGGTGGATTTCACGATTACGCAGTGTCTTTGTCTCAAAGGCAAGAATTCCCACTGGCTTTTCCTCGAAGCTCAATTCCTCATTCAGCTGCAAAGGCTCAAAATCCACAATGTGCGACGGGTCCGGCACGTACTGCCTCAACATCGATACATGAAATACATGCGTGCTGCTGCGACAATGGCGGAGGCAAGGCTAATCGATAAGCAACCCGCCGATCCTCTCCGGGATTTCAAGCGGACCAACAAAGCGGGGCTCGGCTTCCCACGCTTGCCAAACCTCAAAACTCCTCGCATTGGTGCGACCTTGAGAATACATGCCGACCAACCTCAAACTCCAAATCCCGGCGTCGAACATCGGCATAACTCTTACATGCGCGCTGGAAATTTGTCAACATACGGGCTCTAATCTTACGCACGGCATCATTGGTCAATTGCGGCAACTCGGGACCCAAAACACGCCTATCACCAACCTCTTCCCGAACCACGGGAGATCGGCAGCGCTTGCCATACAAAGCCTCGAATGGAGCCATCAGATCGTCGATCGATAAGCTGTTGTTATATGCAAACTCCATCGGACACAAATCTGGTCCCAAGCGCCGGGAAATCCAACACACAAGCCCTCAACATATCTTGAGAATGCGGTTCACCCTCTCGGTCGACCATCGGTGCGAGGGTGAAAAGGTGTCTTTGAAAGCGCACTCGGTGCCTAAACCCTTCTAGGCGCTCTCGAAGCGAGAAGTGAACCTCGAATCCGCGGTCCGATACGATCCTCACGGGCACACGGTGATAGCGAATGATCGCTCTAAAAGCATTTGCGCCCCTTTGTTCCCACGGTATAGTGTGTCTCTACAGGGAATGAAGTGTGCGCTCTTAGTCAAGCGGTCAACTATCACCCGGATCACGAGTGAACTTCCTCGGAGTCCTCGGCAAACCCGAAATGAAGTCCATGGAGATTTCTTCCCATTTCCACCGAGGCACACTCGGTAGTTTGCAACAATCTGGGTGGTCTGCTGGGTGCCTTCACTTGGCGACAAGTGAGACATCGGTGACAAACTCCGCAACACCTCTTTTCATACCCATCCCACGGAATGTGCGCTTAAGATCTCGATACATCTTGGTACCCCGGGGTGCCAAGCAAACGGAGAAGCTGTGGGCCTCGAGAGCAACTCGCTCGCAAGCACGCAACATTCGGAACACACATCCGGCCTCTGTCACGTCCCATTTATGCGGTGAATATACAAAATCAAAGTCGCGAAGTCAACAACGACTCTGTCAACCAACCTCTTAAGTGCGGGGTCACTCGGTGACTATCAATAATCCATTGCCTAATCGATGATGGTGGATATCAAGTGAGCTACTCTGGCGGTAACCTCACACGCAATCAATCGCAATCTCGGCCCGCTCGAACTCTCTGCAATGCTGGGGTGGGAACTCGGCGATCTGGTGAGTGCGGCGTCTTTCTACTTAATGCATCGGCTACAGCGTTGGCTTTACCGGATGGTACAGAATCTCGCAATCATAATCTTTCACTAGCTCTAACCAACCATCTCTCGCCTCATGTTCAACTCTTTGCAGGTAAGCAGATACTTGAGGCTCGGTGATCGGTAAACATCCGAATCCGCTCACCGTATAGATAATGCCTCCAAATCTTGGTACAAACACCACTCTTTGCCAACTCCATATCATGAGTCGGATAGTTACGCTCATATGGCTTGGTGACGGGAAGCATAAGCAATGACCTTCCCGTCTTTGCATCAACACACAACCCAACCCAAACTTGGAAGCATCGGCGTAAACCACGAAACCACTGTCCCCTCCGGATTTGCCAACACTGAAAGTGAAGTCAAAGCTGCGCGGCAGGCACGGCAAATCTCTCATCACACCTACCGTCCCAAACAAACTCGACACCCTTCCTCGTCGGACGAGTGAGGGGCGAGGCTATGGCGGAAAAATCTTAACTAACCAGCGGTAGTAACACCTGCCAAACCTAGGAAGGCTGCGTAT
Organism: Sicyos edulis; assembly: GCA_036507275.1. Lineage (NCBI taxonomy): Eukaryota > Viridiplantae > Streptophyta > Magnoliopsida > Cucurbitales > Cucurbitaceae > Sicyos > Sicyos edulis. The sequence continues at coordinate 32,228,485 of CM071846.1, read as the reverse complement.
CTCGTAGCAGAAGTCGGCACTGGCCCACGAACTCACGGCCTCAATCTTTGCGGGATCCACGGCTATACCATCTCTCGAGACTATATGACCTAAAAAGGCCACTTGTTCCAACTAGAACTCACATTTGGAAAATTTCGCATAAAGTGGTTTTCCCTCAAGGTTTATCAACACTTTCCTCAAATGCTCTGCATGATCCTTTACAGTCCTTGAATAGATCGAATATCGTCAATGAACACAATGGCGAAGTTGTCCAAAAATGCTTTGAACACCCTATCCATCATGTCCATGAACGCTCTTTGGTGCATTCGTTAATCCAAGCGACATGACCCCAAACTCGTAGTGCCCATATCTAGACACGAACATTTGTCTTAGGAATGTCGGCGTCCCTAATCCGCATAGCTGGTGATACCGGATCTCAAATCTATCTTGGAGAACACGGAAGCTCCACTGAAGGTGATCGAACAAATCATCGATCACGGGGCAGCGGATACTTATTCTTCATTGTCACCTTATTAAGCTCACGATAGTCAATGCATAGGCGCATCGAACCGTCCTTTTTCTTCACAAACAACACGGCGCTCCCCACGGCGACACACTCGGACGGATGAATCCTCGATCTAACATCTCCTGCGGTGAACCTTGATTCCTTTAGCTCGGGTGGCGCCATACGATCACGGAGCCTTCGAGATAGGGAGGGTCACGGCTCGAGCTCAATTGTGAAGTCAACCTCTCTTGGGGCAACCCGGTAATTCCTCGAGGAACACGTCGGCAAACTCCCGCTGCTTAGGCACTTGATCAGCGATCGGTGAGGATGGCTCTCTTCGGACAATTTGGCTAGGTAGCCCCAAGCTCCATGAGCTAGCAAGCAGCGGGCTTTCACGGTGACACCATCGGCGGGCAAACTCCACCCTTAACTCCACGAAACTTTGGGTGGGCCCGCGTGGCACTGAACACTACTTCCTTCCGGTGGCGGTCAATCAATGCGTGGTTAGCGGCTAACCACTCCATACCAAGGATCACATCGAAACCACTCATGGGTAGAACTATGGCGTAGCTACCGGCAACTCCCGGATATCTCGATCCGGCCATCTTAATCTTATCCTTAGCTAACATATTAACTCCGAAGGAGTAGCAACAGATAATTCAAAACCTAAAGGCTCTAATCTCAACCTAGCATGCTCACCAAACAATACTGGATACAAGCGAGTGCGTAGAGGCGAGTCAAACAAGACAAATGCACAATGATCCAAAACAAGAAGCGTGCACGCCCGCTGCGGCATCCATGCGCTCGGCCTCTGACGGTTCGTAGCGAACACCGGCCCTGCTGCTGCTGCCACAGTGAAGCGCCCATTTTGGTGATCGCGAAAGCGGATCGTATGACCCTCTCTTCCACATCGAAACACCGCTGGGCCCGGTCGACAAGCTCCAAAGTGGACTCTTCCACAAGTGGCACGGCGGGAACGCCTCGGACCGCCTGGCTGGTGAGGGTGGGCTGGGCCGGCATCCTACGCCGATCCGGTTGCAGGCGCCCTTGGCGCGGCGGCGCCCCCTCGAACTCAAACCTCCTCTTCGCCCCCTCTGGTGGGGCGGGGGCAGCGGCGGGGGCGGCGCCCGGCCCGCTCGGCAGGATATTTCCCATTGTAAATAGTGGCGGTGAACCGCTTTAGCATAAGTGATAGGGGCGAGGGCTCGACATCTGAGACACACACCGCCTCGGACGAGAAATGAACTTTCGAATTTTCAACTCAAGGGTCGCTATCAATTTGCGGAGCAAAATAGCCATACTCAAAAACTTCCTTTCGTATTCCTCAATAGAATCGAGAACCTGCTGCAGATTACGGAAAAGCGCTACCATCTTCTCTTGAGCCTCATCGCTAATATATTTGACCACTGAACTCCGACTTAAAGAACTCTCGGTGGCGGTGGAGACCCAGTGGTCTCTCACTCAAGGTGGACTCCCACCACCATCTAGCTACGCCCCCTAACGCATGGGTTTGCACACCTCGGCCTCTGCACATCGGGGCACACCATAATCGGGAAGGTGTACTCCAAATGGGCAATCCATCGGCTACGAATAAAGCGTCACTGTGGCGTCAAACTTATCGGGTTCCACTTTACGAAGTCCTTCAACCATTTACCAAGTTCATCGGCACCTTACGCCATACGCCTCAAAGGCTGCTGGCTCTGCTGGGCTGGGAGTCTTCTTTGCGCCTCTTTGAAACAAGCGAGTCAATTTGCTCGTCTGAGCTCGGGACTCTTCCATTGTCTTTGCCAATAAAGCACAGGTCTCGCCCTCGGCCACTCAACGAGTCAACCACCATAGACCTCATGGAATTAGCAAATTCTGCTCCGGGGAGTAGTCTCACGGCGCACGATCGCCTCAATGCCTACTCGGCCTCAGCGGGGAGCTACGGGCGGAATGCTATCCGTCTCGGCTTGGGACGATGTCCTGCGGTGTCGAGATCCGATCACGACACCTCGGCCTCCTCTCGGGCGTCCTCTTCCGCGCGGGTAAGCGGCATCTTTGGCGATCTACACCCAAACCAATAACGAGTCGAGAACATGCTCGTCTCGCTCCACAACACTACACAAGGCATACACTAGATGGCAGGTATTGTAAATTCTTAACCCTTTTTAAACAACAAATAGTAAACTTAGGCGTACTGATGGTAGTGGAGTGCTAGTGATCATGGAAAACGACCTACAACAACGAGTCATACTACAGAATTTATGACTCTAAGTTACGATACCAAGCTGTAAGGGACCGAGGCCGAATGGGACACTAAATGGGCCCTTACCCCAATGCATGCATTCAAAGTAAAGGATATTTAAAAGCAGACATGATTTGGATTCCAATTAAAACAAAACATTCAAAATAATCCCTTTAAAAACTAGACATTTTCCTGAAACTCATCCTGTTTCCAAGCACTGTTCCAAGATAAATACATTTCCAAAGTTTACTCGATCGAGAGATTTACTAAAAGCCATTCAAAACACTGTTCGGATACAACATCTTTGGAATCCACAAATATTTACAACATCCTAGGGCTCCGTGCGTGCTACATGCATTGGGGAAAACAAAAACACACGAGTCATAATACAAAAATCGAGTTGGAAAAGCTGGGCCCCATGATCACGGCTCCTCCTTGGGCATCGGTCGCGCACCACGATTACACTGTGGAAAACCACAGAATAAGGGTGAGTAACGAATTACTCGGTAAGAATCCCCACCGGGGTACAATACGATATACATGGTCATCTCGATGAGCGTATGCAAGCTATGAATATAACACGAGAATAGAGCACATAGCTTAGCCCACACTTGGGCCTCGGATGCCAACTTCGGTGGCTTAGTCAGGAATAAAATCATCACCTGATCCAATACATAAGTCGCCTATACGAGAAACAAGTCCGGCCTCGGCTGTCTCTGTCGGCGAAAGGTACACGCGGCTCAAGATCGAGGAGCTCTCGGTCGGTGTTGTAATGGCGTAAACATGCACCGCGCGTGCTCTGCGAGACCATGGGGGTGTCGGGTCTAGAGGCAAAGTTGCCCATGTCCGATCACCACGCCTAACTAAATCTTTGGATCGGTGTCAGCGACATAGGGGTGTGAGACACGGACACTTAAACTATGTCGGCTGAATCACCGCTTTGAGGCTAAAGGAGCGGGTCGTGGTAGGCTTACACCGAGAAGCCGCCCTTACCTTAACAGTGGCAATCGGGGCTACTGGCCGAACACGGCGAGGGCGTGCCGACTATCGAGGACAAGGCAATGCCAAGTCATCATCCCGACGGTTGGGGCATTTAACGATGCGCCACCCTCACCCAAGATTGCGGGGCCTACCGCTCGGGTTAGCAAATCCCTCACGGGGTCGAGGGGCGGAATGACTTGCTCGGCGTCCACGCCATGGATGCAAGGTACTTTATGCATCGGGCCGGATGATGCTATCTACCGCAACTCTAACTTTGCCCTTAGCAAGCGACAAACAATTCCATAAAATCTAATACGTGCTCAATAAGAATACAACGAGCCTAGCATGATACTACGAAGCAAGGAGCAGAATACGAGCATGCGAGAAAGGAACAACCTAGCATGGATTAACATGAGAATTAACCAAGAAATCATGCTAGCAGAATTCAGATTGAAGCACCTAGCTACACATGTCAATAATCACAAACAAGCAATCATTCAACAATCACATATAATATCGCGAGGTCCACACAACTCGGCAAGAAATCCTTACCTTGGTCGGGGGCGGTTTGTACGAAATCCTAAGTCGCGAACAATCTCGATCTAGCTCACAGGAACCTATCAATCATCACAAAAAACACACAATAGGCCTAAATGCAATAAAATAAATGAGGCTCGGCTGGGAGCAACTCACGAGGCACGGCGAAGCATGCGAGCGAGAGCGATTGCACGCGAAGCAGCGCGGGGCTCGAAGAGGCGCGGCTGGGCGCGAGAAATGGCGCGTGGGCGCGTTAGGTGCGCTGCCGAGGCGCGCGCGGCGCGCGTGGGCGAGCGGCTGCTGCTGCGCGGAGATGCAGGGCGAATAGAAGCTGTTTGAGGCGCTCGCATGGCTGGCACGACTTCGGCGGCGAGGGCTCGGGCGGGCGCGTTGCGGAGCGAGCCGGGGCGCAGCGCGTGACGGACGGACGGCACTTTGGCGAGCTCGACGAAGCAGGGGCTCTGTTTTTGCTTGCGAGCGCGAGCAGGCGAACAAAAGACACAAATCCAAGCGATCCACGGGATTCGGCGCTCGATTCCTTGAAGAAGAACTCCCTACACTAGTTGCACAAAACCCATACTTCAAATCGCCTCAACTCGGCCGATGAGCGGAAAGCGAAACTAGGGAGAAGAAATCGGAATTCTTTTTGAAAGAAAAGAAAAAGAAGCTTACAGTTTGCTCGGGGATGGAAGAGCGACCTCAAATTGGAGGCAAGGCTTGGTTGAACGCAATTTGGAGAAGGAAGAGGATCGAGAGAAATTGGCTGTCGGTCGGGGGTGATCGCGAGGAAGAAGAAGAAGAAAAGTGGGGCGAAGCTCGGGCGAGCTGCCTTTTAAAGCAAAACAGGGGACAGACAAGCATAAGGACAAGATCGTGCGATTAAGTTAACAAACGAGCGCGGTGGCTCATTGGTTGTGCCCTCCGCCTAGCATGCGACACGGCCTTGGTTCGATTCCTGCTCGACGCGCTATTTAATTCCCTATTTATTTTTGCTCCTTCCCAAGCCCAAACGCCTTCACCAAAAATCCCAATTCTTTTCAAATTGACTCATAATTATTCCGACAAATTTAATTTCAAAACCGGCCCTGTCGGCCCGACCCAAAATTACCAAAATGCCCCTGGGCCTCCCGGGAAGACCGAGATGAAATTTTCTGGGCCGTTACAATACTCCCCCCTTACAAGACTTTCGTCCTCGAAAGTCACTTAAGATTGGAACAACTCGGGATACTGCAATCTCATCTCATCCTCCCGTTCCCAAGTGGCTTCCTCTAAACTCTGACTCCTCCACTGAACCTTTACCAGCCGGATTTCACGATTACGCAGTGTCTTTGTCTCAAAGGCAAGAATTCCCACTGGCTTTTCCTCGAAGCTCAATTCCTCATTCAGCTGCAAAGGCTCAAAATCCACAATGTGCGACGGGTAAACGCACGCATCTTGCCTCAACATCGATACATGAAATACACTGCGTGCCGCTGCGACAATGACGGAGGCAAGGCTAATCGATAAGCAACTGGCGATCCTCTCCGGGATTTCAAGCGGACCAACAAAGCGGGGCTCGGCTTCCCACGCTTGCCAAACCTCAAAACTCCTCGCATTGGTGCGACCTTGAGAATACATGCGACCAACCTCAAACTCCAAATCCCGGCGTCGAACATCGGCATAACTCTTACATGCGCTGCTGAAATTTTGTCAACATACGGGCTCTAATCTTACGCACGGCATCATTGGTCAATTGCGGCAACTCGGGACCCAAAACACGCCTATCACCAACCTCTTCCCGAACACGGGAGATCGGCAGCGCTTGCCATACAAAGCCTCGAATGGAGCCATCAGATCGTCGATCGATAAATGTTGTTATATGCAAACTCCATCGAGATACAAATCATGGTCCCAAGCGCGGAAATCCAACACACAAGCCCTCAACATATCTTGAGAATCGGTTCACCCTCTCGATCGACCATCGATGCGAGGGTGAAAAGCTGTCTTTGGCGCACTCGGTGCCTAAACCCTTCTAGGCGCTCTCGAAGCGAGAAGTGAACCTCGAATCACGGTCGAATCACGATCCTCACGGGCACACAGTGATAGCGAATGATCGCTCTAAAAGCATTGCGCCCAGCTTTGTTCCCACGGTATAAGTGTCTCTACAGGGAATGAAGTGTGCGCTCTTAGTCAAGCGGTCAACTATCACCCAGATCTCGAGTGAACTTCCTCGGAGTCCTCGGCAAACCCGAAATGAAGTCCATGGAGATTTCTTCCCATTTCCACCGAGGCACACTCGGTGTTTGCAACAATCTGGTGGTGGTCTGCTGGGTGCCTTCACTTGGCGACAAGTGAGACATCGACCGACAAACTCCGCAACACCTCTTTTCATACCCATCCACGAATGTGCGCTTAAGATCTCGATACATCTTGGTACCCCGGGGTGCCAAGCAAGCGGAGAAGCTGTGGGCCTCGAGAGCAACTCGCTCGCAAACACGCAACATTCGGAACACACATCCGGCCTCTGTCGTCATTGCTGTATGCGGTGAATATACAAAATCAAAGTCGCGTCAACAGCGACTCTGTCAACCAACCTCTTAAGTGCGGTCACTCGGTGACTATCAATAATCCATTGCCTAATCGATGGTTGGATCATCCATTGAGCTACTCTGGCGGTAACCTCACGCAGCCAATATCGCAATCTCGGCCCGCTCGAACTCTCTCTCGCAATGGCAGGTGGGAACTCGCGATCTGGCCAGTGCGGCGTCTTTCTACTTAATGCATCGGCTACAGCGTTGGCTTTACCGGATGGTGCAGAATCTCGCAATCATAATCTTTCACTAGCTCTAACCATCATCTCGCCTCATGTTCAACTCTTTGCGGGTAAGCAGATACTTGAGGCTCGGTGATCGGTAAACATGCGAATCCGCCACCGTATAGATAATGCCTCCAAATCTTGATTACAAACACCACTAACGCCAACTCCATATCATGAGTCGGATAGTTACGCTCATATGGCTTGGTGACGGGAAGCATAAGCAATGACCTTCCGTCTTTGCATCAACACACAACCCAACCCAAACTTGGAAGCATCGGCTGTAAACCACGAAACCACTGTCCCCTCGGGTTTGCCAACATCGAGTGAAGTCAAAGCTGCGCTTGAGCACAGCAAAGCTCTCATCACACCTACCGTCCCAAACAAACTCGACACCCTTCCTCGTCGGACGAGTGAGGGGCGAGGCTATGGCGGAAAAATCCTTAACTAACCGAGCGGTAGTAACACGCCAAACCTAGGAAGGCTGCGTATCTCTCGTGGCAGAAGTCGGCTGGCCCACGAACTCACGGCCTCAATCTTTGCAGGATCCACGGCTATACCATCTCTCGAGACTATATGACCTAAAAAGGCCACTTGTTCCAACTAGAACTCACATTTGGAAAATTTCGCATAAAGTGGTTTTCCCTCAAGGCATCAACACTTTCCTCAAATGCTCTGCATGATCCTTTACAGTCCTTGAATAGATCGAGAATATCGTCAATGAACACAATGGCGAAATTTGTCCAAAAATGCTTTGAACACCCTATCCATCATGTCCATGAACGCTCTTTGGTGCATTCGTTAATCCAAGCGACATGACCCCAAACTCGTAGTGCCCATATCTAGACACGACATTTGTCTTAGGAATGTCGGCGTCCCTAATCCATGCCTGGTGATACCGGATCTCAAATCTATCTTGGAGAACACGGAAGCTCACGAAGTGATCGAACAAATCATCGATCACGGGGCAGCGGATACTTATTCTTCATTGTCACCTTATTAAGCTCACGATAGTCAATGCATAGGCGCATCGAACCGTCCTTTTTCTTCACAAACAACACCGCGCGCTCCCCACGGCGACACACTCGGACGGATGAATCCTCGATCTAACATCTCTGCGGTGAACCTTGATTCCTTTAGCTCGGGTGGCGCCATACGATCACGGAGCCTTCGAGATAGGGAGGGTCCACGGCTCGAGCTCAATTGTGAAGTCAACCTCTCTCTTTGGGGCAACCCGGTAATTCCCTCGAGGAACACGTCGGCAAACTCCCGCACAACCGGCACTTGATCAACGATCGGTGAGGATGGCTCTCTTGGACAATTTGGCTAGGTAGCCCCAAGCTCCATGAGCTAGCAAGCGACGGGCTTTCACGGTGACACCATCGGCGGGCAAACTCCACCCTTAACTCCACGAAACTTGGAAGTTGGGCCGACCGGCGGTGGCTGAACACTACTTCCTTCGGTGGCGGTCAATCAATGCGTGGTTAGCGGCTAACCACTCCATACCAAGGATCACATCGAAACCACTCATGGGTAGAACTATGAGCGTAGCTACCAGCAACTCCCCGGATATCTCGATCCGGCCATCCTTAATCTTATCCTTAGCTAACATATTAACTCCCGAAGGAGTAGCAACGAGATAATTCAAAACCTAAAGGCTCTAATCTCAACCTAGCATGCTCAGCAAACAATACAGATACAAACGAGTGCGTAGAGCCAGAGTCAAACAAGACAAATGCACAATGATCCAAAACAAGAAGCGTACCTGCCACTGCGGCATCCGCACGCTCGGCCTCCTGACGGTTCGTAGCGAACACCCGGCCCTGCTGCTGCTGCAGACAGTGAATCGCCATTCTTTGGTGATCGCGAAGCGGATCGTATGACCCTCTCTTCCACATTCGAAACACCGCCGCCTGGGCCCGGTCGACAAGCTCCAAAGTGGACTCTTCCACAAGTGGCGCAGCGGGAACACTCTCGGACCGCCTGCCTGCGAGGTGGAGGCTGGCCGGCATCCTACGCCGATCCGGTTCAGGCGCCCTTAGCGGCGCCGCGCCCCTCGAACTCAAACCTCCTCTTACGCCCCCTCTACAATTTGGGACGGGGCCGCGGCACCGAGGCGGCGCCCGGCCCGCTCGACAGGATATTTCCCATTGTAAATAGTGGCCAGCTGAACCGCTTTAGCATAAGTGATAGGGGCCAGGGCTCTGACATCCTGAGACACACCCTGCCTCAGACCAGAAATGAACTTTCGAATTTTCAACTCAAGGGTCGCTATCAGCTGCGGAGCAAAATAGCCATACTCCAAAAACTTCCTTTCGTATTCCTCAATAGAATCAGAACCCTGCTGCAGATTCTGGAAAAGCGCTACCATCTTCTCTTGAGCCTCATCGCTAATATATTTGACCCTGAACTCCGACTTAAAGAACTCTCAGGTGGCAGGTGGAGACCCAGCTGGTCTCTCACTCAAGGTGGACTCCCACCACCATCTAGCTACGCCCCCTAACGCATGGGCTGCACACCTCGGCCTCTGCACATCGGGGCACACCATAATCAGGAAGGTGTACTCCAAATGGGCAATCCATCTGGCTACGAATAAAGCGTCACCTGTGGCGTCAAACTTATCAGGGTTCCACTTTACGAAGTCCTTCAACCATTTACCAAGTTCATCGGCACCTTCTGCCACTTCTGCCTCAAAGGCTGCTGGCTCTGCGGAGTGGGGTCTTCTTTGCGCGCCTCTTTGAAACAAACGAGTGTTTGCTCGTCCGAGCTCGGGACTCTTCCCATTTGTCTTTGCCAATAAAGCACAGGTCTCTCGCCTCTGGCCACTCACACGGTCAACCACCATAGACCTCATGGAATTAGCAAATTCTGCTCCGGGGAGTAGTCTCACGGCGCCGATCGCCTCAATGCCTACTCGGCCTCAACCGGGAGCTACGGGCGGAATGCTATCCGTCTCGGCTTGGGGCGATGTCCTGCGGTGTCGAGATCCGATCGACACCTCGGCCTCCTCTCGGGCGTCCTCTTGCGTGCGGGTAAGCGGCATCTTTGGCGATCTACACCCAAACCAATAACGAGTCGAGAACATGCTCGTCTCCGCTCCACAACACTACACAAGGCATACACTAGATGGCAGTGTATTGTAAATTCTTAACCCTTTTTAAACAACAAATAGTAAACTTAGGCGTGCTGATGGCTGTCTGAGTGCTAGTGATCATGGGAAAACGACCTACAACAACGAGTCATACTACAGAATTTATGACTCTAAGTTCGATACCAAGCTGTAAGGACCGAGCCGAATGGGACACTAAATGGGCCCTTACCCCAATGCATGCATTCAAAGTAAAGGATATTTAAAAGCAGACATGATTTGATTCCAATTAAAACAAAACATTCAAAATAATCCCTTTAAAAACTAGACATTTTCCACTGAAAACTGTCCCTGTTTCCAAGCACTGTTCCAAGATAAATACATTTCCAAAGTTTACTCGATCGAGAGATTTACTAAAAGCCATTCAAAACTGTTCGGATACAACATCTTTGGAATCCACAAATATTTACAACATCCTAGGGCTCGTGCGTCTGCTACATGCATTCGGGGAAAACAAAAACACACGAGAGTCATAATACAAAAATCGAGTTGGAAAGGCGGGCCCCATGATCACAGCTCCTCCTTGGAGCATCGGTCGCGCACCACGATTACGTGGAAACCCACAGAATAAGGGTGAGTAACGAATTACTCGGTAAGAATCCCCAACCAGGGTACAATACGATATACATGGTCATCTCGATGAGCGTATGCAAGCTATGAATATAACACGAGAATAGAGCACATAGCTTAGCCCACACTTGGGCCTCGGATGCCAACTCGGTGGCTTAGTCAGGAATAAAATCATCACACGATCCAATACATAAGTCGCCCTATACGAGAAACAAGTCCCGGCCTCGGCGCATCTCATCGGCGACGAAAGGTACACTCGCTCAAGATCCCGAGGAGCTCTCGGTCGTGTTGTAATGAGCGTAAACATGCACCGCGTGCTCTGCAGAACCATGGGGGGTGTCGGGTCCAGAGGCAAGCCGCCCATGCCCATGTCCGATCCACCACGCCTAACTAAATCTTTGGATCGGTGTCAGCGACATAGGGGTGTGAGACACGACACTTAAACTATGTCGGCTGAATCACCGCACTTTGAGGCTAAGGGAGGCGGGTCGTGGTAGGCTTACACCGAGAAGCCGCCCTTACCTTAACAGTGGCAATCGGGGCTACGGCCGAACACGCCGAGGCGCGTGCCGACTATCGAGGACAAGGCAATGCCAAGTCATCATCCCGACGGTTGGGGCATTTAACGACCGCCACCCTCACCCAAGATTGCGGGGCCTACCGCTCGGGTTAGCAAATCCCTCACGGGGTCGGGGGCGGAATGACTTGCTCGACGTCCCCCGCCATGGATGCAAGGTACTTTATGCATCGGCCCGGATGATGCTATCTACCGCAACTCTAACTCCGCCCTTAGCAAGCAAACAAACAATTCCATAAAATCTAATACGTGCTCAATAAGAATACAACGAGCCTAGCATGATACTACGAAGCAAAGGCAGAGATACGAGCATGCGAGAAAGGAACAACCTAGCATGGATTAACATGAGAATTAACCAAGAAATCATGCTAAGCGGGAATTCAGATTGAAGCACCTAGCTACACATGTCAATAATCACAAACAAGCAATCATTCAACAATCACATATAATATCGCGAGGTCCACACAACTCCGCAAGAAATCCTTACCTTGGTCGGGGACGGTTTGCACGAAATCCTAAGTCGCGAACAATCTCGATCTAGCTCACGGGAACCTATCAATCATCACAAAAAACACACAATAGGCCTAAATGCAATAAAATAAATGAGGCTCGGCTCGGGAGCAACTCACGAGGCACGGCGAACATACGCGAACGAGCCGATTGCACGAGCGGGCAAAGAACGGGGCTCGAAGAAGCGCGCTGGGCGCAGAAATGGGCGCGTAAGCGCGTTAGGTGCAAGCCTGCTGGGCGCGCGCGCGTGGGTGTGGCAGGCTGGCTGCTGGAGAGAGATCAGGGGCGAATAGAAGCTCACTGGGCGCTCGCGCGCTGGCACGACTTCGGCGAGCGAGGGGCTCGGCGCGCGCGTTGCGGGCTGGGCGGCGCGCGCGTGCGCGGACGGACGGCACGTTTGGCGAGCTCGACGAAGCAGGGGCTCTGTTTGCTTGCGCGAACAGGCGAACAAAAGACACAAATCCAAGCGATCCACGGGGATTCGACGCTCGATTCCTTGAAGAAGAACTCCCCTACACTAGCTGCACAAAACCCATACTTCAAATCGCCTCAACTCGGCCGATGAACGGAAACGAAACTAGGGAGAAGAAATCGGAATTCTTTTTGAAAGAAAAGAGAAAAGAAGCTTACCAAATTGCTCGGGGATGGAAGACGACCTCAAATTGGAGGCAAGGCTTGGTCGAACGGAGCTGGAGAAGGAAGAGGATCGAGAGAAATTGGATGTCGGTCGGGGGTGATCGCGAGGAAGAAGAAGAAGAAAAGTGGGGCGAAGCTCGGGCGAGCTGCCTTTTAAAGCAAAATAGGGGACAGACAAGCATAAGGACAAGATCGTGCGAATAAGTTAACAAACGAGCTCGGTGGCTCGGCTGGCTGTGCCCTCCGCCTAGCATGCGACACGGCCCTGGTTCAATTCCTGCTCAACGCGCTATTTAATTCCCTATTTATTTTTGCTCCTTCCCAAGCCCAAACGCCTTCACCAAAACTCCCAATTCTTTTCAAATTGACTCATAATTATTCCGACAAATTTAATTTCAAAACCGGCCCTGTCGGCCCGACCCAAAATTACCAAAATGCCCCTGGGCCTCCCGAAGATCGAGATGAAATTTTAGGGCCGCTGTTCTGCGGCGGCGCGCGACACGGCGAGCGTCGTCGCGCGCGCGAGCGAGCAGCTCGAAGCGAAGGCGCGCGGGCGCTGGTCGTGCGACGCGGACACGGCGAGCTGCTCAAGCGGGGACGCGTGCGCGGGCGATCAAGGCGACTCCGGGCGGGCTGCAACGGCGACCTGGGCGTGCGATGAACGATCTGGGCGTGCGAGCTGGCCGGCTGGAGCGAGCGATGGCTGCTTGCTGGGCTTCTCGGCTGGTTGCACAAACACACACACACACACAACTTTCTCACCCAAACAGCACCCTAAACGGAGGAGAAGAAGAAGAAGAGACGATCGATACCTACCCGGATTGGTGATTGATCCTCAGGCTACGAAGGGGATGAAACTCGCCTTGGAGAGCTAGGGAGAATAGCTTGGGCGGCCACAAAGCTTTTGGAGAAGAAGATCTAACAAAACCTAATTTCTTTTCATTTAACCAAATGCACCAAACTCCAAGGATCCAAGGCTAACAAATATGTGATGCAGAAAGAGCAACAAGAGCACCCAATGGCTCAACTGGCACGCATCCCCATAGGCTTTCCCGGAGACCCGGGTTCAAATCCCAGCTTCAACACAATTTCCTCTATTTTTACTTTTGCACCAACTCAAGCTCAAACCAATCCACAAGGCCTAAAAAACTTACATAAATCCATCCCATAATTTTATCAACCGGAAAAGACATAAACGGCCCTGACGTCCCGACCAAATTACCAAAATACCCCTAGGGCATACTGGAAGACCGGGATGAAAACCTGGGCCGTTACACATGTTTGCCTGATTTTACATGTTAGTGCCATGCTAGGTTTGTTCTGCCAGCATGCTTGTGATTCCTGTTTAAGTTGTAGTATCATGCTAGGTAATGTGATTTGTCGGTCATTGCTTGCTAGCCAGGAATCATTGATTTTGCTATGTACTCTTAGATAGAGTTGTAGGGTTTGTCATCATCCAGAGGCTGAGCGGACATAACGTACTTTGTCCCCACTGATCGGGAGTAAAGTGTGTGAAGCATAACGTATCTTGCTACCCCCCCCCCGACCCGCCGGTTGTGGACTTAGCTACCCACTTCGGCAATAGCCTAGTTTGTAGCTTGCTAGAGCTGAACCCTGCCAACGGTGTAAGCCTACCTTGGCCGGTTCTTAGCTTCAGGTCGGTGGATCAGGCTGCCCAGATGAGCGCCGAGGGCCTCGCGCTACTGTGATCAGTGACACCGCTTCGGAGTCATAGGCATGTGCACCTGGCCCACGTAGTTTGCCCTTAGGTCCCCGCATTTACGCCGGTTGCAGAGAGCATGCGGTGTGCGCGCACACGCGTTACTTGTCGGTTCGGAGAGCTCCCCTGGGCTAATGTCGTGAGTACACCATTCTTTCCGTTAGAGCCTGACTTCGGGTACTCTCCCATAAGTCCAGATTAGTGCAAGGGCAAGGAGGCCCTTGAGGACATTCTAGGGATCAGTGTATTCCCCCCGAGTGACAGATACCTCGGTGATGTCCCAGGATTGGTCAGTGTATCCAATCCCAATTAGGCCGGAAGTAAGAGACTTCTGATGGCTCCAGATCTTGTTTTATGAGCTCGCTGAGCTATGATCTGTGTTGATAGCTGTTTGCTTGCTTGTTGAGGTGCTAGATGACTGATGTATCGTATTGTACCCCGGTTGGGGATTCTTACTGAGTATGTTTATACTCACCCTTATTTATCTTTCAGGTAGCTTGGGACAACACCAGGATGGCTAGCGGAGGGAGCTGATTGATCATGGGGAGCCACCGGCACTCTGTCTTTTATTATTTCATTGTTTATTCAGCATGTTGATGGACAAGAGTCCTAGGGGAACATTGTTTAAAACGTTGTTTAAATTGTATTGTATATTTTTATAAATACTGGCCAGGATGTTTTACTCCGTTGGATGGTTTAAATGTAAATTGATGGTTATGTTTTAAGGGTTCCCCCTTCTCATATGTTTTGAATGGTTTTTAAATATGAGCACTAAACCGCTTGTTATCATATTTAACTTGCATGCTGAGTGAGAACCCCGGTTTAGGACCATGTTTTGGGCGGGTTCGTCACAAACATACTCAGTAAGAATCCCCAACCGAGGTACAATACGATACATCAGTCATCTAGCACCCTAATATACATGCAACAAATACGTGCTCAGAAGCAACAAGCTGGCTCAGGCTAACCGCCGATCTAGAAATTTCCTATTCAAGGACTTACAACCACAACCTACACTAGGTTCTACACCTTGATGCCCATCGGGGTCTTACACATAAGGATGCCCATCAGGGTCTTACTCCTGCTACACACAGTGATGCCCATCGTGGACATACACACAAGGATGCCCATCGGGGTCTTACTCCACAATCAATGATGCCCATCGGGGTCTTACTCCACAAATCAATGATGCCCATCGGGGTCTTACACATACGGATGCCCATCGGGGACTTACTTCACAATCAATGATGCCCATCGAGGTCTTACATATACGGATGCCCATCGGGGTCTTACTCCATAAATTAATGCTGCCCAACGGGGTCTTACACATCTAGGATGCCCATCGGGGTCTTACTCCACAAATCAATGCTGCCCAACGGGGCCTTACACATCTAGGATGCCCATCGGGTTCTTACTCCAGCTAGGATCACAAAGATGCCCATCGGAGTCTTACACTCCCTAGCAACCTTATGATGCCCATCGGGGACTTACACATAAAGCCAGCAGTGTAGTGCCCATTGGAGACTTACATACACTAGCAACGCATTGGTGCCCATCGGGGACTTACCCAAGCGGAACTTAACTAATAACCCCTAACGGTCTCCTAAGTTCAGAACACAAACTAGCCTAAAAATCAGACAGCATACTCTACCTGCTATCCTAGCATGAGACTTACAGAATACGAACAAGAAACATGGATATGCCAGGATAAGAAATCCCTAGCATGGAACTAACAGATTAAGTGCTGGAAGAGCAAACCTAGCATGGCACTAACATGAACAACAAGCAACATGCTAGCAAGAATTCGAACACAAGTTGTCCTATGGCTAACATGCGCATAACAGAAGTCAAGCATACAAAGCACAATCCTGAAAGCATCGCAGGGTCCACACAACCACGGTAAGAAATCCTTACCTGGAAGCAAGCAGAAATTAACTACCACAACCAACAAGCGACCCTCGAGCTTCTAAGTGAACCCGAGCAACCTAAGCAATCAATAAAATCACCCTAATTAAACAAATAGAAGCTAACATCTTAGGGTCCAAAAGAGTAGAGGCTTGGGAATTACCAATCGAGAAGGTACTAGGTCTCAGCCCAACTCTCTCGGCAAAATAGGCTATCTGCGGCAAGTGGGCAGGCAGGACCGTGCGACTGGGGCGAACAGGCTTGGCACTGCTAGGCGCTACCTGGCGCGCAGAGGAACGCGCGAGCGCGAACAGGAGCAAGCGCGGGCGCTGAGGCGCGGAGCTGCAGGCGGACAAGCAACGGCGACACGGGCGCGCTGGCGCACAGATGCGAACGAGCGACGCGGGCGAGCTTGTGCTGAGACGGCGCGCGAACTGGGCGCGCGGGCTGTGTGAGGACGAGTGACGCGATCTGGCTGCTGGGCTGCGACGCGGTGCAGGCGGGCGTTGGGCGTCTGGGCGGGATGGAGCTGGTGCGACAGGCAGAGGCTGCTACTGCTGGTGCGGCACTGGGGCTGGTGGCAGCACACACGCCGGCGGCAAGAGGATGAAGGGGAAGAGATTGGGGGTTTGGCAAGGGGAGTGAGGGAACTCGGCTAGAGCAAGGAGAAATAGGGTTTCTTGATTTCTTTTCCTTTTTCCTAATTTAATTAGGCTTTGGTGACCTAAAGTCCCTCCCAGGGCTTTCCTTCTTCGAGTCTCAGCTGAGACAATCTTTTCTCTTTAATTAAACTCATTTAAATCAAGCTTCCAAATTACCATTAGGTCAAGGGTTCAAATCCCAATGGAAGCACTTTAATTAACATTAATTTTGCTAATAACAAAATCACCTCCAAACTTCCAAACAACTAGCACAAACTTCTTGGGTCTTGCAACCAACAACAATCAGGCCTGTATAAAGGGCAGGAATGACCCTGGAATCTTGAAAATCCACAAACCCTGACTAGAGAGCAAAAGACCAAAATACCCCTAAGGGTAAAAATAGCTTTAACGGCCCAACAGAACAACCGAATATTGAACCGGAAACACCTGGGAAACCGAAATAGAAAAATGGGTCGTTACATTGAGAGGCAGCAAGCAAATGCATGCGGCGGACAGTAGACGTGCTTTCGTGCATGGCAGGGCTCGGTAGACGTGTGCAGACGTCAGTGCGTGAGCGTGTGGGCTAGCTAAGCGCTGGATCACGTGTGGCTGCTTTCGGCGGGCATTGCAGCAAAAGCATGCAAGATCGCAAGGCAGTGATCGGCAAGGGGCTGTGAGCCGGCAAGCTGGTGGCTGGTGCGTGAGCAAGGCTACGATTGGTTGGGATTGCGATCGCCGGCAAGGCGTGGTCGAGGGGTGGTACGGGTGATAATGCTCGACGACGTGCACGTGGGCGATTGGTATGACTAGGGTGATGCATGCGACAAGGCCTAGGGCTTTGACGGCGTGAGGTGCTGCAATAGGGGTATGGTTTCGGCCAAGGTGATTGATGGAGAAGGAGTCGATGGAGGGGAAGGAGAGAAGAGAGAATTCGGCTGGGGGGGAAGGGGGGCTTGAGGCTTCCTGTTGAATGAACAAAGCACGCAAAAGCTTTATTTTTGTCTTAACTCTTTTAATTAATTCATTTTTAAAAAAACAAAACTCCTTTTAACCCAAAACAACCTCCAAACCTCCCAAATTGTGAAACTAGCCTGGAAGTCCTGTAATTCACAAAAATAGCCCTAGTCTCAGTTAAATGCAAGAAAAACCCTAGAGCTCATCAAATTACCAAACTAACCCTAGGGGAAAAATGACCAAAATGGCCCTGAAGGCTAGAACTGCCCTAACGACCCAACAAAGCAACTGAATCATTAGAGAACCATACTTGGGGAACCAGGATAAAAATCTGGGTCGTTACAGCATGGTAGATCAAAAGTGGTTTGCATCATTTCTAAGGGTTCAATGCTTTTGAAATTATCTTCAGTTTCATGCACTACTTGCTCCATCACCTCCTTCTTAAGGGGTTGATACTTTTCTTCTTCGGTCTCAGCTGCAGGGTTATCCTCCACGAAGCTGATGGGTTTTTGGAACATTTCTTCGTTCAATTTGCCTTTCTTTAACTCTACTCTGTTCGGCAAAAATCTCACAACTCCTCGGTTCAGGGTCTAGTTCAAACCACTCATCCTCTGTTGCTAGGGATATGTCACCTCTTGAAAGCATTTCTAAATTCAAAGTTTTTAGCTCTATCGCCAATCGCCTAATTTGAAGGTTTAAATCTTACATCAAGGCTTTGTAGCTTGCATTACAACGTCATTTTGTGGCCATGAATGTTGGCTTTTTGACCAATTATCTCAAATTAATTAATTTAAATTAATTAATGTTTTGATGATAACAAACTTGATTTTTTTGTATTGATATTATTGGAGTTTTTAAGCGTTTATTATGTAGATCTTGAAGAGACGATTCCAACGTATTTTGAATCATGCAAATCGGAGTTAAAATGAAGAAGATATGGACAAATGAAGATTTGAAGAAAAATCGCCTAAGAAAAAAAAAACGAGTTTTTCATTTTCAAATTGTTTTCTTTTTAACCCAAACTCATTTCATCTTCTAATCATTCAATCCCATCCATATACACCTTTGTCCTAAATCTAATGGGCACAATTCATCATATCTTCATCAAATCTCGTCCGACAATCATTTTTCCCTAAATCCAACGGACACCTTTTCATCTTATCCCTATAAAATCTATAGCCTCCATTACAAAAAGAAGACAGCAACATTATCATTCTCAAAGTTTCAAAAAGTGTCATTTGCTTCACACATTCTTGAATTGGCGCATTGCAAATTTTGTGAAGAAGTTGTCAACGCCTAACTTGTGTATTTTGCCTACAAGAGGTATATTGTAAGGTTTCATTTTTATTTTTTATTTGGGATTTGTATTGTAAGGGACCGACCTGAATGGGGCACTAAATGGGCCCTTACCCCAATGCATGCATTCAAAGTAAAGGACATTTAAACAGACATGATTTCGGATTCCAATTAAAACAAAACATTCAAAATAACCCCTTTAAAAACTAAACAATTTCCTGGAACTCGCCCCCCTGTTTCCAAGCACTGTTCCAAGATAAATACATTTCCAAAGTATACTCCGATCAGAGATTTCTTAAAATCATTCAAAACATGTCTAAATATAATAATGCTGGAATCCACAACATATTCAGAAAACATCCTAGGGCTCCGTGCCCGGCTACATGCATTCAGGGGAAAATAAAACATAAAGAGTCATAACACAAAATCAGAGTTTGATGATTGAGCCCCATGATCACAGCTCCTCCTTCAGCCATCCTGTCTCGCAACTTGGTTACCGTGGAAAAACCACGATAAGGGTGAGTAACGAATTACTCAAGAAGAATCCCCAACCGGGTACAATACGATATACATGGTCATCTCGATGAGCGTATGCAAGCTATGAATATAAACACGGAATAGAGCACATAGCTAAGCCCAGGCCTCGGATGCCAGCTTAGGGTCTTAGTCCGGAATAATATCATCACACAGTCCAATACATAAGTTTCCCTATACGAGAAACAAGTCCCGGCCTCGGCTTCTCATCGTCGACGAAAGGTACACTGGCTCACAATCCCGAGGAGCTCTCGATGCGTGGCGTGTAATGAGCGTAAGCATGCACCGCGTGCTACTGCAGAACTATATGGGGTGCCGGGTCTAGAGGCAAGTTGCCCATATCCAGTCACCACGCCTAACTAAATCTTTGGATCGGTGTCAGCGACATAGGGGTGTGAGACACGGACACGTAAACTATGTCGGCTGAACCACCGCACTGGGGCCAAGGAACGGTCGTGGTAGGCTTACACCAGAAGCCGTCCTTGCCTTAACAGTGGCAATCGGGGCTCACCGCCAAACATCCGAGGACATGTCGGCCTGCGGGGGCGAGGCAATGCCAAGTCATCATCCCGACCGTTGGGGCATTAACAACTGCCACCCTCACCGAAGATTGCAGGGCCTACCGCTTGGGTTAGCTAATCCCTCACGGGGTCCAGGGACGGAATGACTTGCTCGACGTCCCTGCCATGGATGCAAGGTTCTTTATGCATCAGGCCCGGATGATGCTATCTACTTGCAATTCTAACCTGCCCTAGCAAACAGCAAACAATTCCATAAAATCCAATACGTGCTCAATAAGAATACAACGAGCCTAGCATGATACTACGAAGCAAGGAACAGATACGAGCATGCTAGAGAGGAACAACCTAGCATGAATTAACATGAGAATTAAACCAGGAAAATCATGCTAATCGGGAATTCAGAATAGAATACCTAGCTATACATGTCAATAACACAAACAAGCAATCAATCAGCAATCACATATAATATCGCAGGGTCCACACAACTCCGGTAAGAAATCCTTACCTTGGCCGGGGACAATTTGACACGAAATCCTAAGCGGCGAACGAACCCAAACTAGCTACCGAGAACCTATCAATCACAACAAAAATCACGCAATAGGCCTAAATATAATAAAACAAACAAGGCTCAGCTCGGGAGCAACTCACGAGGCGCGACGAACGCACGAACGGGCCGATTGCACGAACGGGGCAGCAACGGGGCTGGCTGGGCGAGCTGGGGCGTAGGAGTGGGCGCGTGGGCGCTCTGGCTGCGCGCGCTGGCGCGCGGACGGGCGCTAGGGCGCAAGCTGCGCGAGGCTCGGCTGGGCGCTGGCGAGGACGCGCGTGCGCGGACGCGAGCGGCAGTGGGCGACGCGATGCGGAGCTGGGCGACACAGGGGCGCTCAGGCGCGGCGTGGCTCGGCGGCAGGGCTCGCGACATGCGCCTGGACCAGCTTCTACGCTGACGGACAGATACGCATTTGGCGAAGCTCGGCGTCGGCTCGCTGCTTTCTGCGCGAAAACAGGCGATGGAGAAATCCCAATTCGAGCGATCAACGGGGATTCGACAAGCGATTCTTTGATGGCGAACTCCCTACACTAGCTGCACAAAACCCATACCTCAAATTACCTCGACTCGGTAGGAAATGGCGAAGCTCAAACAGGTGAAGAACTCGAATTTTGAAGGAGAAGAAGAAGAGAAGAAGAAGAAGAAAGAAGAAAAGGGGAAGGAAAACTCACCGGAAAGGAGACGATCGGCGAGGAGAACGGCGAGGAGAGCTCGGTCGGTCGGGAGAAATGGAGAAGGAAAATCGCGAGGAAGAAGAAGGAGGAAGAAGCTTCGGGCGAAAATTTCCTTTTAAACCAAAATGCGCATCAAACAGGCATATGTATTAGATCGCGCGTTTAGAATAACAAACGCGCCCAGTTGCTCGGCTGGCAGTGCCCCCTACCTAGCACGCGACACGTCCTTGGCTCGAATCTCACTCGACGCGCTATTTAATTCTCTATTTAATTTTACTCTTTCCCAAGCCCAAATGCCTTCACCAAAAATCCCGATCCTATTCGAATTGTCTCATAATTATTCTGGCAATTTTCAATTTCAAAACCGGCCCTGTCGGCCCGACCCAAAATTACCATGAAATTTTTGGGCCGTTACATGTATTAAGGTGTGGGGTACACCTTGGGTTGTGAGAAAATACAATTGGTTTAATCCTGAACCAGTAAAAGGATTTGAGTTTCTCTTTAGCCTTAAAAAAAAGGTAGTAGTGGTTTAATCCTGAACTCGTGAAAAGGATTTAGGTTTCTATTTAGCCTAGGAAAAAGAGGGTCGCGTCGGTTTGGTTCTCACCCGCAAGAGGATCGCCTAGTAAAATACCCAAGTAGTCTTGGGGAGTGGAGTAGGATTTCCGAACCACTATAAAGTTCAGTGTTTTCTCTCTTCCTTAACTTTTACTTTTTGTGATTTTAATTCTTGCATATTATAATTTATTGTTGGGTGATTTTATATTAACAAAACTTAGATCGTAAAAGTATTATTTTTAAATAACTTAAAAATTTGGCGAACCCGATTCACCCCCCTCTAGTGTTGCCTTTCGATCCTACAATTGGTATCAGAGCGGGTTGCTCTTGTTTTTAATAGAAAATATTTTTTCAAAAAGTGTGTATTTGATATCCATTTGTTTGAGTTTTACTTCTTCAATTGGTATTGTATTTTTGAAAAATATTTTTTTCAAAAAGCTTAATTGCTAGAGTTATGGCAACTTTAGGTGTTCTCAAAATTCATTGCATTGATAGACCTTTATTTTTTGATGGTACGAATTATGAAGTTTGGAGAAAGAGAATGAAAATATTTTTGCTCGGTATTGATTTCAATTTTTGGTATGTTTGCGAACATGATTTATCAAAATTGAAATTGAATGAAAATTTGATCTCTTGCAATGCTAAAGTTATGAATATTATGTATAATGCTCTAGATAGTAAGCTATGTGATAAAATTGCACATTTTAAATATGTTTATGATGTTTGGAATTTTCTTGAAAATATGTATAGTGTAAAAACTTTTCCTTGTACTACTAACGATCTATTTGATGTGAAGGAGAATTGTAATTCTCAAAATCAAGAAAATTTTTATGAAGTGAAATATGGAAAATGTGATGGAGCCTGTCAATGCTTAACGGATCATTTGAATGAGGATTTCGACCACAAAAGTGATGAAGATGAGGTAAATCAAGAATCTCTTACTTATGATGAATTATTTGATGCATTTGAAAGCATGCAACATGATTTTAAAATTTTTGCCTTGAAGTATGTCAAATTATCAAAGAAATATAAAGTATTATCTAATGAAAATAAATCTTTGATAGATGAAAATGCATGTTTGAAAAATGAATCTAAAAATTTATTGTTGCAAAATGAAATTGATGCTTGTAATAATGAGCAAAGTTCATTGAAGGATAAAATCAAATTTCTTGAGAAAGAGAATGGAAATTTTAAATCTTTATCTTGTGATTTGAAAATGGAATTAAATGATTTGAAAAATAAAAATGAGAAAATTGATTCTTATTGTTTGAAGTTAAAAGAGGAAATTGCTAGCCTTAAAAATAAAAATATTGATTTAGAAACTAGCAATATATCTTTAGAAAGTGAAAATTTTGCCTTAATTGACAAAATTAAATTTCTTGAATTTGATAGTCAAGAGAAAAATAGTCTTTTGCATGTTCTTAGAGAAAAAGAATCACTTACTAATAAAGAGCTTCAAATTGAAAAAGAATCAATTAAGAAATTGACTATTGGTGCTCAACAATTAGAGAACATTATTGATATTAGTAAATCTTGTAATGATAAAAAGGGATTAAGCCGTGCAAATGAAAAATGTTCACATAATCCTAATATTAGCTTTGTTAGAGCCACCCCAATTATGCCTAGACAATTTCATGCTATATCTAAATGTACTCATAATGAAAATTTTAATCACAAGCATGAAAAATGTAGTGATTTACATGAAAAGTCAAATATTGTGTCTAATCATAAAAATATTAGAAATATGTATGTAAAATCAAAATTCATGCCTATATGTCATTATTGTGGAGTTAAAGGTCATGTTAGACCAAATTGCTTTAAATTGAAAAATGCTCCTAGAAAGAATTTATTTGAGAAAAATATTGTGCAAAATCATTTTGTGAAAAATAAATTCTTACCAAATGTTGTTTGTTATACTTGTGGTAAAATTGGTCATAATTATTATAGTTGTCATTTTCCTAAGTTGAATATTAGAAATATTGGTTCTAATTTGAAATGGGTTCCAAAATCCATCATAACTAACAATGAAGGACCCAAGAAATGGGTCCCAAAATCCTTGTTTGAACTTTCCTTATAGGTGTTATTTCACAAGTCAAGTAGGTTCCTTGGATTTCAAATTTGAAATTATTCAAATGAAGCAATTATGCAACAAAGGAAAATGGCATGTTTGGTAACTCTTTATTTTTGAATTATTGAGATAAATATTCTATTGATACTTATTATGGAAAATATTTCTTCAATGATTTGAATGTTTAAATTTGACTTTCTAGAATTTAACAAAGGAAAATTTGCACATTCGGTAATTTTATATTTTTGAATTTATAATATATATTTATTTAAATTTACTATAGAAAGTATTTGAAATTGACTTCCTAAAATTTATTAAATTAAATATCTTGAGAAATTTGAAATCTTGTTTGACATAATTTGGCATCTATCTAAATAATTGCATATTTTTATGATTATGGATTATTTGCTCTTAAATATTATAATCAATTATTTTCAAAATTTATCCATAATTCTTATTACCCTACTATTTGAATTAGTGATGCCATGATTAAAAGTTGAATATCTATTTTGGTACATGATTATATTCCTTACTAATAAAATTTGATTTACTAATAATTTCATAATACTTTGATTATTTAAACTTTGTTGATTGAAATTATAATTATTGAGAAGTGAAATATGGATATCGTAAAATAAGATATTGTATGTCTTTTGGCCATGAATTATGTTTTGATGATTATTTTTGCTATTTATGAAGTTTATTGATTTAAATTCAATTCGAGTAGTTTGATTGCCCTATATGTTGAATATATGTGCGAAGCTTTTATTTTTTAATTCTATTTTATAGGGGGAGTTTTTATTTTTTGAAATAGGGGGAGTTTTTATGAAATTGATTAAAATACTTGAATCCCGCTGTAACTTACTCAAAAGTGATTTTTTTTATTTGAAATGCTATCATAATTTTTATTGTTTGATTTACTATTAATTGGTATCATTATTTTTCAAAAATTGGTATCTCTTTTGTATTTATTATTTTATTATTATTATTATAAAGAGAATGCTTATTTTTAGGGGGAGTTTAAATCATTTATTGTGTGAATTTAATATTGATAAAGTAATTTATTGTTGAGTATATTTCTCATTGTATATCTTTTTAATTAAGGGCTTTTAACGCATTACTGAAAATTGATTTAAGAAGAAGAATTCATTTGAAATTGTGTTTTATATTTATCCATAGATTTTTTATGCATCAAATGTCTTTTTGTCTCTTATGAGAAGAGAGTGTTAAATTGATTTTTTAATGGGTAGTAATGTGGGGATCTTGCATTAAAGAAAGTTTAAAATTATTTTTTTCCCTTCAATTTCGTTTTGATTGATTCCAAAAGGGGGAGAGTTAATAAGAAAAATAAAAATATGTCATCATTAATTATGTGTGTTGATTATACATGTAGTTTATATCTTACATCGCACACTACTTTATATTTCATTTTTCTTGTATAGTTTGTCATTATAAAAAAAGGGGAGATTGTTGGCTTTTTGACCAATTATCTCAAATTAATTAATTTTAATTAATTAATTAATGTTTTGATGATAACAAACTTGATTTTTTTTATACTGATATTATTGGAGTTTTTAAGTGTTTATTATGTAGATCTTGGAGAGACGATTCCAACGCATTTTGAATCGTGCAAATCGGAGTTAAAATGAAGAAAATATGGACAAATGAAGATTTGAAGAAAAATCGCATAAGAAAAAAAAACGAGTTTTTCATTTTCAAATTGTTTTCTTTTTAACCCAAACTCATTTCATCTTCTAATCATTCAATCCCATCTATATACACCTTTGTCCTAAATCTAATGGGCACAATTCATCATATCTTCATCAAATCTCGTCCGTCAATCATTTTGCCCTAAATCCAACGGACACCTTTTCATCTTATCCCTATAAAATCTATAGCATCCATTACAAAAAGAAGACAGCAACATTATCATTCTCAAAGTTTCAAAAAGTGTCATTTGCTTCACACATTCTTGAATTGGCGCATCGCAAATTTTGTGAAGAAGTTCTCAACGTCTAACTTGTGTATTTTGCCTACAAGAGGTATATTGTAAGGTTTCATTTTATTTTTTATTTGGGATTTGTATTAAGGTGTGGGGTACACCTTGGGTTGTGAGAAAATACAATTGGTTTAATCCTGAACCAGTAAAGGGATTTGGGTTTCTCTTTAGCCTTAAAAAAAAGGGTAGTAGTGGTTTAATCCTGAACCCGTGAAAAGGATTTAGGTTTCTCTTTAGCCTAGGAAAAAGAGAGTCGCGTCGGTTTGGTTCTCACCCGCAAGAGGATCGCCTAGTAAAATACCCAAGAAGTAGTCTTGGGGAGTGGAGTAGGATTTCTGAACCACTATAAACTTCGGTGTTTTCTTTCTTCCTTAACTTTTACTTTTTGTGATTTTAATTCTTGCATATTATAATTTATTGTTGGGTGATTTTATATTAACAAAACTTAGATCGTAAAAGTATTATTTTTAAATAAATTAAAAAGTTGGCGAACTCTATTCACCCCCCTCTAGTGTTGCCTTTCGATCCTACAATGAAGTCCTCCAAAGATAGTTTAGGACTATGCACTAGTGTGTTGAGCTATTGGTATCCATGTGCATAGTCTGAGATTTCTTCTGCTTCCCAAGGTTTCCCAGTTGCAGTTAATCGTTCCGTCATATCAACAAGTTTCCTTATCATGACCCGATTGCTTTGACTTGCGGTCACTTTTTGTAACGGCCCAGTTTTCTATCCCGGTTCTCGAGGAGCTTCCGGTTCAGATTCAGTGGTTCGGTTGGGCCGTTAGAGCTGTTTTGACCCTTAGGGGTATTTTTTTCTTTTGCTACCCGGGCAGGATTTGTGGATTTTCAGGGCTTCGAGGCAGCTCCTGCCTTTGTTGAGGCTTGTTTGTTGGTGGCTGCGAGTCCCGAGATGTTTGGGCTATTCGTTTGGGAGTTCGGTTGTGTTTTGGGTTTTGGGCAAAGTGATGGTTGTTTGGGTGTTTCCTTTGGGATTCGAGCCCGGGCCTTTAGTGTTGATTTGGGAGGCTGATTTCAGTGAGATTTATTCAGTGGAAAAGGTTGCTTCAGTCGGGTCTCGAAGGAGGAAGCCGGGAAATGGGATTTAAGGATTTTAAGGATTTTTGGAAAATTGGAAAAAATGGATAAGTTTGGATTTTGGATAAGGATAAATTAAAAGAGAAAAAGGAAATTTCTTTTTTTTTTAAATCCCCAAAATCCCCATTTTTCCCCATTTTTCCTTTTTCCCCCATTTTTCCCCTTTCTCTCTCCTCCAGCCCGACCCCAGCCCTAGCTCGCCCAGCTCTGGCCGCCAAGCTCGCCCACGCCCTCGCCGTGCCGAGCCACCCCGTGCCAGCCTCGCCCAGGTCGCGCCGAGCCCAGCCCCTGCTGCCCTGTGTCGAGTCGCGTCGCCCAGGCCCCGCGTCGCCCGACCTCGCCCTGATCCGTGTCGCCCAGCTGCGCACTGTGTCGAGCCGCGCACAATGTCGCGTCGCCGTCCCCCGCACTGTGTCGTGCCAGCCCGAGTGCCCCGAGCCCGTCGCGTCGCGTCACCTCGTGCGCGCGCCCCTGTGCTTGCCGAGCTCGCGCCCGCGCGCCGTCCCATGTGCCGAGTCGCGCCGCGCGCCCTCGCCTCGCCCCAGCGCCCCAGTAGCGCCTCTGCGCCGTGTCAGAGCCCTGCGGCGCCCGCCCAATTGACCCTGCCGACGACTGCTTGTGGTGTGTTGGTTGGCTCGAGCCTTGTGGCTTCTCGGATGGTATTTCCCGAGTCTTTTCTTTGTTGGGCCCTGATTTGTTGGCTGCTGGTTATTGATTTATTGGGCTGTTTTATGTATTTGATTTGGGTGCTTTATTTGATGTATAGGCTATTCGGGTTCGGTTAGAGTCTCGAGGATCGCTTGATTTGCTTGATGATTTATTATTGTTTTTCTGCTTGTTCCAGGTAAGGATTTCTTACCGTGGTTGTGTGGACCCTGCGATATATCATGATTGTGCTTTGTATGCTTGCTGATTGTTATGAACATGATATTGTTAGGGCAGCTTTGATTGACCTCTTGCTAGCATGTTTGCCTGATTTTACATGTTAGTGCCATGATAGGTTTGTTCTGCCAGCATGCTTATGATTCCTGCTTAAGTTGTAGTATCATGCTAGGTAAATGTGATTTATGTCGGTCATTGCTTGCTAGCCAGGAATTATTTATTTGCTCTATACTCTTAGATAGAGTTGTAGGGTTTGTCATCATCCAGAGGCTGAGAACGGACATAAAGTACTTTGTCCCCACCGGTCGGGAGTAAAGCGAAGCGTTGTTTCAGGGGTTGAGAGCGGACATAACTTACTTTGTCCCCAGTGGTTTGATATAAAGCAAAGCATAACATACATTGCTTTTCTCCCCCTCCGTGACCAATGAGACTTAGCTACCTCATTGGCGTATGCCTAGTTTGTAGACTGCTAGAGCGGAACCCTGCCAACGGTGTAAGCCTACCTTGGCCGGTTCTTAGCTTCAGGTTGGTGGATCAGGCTGCACAGATGAGCACCGAGGGCCTCGCTCTACTGTGATCAGTGACATCGCTTCCGAGTCATAGGCATGCGTACCTGGCCCGAGTAGTTTTCCCTTTGGCCCCCGCATTTACGCCGGTTGCGGCGAAGATGTCGTGTGCGCGACACGCAGCGTTAGTCGCCGGTTCGGAGAGCTCCCTCGGGCTAATGTTCGTGAGTACACCATTCCTTCCGTTAGAGCCTGACTTCGGGTACTCTCCCGTAAGTCCAGATTAGTAGCAAGGGCAAGGAGGTCCTTGAGGACATTCTATTGATCAGTGTCTTCCCCCCGAGTGACAGATACCTCGGTGATGTCCCAGGATTGGTCAGTGTATCCAATCCTTAGGCCGGAAGTAGGAGACTTCCGATGACTCCAGATCTTGTTTTATGAGCTCGTTGAGCTATGATCTGTGTTGATAGCTGTTTGCTTGCATGTTGAGGTGCTAGATGACTGATGTATCGTATTGTACCCCGGTTGAGGATTCTTACTGAGTATGTTTATACTCGCCCTTATTTATCTTTCAGGTAACTTGGGACAACACCAGGATGGCTAGCGGAGGGAGCTGATTGATCATGGGAGCGCCGTGATCTGTCATTTATTATTGCATTGTTTATTCAGCATGTAGATGGACAGGAGTCCTAGGGGAACATTGTTTAAAACGTTGTTTGAATTGTATTGTATATTTTTATAAATACTGGCAAGGTTGTTTTACTTCGTTGGATTGTTTAAATGAAAACTGTTGGTTATGTTTTAAGGGTTTCCCCTTCTCATATGTTTTGAAAGGTTTTTAAATATGAGCACTAAACCGCTTGTTATCATATTTAACTTGCATGCTGAGTGAGAACCCCGATTTAGGACCATGTTTTGGGTCGGGTTCGTCACAGTTGGTATTAGAGCACAGAGTCATAGATTCTGTAGACTAACCTGCTTTGTAGGTTGTTGTTCCCATGATCATCAGCACTCCACGGCCGTTAGGTTTGTCTGAGTTCAACTAAGCTAAGGGGTAAGAATTTACAATACTTTTCATCTAGCTTTTATGCCTTGTGTAGAGTTGTGGAGCGGAGACGAGCAGGTTCTGACTCGTTGTTGGTTTGGGCTTAGAGAGCCATCATGCCAACTTCCGCGCGCAGCGCAGCGATTTGATGAGCGGTGAGCCCGGTGTGGGCCAGCATTTATGCTTTGTGCAGATCGCCAGTATGTTGATCGCACTCAGAGGGAGGCAGAGATTAGACTCCCGTAGGCCATTTGTCGCCCAGCTGTTGCTTTTCCCCTAGTGAGAGGGTGGAGGTGCTCGGTGCAGATCGCCAGTATGTTGATCGCACCCAGAGGGAGGCAGAGTTCAGACTCCCGTAGGCCATTTGTGGCCCAGTTGTTGCTTTTCCCCTAGTGAGAGGGTGGAGGTGCTTTGTGCAGATCGCCAGTATGTTGATCGCACTCAGAGGAGCAGGACGCTTGGCATGTCCGACCGAGGAGTTGGACTGATTGTATTGATGTTGAGGCCGCGTCCCTGGGTTGTTAGGCTCGTTGGCCAGAGTTGGCCCTGGCAGTTGAGTTGCCATGTGGAGGGGTAGAGGCTAGCACGCCTCAGAGTGAGACTTCTTGAGTAGAGTGTGCTCCAGCCATGAGAGATTTGATGGCAGGTCTTCAGCTATCAGAGAGCGGAGACCCAAGCGCAGTTTGTAGCGCGTAGTGAGGAGTCCCGGGCACAGATATCCCAGCTGACAGAGTTTGTTTCAGCATTTCCCCCCAGTAGCTCTTGTAGCCCTGGAGGTTCCTGGAAGGGCATGATCAGCAGGTTTTTGCCGTTGAGTTTGTGGGCGTTGATGGAGCCGCCCAATTTGGCAAGTGGATGCCTGTAGAGCTTGATGTTGTAGAAAGTCCTGCTGCTATTAGTAAAGCGGTTGGCCAGGTTTGAGTTTAGCATCCGTGTGTTGGGATGCCCTGCTGTTTAGAGGCCGAGATGTGCCGTTCCTGTGCTGTTTGGTACAACAGTTGGTGGTGGTAGTCCCTTGAGAGAGGTGGACTAGCAGAGTCTCCACCAGTCGCCCGATCGATTGGCAAGTTGCCGTGTTAGTGGCTTGAGGTAGATGTAGAGTCATCTTTGTCCCCCCTTGCAAGCCTGCTGTCGTTGTACATCCAGTTCTTTTAGTGCCCTCGTAGCCAGGGTGTAGTATGGAGTTTTCTTGCCAGGGTTTTATCCGTTTGTGGATTTCAGCGGGCTAGTAGAGTGGAGCACTCTTTTTATTTGGATGTTCCCAGTGTGGAACTAGTTGTTGCCACCCGAGGAGTTGGCCTGAGCTTCCGTTGAGCATCGAGTGAGATGCAGGAGTTGGCCTAAGCTTTTGTTGAGCATCGAGTGGGATGCAGGAGTAGGCCGTGGCATGTCTATTGGACGAGATGCCAGAGATTAGGCTGCTCGAGTGTTTGGACTCTTGTGTTGAGTGGCATTGCCCCGTCACTTGAAGTGTGACCTTTCCTTTCCTCAGAGGGGCATAAAGCTCGTTTAAGGCTGATTTGTGTTGTTAAGGATGTAGTGCCTGTTGGCACCAGGCTTTGAGAGGAGGCCTAGATTCAGGTCAGTTGGCACTTTTGTGCAGGTGGTTCCATAGCCGCCCAGAGTACAGCATCCCCTCTAGTCTTGTACCCATTTCCTGAGGTTGCACCTGTTTGGGTTGCATAAGAGATCTAGCTCGGTGGTAGTCAGAGGACTACAAGTTTGAGGTTTTTCGAGGGAAAGTAAGAGCTTTTCAGTGTCACCGAGAGTTGGGTACAAAGGATGTTGTAGGCTGTTAAGAGCTAGCGCATTCGAGTTCTCGCGCCTGTGTTGTGAGCTTGTGAGCCAGCTTGATGGTAGCATGAGTCGGCTACCCTTTGAGTTACCCTAGTATGGGTAGTGTTGGCATCGAGGATGCGTGATTGATCCAATGTTAGAGCCATGAGTTGGATGGCTGATCGGAGCGTTTAGTGGGCACATTGGCTTGAGGTATGTTAGCTTGGTATGGATTTGCTCTTGTAGAGTAAGTTGGCCAATGTGGCTTTTCGTGGTGAGTTGGCCCCGAGTGGGTTTGAACTCTTGTTGCTCCCTGGTTAGTATTGGCTTTGTTGGAGGCAAAAGTTGCCCTGTGTGAGAGCCCTTGTTGGCATTGGATCTTAAGGAATCTGGTTGGAGCTGTACACGCCGGTGTACTTTTGTGTAGCTCGTTCCGTGGTTTATGTTTGGAGAACCACGAAGGGTTTGTGTTGAGGAACCAGTGCTCAGTCTTTGGAGTTGTCAAGGCTTTAGTTCTTGGCAAGTGCCCTAGCTTTGGTTGTAAGGATGTCGTGCTCGTAGCCGGGTTGTTGTTTAAGCAAGTTTTGCTTGTTGGGCCTTAGCCTGGTTAGAGTTTAGTTGGAACTGAACAAGAGCGGTGGTAGCAAAGCCGCGCAGTTTCTGATTGACATGGCTAAGAGAGCTGTTCGGATCCTTACCTTGGGCAGAAGGTATGTTGTGGTTGTTGCTTAAGTAGGAGGATGACGCATTCTGTAGCGTCTCCGATCCTCTTGGTTTTCAAGAGTTGGA
Organism: Sicyos edulis; assembly: GCA_036507275.1. Classification (NCBI taxonomy): domain Eukaryota; kingdom Viridiplantae; phylum Streptophyta; class Magnoliopsida; order Cucurbitales; family Cucurbitaceae; genus Sicyos; species Sicyos edulis. The sequence continues at coordinate 32,196,509 of CM071846.1, read as the reverse complement.
GTTGGCCAGCGTAGTTGAGATGCTGAAGAGGATTGTGCCCGTGTAGCCGGTTGTCTGTTAGATTGTTTGATGACCGTGTGTGTTGGAAGGTGATCGGAGGATCCCTAGGTTGTGGAGAGCCTCTCCACAGCTCAGTCAGACTCAGGCAGTGTTCCTTGGGTGAGTTGCTTGCAGACTTGGTAGTCTAGCAAGCTAGTGCTTGTTTGGAGTAGAGTCCAGATTGGTTCCGGTGTGGTGGCTAGTTGGAGCTTGGTGTTGACCAAGATTTGGTTCTCTTGATTGTTTCAAGAGCTAGCTCGGTTCGAGCAAGAGGGCGTTGCCCTGAGGACTTGTTTCTAGTCAGGAGGTTTTAGGAGTTGACCCCTCCCTCGGTGGTTGAGTAACTTCTGCTAGTTCTGGATTGGTGGTCCAATCGGTTGAGGTTTCCCTTGGGTGTTGCTTCCAAGAGAGTTGGTTGTTGTTTCCCTTGGGTTTGAGCTAGTCAGCGAGCATGTGTGTTGTTCGCTGCCCTTCAGAGTTGCTTGCTGGGAAATCGTTCCCGTTGAGGAGTCAGCGTAGCTCCTGAGTTGTGTAGTGGATCAGAGTAGCGCAGTGGTTAGCCCAGCGAGAGGGTCCCTGCATGGTGTTGTTAGCAAGCGAAAATTTGTTTGTCCCCGCAAGAGCGGAGGCCAGCCAGTTTAAGAGTTGAGCTTTTGCTGGAAAGTTGTTGGTTTTTGGGGTTTGAGGAACCCCTAGTTTCTATGGTGGTTGAGTTGCACCATGGATGCCAGCCTCGAGTGTTATCTTTGGAGATAGCCTCGTCAGTCTGTATTCCTTGCGATGTTCCGAGTGTGGAGTTTCTAGTCGCAAGATGAGTTAGGCCTAGGCTAAAAGGAGGAAGTCCTTTGAGTAGCCTGTTGGACTTAAGAGTTGAGTGGTAGCTTGGAGGCAAGCTTTGCTAGTTATGAGCTTGGTTTGAGTTCTGTAGAGCAAGCCTTTCTTAGGCTTTGCTTCTAGTTGTTGTGCTTTCGCAGTTGGCGATTAGCGGAGCCACAGTTGAGTGAGTTGGCACAGAGGTGCCGTGGCATTGGTTGGTTAGCCCTTGAGTTGCTATCCTCAAGGTGTTGTGTTGCTAGTGGCTGTGTGATGGTTTGGTCCTTGCAGCCCGAGATTTCCATGAGAGGAATGTTGGTTGTTTCCTTGCCTGGCAATGTTCTTTTTGGCCAGTTGCTAGTAGGTTTGCATGGAAAAGTTTTCCTTTTGGATCAATCGCCAGTTGGTGATTCGATTGTATTTCGTTAAGGCTTTAGGCAAGCCTTGTGGTTCGCTGGTCTCATGTGAAGTAAGAGTAGGTCATTTAGTTTCGGAACACGAGAGGTTGGTTGTTTGCTTGACATGGTGTAGTGTTAAATTTGTTTGTTAACAAATTGTGGGCATTCAGAGAAGTTACGCCAGTGCGTGGCGTTGAGTTTTGGAGCTTGTGCCCAGTCTGCGAGTTTGCTGAGAGTAACACCGTAGAGAGGTGTTCTGTGTTGGATTAGCAGGGTTTTGATTGAGCCCCTGGTTTGTAGGGCCTTCTGAGATCCTTGAGCGGATCGAAGCAGTGGCTTTTCGGTTAGCTTTGCCCAGTCTTTGTTGAGATAGTTGTGGCAGACTGGATAGCATTGTGGCTTTGAGCCTTTGAGAACCCAAGAGGGTTTGGTTCTCAAAGAAGGGCTAGTGTTGTTTTAGCCGAGAAGTTCAGTTGGCTAGGAATCAGTGGAGATTTCCTAGAGGCGTTTCGTCTTAGGACATTCGAGGACGAAAGTCTTAAAAGGAGGGAGTATTGTAACGGCCCAGTTTTCTATCCCGGTTCTCGAGGAGCTTCCGGTTCAGATTCAGTGGTTCGGTTGGGCCGTTAGAGCTGTTTTGACCCTTAGGGGTATTTTGGTCTTTTGCTCCCCGGGCAGGATTTGTGGATTTTCAGGGCTTCGAGGCAGCTCATGCCTTTGTTGAGGCTTGTTTGTTGGTGGCTGCGAGTCCCGAGATGTTTGGGCTATTCGTTTGGGAGTTCGGTTGTGTTTTGGGTTTTGGGCAAAGTGATGGTTGTTTGGGTGTTTCCTTTGGGATTCGAGCCCGGGCCTTTAGTGTTGATTTGGGAGGCTGATTTCAGTGAGATTTATTCAGTGGAAAAGGTTGCTTCAGTTGGGTCTCGAAGGAGGAAGTCGGGAAATGGGATTTAAGGATTTTAAGGATTTTTGTAAAATTGGAAAAAATGGATAAGTTTGGATTTTGGATAAGGATAAATTAAAAGAGAAAAAGGAAATTTCTTTTTTTTTTTAAATCCCCATTTTTCCCCATTTTTCCCCTTTCTCTCTCCTCGGCCCGACCCACCCTAGCTTCATGATACTGGCCGCCAGCTCGCCCACGCGCGCGTGTCTTGCCGAGCCACCCGTGTGCGGCCTCGCCCAGTCACGCAGTGCAATAACGGCCGATTTCCTATTCCGATTGCGAGAGGTGTCTTCGGGTCAAGATTCGGTTGTTTGGTTAGGTTTTAGAGTCGTTTGGACCCTTTGGGGTATTTTGGTCTTTTGGCTCTCCGGGCAGGATTTGTGGTTTTCAGGGCTTCGAGGTAGCTCCTGCCTTTGTCGAGGCTTGTTTGTTGTTGGCTGCGAGTCCCGTGGTGTTTGGGCTAGTCGGTTGGATACTCGGTTGTGGTTTGGGCTTGGGCAAAGTGATGGTTGGTTGTGTGCTTCCATTGGGATTCGAGCTCGGGCCCTTAGTGTTGCTTTGGGAGTTGGATTTAAGTGAGTTTTATTTGTTGGAAAAGCTTGCTTCGGTCGGGTTTCGAAGGAGGAAGCCGGGAAATGAGATTTTAAGGTTTTAAAAGTGGATAAGGTTGAATTTTTGGATAAAATCCCATATTTTTCCTTTTACCCCATTTTCCTTTTTATTTTCCATTTTCTTTTATTTTTTTTCCCAAAACCACTTTTCTCTCTCTCTCTCTCTCTCTCTCTCTCTCCCCGACCTAGCCCCCCTTCTAGCCGACCCAGCCCCTTGCTCGCTCGCCCACACCAGAGCAACCAACCACCCAGAGCCAGGCCGGCCGCTTCGCTAGCCCGGCCGCGCGCCCTTGCCTGCCAGTCGTGTCATCGCCGACCCAGCTCGCGGCGTCACCCGGCCAGCGTTGTTGCACAACCCCTGCTCGTGTCGCTCGAGCTAGCCCAGGCCATCGCGTCGCCAGCCCGAGCTCGCCCAGCTCGTGTCCGTCCGCGCTCGAGTCGCTCAACCACGAACCACGTCGCCCAGTGCCGAGCCCAGCTCGAGTCGCGCGTCCCCAAAGACCAGATCGTGACGCCCCCGCGCGCGTCGCGCGCGCCGCCGCCTCGTAGCTTGCCGAGCCGCGCCGCTTTGCCTGCGCCCAACCGAGCTAGAGCCCGCGCCCGCGCGCCCTATGTCGCTCGCGTGCCCCCCTCGCGCCTGTCCGCGCGTAGCTCAGAGCCCTAGCGCCCGAGCAGTAGCCCTGGCCGAGCCCCCCCCTGCGGCCCGGCGGCGCGCCAGCCTAACCCCTTTGTCGCCTAGCTCGTCTGGTGGGCTCGTTCGCGTGTCAGCCGCGCCTCGTGAGTTGCAACTAGGTGATGTCCCCCCGAGTGACAGATACCTCGGTGATGTCCAGGATTGGTCAGTGTATCCAATCCCAGTTATGCCGGAAGAAAGAGACTTTCGATGACTCCAGATCTTGTTTTATGAGCTCGTTGAGCCATGATCTGTGTTGGTAGCTGTTTGCTTGCATGCTTTGGTACTAGATGACTGATTATATCCTATTGTACCCCGGTTGAGGATTCTTACTAAGTAATTCGTTACTCACCCTTATTTCTGTGGTTTTTCCACAGGTAACCATGGTGCGAGACAAGATGGCTGGAGGAGGAGCTATGATCATGGAAACCCGTTGTTCAACTCTGAGTCTTATGTTTATGTTATGATTTAAATGTTCTCTGAATGCATGTAGTTCGGCACGGAGCCCTAGGGTATTTTCTGAATGTATTTCCGGATTCTAGCATTGTTGTAAAGTTTGTATGTTTTAAATGAATCTCTGATCACAGTAAGTTTTGTAAATGTATTTGACTTGGAACAGGTGCTTGGAAATAGGGACAGGTTCCAGGAATTGATGTTGATTTTAAATGGATGTTTTATGTTTTAGTTTTTACTTAGAATCTGAACACCGTCTTGCAAATTTTCTGTAGATTTGTAATGCATGCATTGAGGTAACGACCTATTTTAGAACCATTTCGGGTCGGGTCGTTGAGGTATCCAGATAGATTCGGATGCCCTGGGACGTCGTCCCCGAGGGAGGCAGAGCTTAGACTCTCGTAGGCCATTTGTGGCCCAATTGCTGCTTTTCCCCTAGTGAGAGGGTGGAGGTGCTTTGTGCAGATCGCCAGTATGTTGATCGCACCAAGAGGAGCAGGACGCTTGGCATGTCCGACCGACGAGTTGGACTGATCGTGTTGATGTTGAGGCCGCGTCCAGGGTCGTTTAGACCCGTTGGCCAGAGTTGGCCCTGGCAGTTGAGTTGCCTAGTGGAGGGGGTAAAGGCTAGCGCGCCTCAGAGTGAGACTCCTTGAGCAGAGTGTGCTCCAGCCATGAGAGATTTGATGGCAGGTCTTTAGCTATCAAAGAGCGGAGACCCAGGCGCAGTTTGTAGCGCATAGTGAGGAGTCTCGGGCACAGATAGCCCAGCTGACAGAGTTTGTTTCAGCATTTTCCCCCCCAGTAGCTCTTGTAGCCTCGGAGGTTCCCGGGAGGGCATGATCAGCAGGTTTATGCAGTCGAGTTTGTTGGCGTTGATGGAGCCGCCCAGCTTGGCAAGTGGATGCCTGTAGAGCTCGATGTTTCAGAAAGTCCTGCTGCTAGTAGTAAAGCAGTTGGTCAGGTTTGAGTTTAGCATCCGTGTGTGGGATGCCCTGCTGTTCAGAGGCCGAGGTGTGCCGTTCCTGTGCTGTTTGGTACAGCAGTTGGTGGTGGAAGTCCCTTGTGAGAGGTGCACTAGTAGAGTCTCCACCAGTCGCCCGATTGTTTGGCAAGTTGCCGTGTTAGTGGCTTGAGGCAGATGTAGAGACATCTTTGCCCCCTTGCAAGCCTGCTGTTGTTTAACAGCCCAGTTTCCTCAGATGTTTGGTAGAGTTGAGCACTCTTCCTTGGTGAGCTCCTAGAGTGGAGCTAGCTGCTGCATGTTGAGAGATCCGACTAGAGTTTTGTTGAGCATCATGAGGAGATGCAAGAGTAGGTTGTGAGCCTTCGGTTTGATGAGATGCCATAGGCATGGCTGTTTGAGTTGAGCCCTTGTATGCCTAGCCAGAGTTGTTGTCACTTGAGGTAGTGACCTTCGTAGCCCCATCTGTAGTAAGATGTGGTTTTGGTAGTAGTAGCACTTGAGGTGCATTGGTTGGTGTGCCACTTTGGCACTAAGTCTGGTTCAGGCTTGAGTTTGGCTTGGGCATAGCAGATGGTCCTATGCCGTTCGGAGTTCAGCGTACTCCTTTAGCCTTGGATCCGTTTATGGCAGTTGCATCTGTTTAGGTCGTGCCAGAGGGCTAGTTCAGTGGTATTCGATGGACTACAAGCGAAAGGATGCTCGAAAGGAGCCGGAGCCTCTTCCCAATGTTTCTAGAGGTTGAGTTAGTCAGCAGGTTGTTGGTTGGTAAGTGTTGGTGCGCGTGAGTCTCGCGCTAGTGTTAAGGCCAAGAGTTTCCTTGTGGTTGGTAGTGCGGTCAACTACCTTCGAGTGCCTATGAGGCGAGTTGGATGCCATGAGGCGAGTTGGATGCCTTTGAGGCGAGATGAGCTGATGCCTTGCGAGAGGATTTGGATGCCTTATGGGTAAGCACCCTTGGTAGAGGCTTGGTATAAAGTAAGTTCGGTGTGGCATGGTTATGCCTTGGTAAAGCAAGGTTGCCTCGGCTTTGAGCATCGTGTGGAGATGGAACGTTTGGTGTTCCATCGGTTGGAGTTCAGTTGGAAACTGAACAAGAGCGGTGGTAGCAAAGCCGCGCAGTTTCTGATCGCCTTGGCTAAGAGAGTTGTTTGGATCCTTTCCTTGGGTAGAAGCCTTGTTGTGGCTGATGTTTGAGTAGGAGGACGACGCGTTCGGTAGCGTTTCGGGTCCTCTTGGTTCCCAAGGAGCTGGAGTGAGTTGTGCCTTTTCAGGCAGTTGGCTGTTAGCTCGTTTGTCGACAGTGTGTGTCGTGGGTTGCCAAAGAACCCTAGGTTGTGGAGAGCCTCTCTAGAGCTCAGTCAGGCCCAGGTAGTGAGTTTCAGTTGGCAAGCTGGAGCCGTGTGGTCTGTAGCCTCGGTTGAGTTGCTGGCAATCTTGGTTGACTAGCAAGCCAGTGTTTGTTTGGAGTAGAGTCCGGATTGGTTCTGGTGCGGTGGCAAGTTGATGCTTGGTGTTGACCAAGGTATGGTTTGGAGCTTCTAGAGATTAGTTTTGCTCGTGGGGCGAGTGGTTCGTGCCCTGTTGGTGGTTTTCCTGTTTCCAGGATGTTGAGTTGCCCCGTTTGGCATTTGGAGGTTCAGTCTGAGATGGACCCCTGTTATTGCCCCGTGAGATTTAGATGTTGTTGCTCTAGTGGAGCAAGACAGTGAGCGTATGTGGAGCTCTCTGTCCTTCGGTTGTCTGCTTGTAAGAGCCGTTTCCTTCTGGGAGTTGTCAGATTTCTCCCGTAGCCATGAGTTGTTGGTAGGGGTGCTAGCTTGAAGGAAAAGTTTGTTGGCTGCTTGGAAGCAGTTGTTTGTCCAGTTAGGTGGACTCTTGGATGGTGTTCTAGAGGCTGCAGTAAGGGTTGTTTTGCCTCTTGTGAGTGTTGGGCCAAGGTTTGGTCCTCTTGTTGTTTCTAGGGCTAGTTCGGTTCTACCTGGAGGGCGTTGCCCTGAGGTCTTATTCCTAGTCAGGAAGTTTTGGGAGTTGACCCCTCCCTCGACAGTTGTGTAAGTGTTGTTAGTTTCTGATTGGTGATCCGATTGGTTGAGTTTTCCCTTGGGTTTGAGCAAGTCAGCGAGCGTGTGTGGAGTTCGCTGCCCTTCTGGAGTTTGCTTGCTAGGAAATCGTTTCCCGTTTAGCAGGAGTCAGCTTAGCTTCTGAGTTGTGTAGTTGATCAGAGTAACGCAGCGGTCAGCCCAGCAAGAGGGCCCCTGCATTGTGTTGTTAGCAAGCAAGTTGTTTGTCCCCGCAAGGGCGGTGGCCAGCCAGTAAGAGTTGTTTCTGGCAAGTTGTTGGTTCTTTGGGGATTGAAGATTTCCCTTTCCCCTAGTCTCTGTGGTGGTTGAGTTGCTCCCTGGATGACAGCCTCGAGTGTTAGCTTCTGAGGTAGTCTTGCGGATTCGTGTGGCTCAGGATCCGTAAGCTTTGAGGTTGTCGTTATCCGTTTTCCTCGTGAGGTTTCAGGAGTGGAGCTTCTGGTTGGAAGTTGAGTAGTAGCTTCGAGGCGAGCGTTGCTCGTTATAAGCTTGGTTTGAGTTCCTGCTGCGCAAGCCTTTCTCGGGCTTTGCTCCTAGTTGTTGTGCGCTCGCAGTTGGCGTAGCAGAGCTGTTTGAGTGAGTTGGCACAGAGGTGTCGTGGCTTTGGTTGGTAAAGCCGTTGAGCTATTTTCCTCAAAGTGTTGTGCCGCAGAGAGCTGCGTGATGGTTTAGTCCTTGCAGTGCGAGTTTTCCTTGAGATGAATTTTGGTGGTTTCCTGGCCTGGCAGTATTTTCTTTGGCCAGTTGCTAGTAGGTTTGCATGGAAAAGTTTGCTTTCGGCCGTTGTGAGGCTGTTGTTTGTTAGCCGTTTGGTTTCTGGAACCTGGGAGGTTCAGTTGTTTGGCCAATTTGTTGTTGGGTTGAGGCTGTTTGTTAACAGCTGTGAGCTTCCAGAGGAGTTCGCCAGTGCGTGGCGTTGAGTTTCAGAGCTTGTGGCCCGTCCTCGAGTTTGCTGAGAGTAGCACCGTTTGAGAGTTGGTGCGACTAGAGGATGTGGTTTGCCGTTTTTACCCTTTGGAGTTCAATGTATGCCCAGTATGGATGGCATTGTGGCCTTGAGTTTTTGAGAAACCAAGAGGGTTTTATTTTCCAAGAAGGTTGGTGTTGTTGGCCGAGAAGTTCAGTTGGTTGGATCAGTGGAGTTTTCCTGGAGCTGTTTCGTCTTAGGACTTTCGAGGACGAAAGTCTTAAAAGGAGGGAGTATTGTAACACCTGATTTCCTATTCGATTTTGAGGTGCCTTCGGGTCAAGATTCGGTTGTTTGGTTGGGTTTTAGAGCCGTTTGGACCCTTGGGGGTATTTTGGTCTTTTGGCTCTCCGGGCAGGATTTGTGGTTTTCAGGGCTTCAAGGTAGCTCCTGCCTTTGTCGAAGCTTGTTTGTTGTTGGCTGCGAGACCCGTGGTGTTTGGGCTAGTCGGTTGGATGCTCGGTTGTGGTTTGGGCTTTGGCAAAGTGATGGTTGGTTGTGTGATTCCTTTGGGATTCGAGCCCGGGCCCTTAGTGTTGCTTTGGGAGTTGGATTTAAGTGAGTTTTATTTGTTGGAAAAGATTGCTTCGGTCGGGTCTCGAAGGAGGAAGCCGGGAAATGAGATTTTAAGGTTTTAAAAGTGGATAAGGTTGGATTTTTTGATAAAATACCATATTTTTCCTTTATCCCATTTTCCTTTTTATTTTCCATTTTCTTTTATTTTTTTTCCCAAAACCACTTTTCTCTCTCTCTCTCTCTCTCTCCCCGGCCTAGCCCCCCTCCTAGCCGACCCAGCCTCTTGGCTCGCCCACCCACCAGCGGCCAGCCCGGCCCAGCCCGGCCCTCGCGCCCTCGCCTGCCAGTCGTGCCATCGCTGACCCAGCTCGCGGCGTCGCCTAGCCCTCGCGCTCTCTCGCCCAGACCAGCGTTGCACAGCAGCTGCTCGTGTCGCCCGAGCTCGCCCAGGCCGTCGCTTCGCCAGCCCGAGCTCGCCCAGCTCGTGTCCGTCCGCGCTCGAGTCGCCCAACCTCGAGCCGCGTCGCCCAGTGCCGAGCCCAGCTCGAGTCGCGCATCCCAGCGCCAGATCGTGCGTCCCCGCGCTCGTGTAGCGCGCCCCGCCTATAAGCTTTCGAGAGCGCGCGCCGCGGCCGCGGCCCGCCACCCCTTGGCTGCCTGGCCGCGTCTGGCCGGCTCGTTCGCGTGTCAGCCGCGCCTCGTGAGTTGCTCCCGAGCCGAGCCCTATTTATTTTATTATATTTAGGGCTATTTTATGATTATTGATGTGTTTGTTTGGCTCGATATAGGTTGCTCGGGTTCGATCGCAGTTAATTTTATTGTGTGTTGTTGCCTTCCAGGCGGGTAAGGATTTCTTCTGAGGAGTTGTGTGGGCCTGCGATATTTTCATGATATGCCTTGCTTGTTTGCTTGATGTTATGAGCATGATAGTAATAGATTAGCTTTGATTGATTTCTGCTAGCATGTTTGCTTGATTTTACATGTTAGTGCCATGCTAGGTTTGTTCTGCCAGCATGCTTATGATTCCTGCTTAAGCTCGTAGTATCATGCTAGGTAAATGTGTTTGATGTCGGTCATTGTTTGCTAGCCAGGAATCATTGCTTTTTACTCTGACTCTTAGATAGAGTTGTAGGGTTTGTCATCATCCAGAGGCTGAGAGCGGACATAACGTATCTTGTCCCCACCGGTCGGGAGTAAAGCGAAGCATTGCTTCAGGGGTTGAGAGCGGACATAACGTACTTTGTCCCCAGTGGTCGGATATTGAGCAAAGCATAACATACCTTGCTTTTTCTCCCCCCTCCCGACAGCCAATGAGACTTAGCTACCTCATTGGCGTATGCCTAGTTTGTAGCCTGCTAGAGCGGAACCCTGCCAACGGTGTAAGCCTGCCTTGGCCGGTTCTTAGCTTCAGGTCGGTGGATCAGGCTGCACAGATGAGCGCCGAGGACCTCGCGCTACTGTGATCAGTGACACCGCTTCCGAGTCATAGGCATGTGCACCTGGCCCGCGTAGTTTGCCCTTAGGCCCCCGCATTTACGCCGGTTGCAGAGAGCATGCGGTGTGCGCGCACACGCGTTAGTTGCCGGTTCGGAGAGCTCCCCCGGGCTAATGTCGTGAGTACACCATTCTTTCCGTTAGAGCCTGACTTCGGGTACTCTCCCGTATGTCCAGATTAGTGTCAAGGGCAAGGAGGCCCTTGAGGACATTCTAGGGATCAGTGTATTCCCCCCGAGTGACAGATACCTCGGTGATGTCCAGGATTGGTCAGTGTATCCAATCCCAGTTAGGCCGGAAGAAAGAGACTTCCGATGACTCCATATCTTGTTTTATGAGCTCGTTGAGCCATGATCTGTGTTGGTAGCTGTTTGCTTGCATGCTTTGGTACAAGATGACTGATTATATCGTATTGTACCCCGGTTCGGGATTCTTACTGAGTAATTCGTTACTCACCCTTATTTCTGTGGTTTTTCCATAGGTAACCATGGTGCGAGACAGGATGGCTGGAGGAGGAGCTATGATCATGGAAACCCGTTGTTCAACTCTGAGTCTTATGTTTATGTTATGATTTAAATGTTCTCTGAATGCATGTAGTTCGGCACGGAGCCCTAGGGTGTTTTCTGAATGTATTTCCGGATTCTAGCATTGTTGTAAAGTTTGTATGTTTTAAATGAATCTCTCGATCACGATAAGTTTTGTAAATGTATTTGACTTGGAAGCAGTGCTTGGAAACAGGGACAGGTTCCAGGAATTGATGTTGATTTTAAATGGATGTTTTATGTTTTAGTTTTTACTTAGAATCCGAACACCGTCTTGCAAATTTTCTGTAGATTTGTAATGCATGCATTGAGGTAACGGCTTATTTTAGAACCGTTTCGGGTCGGGTCGTTACAGGTTGGTATCAGAGCTTAGAGTCATAGATTCTGTAGACTGACCTTTGTTGTAGGTCGTTTTTCCATGATCATCAGCACTCCGAAAGTCATCAGGTACGCCTAAGTTTACTGTTTTAAAGAAAGGGGTAAGAATTTACAATACTTTTCATCTAGTGTATGCCTTGTGTAGAGTTGTGGAGCGGAGACGAGCAGGTTCTGACTCGTTGTTGGTTTGGGCTTAGAGAGCCATCATGCCAACTTTCCGCAGTGCGAGCATTTTATAGCAGCTTGTTAAGGTATCCAGATAGATTCGGATGCCCTGGGACGTCGTCCCCGAGGGAGGCAGAGCTTAGACTCTCGTAGGCCATTTGTGGCCCAGTTGCTGTTTTTCCCCTAGTGAGAGGGTGGAGGTGCTTTGTGCAAATCGCCAGTATGTTGATCGCACCAAGAGGAGCAGGACGCTTGGCATGTCCGACCGAGGAGTTGGACTGATCGTGTTGATGTTGAGGCCGCGTCCAGGGTCGTTTAGACCCGTTGGCGAGAGTTGGCCTGGCGATTGAGTTGCCTAGTGGAGGGGTAGAGGCTAGCGCGCCTCGAGTGAGACTCCTTGAGCAGAGTGTGCTCCGGCCATGAGAGATTTGATGGCGGTCTTTAGCTATCAAAGAGCGGAGACCCAGCGTGATTTGTAGCGCTTAGTGAGGAGTCCCGGCACAGATAGCCCGGTGATGAGTTTGTTTCAGCATTTTCCCCCCCAGTAGCTCTTGTAGCCCCAGAGGTTCCCGAGAGGGCATGATCAGCAGGTTTATGCACTCGAGTTTGTTGGCGTTGATGGAGCCGCCCAGTTTGGCAAGTGGATGCCTGTAGAGCTCGATGTTTCAGAAAGTCCTGCTGCTAGTAGTAAAGCGATTGGCTGAGTTTGAGTTTAGCATCCGTGTGTGGGATGCCTGCTATTCAAGGGCCGAGGTGTGTCGTTCTGTCTTTGTTTGGTACAAAGCAGATTGGTGGTGGAAGTCCCTTGTGAGAGGTGCACTAGCGAGTCTCCACCCGATCGCCCGATTGTTTGGCAAGTTGCCGTGTTAGTGGCTTGAGGCAGATGTAGAGACATCTTTGCCCCCTTGCAAGCCTGTTGTTGTTTAACAGCCCAGTTTCCTCAGATGTTTGGTAGAGTTGAGCACTCTTCCTTGGTGAGCTCCTAGAGTGGAGCTAGCTGCTACATGTTGAGAGATCCGGCCAGAGTTTTGTTGAGCATCATGAGGAGATGCAAGAGTAGGTTGTGAGCCTTCGGTTTGATGAGATGCCATAGGCATGGCTGTTTGAGTTGAGCCCTTGTATGCCTAGCCAGAGTTGTTGTCACTTGAGGTAGTGACCTTCGTAGCCCCATCTGTAGTAAGATGTGGTTTTGGTAGTAGTAGCACTTGAGGTGCATTGGTTGGTGTGCCACTTTGGCACTAAGTCTGGTTCAGGCTTGAGTTTGGCTTGGGCATAGCAGATGGTCCTATGCCGTTCGGAGTTCAGCGTACTCCTTTAGCCTTGGATCCATTTATGGCAGTTGCACCTGTTTAGGTCGTGTCAGAGGGCTAGTTCAGTGGTAGTCGATGGACTACAAGCGAAAGGATGCTCGAGAGGAGCCGGAGCCTCTTCCCAATGTTTCTGGAGGTTGAGTTAGTCAGCAGGTTGTTGGTTGGTAAGTGTTGGTGCGCGTGAGTCTCGCGCTAGTGTTAAGGCCAAGAGTTTCCTTGTGGTTGGTAGTGCGGTCAACTACCTTCGAGTGCCTATGAGGCGAGTTGGATGCCATGAGGCGAGTTGGATGCCTTTGAGGCGAGATGATTGGTTAGTGTGATTGATGTCGGTCTTTGTTTGCTAGCCAGGAATCATTGCTTTTACTCTGTACTCTTAGATAGAGTTGTAGGGTTTGTCATCATCCAGAGGCTGAGCGGACATAACGTACTTTGTCCCCACTAGCTCAGGTCAGGAGTAAAGTGTGCGCAGCATAACGTATCTTGCTACCCCCCCCCCCCCCCCGACCCGCCGGTTGTGGACTTAGCTACCCACTTCAGCATAGCCTAGTTTGTAGCCTGCTAGAGCGGAACCCCGCCAAGCGGTGTAAGCCTACCTGGCCGGTTCTTAGCTTCGTGTCGGTGGATCAAGGCACTGAGATGAGCCGAGGGCCTCGCGCTCATCGTGATCGGTGACACCGCTTCCGAGTCATAGGCATGTGCACTGCCCGCGTAATTTGCCCTTAGGCCCCCGCATTTACGCCGGTTGCGAGAGGAGCATGCGGTGTCTTGCGCCGCACACGCGTTAGTTACTGTTCGGAGAGCTCCCGGGCTAATGTCGTGAGTACACCATTCCTTCCGTTAGAGCGACTTGGGTACTCTCCGTAAGTCCAGATTAGTGGCAAGGGCAAGGAGGCCCTTGAGGACATTCTAGGGATCGGTGTATTCCCCGAGTGGCGAGATACCTCGGTGATGTCCGGGATTGGTCGATATATCCAATCCCGAGTTAGGCGGAAGAAAGAGACTTCCGATGACTCAGATCTTGTTTTATGAGCTCGTTGAGCCATGATCTGTGTTGGTAGCTGTTTGCTTGCATGCTTTGGTACTAGATGACTGATTATATCGTATTGTACCCCGGTTAGGGATTCTTACTGAGTAATTCGTTACTCACCCTTATTTCTGTGGTTTTTCCACAGGTAACCATGGTGCGAGACAGGATGGCTGGAGGAGGAACTATGATCATGGAAACCCGTTGTTCAACTCTGAGTCTTATGTTTATGTTATGATTTAAATGTTCTATGAATGCATGTAGTTCAGCACGGAGCCCTAGGGTGTTTTCTGAATGTATTTCCGGATTCGAGAATTGTTGTAAAGTTTGTATGTTTTAAATGAATCTCTGATCACAGTAAGTTTTGTAAATGTATTTGACTTGGAACAGGTGCTTGGAAACAGGGACAGGTTCCAAGAATTGATGTTGATTTTAAATGGATGTTTTATGTTTTAGTTTTTACTTAGAATTCGAACACCGTCTTGCAAATTTTCTGTAGATTTGTAATGCATGCATTGAGGTATCAGCCTATTTTAGAACCGTTTCGGGTCGGGTCATTACACGCCGAGCCCAACCCCTGCTGCCTTGTGCCGAGTCGCGTCGCCCAGGCCCCGCGTCGCCCGACCTCTACCAGGTCCGTGTCGCCCAGCTGCGCACAGTGTCGCGTCGCCGTTCCCCGCACAGTGTCGTGCCCGACCGAGCGCCCCGAGCCCGTCGCCTCGCCTCGCCTCGCGCGTGCGCCCCTGTGCTTGCCGAGCTCGCGCCTGCGCGCCTTCCTCTGTGCCGAGCCGCGCCGAGCGCATCCTCCGCGCCCCAGCGCGTCTCTGCGCCCGTGTCCGAGCCACTGCGCGCCCAGGCGCCCAGTGCTTGCGCCCAGCCAGCCCAGCCCCTGCCGACAGCCTACTTGTGGTGTGTTGGTTGGCCCGAGCCTCGTGGCTTCTCGGATGGTATTTCCCAAGTCTTTTCTTCGTTGGGCTCTGATTTGTTGGCTGCTGGTTATTGATTTATTGGGTTGTTTTATGTATTTGATTTTGGTGCTTTATTTGATGTATAGGTTGTTCGGGTTCAGTTAGAGGCTCGAGGATCGCTTGATTTGCTTGATGATTTATTATTGTTTTTCTGCTTGTTCCAGGTAAAGATTTCTTACCGTGGTTGTGTGGACCCTGCGATATATCATGATTGTGCTTTGTATGCTTGCTGATTGTTATGAACATGATATTGTTAGAACAGCTTTGATTGACCTCTTGCCAGCATGTTTGCCTGATTTTACATGTTAGTGTCATGCTAGGTTTGTTCTGCCAGCATGCTTATGATTCCTGCTTAAGTTGTAGTATCATGCTAGGTAAATGTGATTTATGTCGGTCATTGCTTGCTAGCCAGGAATCATTTATTTGCTCTGTACTCTTAGATAGAGTTGTAGGGTTTGTCATCATCCAGAGGCTGAGAGCGGACATAAAGTACTTTGTCCCCACCGGTCGGGAGTAAAGCAAAGCGTTGCTTCAGGGGTTGAGAGCGGACATAACGTACTTTGTCCCCAGTGGTCGGATATAGAGCAAAGCATAACATACATTGCTTTTTCTCCCCCCTCCCGGCAGCCAATGAGACTTAGCTACCTCATTGGCGTATGCCTAGTTTGTAGCCTGCTAGAGCGGAACCCTGCCAACGGTGTAAGCCTACCTTGGCCGGTTCTTAGCTTCAGGTCGGTGGATCAGGCTGCACAGATGAGCGCCGAGGGCCTCGAGCTACTGTGATCAGTGACACCGCTTCCGAGTCATAAGCATGCGTACCTGGCCCGCGTAGTTTGCCCTTTGGCCCCTTCATTTAAGCCGGTTGCAGCAGCATGCGGTGTGCGCGCACACGCATTAGTCGCCGGTTCGGAGAGCTCCCCCGGGCTAATGTTCGTGAGTACACCATTCCTTCCGTTAGATCCTGACTTCGGGTACTCTCCCGTAAGTCTAGAATAGTTGCAAGGGCAAGGAGCCCCTTGAGGACATTCTAGGGATCAGTGTATTCCCCCCGAGGGACAGATACCTCGGTGATGTCTCAGGATTGGTCAGTGTATCCAATCCTTAGGCCGAAAGTAGGAGACTTTCGATGACTCCAGATCTTGTTTTATGAGCTCGTTGAGCTATGATCTGTGTTGATAGCTGTTTGCTTGCATGTTGAGGTGCTAGATGACTGATGTATCGTATTGTACCCCGGTTGGGGATTCTTACTGAGTATGTTTATACTCACCCTTATTTATCTTTCAGGTAACTTGGGACAACACCAGGATGGCTAGCGGAGGGAGTTGATTGATCATGAGGAGCCGCCGGCAGTCTGTCATTTATTATTGCATTGTTTATTCAGCATGTAGATGGACAGGAGTCCTAGGGGAACATTGTTTAAAACGTTGTTTGAATTGTATTGTATATTTTTATAAATACTGGCCAGGTTGTTTTACTTCGTTGGATTGTTTAAATGAAAACTGTTGGTTATGTTTTAAGGGTTCCCCCTTCTCATATGTTTTGAAAGGTTTTTAAATATGAGCACTAAACCGCTTGTTATCATATTTAACTTGCATGCTGAGTGAGAACCCCGGTTTAGGACCATATTTTGGGTCGGGTTCGTCACACTTTTGGCCACGCTTTCCCTTAATTCATCTTCCAAATATGGCTAATAGTTATACACTGGATAATTTGGCTCATGATACCCATACTCCTGTGTATAACTTCCTACGTTATAATTCCAATACTCCATCTGTTGGTTCTCATAATGAGGTTCTGATGGCGTTTGAAAGTGATTTTCTTGACTTTCCCAATATAGTTGTGATTGGACTCCCTACTTGGTTTCATGGTGATCTGGTTGAAAGTTTGTTGCATTCATTTGAACGTTGGTTATGTTGATCTCCATGGCTCTTGATAGTAATTCATTTGGTTTCCGCAATGGAATTGAGTTGCAGCGCTGTTCCAATATTGTTCGTCAAAGTGTTGTTCAGCCATCCGTTAAACTCATTGCTTTTGGTGGATAATATTTTAAGGACTTCTTCCTTGTTAGCTAGTATGCTCCACGCTTCGTAGTGCTATGTAGTACACCTTGAAAATACGCAGTAATTAGCTTTTTTATAATTAAGAACTACTCTTAAACTAATACAACTAATTATAAATAAATCAATCACTGGAAATGGCGCAAAAAACGTGATGCGATTATTCGGTGCGGTATAAATAACTAATTATAAATTCTAAGTATAAGACTTTATTGCTAAAGTCTCACGCTTTAGAATTCACGCAAGTATACGCAGTCAAGTACGCAACAAGTGATAAGTATTTATAATTTATCATTCTCCACAGGGATTGATATCTATAATCAATTAATTAATCTAAAAGTCTTTCAAGAAAAGTAAAATAATGATGTTGGGATTTTGGTTTTTTTTTATTATCTAAATGCAAAAATAAAAGTAAAATGTGAAATGAACTAAGTAAGGCCTAGGTCAAGGTTATGAAACGCATCTAACAATTCCTAAGATAAATTGTGGTAAGTAGTAATTGTCATACTTCGCCTAACAAATGTCCGCTTCCACTTCTGTTTGCATTAAGCCCAACTTCCGTTGCGACTTAATGTAATTAGCATTTGGCGATGCGTATGAAGTAGTTACGCATTTATTCCTAAACTCTAATTTAAAGTACGAAAGACTTAATACTAACCTACTAAACATGTAAACTAGCCTTAAGTTATTTCCTCTTCCGGTTTATAACCTAGTAATGCATGTGGATGATTGGTCTGCAGTTAATATTAAATTAAGATCCTAATTCAATTTGCTTCAATTAACAACTCCCTTTACCCAAGTACATGATTGTTTTAATTCGTACCCTTAACCTTTGCCTAAGATGCTTATCTAGACATGAAAGTAAGGAAAATAATAAATAAGAAAAAAGGAAAAGTCATTGCAAAAGAAAACTGAATTAATTCAAATGCAAGTACAGTTCGAAGAGAAACAATGATGCTGGAAATGAATAAAACATAAAATGAACAAGAAAAGATAAACTAGAAAGCGATAAATGGTGGCGGCTGCTTGAAGAACAGGACTCTGTGTCAATAGGAACACGAACTTCGCTTGGAACCCTACTCCCAAGTGTGGGAGAAGAACTCCAAAAATAGGCGCACTTTTTGTCCTTGTTCTTCTCCATTTTTATATATGTATGTATATGTGTGTGTGTGTGTGTATATATATATACATACATACATACATATGTATATATATATATACACATATATACATACATACATGTATATATATATACACGTAGTCTCTCTAATGAATGAAATAAGGCGATTCTTTTCTCATATACAACAGGAACCTCGAGTTTCAAATTGAAACTCCAACCCTTGAGATAGACTAAGAGGTAGTATGCTCTTTATGTATCGAAAAGCCAACCATAGATGGGTGAGTTGTGTTTAGACTAAAATGCGTAGGGTGAATAAATGTGTGGAAAGTTCTTAGCATGGATTTTGTGTTGGGGAGGTGACATGCAGATTCGTGTTCTTAGAATCTCTTGGGGTTCATGCAAGTATTCGCAGTCTACAACAAACGATAAGTAAATTTATATCGTTCTCTTTAGGGACTGCGACTTTACCAATAATTTTATTTTAGAATTAAGTACGAAAATTAGACAGTTGAGGTTGTAATTTGGTTGTTTTGTGGGTAAATATGGTAAAAAAAATGCGTAAAATATGTAATGATAAGGAAAAAGACTCAGCTAAGGTAATCATGGAATGTGTTCACTATTCTAAGAGAAATGATGCAGTAAGGAATAACTACCATATTCCAGCGTCAGCTTCCGTATTCGCTAACATTAAAACCAATTCCCGTTGCAAGTTAATGTAGAAAGAAAATCAATGCATCGTATGTAGTAGTAAAATTTTTATCCCTAATCTCTTCTTAAATGCATGAAACACTTCATACTAACCTACTGAACAAGCAAATCAGCCTTAGGTAACCTCGTTTCCCGATTCGATAACCTATTAGCTCATGTGGATGGTCGGTCAACACTTACTGTTAAATTAAACCATAACTTGACATGCTTTTGTTATATCCACCCTAGTTTCCTCTATCACATGCATTAGCTATCCCATTTTTCCTTAGCTTCTTCTTAACAAAATTAGTTCATAATGCAAATAGTAAACATAGCAAACAACATGGAAGATAACATGCTGAACATCATATTGAGTGATTGAAAAATGAGTCTTAACAATAACAAAATATAACTACAAAGATAGAGAAACACTAAGGCTATTGGTAGAAAGATATGGTCGATGTCGTGGTGTCAGTACTTCGTCTTTACACAAGGCTTTCCACACCTTCCCCCTTTTCTCCTTAACATTGATCTCCTTTTAATAGGCTCTCTAGGGTTTCCAATCGCTTCATGAGTTATCTTGACGGCTAAAGTTTTGACTTTAAGTAGCAAATCTTCTTCTGATTGGCTCGAAAATCATGGCATCACGGTTAAGGAAAGGAATCTTGAGATTATTACAGTTTGTCTACTAGCGATATGTTTGCTAGCTGATGCTCGCTTTGCATCTAGTTCTTTCCTTATTCGATTATTGAGGAGTTGGCATCTGATCCCATCTGATGTTTCTGCATCATTGTTTTCATATCCACTTTTCATATCTCTTCCCATTTCTTCCGATATTCAGCTTTGCATTTACATCCCTCTGCTTCTCAGCATTCACTGCTTCATTCTTTGCTAAGCATCCGAGACTCCAATTCCATATTGCGAAATTTTTTACGCAAAGATTATTTATTAATGCCCGGCTATCCTTTGTTAAGCATTTAAAGTGAAAACTAAGCATTTTCTACATTATAATTCGTATTTCTTCACTTATCCCTCTAATGCATAAGCACTAGCCTTCTCCACCTTTTTATTCATTATATATTCAACTTTTTTCACATTAGATTTTCACAATAATGTAAAAAAAAAATGATTCTAAAGTGTTCTAAATATTGACTCTATTTGAGAGTCATCAGGAGGCTACATACATCTAATTTAAGGAAGTCAATATATAAAGTAAAACTCAAAAGAAATATAAATCACTAAAAGTAGTCAATACAATAAAAATATGTTTAGTACTTATAAGAAAAACCTATCAAAAAACTTTAAAAAAACCATACGAGGCCGAATGCTTCCCTTTTAGAAGTGTGTACTCACCTATAAAAGAGAGAATGAAATGTAAATTAGTCAATTTGAAAAGTAATTATAATGGTAAACAAAATCATGTCCACATCTCTAGAATGACTCTATTAAATATAGCAAAAATTGATTCAATCACATTAAATTTATAATCACAAGGTTATAGATTTCGATATCAAGTGGAACTGACAAGTTTCAATCAAATAAAACTGGAAACTGACTTTAATCAAGTTAAGTATTTTCATATTTTCTATGCATTAAATATTTTTAAAAAGTTACTATAACTAAAATAAGAATACTAGAATTTTCTATTAATAACCCATTTTCAATTTTTAATTCAATATATGAATGAAATTTTTTTAAAAAAAAATGTCAAATAAATCAAAATTCATCAAGTAGGAAGTTAAAAGTTGAAGAAACAACAAGAGACCTATTGCCATCGGTTAAAGTGTTAGAATTGATATTAATGTAGTCCATTAAGCCTTATCTCTTTAGGTTAAAATTGGGTGGTATATATAATATATACACTTTTTTAGGGTTGTATTGAGGCGGAGATAATAACCTCCTCTTCTTCTTTCGATAAAGAATTTCTCTCGAATCTCCATCCTTCAACATTCTCACTACTCTATGGTGAATATTGACACCAACAAAAGCAATACTTCTGCAGCATTATATGTGCACATTGACCCGGTGCCATACCTTTGAATCCTCACCCCCTATTGTCGTAGAACTAAAAAAAAAGACATTATAACATAATTTTAAAAGTGAACTAACACTACAACAATTTTGACATTTCATGACAGTTGTTTTAGCCTAAAAATAAGCAAAAAATTGAAAACTGTCATAAAATCTAAAAACACGCGCTTTTGTGGGGAAAGAAAGATGATTTTTAAGTTATAAACAATTTATGACAATTATTGACATTTTCATAATTGTCATAAAAACTATATATTAAAACTATGACATTTTCATAATTGTCATAAAAAAATTTGTATTCAAATAGTAGTATTTTAAATATTCACGAGATCATATGACAATTTAAAACTATCATAAAAGATAAATATGGGTAAGTTTCAAAAAAAAAAAGTTATACACCTCCTTTTAATTTGGGATACTAAAACCATGCCATTTTAAAAATTGTCATAAAAAATAAATATTTGTAAGTTAATTTTTTTTTTTTTTTTTGTATCTAGGTTATTGAGTTTTTATTAAAATAAAATATAAATTCTAAAAAAAATGAGTTTTTAAGTTGAAAATAATAATAATAATAATAATAATAATGATAAGTAAATAAATAAATAAATAGAAATTATTTTTAGTATTATTGAAAAAAAAAAGAGAAAATGGGGATTTTGTTTTATTTAAAAATAAAAGGAAAAAAAAGGGAAAAGTTAAAAGGGGAAGGTTTTTTCTTTTATTATTAATTTTTCTTTTTCTTTTCTCCATTCTTCTTCTTCATTCTTCTTCTTCTTCATTCTTCTTCTTCCTCCTTCTTCTCACCCAAACCCTAGCCTCCACTTCTACCTCGTGTTCTTCAGCTTTTTTCGAGTTACTCATCGTTGGTAAGTTCTTTAGAGTTGTTTTCGAGCTTCACCTTAGCCTTTGATGGAGTTTTCCGGCGAGTTGACTCAAAACCATCTTAGATCAACTTTCTTTCTTTTCAATTTTCGAGAGCTAGAGGAGTTCCTTTGCAAATCCGAGACCCGTTCCATGATCCTGAACTCTAGACCTTTCCAACGAGGTATGAACCGCCCTGTTCCGAGACGACGCGCCTCCGCCAGCCACCACGCGCCGCCACTGCTGCCGTGCTCCGGATAGGCATTTTCGGGCAGTAGCTTCCCCTCGTTCCCGTGATGTTAACCCCCCTTGTGGTATGTTTAGCTTGTCCCTAACGAACGCTAGGTATTGTTTTGTGTTCAGGTACTGTAACGACCCGACCCGAAAGGGTTCTAAAATAGGCCGTTACCTCAATGCATGCATTCAAATCTACTGAAAATTCGCAGTAGGGTGTTCGGATTCTAAGTAAAAACTAAAACATAAAACATCCATTTAAAAATCAACTTAATTTCCTGAAACCTGTCCCTGTTTCCAAGCACCTGTTCCAAGACAAATACATTTACAAAACTTACTCTGATCAGAGATTTATTTAAAACATACAAACTTTACAATAGTTACAACAATGCTAGAATCCGGAAATACATTCAGAAAACACCCTAGGGCTCCGTGCCCAACTACATGCATTCAGAGAACATTTAAATCATAAACATAAAACTCAGAGTTGAACAACGGGTTTCCATGATCACAGCTCCTCCTCCAGCCATCCTGTCTCGCACCATGGCTACCTGTGGAAAACCACATAATAAGGGTGAGTAACGAATTACTCAGTAAGAATCCCCAACCGGGGTACAATACGATATACATGGTCATCTAGCAGAAAGGTATGCCAGCTATGAATATAAACACAAAATAGAGCACATAGCTTAGCCCACACTTGGGCCTCGGATGCCAACTCAGGGTCTTAGTCCGGAAATAACTCACCACACAATACGCCCTATACGAGAAACAAGTCTCGGCCTCGGCTGTCTCATCGTCGACGAAAGGTGCACTGGGTCAAGATCCCGAGGAGCTCTCCGGTCGGCGCTATAATGAGCGTGCGCGCGCACCGCGTGCTACTGCAGACTATGGGGGGTGCCGGGTCTAGTGGCAAGCTGCCCATGTCTAGTCACCACGCCTAACTAAATCTCTGGATCGGTGTCACTGACATAGGGGTGTGAGACCTGAGACACGTGAACTATGTCGGCTGAACCACCGCTTTTTGAGGCTAAGGCACGGGTCGTGGTAGGCTTACACCAGAAACCGTCCTTACCCTATCGGTGGCAACTCAGAGGCTACTGGCAAAAACACACCGAGGACGTGCTTGCGTTTATCGAGGACAAGGCAATGCCAAGTCATCATCCCGACCGTTGGGGCATTTAATAGTCTGCCACCCTCACCCAAGATTGCAGGGCCCGCCGTTAGGGTTAGCTAGTCCCTAACGGGATCAGGGACGGAGCTCCATCTCGTACGTCCCTGTCGGGGATGCAAGGTTCGTTATGCACCCGGCCCGGATGATGCTATCTACCTGAATTCTAACCTGTCATAGCAATCAGCAAACAATCCAATCAATCCAATAAGTGTTCAATAAGAATACAACGAACCTAGCATGATACTTCGAAGCAAGAACAGATACGAGCATGCTAGAAAGGAACAACCTAGCATGGACTAACATGAGAAACAATATAGGAGATCATGCCAGTCGGGAATTCATAATAGAGCACTTATCACTAAACATGTCAATAAACACAAACAAGCATACAATCAGCAATCACATAATATATCGCAGGGCCCACACAACTCCGGTAAGAAATCTTTACCTGGTCGGAAGGCAAAAACACACAACAAACCTAACTGCGATCGAACCCGAGCAACCTATATCGAGCCAAACAAACACATCAATAATCATAAAATAACCCTAAATACAATAAAATAAACAGGGCTCGGCTCGAAAGCAACTCACGAGGCGCGGCTGACACGCGAACGAGCCGGCTGCATGGGCGAGGCAGCTGCTGGGCGCGCTGGCTCGGGCGCTGGGCGACACAGAGGCGCTCGGCACGGCTCGGCACAGGGACAGCGCGCGGGCGCGAGCGACACGACGCGATGGCTCGGCACTGGGCGACACGGGCGCGGACGAGACCTGGCGACACGGGCGCGGACGAGACCTGGCGACAATATGCGGCCGGGCTCGGGCTGGGCGACGCGGCGGGCGAGCTCGGGCGACACGAGCAGGGCGAGGGCGACGCGACGCTTCGGTCGGCGAGAGCGGCGGCGGGCTCGGGCCGAGGCTGGCGGCGAGGTCGGGCGAGCTAGGGGCCTGGTGGGCTTGGCAGGCCGAGCAAGGGGCTCGGGCTAGGCTAGGTGGGGGGCTCGGGGAGAGAGAGAGAGAGAGAGAGAGAGAGAGAGAGAGAGAGAGAGAGAGAGAGAGAGAGAGAGAGAGAGAGAGAGAGAGAGAGAGAGAGAGAGAGAGAAAATGGATTTTGGGAAAAAAAATAAAAGAAAATGGGAAATAAAAGGAAAATGGGAAAAAAGGAAATAAATGGGATTTTATCCAATTTTCCATCCTTATCCACATTTTATCCAATTTTTAAAACCTTTAAAATCTCATTTCCCGGCTTCCTTCTTCGAGACCCGACCGAAGCAATCTTTTCCAATAAATAAAACTCACTTAAATTCAACTCCCAAATCAACACTGAGGGCCCGGGCTCGAATCCCAAAGGAAGCACACAACCAACCATCACTTTGTCAAAGCCCAAACACCTCGGGACTCGCAGCCAACAACAAACAAGCCTCGACAAAGGCAGGAGCTACCTCGAAGCCCTGAAAACCATAAATCCTGCCCGGAGAGCCAAAAGAACAAAATACCCCCAAGGGTCAAAACCGCTCTAATGACCCAACCAAACAACCGAATCTTGACCCGAAGGCACCTCGAAAACTGGAATAGGAAACTGGGCTGTTACAGGTACTCTCGGGTTTCATCGTTTCGAGACGTAGAATATTTTAAAAGGTAGGATATTTTACTTATTCATCTATGTAGAATACGCATAATTGCATCATTTGAAAGATTCGGATTTGAATCTTACTCTCATGAGCTTCCTCCTTATGGGCTATAAGTTGGTCTCGACAACCATGTTTCGAGTGTATTTTCTATTTCAACACACTTTTATTCCATGTTTTTTTCTTTTGCCAAATTTAAAAAATGAGAAAAGATAGCAAGACTTTGTACAAAAAAAAATAGAGATTTAAAAAACCAAAGAATTATAACTAAATAAAACAATTCATATTACTTGCTTTCCTTGAATTTTTCATTGTGTTTTATTAGACTAATGATTTTGCTATATGCCTCAATTGTTTGATTGCTATAGGATGAGAAAGTGTTAGTATATTGTGTTGCTTTGGTTTGACTTGGTGGTTGAAATGAACTTTGGAAATCAAGAGATCAGAATGAATAAAAATTCTTGATTTGTTTTGTCTATTGGCAGGTCTAAGAGTGAATTTGATCCATTTGTTTTTGCACATGCCTACACGAAATGTTTGTTGAACTTGGTAAAGTTGATTGTTGTTTCTTTTTATTGGGGGTAAGGGGTTTTCGATGGTTCTTTCTTTATTGAACTTGGCTGCAATAGTACAACCAAATATCCATAACAAATGAATGGAACATGGGTGGGTTGAATTTTGTTGCACTTTTAATCTTAGTTGTTAGTGGATCATCTCTTTTAAATGAAATTCAACTAGAATGTAGTTTTTTGTTTTGAATTGTAGTTTTGATACATTATGAGTCTAATTTCTTGAAATAACTCCTTAAATTTCTAGGGCACTTAACGACTTTTATGAAATTATTACTATCACTCTTATATGGTACACTTAATGTAGACCAATTTTTTTCTTGCTGCCAAGAATGAAAAAAGGTATGAATTATTTAGGTTTTTCTTTGTGTTGTTCGGTGGAATTTGGTATTCTATTGGTTAGACATGTAGTTTGTTTTGATATATCAATTATGTTCAAGTTCTATTGGTTAGGCATGTAGACATTAATTAAGGTATTCAATTTGAATTATGGACTTTAAACCATGTTGTTATTTAGAAATCTTGGTGAACTTATTAGGAACATTTTTTAATCCTATTGGTAAGTTAAGAAGAATTTTGCACAAAGATGATGACTTTGAATTCTATGAAAGCTGCTTCTACTTCTTCTTTTTTTTTAATTAAGGATTATTTTTGTTAATTATTCTGCATTGTTTATTTTTATGCCTATCACTTTTTCTTTCTTAAGTTTTATGATTTTGAGCTTGTTGATGGTTTCCAAAGTTGGGAGGAGGATATCAATCAACATTTCTAACATACAATCAAATGAATGCTCATCAATCAGTTCTTATCTAGTAACTTTAACTTTAATTTTATTGACGCAAGTTTATAGCATCTATTTCATTTTTCAGCTTCTAATATGCTTCAACCTCATGTTTTGATATGCTTCAACCTCATTTTTAAGCTTCAAATGGACATTGTTTAAGTTTAGGCTCTAAGTTTTGATCTCTAGTTATTATCTTTATAATCCATTTATCAACACTTTTTAGTCATTATGAGGTTGCTTAATAGATTTTGACAAGGACCCTGTTCATCTAAGGTATGTTATTTCTATTTTCATTTTGTTGTTTAGATATTGATACAATGAACTCATATACCTAAATTGAGTTATTGTTTGTTTTACCTTTTGAACTATTTTTATCTTGACATGGATAGTTAACACCTGCAACGTTGTATCAACTAAGTCTAATTTCTTATTTCTAAAATAATGTCTTACTCATACTTTTGATGTGGTTTTATTTTCTCTTGATGCAGAAATCAAGCTTGGAAGAAAGAGAAAATAAAAGGACTAATTGGAAGAGATAAAAAATATTGAAGGAAAGGAGGAAAATTGTGTGAAGGTAAGCAATTGGCTCTTAGATTGCAAACTTTGTCTCCTCGCTAGGAAATTTGGAAATTGTGGATTTAACAAAAACTAGAGAAACAATACACTTATACAAGATAAAAAGTCCATTTAATTCTCTGTTGAGAATAGAATGAAATAGAGTGAAATTTGATAGAGTGGGTTTTAATTGTACAGGAGGCTCCGGAGTACTGGAACTAAGGCAAATTCAAGGGGAGGCGCAACATTAGCAGGTGAGATCTCTTAAGGCTCATTATTTCATTTTCGCGTGTGTATTACCTTGATGATAAAATTTCTTATTTAGTTGGGAAAAGAGTGTGGAAGTAATGCGATGTGTAGATATGTGGAAAATTAGAGTTTGTAATTTATCTATGTAGCGCGTGGGAGTGGAAGAAGCA
Source organism: Sicyos edulis (assembly GCA_036507275.1). Classification (NCBI taxonomy): domain Eukaryota; kingdom Viridiplantae; phylum Streptophyta; class Magnoliopsida; order Cucurbitales; family Cucurbitaceae; genus Sicyos; species Sicyos edulis. Next base: position 32,170,054 of record CM071846.1, on the reverse strand, counting down.
AGTGTTTTCTGTTATGAGGAGTAAAGTGTTTCTTTTCATGAATTTTAGGAGTGGTGGGTGTTGAGTTGTAACGGCCCGGAAATTTCATCCCGGTCTTCCAGAAGGTAAAAATAAATAGGGAATTAAATAGCACGTCGAGAGAGATTCGAGCCAAGGACGCGCTGCAAGCTAGGCAAGGGTCGCTGCCAATCGAGCCACTAAGCGCTCGTGAGCTTCTAAACTCGCGATCTTCTATTTGAACCTGTTCGATGCGAGTTTTGGTTTAAAAGGAAATTTTCGCCCGAAGCTTCTTCCTCCTTCTTCTTCCTCGCGATTTTCCTTCTCCCTTTCTCCCCGACCGACCGAGCTTTTCCTTGCGATTCCGTCCTTCTCCAGCTCCATTTCGACCGAGTTCTCCCTCCATTTTTGAAGTTGAGTTTCAATTCCGGGCAGCAGGTAAGGTTCTCTTCCTCTCTTCTTCGATCCGAGTACCCTGCTTCTAGGCTTCGTTTACCGGCCGAGTCGAGGTGATTTGAGGTATGGGTTTTGTGCAGCTAGTGTAGGGGAGTTCGCCATCAAAGAATCGCTCGTCGAATCCTCTCGGATCGCTCGAATTCGTTTCCTCTTCATCGCCCCTCGCGCTTTGTTTTGCGTGCTCTGTCATTTGCGCGCATTTGGCATTGAGCCACGCGCGCTGATCGCCTCGCGCGCGTAGCACGCCTCGCCCGCCCGTGTCACGTCACGCGCGCCATCCAGCTGTGTGCGCTCGCCGCGCGCGCCTCGCGCCCGCGCTTCGCCAATGTATGCAGCCAGCGCGCCTACGCGCCATTCCTGCGCCCAGTGGCGCGCCAGCTAACCGTTCTTTGCCCGTTCGTGCAATCGGCTCTGCTGCGTGCGTCGCGCGCCTCGTGAGTTGCTCCCGAGCTGAGCCTTGTTTATTTTATTATATTTAGGCCTATTGTGTGATTTTTGTTGTGATTGATAGGTTCCCGATAGCTAGTTCGGGTTCGTTCGCCATTTAGGTTTTCGTGTCAAATCGTCCCCGACCAAGGTAAGGATTTCTTACCGGAGTTGTGTGGACCCTGCGATATATTATGCGATTGCTGATTGATTGCTTGTTTGTGTTTATTGACATATTTAGTAATAGGTGCTCGTTTCTGAATTCCCGGTTAGCATGATCTTCCTGATTTATTCTCATGTTAATCCATGCTAGGTTGTTCCTTTCGGCATGCTCGTATCTCTTTGCTTTGCTTCGTAGTATCATGCTAGGCTCGTTGTATTCTTATTGAGCACGTATTGGATTTTATGGAATTGTTTGTTGATTGCTAGAGGCGGAGTTAGAGTTGCGGGTAGATAGCATCATCCGGGCCTGATGCATAAAGTACCTTGCATCCATGGCAGGGACGTCGAGACAGTGCTCCGTCCTTGGACCCCGTGAGGGATTAGCTAACCCTACCGGTAGGCCCTGCAATCTTGGGTGAGGGTGGCAGACTGTTAAATGCCCCAATGGTCGGGATGATGACTTGGCATTGCCTCGTCCCCGGCAGCCGGCATGTCCTCAGCATGTTTGGCAGTAGCCCCTGATTGCCACATATTAAGGCAAGGACGGCTTCGGTGTAAGCCTACCACGACCCGTTCCTTAGCCCAGTGCGCGGTGGTTGGTGACATAGTTTACGTGTCCAGTCTCACACCCCTATGTCAGTGACACCGATCCAAAGATTTAGTTAGGCGTGGTGACTGGACATGGGCAGCTTGCCTCTAGACCCGGCACCCCCCCATAGTCTGCAGTAGCACGCGGTGCATGCTTACGCTCATTACAGCGCCGACCGGAGAGCTCATCGGGATCTTGAGCCAGTGTACCTTTCGTCGACGAGAGGCAGCCGAGGCCGGGACTTGTTTCTCGTATAGGGCGACTTATGTATTGGAGTGTGTGGTGATATTATTCCGGACTAAGACCTTAAATTGGCATCCGAGGCCCAAGTGTGGGCTAAGCTATGTGCTCTATTCTGTGTTTATATTCATAGCTTTCATACGCTCATCGAGATGACCATTTATATCGTATTGTACCCCGGTTGGGGATTCTTACTGAGTAATTCGTTACTCACCCTTATTATTGTGGTTTTTTTTCCACTGGTAACCGAATTGCGAGACAGGATGGCTGAAGAAGGAGCTGTGATCATGGGGCTCAGTCATCAAACTCTGATTTTGTGTTATGACTCTTTATGTTTTATTTTCCCCTGAATGCATGTAGCCGAGCACGGAGCCCTAGGATGTTTTACGAATATTTTGTGGATTCCGGCATTATTGTATTTAGACATGTTTTGAATGATTTTAAGAAATCTCTGATCGGAGTATACTTTGGAAATGTATTTATCTTGGAGCAGTGCTTGGAAACAGGGGATGAGTTCGAGGAAATTGTCTAGTTTTTAAAGGGGTTATTTTGAATGTTTTGTTTTAATTGGAATCTGAAATCATGTCTGTTTAATGTCCTTTATTTTGAATGCATGCATTGGGGTAAGGGCCCATTTAGTGCCCCATTCGGGTCGGTCCCTTACATGAGTTGAATGTTGTATGTTGTATGTTGGTTAGAGATTAAATCTTATGAGGATTTTCTTTATATGGATATGTTACATTTAGTATTGGAGATATTTGAGTTTGTTGGATGTTTTTCTCTATGTTTAACGTTTAGGTGGCCTCAAGAGAGCAACGACGATGAGCTTGGGACTGGTGGGCAGGTAGCAGAGCTAGTATTTTTTTAGGTTGCTGGTTTAGAATGTGTATATAAAAAGAATGTATTTAAGTTTTGCATTCTAGACTTTCTATGAAGCTTTTGTAAAGTTAGTTTGTAGCTATTTGTAAATATTATGGATTCTCTACTGTTGTATAGACTTTTGGGTTGTATATTTGCTTAAGAATTATCAATAAAGTAGGGTGTTCCACCAATTGTGAAGTAAGAGTTTCAGGTGACATGGAAATCTAAACGGACATGGTGTACAATTTGGTTTTTATGTGGATTGTGATATTATTTTTGAAATGTTCAATTATTGAAAGATTTAATTGTAATTAACATGAATTAAATTAATAAATTAATAGAATATATTAAATTCTCAGATTAAAAAAACTGTCATAATATACCTTTTATGACAATTTTTAACTATCATGAAATATAAATCATGACTATTACAATTGTTACCCATTTTATGACAATTTTAAACTATCAAGAAATAGAAATCATGACAGTTTATAATTTAACTTTATTTTGAAAAATAACTCTATTTTATGACATTTAAAAACTGTCATGGTAACAAAAGTTAAAATTACAAAAATAACTTAATTTATGACAATTATAAAATGTCATAAATAGAGATTATAAAGTATATTTTTCATTTATTCATGACAATTTTTAACTGTTGTGAAAAAAAATTCATGACAATTTTATAACTGTCATAAATTATATTTTATGACATTGTTATTATATGTCATAAAAGACTTACCATGACACGGGATACCATGACAACGAAGTTTTTTGACTAATTGTCATAATAAGTCATAGAAAGCTAAAATTGTAATAGTGTAAACGTTTTTAGTATCTTATTTTTAAAAAAATTGGTATAAGTATTGAATTTATAGGAGCAGATATAGAATTAATAAGTACCAACAAATGTATCACTTGATATGTGTAAGAGGTTACGTTACTATCTCATCTCTACTATTGTTAATTTTTTAAAAAAAAAAGAAATGAAAAAAACATGTATAAATTTGAATTATAGAAAGGCAGATGTAAAATGGTGAAAATGTTTAATAAAAGAATGAAAAGAATTTGGTCAAGATGTGTTTACACAGTGTAGCGGCAGTAATCTAAGATGCATCTCCCCAAAAACCAATCGTGTTCATTATTTGTAAGTTAAAATATTCACAAATCACCACAAAAACAAAAGCAATAAAAAAAAGCGTTATTAATGACTCATTCCCTAATTTCAGTGAATAAACAAAAACAAATCTCAACGAGAGACTTCAAATTGAACGTCCAGATTTGAAATCCATTCTCCAGAAACTCCACAAAACCCGCAATCTGAATTCCAATCTAAGACATTAAATAAGCAACAGAAGTGAACCATCTCCAAAACCAAAACCAAAACCAAGCCTTTGAAGCAAGCAATAATGGCAATTATGAGAATGTGTATGATTTCAAGTTTAGGTGTGCTGGCGAGCTGCATTGCAGCAATGGCGATGGTGGGAGGTGCGAGTGCGGGGGGCTCGGATTGCTCGGCGGTGGTGTACGAGATGATGCCGTGCGTGGATTACATATCGGTGGGGAGCACGAAGGCGAAGGCCTCGAAGGGATGCTGCAAAGCGGTGGGAGATGCCATGGAAACGGACCCGGAGTGTATGTGCGTTGCGTTGAAGCAGAGTGGAGGCATGGGGATTCAACTGAATCTCACCAGAGCGCTTGGCCTTCGTGTAGCTTGTGGAATTTCTACTCCTCTTCCTCATTGTGGCAGTCTGTTCATAATTACTTTTTCTTTTTTTTAAATTTCATCTTCCTACGTTTTGAATCCAGATTCTCATTTATATATATATATATATATTTTATTGGTCTGGTAGTTGCTATTCCTATTGGGATGGCCCCTGCTCCAGTTCCAAATGCTAAAGCGCCAATGTCGCCATCGCCCAGTAGAACACCGCCAACGCTGGCTCCCACGCTTGCTCCAGGTATTTCTACAACTGCACCTATTTTTCATACTATTTTTGGGGAAATTAATTACAAAAATGTAGTCTCATTATAACCTAAATTTTCATGTCTCTTAGTTTTGTCTGCTTTTGATTATGAATAATTCATGTCTATTTAAATTTTCATGTCTCTTAATTTTGCCTGGTTTTGATTATGAATTTAAAAAGTTCAAGATGATACAATTTTAAACCTACTATGGTGTGATGCTATTAATTATTTTGGAATATCTGTACTTTACTAACATTTGAATGTATAAAGTATTAATAATTCATAAATTTTAGGTAGATGGTCATTCTAAACATAAATTTATATATACCATAAACACATTATATATAAAATGAAATTATACACTAACTTTTTTAAAAAAAATAGAAGAAAAAAGTAAAAGAAAAAGACACGATATGAATAATTTTGTGTCCTAACTAAGTAACAAAATACTATCTTTCAGAGTCTAGCTAAATTATATCTAAAATGTTCATGAATTATAGGTTAAGATATTCAATTATGTTTGAAATGTGTTCATGAAATTATAGATTTTTTTTATCCGAGTCCAACGGCAGTATGCACCGTGCAAATTCTAATCCTTAACATATATACTCATGTTTGCAAATGATTTAACTTAGTTAACTTAGTGTTTTTACATTTTCAAAAAAGAAAACGTGGTGTTTTTAGTGCTTTGTTTGAGTTTATACATGAACTAAAGCTTTGAAATGTATGATTTGCTTGGTTTACAAAAAAAAAAATGTATGTTTTGCAGTTAATCCACTGGCACCTGCAGTACCAAGACGAAGAATGCCGCCAAGCAGCGCCCCCGTCCCGAGCAACAGACCAGCTGCGACACCGTTCGAACCAGACTCACCAGGGACAGCACCCATACCAGAACAGTCATATGCCTTATCTCTTACGATTTCCTCTAGCCTAATCGTGCCACTTCTTTTCACTCTTCTCGTTTCATTCTGACCATTGTGATGCTCTTTTATTTCTATTTCTTCTTAATTTTTTAATCTTATTTTTTTTATTTCAACAATTTTGAAGTTGGGAAAAACAATTTTCATACCTTTCTATTTTTTCCAATAATGTAGTTCCAGTCTTTCGCTGGAAATATTTCAAATGAGAATATGGACTCCTAAATTATTCTAAACTTTTCTGAACAGTTTTGTTTGACTTGAAAATTTTCATAATACTTCAAGACTAGTTTTTCCATCTAACCCTTATAAAACGACCAGTTAGATACTATATTCAAATTATAAAATTTTATGAATTGTATTGTAAGTCAATTTTTTATTTTTTAGTACAAAATGGAAATTAGGGAGCATTCAAACCACAAATCACACAATTATTAATACATGAAGATGTGGGTGAGCTATTATTTTTATTCACAACTAATTAATAATTGATTTGAATATTTGATTAGGTTTTGAATTAATCATGTATAGTGTGAAGTTCATTTGATTTATTATTTAAATTAATTTTTTTATATAATTATTTAAAATAAATGTTGAAAGTTGATCAATTTTGGTTTTTAAAATTACTAAATGAAGAAAAAAAAATAATACACATAATTTAATTGGTATAAAAATAATCAAAATAATTTAATTAAAGGGTAACCTATCATTTTGGCCCATGAACTTTTACTATTATTCAATTTTGGTCTCAACTTTCAAATGTACAATTTTAGTCCATGAATCTTGAGTTTTATTCAATTTTAATATTTAAACTTTCAAAAGTTTAATTTTAATTTTTATCCTTAAAAAAAAACTTAAAATTAGTCTATACGACAAAAAGAAATTGAAGTACCATTTTTTTTTTTTTTTCCTTTTGTAAAATTCAAGAATTGAAAGGGAACAAAATTCAAATTTTAGAGATTAAAATGGAAAAAAATCTAAAAGTTGAGAGATTAAAATTGAAGTTTTGAAAGTTTAGGAACCAACTTGAAATAATGTCAAAGTTCATGGCTAAAAAGAAAATTTCACCCATAATTAAACTAATTAAATTTGATAATTCAAATCTTGCCAGAATGAAAATAACATTTTAATTAGTTAAATTATTTAGTAACTGTATTTAAACAAAATTGAGTCCTCCATAACATATTTTTTGGCTCTTCATTATAATTATAGCACATTTTAAAAAATAATTTCATTCAGAGCACATTTTTTAAAATAATTTCATCCATATCACATTTTACCCAAAATTGTTATTCTAACATCATCAGACTTATATCAGCTCAACTGATAGACTTTAGATTTGTTCATTTGAACTTCTATTGCTTCAACTAATAGACTTCTATAAGTTCAATCGATAGACTTTAAATTTTTATCAGTTCAACTGATAGACTTCAATCGATTTTGAGTGATTGAACAATGCAAATTGATAGATTTCAATCATTTTTGTGCCACAAATGAATACGTTTGGGAATTGTGCTAGAATTATTTTGTTTTTTAAAAATATACATGCAAAATCCCCTTATAATAATACTTTGGGAATTTATACTTCATAGCATATTCTTTGCTCTTCATTACAATTGTAGCCCATTTTTTAAAATAATTTCATTCATAGTCAATTTTGCCCAAAATTCTTATTTAGACTTCTATCAATTCAACTGATAGATTTTAGATTTCTATCAATTCAACTAATAGACTTTAGACCTCTATCAGTTCAATTAGTCAACTAATAGGCTTCTATCAGTTGATAGACTTTAGACTTCATCAATTCAACGAATAAACTTTAATCGGCAAATTGATAGACTTTCATCACTTTTGTGCCACAAATGAATAAGTTTGAGAATTGTTCTATACATGGAATTATTTTGTTTTTTTTAATATACATGCAAAAACCCCATACTAGCAATTTTATAAAGATGAAAAATCTTGCATTTGAAAAAAATACAAATAATATGATAAAACATAAAATTTTGTTCAAAGAAGAAGTTATCATGGTTAAATTGGTTTAAGTATAAATTAAGGGTTAACTAAAAAAAAGTATAAATTAAGATCGAAAAGGATTAGTACTCGACCAGCAACATTTATAACCGGTGTAGATATGTGGGAGAAAAATTGGGCCACAATAAAATAAGGGCAAACTAGCAAATGTCTAATTCTAGTAAAATATTTAGAAAAATGTTTAAATGAGGAAAATTTAAAATAAATGTCTAATGTGAATGGTTTAAAATCGAGAAATAATTACTTTAAATGTAATTGTCCAAAATACTTCTATTCCAATTTATTTTTATTTTTGTTTTAAGTAACATGAGACATGATATTTATTTTTTAAAAAAAAACAAATTGATAAAAATAATAATAATATGTTGATTTCATATTTTGAAAATCAATGAAGATAATTAAGTTGCCTTTTTTTAAAATCATATTAAATTTTCAAAATCTTTCCTTCTTAAAAAAGGGTTGAAATATCCTTGTACATTATTGACCAAAGATGAAGCCCCTGGTATGGCGGTATAAGAGCCACAAGTTTTTTTTTTTAATATTTTTTGTTTATAAGATTTTTTTTTTTTTTTGTGGTCTAAAAAGGAACTGAATTTGGACAGGCTACACCAAAATCATTCTCTTTTAGTAATCTTTGACCCATGACCTAAATTGCTAGTATAATAGTTTGGGGTTTAATTGTAACTATTTTAATTAATCATGGGTAGACTTTTAATTAACGAATTAAGCAAGGAAAAAAAAATTCATCTTCGTCTCATCTTCTTCTTCGAATTCAAGGAGAACCGTCGGATTATTTTGGTTCTCTCTGGAATTCTACATTACTGCCGCTTGGAGCTTTCACTACAAGAAAAAAAAAAGGTATTGACCAACGATTTTTTTTACCGTCGGACAAAAACTGTCGCCTAAAAACATGCTAGCCGACAGTTTTATAACCATCCGTTAATGTTTTATATTATAATATTAATCAAATTATTACCCATCGTTTTGCATAAAAGGTCGGAAAACTTTCATTTGCCCCAAAAAAATGCATTTTTTTTGGGAATTATAGTTTTTTTAAATTTTTAACTGACGGTTTATTAGGCTTTTGCCGACGCTTTTAAAACCGTCGGCCAAACTCGTGTAAAAACTTAAGGGTTTCTTTCTTGTCTTTTCTTCTTCCTCCCTCGCTCCGCCCGTGCCGTTTCTCCTTTTTCTTTCTTCTTCCTTCGCCACTGCCGTTGCGTTCTACCGCTGCACTCGTTGCGTTCCCGCGCCACCGAAATTTGTTTCTTTCCTATAAGTTTCTTTCTCCATCGTTTGTAATTTTCTCTCAATTATTAATTGTTGACACCCACCATTGAAATTAAATTTGTGCTTTCAATATGTCTCTATTTACGTGTTTGATTTGGAGTTTTATTGCAGTTTTTTTTGTTTCTTACTGTTCATTGAGATGAGTTTCTTGGATGGTGAGTAATGGTTATGGAGGTTTGGTTTTACTTTTAAAGTCGGAAGTGTCTGATTTTTTGTTTAATTGTGAATGTTCGATTTGTTGGTTTCTTATTGTTTGTTTTTCATTGGATTGAGAAGGGTTTCATCAACTTTTATGAACTTGAGGTAGTGAATTTTTAGTTTAGGAGTTTCGATTTTGATTTATGAACTTGAGATAGTTTTTTTTTTTTTTTTGAAAAGAAACCTTCATAAATCAACAAAGCAAACCAACACAATTAACCTCCAAAGTAGAGCCAACAACAGGGGGGAGATTCCCCCTCCAAAAAGATGGCATGTCCTCACTAGAAAGAGTTTGGTTCACCCACCTAAAAGAAATAGGAAAATATTGTTTTGCTAACAAATCAGCCACATTGTTACACCTCCTACTACAATGGGAAAAACTGACTATATATAAAGAAGCGACTAAATGCATAATGTCAACAATTACATTGTTGAGCTCAGAAATATCTGAAGAGTTATCTTTGATAGCATTGATGATCACTGAAGCATCAGACTCCACCAGAATAGGAGGGAGATAAAAGTCCTTCAGATCTAATATGTGATTGAGGCCTTCTCTTAAATCAATACCCTCCAAAACCTTAACCGAATGATTCTTAAAATTAGCTCTCCATCTAGCAACCTTTGCTTTCCTTTTCCAGTCTCGAACCAACCATCCAATCTCTTCTACATTTGCATTCGCCATGACAGACATCGACATTGGGCTTCCACATGCCTCGAGGAGAGGCCTCCCATTTTGCATCTGCAAAAGGCCCAAGGTAAGGCCGTTTTAACTTTCCTGCACCACACACAAAATTGGAGTTAAAAGCTTTCTAAATCATACATTGAAGATTATGAAACTTCAAAGGAATCACATCATTTAATCCTTGATTTCTAAAATTCCATAAGCTCCAAACAGTAATAACCCCTTTGAATCGTTCATCCTTGGGAATTTTATCACATAACCCACTCCAAAAATCAATCCTCTTATCAATATTTCAAAAAAAGGTTTTAAAGTCGGAAAACCAAGGAAAAACTAGCTTTCAAGCCTGAATAGAAACCTTGCAGTCTTTCAAAATGTGCACATTAGACTCTCTTCTTTCCCTACAAAGGGGGTAGGAAACATTAATATCCACCCATTTCTCATAGATGTTGCACTTGGTCAAAATAGCATGAACCAAAACACTCCAAGCCCTTATTTTAATTTTGGGAGGCAACTCCACCTGTTAGAAACTTTTCCAACACAAGGAAGAACCTCTAGCTTCAGAAGGGGACTCCTCTTTAGAATTTGCCAAATTAAACCCGAGTTGGTAAGCCAGCTCTACTGAAAAAATTCCTTTAGAGAAATCATTCCAAATCACCTCATCATTAGTGTCGGCCTTACTTAAAGGAGTGTTAGAAATAATATTAATGTCCTCACCACAAACAAATACTATAAATCAACCCATTATTCCAATCACCACTATCTTTAATAAACTCAGCGACACTTTTATCTTTCCACTCACCTTTAACACCATCAACAAAAGGATTGCCCTTTCTATTTAACCAAGGATCCCGACCAATCGTAATTTTCCTCCCATTTCCTACTTTCCTGCGATACCCCTTTTTGAACAAGTCTCTCCCCCACACAATACTTCTCCAAGCAAGAGAAGGGTTATTACCAATAGGAGCAGATAAAAAGTCACCGTTAGAAAAATACTTCCCCCTTAACACTTTACTGAGAAGACTATCCGGATACCTTAGAACCTCCAGCTATGCTTCACTAACAGGGCTTGATTGAAAATATTGAAATTTCTGAACCCCAACCCACTTGCATCCTTACTTTTACCTAACTTATCGCAACTAGCCCAATGCATCTTTTTCTTATATAAATCATCACCCTACTAAAACCTAGCACACAACTTTTGGAGATCCTCATTGAAAGATTTAGTCAATCGAAAAAAACTCATAATATAAGTGGGGATTGCCTGACCAACCGCTTTAATCATAACTTCTTTCCCACCCCTAGACAACATTTTTCCTTTCCACCTTTGAAGGCATTTTTCCAATCTGCCTTTAATCGATTGGAAAATAGCCTTTTTATTTTTTCTCGTTTGAGACGGCATACCAAGATGAGTACCAAGATTTTCATTGACTTTCACCCCTAATAATTTACTTAGGATCTCTCTCTCACTCAAAATCACATTTCCACTAAAAAGAATGGCCGACTTATCAAAATTAATTGTTTGCCCTTATGCCTTTTCATAGCAATTAAGAATATCTTTTTTTAAGAAATCTTCCTCTCTAGCCCTGAAAAAAAAAAACTATCGTCAGCAAAAAATAAATGAGAGATCAAGAGACAACGATTGTTAATTTTGAATTTTTTAAAGGAATTCAAATCTTTTTCTTTTTTTAAGGAGCATAGAGAGACCCTCTGCATAGATTAAAAAAAAGGTAAGGAGAAGGGGGTCTCCCTATCTAAGCCTCATTTGGGGAATGATCTCTTTATGAGGAGAACTGTTAACCATCATAGCATATCTAACAAAAAATGTGAACCCCAACTTTTCCATCATCCTAAGAACGAAATTCTACTCAACTCTATCTTAGGCCTTACTCATATCCAACTTCAAAGCAGCCCAACCAACCTTTCCATACTTTTTTTTATTAATTGTATGGATACACTCGAAACCCAAAGTGACATTATCAGCTATAAGTCTGTAGAGGACAAACGCAGCTTGGTTAGGAGAAATGATCTTATCAAGTACCCCTTTTCAACCTATTAGTCATAGCTTTGGCAATAACCTTGTAAATAGTATTGCAAATACTAATGGGCTGAAACTCTCCCATCCTGCTTGGGATTGCAATCTTTGCAATTAAAGTTATCAGAGTACTATTCAGCGCATCCAAAGAATTACCTTCATTCAGCACACCTAGACAAACCTTAACAACCTCATCTCCCACAATATCCCAATAAAATTGAAAAATAAACCCATTGGTCCCATCAGGCCCAGGGGGCCTTTGAGGGATTTAAATTTTTCAAAGCTACCTCAATCTCAAATCTTAAAACAGGTTTGTCTAAACCTTGAACATCCAAATATGATAGTATTTTCTCCACACCGGTGAGTATTCGGTGAATAGCCTTATCATCAATCGGCTGAGCTGTAAAAATATTATCAAAATAGCCTTTAGCAATATAAGCAATCTCATTTGCCTTGAAATGCCAATTCCCATGAACATCCATTAGCTTATCAATTATATTTCTCTTCCTCCTTTGGGAGGCTTTCATGTGGAACCATTTAGTATTTCTATCCCCCTAATTGAGCCAATCCTCTCTCACTCGTTGCATCCAGAAAATCTCTTCTTCCTCTAACACAATTTCAATATCATTATCAATTTTAATGATTTGATTAGATCTAACCCCATTCCCCTTCGACATCAAACTAGCAAGATAGTTTTCTTGATCCACGATAGCATTTCTAATAGAACCCATAACCTTCTTTTATTCCACCCAACCATTTCTTTTAAGCACCCTTTAATCTTAACTAAGAGATTGCAAGCTTGAGAACCTTTAGCATCTCCAACCCCACAGAATTCCCGAAGCACCTTCTTGCAATCAGAAAACTTGACCCAGCTATCTTCAAATCTAAGAATTTTGTTACCATAATTAAAATGGAAATTGGCCTCTTTAATCCATCTAAATTCAACAATAATTGGTCTATGATCAGAAGAATGAAAATTTAAATGCTCAATATAAATCTTACTTGTTTTTTAGATAAATAGAGGGTTAGCAAAATACCTGTCCAGCCGAACTCTAGTTATAGAAGTCGAATTTTTGTTCTTAATCCATGTAAAAATATCACCCGAAAAGCCCAAATCAATGAGCGAGCACTCATTTAATGCTTCTCTAAACTTAGCCATACCTGGTCTACCACTTGACAGCACCATTAATTTGTTCATCAGAAGAAATAATTTCATTGAATCCCCTCCAAGAATCCAAGGCAACTTCAACACTCCAGACAACCAGCAAGAGATTCCAGGAATCCATTCAGTTATTTTCAATTGGATTTCCATAGAACCCGGTAAATCCCCACCACTCATTATGGTCCCTTCATTAAGCTATCAATGTGACCTTGAGAGAACGAGCTTACACTAACATCCGTAGAAGAATTCCAAAAAAGCATTAATCCCCCACTAAGCCCAATGCTAGGAACACAGAAGCAATAATCAAAATTCAAACAATCTTTCAACTTATCCACCGCCTTCCACCGCACTTAGACTCACAAACGAACACCACATGTGGACCACGATTGAGCACTTCATGTCGAAGTGCCCCCACTGCCCAGAAGTTTTTCAATCCCCGAGAATTCTAGCATAATATTTCATTGCATCCGGCGAGACTGTTCTGCAGTCTTCGCCGATATCCCATTGATAATAGCAATGCGCTCAAACTTTCCCTTCTTACCATTCTCTTCCCTTTCTACGTTGTCAATCTCATGTTTCTTTCCAATCAATCCATCATATTTATCTATATGGTCCCGAACCGAATGCATAATCAATCTTTCTCCCAATCGAGCTCGACGTTTCCATTTTATAACTAACAACTTACCACTAGTTTTTTCATCAATCTCATTGTCTTGATCCTTTCCAAATGAGATCGGGACCCATTTTTGCGTTTCCATGGCCCCGCTCTTCAATTTTAAAGCTTTTCTCAACAGCCGTCGAATATCAAGAGAAACTTTAACTCTTAAGAACTTGCCCTTGTTTCTTAGATCTCCCTCACTATCCCACCCGATAAAACCCCAATCATGTTCCCCAAACCTTTCGCATTGTTCTCAGTATGAAATGCCGGAGGGACATCATGTAAACGGACCCAAAAATCAGCAAAACAAAATTTAAGCTCTGAAACACGCCTCTCCCCAGTCATAACCTCAAAAAGAAGCATAGCATCGTTGAAGATCCATGGACTTAAGTCTAACACCCTCTCTTTCATTACTCTATTTTCAAAAGTACAAATAAAAGTATTGGAACCCACAGATTCAATGGTTACCTTTTGTTCCACATTCCAAATTTTTTGGATAAGTTTTTTGAAAAGATTTGGGTTAATCTGAACATCTGCCTACAGACCACCACACATTCAAGCTCCCTTTCGAACGCTGAAATTTCGTTATCCTCAAGCTCGAAAACCCCCTGGGCTTCTTGCTCCACAATCTCCAAATTTTCCATCATCTATGCAAATTGAAATGCATCCATCACAAGGCACCTAATCACGAAACCTACCGACAACCCACACACACTTTTTCCAGCAAAAACCACTTGCCCTTTGAACGAAGACCTTGGACGACTTTTGCAAAAGCCCCTTCAAAGCTAGAAAAAATCTAGACTTCACACAGTTCATACTGAACTCCTCACACGCTCAATGAAATTCCACTTGAGAGAACCTAAAACATTTCGTGTTTAAAACTTTTCAATATGAACTTGAGATAGTTAACTTAGGGCATGTTTGGCCCCCTTACTTATCAATGGGAAGGGAAGATAAATTTTATGTCAGTGTTTGGCCACCTGGGTTATTTCTTCCCAGCTGGGAAGGGAAGGGATAACCCACCCTTATTTTTGTTTTTGGTCAATTTTTATTTTTTAGTCCATTTTCTTACTTTTTAAGTTTTTATATATATATATTTTGAATTTTGCCTTCAACTTTTTAGTAATGCTTATCAATATAAATTTATGATAATTTGATTGTTTTTATCTGATTATCAAATTTAATTATTGGATAATAATAACGATCTAAATATATAAAAATTAAATTTTCATTAAGTAATAGTTAAAATAAAATGAGTCATCTTTTAAATTGAAACTTAGTATTTATTTTAATTTTTGTAATGTTTTTATAATTATATTTTGGTATATTATTATTCAAATTAAATAGTCAAAATTAAGTTTGGAACCTTAGTTTTCCTTGAATCAAGAATTAAAGTTGTTAACTTTGAACCATTAATTAATTTAATTTAATTGATTATATTTATTTATTTATTTTAAAGTGTAATATTTATCATTTCTTTTTTAAATATATATGGTTCTTTAAATAATATTTGTTAGTGTTTATACATTCGATTTTTATCATGCATTTGAAATTTGTTGTATAAAAATATATATTAATAAATATTTATCGTATTATTTATAAATTTTTTCTAACTCGTGCATGTTTTTTAATAAATATATGAAAATACATATCCACATGATTTAAAGATATAAACACTTGAAATAATTAAACTAATATATTTTTCTTTTGGTGTAACTCATTTTGATTTGAATTTTTAAACTTAATTTTAAATTTTATTTAAATAATAAATAAAATAAATTTCAAAAATGATATTTTATGAATATTACATTAAAAACAATAAATATCTATTATTTAAAAAAAATTTACATCACTTCCTTTCTCTTCCCACCAAACATAAATTTATTATTACATTACTTTTTTCTCTTTCCACCAAACACTAATTTACTTTAACTTCCCTTTCTTTCCCTTCCCTTCCCTTCCTTTCCTTTTTCTTCCCGCCCTAGCCAAACATGCCCTTAAGAGGAAGAGTGAAATCGATTCTCTTGTGTTTGACTATATAACTTTGTTTATGACTATATAATTAAGTTGGTTTTTTTAAATCATATTAAATTTTCAAAATCTTTTCTATTTAAAAAATAGTTGAAATATCCTTCTACATCCTTGACCAAAGATGAAGCCATTGGTGTGGCAATATAAGAGCCACAAGTTATCTTTCTTTCTTTCTTTTTTTTTTTTTTTTTTGTTTATAAGATTTTTTTTTCTTGTGGTTTAAAAAGGAGCTGCATTTGGAGGGGTGCAGCTTAGGTTTGGATTTCTCTTTTGGTAATCTTTGACCCATGACCTAAATTGCTAATATAATAGTTTGGAGTTTAATTGTAACTATTTTTATTAATCATGGGTCAGCTTTTAATTAAAGAATTAAGCAAGGAAAAAGAAAAACTTATTTTCCTTCTCATCTTCTTCTTCGAATTCAAGGAGAGCCGTCAAATTATTTTTGTTCTCGTCGGAATCCGACATTAACGCCACTTGAAGCTTTGAATCGTGATGTTTGACCTTTGACTTCGAGCCCAATGCAAGCGTTGAAGCTTCGTTTCTCCTTCCAACTTCGTCACAACTCCAACCCATCGAGAGATTGAGCGTACAGACCCGAAAAATCATGCCAGACCCGAGGACCCGCTTTTCGGCCTAACTTTGAACATGCTTCTGACCCATCCCTTGTGGCTATGGTGGGCTGACTGTTTTGAGCCCTCTTCATTTTATATTTTTATAATATTTGGGAAATATGAGGAAATGTCTAGATTTTCGAAACTTAATAAGAAATATTTATTTTGACTTTAAACATTAAGGATGAGAGATAATAAAAACATCACTAAAATGCCCTTTTATTTAATTAGAAGTCTCTAATATTGTTAAAATTCATCGATTCATCTACCCTTAATTTAAGGAGCTTTAACCAACTTGTATAGATTTTGTTTTAATAAATTAAAAATGGCTTGATTTATATTTTAGAATATCTTTGATCAAATATTCTAATTAATCTTTAAAATATTATTTTTATTATTAATTCACTTATTAGATTACACCATAGATCATCCAAGTCGTCCATTGTTCTATACTTTACGACTCCACAACAACTGCAACATGTTGAATAATATTGGAATATGCTAGACCATTCAACTTTATCTTAAATGGCTAAGGAAGGTTCTAGATAATTCACATATGTTCTAGATTGGTGGAGAGAATTCTAGAACACCATTTGTCTAAGAATTGTGGAGAGAATTCTAGAATACTATTTGACTAAGATTGGTGAAGAGAATTCTAGAACATCATTGGTCTAAGAATGATGAAGAGAAATCTAGAACACACTTTGTCTAAAATTGTTGAAGAAAGATCTAGATATGTTTTCAAGAAATATCTACTCATACTTATCCAAAGTGAAGTTGTGGAAAAATCATGGTCACATGATTTACTTGACCACCAAGGAAAAATGTGGACCATTGGATCATACTTGGAGGCCAAGTTTATGAGTAGTATAAATAGGTGATGCCATTAGTTGGCAAACCATCCCAAAATCTCCCATGACATCCCATATCTAAGTGAGTGAGGGTGTGAGATAAAAATAGAGATAGTTTCTCCTTATAAGAGAGTTTGTTGCTACTTTGTAAGAGAGAAAGTTTGTAACTCCTATTTTTATAATGAAGTTCTTCTATCCTTGCCCGTGGTTTTACCCTAATTTGTTTAGGGGTTTTCCAATAAAATCACTGCAATGTCGTTCTTTCTCTTCTTCCTCTTCGTTATTATTGTTATTCTCAATCTATTGTAGGCTGCGACCTGCTCTATTCGATGCAAACAATCATAACAAGTGGTATCAGAGCCTAGTTCTTGGTGTAAATATCTACTTATCGTATGCTCTGTGGTTGCCACTAGAAGTGGATCCTCCACATCAGAAAATAAGTTAGATATTTTCACCGTTATTGAAAGGCACGTGGATTGTTTACGGTTCGTGGTAGAAGCAATGGCAGCAAGGTTCGAGATTGAGAAGTTCAACGGGACAACTTTCTCGTTGTGGAAGATGAAGATGGAGGCTATCTTGAGAAAAGATTATTGTCATGCAATCATCACTCGAAGATGGTGGTCATCACAGATGATAAGTGGAAAGCGATAGACGGGAATGCTATTGCAAATCTCATCTAGCACTAGCGAGATAGAGTGTTGTGAAGCATGGAGGAGAAGAAACTTGCGAGGAGATTTGGGATCATCTCACAAAATTGTGCGAGGCAAGTCACTTCACAATGTTTTTTTCCTTAAGAGGAAATTGTATTCTCTCCAGATGTCTGAAATTCTACTTCAAAGTCTTCCTGATTCGTATGATCAACTTGTCATCAACTTGACAAATAAGGTTTTGGTGGTGACAAGAGGCAGTTCAACGGAACGTGGCTTCAGTGGGAGCCAAAATCAAGGAAGGGAAAAATCAAGAAGTAAGAAGGATGTAAGTGCCACCATTGTGGTAAGAAAGGACATCTAAAGAAAGATTTTGAAATCTAAACAAGATAGATTTCAATCCTCAAGGAAATGTAGCAAACACCTCTAACATAGGTGGTATTTTATGTTGTGAAGCAAAGACAACTATCAAAGCGAGAAAAAGTTTGGGTGATGAATGGTTCATCGACTAAGAAGACGGTTATGATCATGCCTTGAAGATTGTCGGTATTGGAACTATCAAGTTGAAATTCCATGATAGTCTTTGCTCGTACAATTCAACAAGCTGAAACACATAGAAGACTGTTAAAGAACTTGCTCTCATTAGGTCAACTTGCGGACCTTGATTGCAACGTTGTGGTTGAGAGGAGCTACTGATACTTATGAAGGGAGAAAAAGTTGACACAAACTTGTACATGCTTGGTGGGAGAGACTTTGCAAAAAGAAGAGGCATTTGTTGTCTCAAATAGTCCAAGTGAAAGGTTTCAAAAGATGTGGCATCGAAACTTGGGCACATGTTGGAGTAAGAAGTTGAAGTTCTTGTTGAGCAAAATCTACTCTCAGGGCTCATTAAGGTATGGTTACCTTTGTGTGGGCATCGCGTGGCAAGTGGGCAACACAGATTATTGTTCAACACATCAAATTCTAGAAATGAAGTTATTCTAGAATTGGTTTATTCTGATGGACGGAAAGCATCGGTTACATCCTTAGGAGAAAAGTGGGCACTTTGTGTCATTTATAGGCGATGACTCCAAGAGGTGTTGGGTGTATCCCATCAAGAAGAAGGTAGATGTGTGTTCGGTCTTCAAAGTAATCAAAGCGCTAGTTGAACCTCAACCAGGAAAGAAGGTCAAGTGTTTTGCGGATGGATAATGGAGGAGAATATTCAAGCAATGAGTTTGCTGAATTTTGGAATCAACAAGGTGTAAATGGCATTAAAACTACTGTCTACACTCCTTAGCAAAATGGAATTTCAGAGCAGATGTACATAACCTTGTTAGAGAACAAGAGTAATGTTGAAAGTTGCAAGCTTAGAAAAATCATTCTAGGACAAAGCAAATACCACTTTGTAGTGTAGTGAATCGTGCTCTATCAAGCGCAATTAGGTTGAAGAAATCGGTGCGAGATGTGGACTAGAAAGCTCTGTTGATTATTCAAACCTCCATATATTCGGACGTTCGATTGTACGCGATGTACAATACCCAAGAAGCTACAAAGCTGGATACAAAATCCGGAAGATGTGTGTTCTTAGGGTATCTTGATGGTGTGAAGGGGTACACTGTGGGATCCCACTACCCACAAGGTTATCATCGTGAGGTTCTTGAAGAAGAAGAAGCTGTGTATGCTCCAACCAGAAGGATAAAAGAAAAGGAACTTGGTTTGCAGGTTGAACGAATCTATGTACGGTCTCATATAGGCGCCGAGATGTTACAAGAGATTTTCCTTCATCGTGAGCCTTGTATACAACAGACTTGGTGCAAACCCTTGTGCATATTTCAAGAGGTTTGGTGGAAAGATTTCGTTATCTTGCTGTTGTATGTTGACGACATGTTGGTAGCAGGCCCCAACAAAGATCGTATTAAAGAATTGAAGGCTCAGTTGGCTAGGGAGTTTGAAATGAAGGACTTGGGGCCAGCAAACAAGATTCTGGGGATGCAAATTCACCGAGACAGAAATAATAGAAAGATTTGGCTATCTCAGAGAAACTATTTAAGGAAAGTCTTACGACGCTTCAACATGGAAGACTGTAAGCCAATTTCTACCCCTCTTTCTGTTAATTTCAAATTATCCTCTAGTATGTGCCCTAGCAGTGAAGCGGAGAGGATGGAGATGTCTCGAGTACCGTATGCATCAGCAGTGGGAAGTTTAATGTTCGCCATAAGTTGTACCAAATAAGACATTGCACATGCAGTGGGAGTAGTTAGTCGGTATATGGCGAATGCTGGTGGAGAGCATTGAAAATGTTGTTGCAAGGATCCTTAGATACACTAAAGGATCGATATATGTTACATTGTGTTGTGGAGGATCAGACTTTATTGTCAGAGGACAAGTTCAATTGGTGTCGATCCTCGAATGGCCTAGCAAGGAACATAAGTAACATGGAAATGGTAAGGAAGAAATATTGGTGTGGAGATTGATTGATCTTCAATCAAATCTCCAAGTGGGAGAATGTTGAATAATATTGGAATATGCTAGACCATTCAACTTTATCTTAAATGGCTAAGGAAGGTTCTAGATAATTCACATATGTTCTAGATTGGTGGAGAGAATTCTAGAACACCATTTGTCTAAGAATTGTGGAGAGAATTCTAGAATACTATTTGACTAAGATTGGTGAAGAGAATTCTAGAACATCATTGGTCTAAGAATGATGAAGAGAAATCTAGAACACACTTTGTCTAAAATTGTTGAAGAAAGATCTAGATATGTTTTCAAGAAATATCTACTCATACTTATCCAAAGTGAAGTTGTGGAAAAATCATGGTCACATGATTTACTTGACCACCAAGGAAAAATGTGGACCATTGGATCATACTTGGAGGCCAAGTTTATGAGTAGTATAAATAGGTGATGCCATTAGTTGGCAAACCATCCCAAAATCTCCCATGACATCCCATATCTAAGTGAGTGAGGGTGTGAGATAAAAATAGAGATAGTTTCTCCTTATAAGAGAGTTTGTTGCTACTTTGTAAGAGAGAAAGTTTGTAACTCCTATTTTTATAATGAAGTTCTTCTATCCTTGCCCGTGGTTTTTACCCTAATTTGTTTAGGGGTTTTCCACGTAAAATCACTGTGTCGTTCTTTCTCTTCTTCCTCTTCGTTATTATTGTTATTCTCAATCTATTGTAGCTGCGACCCTGCTCTATTCGATGCAAACAATCATAACACAACAATCCCAGCGTTTGTTTCATGTATAATTTTTTTATAATAAAAGGTGGTGAGATTAGATTCACAATTCACAATCATCCTCCATGTTCCTATTTTTTCTTGCACAGAAGCCATGAATATTTGCAATCTATGGAACAAACAACAAACGACGAACAAAAGTTGTTCAACAGATCGCTCCTCCCCAATTTTGATTTTGATCGTTCAACAAGTCCTTCCCTGATTTCTATTTTTTTCGTTCAACAGATCTGTTCCCCGATGTTGATTCCAACCATTCAACGAGTCTCCTCCCCGATTTTGCTTTTGATTTGTTGCAGAGATACCACCAATTTCATGTAAATGTAACAAGAAAAGTATCCTTCACCTCCCGCCTACATTCTTTTTTATTTTAAGTAGACCAAAGGTTGTCCACGAGAACACACACAAGTGTAAACACATTTAACATGCATCCCTTGGTGTACATATAAGTACACAATATATTCCACAAAATTAACTTCTTTTTTTGCATATTGATCTACATCAACATCAACGTCCAATGGTCACACATTTAATGTAATAAAGAGAGTATCCCCACTGTCGTGTACTCTCTATCCTATAATCTTTATGATTTTATACAGTTTAAAGTGGAGCAAACGCTGTCCACGAGTACGCATACGAGTGTCAGCATGTTTAACATGCATCCATGGGTGTATATATGAGTACACAATGAATTCCAGCAAAATGTATGATTTCAACTATCATGTGTCAGTTACTATGTTATTTATTATTTCTTATAAAATTTTCGTTTAAAAATTTAGTATTCATTTATTACAATGTAGGTAAAAAGATATGTACCAATATGTACATCAAATATGTGTTATTTTTGTTTTGTTTTCGAGATTTCATAATAAAATAATCGTAACAACTTTTTTTATTTTAAAAACAAAAAATATATATATAAGGATTTAAAATTCATTTTTGGGTTGAAAATTTAGATCTTATTTAAATATTTAAATTTTTGTTGGTGGTTAAGAATGAATCTAACATTCATTTTAATAATTCACATCAATTAAAAGTATTTAAGGGTACAATAGTCAACTATAATTTAATAAATTATTTATTTATTTATAGAAAATCAGATTTAGACACTCATTTAAAGTCATTTGAATGGTAGACATTTACTTAATAATTAACTAAACTAGAAGGGGAGCAAATAACATGAAATTATTTACAAGCACATCGACACAGGAGCGTTAGGGGGATTGGTATTACATTTTTAAATATATACAACATACTCTAATCGGGGTGGCAGCAGTTACAACACCAACGATATTCAAGCTAAACAGTATGTCTATATTACAAACAGACCGGAATCGAATGGGTAAGTGGCATAATGGTTTTATTGTTTAGTCGTAAACCAGTTCAACACAAACGTCACAAGTTCGATCCCGAAAATCGGTTCCCAACATGTACTAAAAAAAATAATCGGGGGAGGTTGGCATTATTGAATTATCAAGACAATACTCATAGTCATCAATTCAAACATTCAACCAATGATACTATGCATAAATATATAATATTGGCTGGGAGTACATTGATCGGCACAACATCAAATAGTTTGTTATTATGGGCAGATTACAAACAACAGAGACTAGTCGTGTACATATCACATAGCTGCAATGGTACGTATCGGAATATTGACATAGATTTACGATTTCAAAGGCTTCAATGGTGTCAAAGCTACTGACAAACCTATTTGTTTTTGTTGAAAATCATTGAGACTTCAATGACCGCATGTAAGAGAAGATCAAATATCTTCTCTAAACTAATTTAAAATCCTAACATCTTATTTTATTTTATTTTTTTAAAATGTTGATCCCAAAAAATCTTTGATATTTTTTAAAATTTTGATCCCAACAAATCTCTGATTATCAAACATCTTTTTTTATCGTGTTAACTTTTTAATTTTCACAGATGAGTGTTTATTTTATTTTATTTTTTAAAATTTTGATCCCAAAAAGTCTCTGTTATCAAATATCTTTTTTATTGCGTTAACTTCTTAATTTGCACTAATATTTGGTACCTTTATTTAAAATTAAGTGCAATTAGATTTAAATAAGTGGTTAAGATGGGGTAGAATAGTCTATCAATTTAAAAATAACTAATTAATTAAATCGAAATAATTAAAATAGATATTTATTTAAGTCTAAAAAAGAGTAGACATTTTCTTGATTATGTTCTTAAATTTAGACATTACCTAATTAACCTTAATATAAAACCACGGACCATTAAAATTAAAAGCATGAGTAAAATTAAAAAGAATAATGGGTCAGAATTTTTCTTAACATTTTTTTTTGTTGAAATTCTCTTAACAAATCTTTTATTATTATTACTATATAGAAAATAACATAATAATAATAACAATGATAGAAAATAATTTTATTATTATTACTATATTATTTTCATTATTATTGTCGTTTAGAATAATAACATTTCTTTGAATCAGTTAAATTATCAGTAATTAAGGTTAATAACAATAATAATAACCTTAATTATAATAGTTATAATATAAATTAATAATAACTGTAACTATTTAAATAATATTTATGAATAAATAAATAGATATAGAAATAAATAATTAAAAAAATTCATAACAAAATAAAATTAAAATTCATAAATTATCAATTTATATTATTTATAATATTTTATTAGGATTTCATTCCGGAGTTTCAATATAGCAAACCAAATAACATTTTCTATTCCGGAGTTTCAATTCAACAAACTAAACACCATAATCATAGATTCCAAGGAATCCAATTATGGCACTTGGATTCCAGAGAACTTGAATTGCAATCGGTAAACTAAACAAGGCCTAAATGATTAGAAATGATAAGAACTAATTTTTATATTTTATCATACTACAAGAATTAAATTCTAAATTTTAAAGGCACGAAAATTAAATTTTAATTTTTGAAATTAGAGCAATTAGTCTCTTTCTTCCCACTATTGGAACCAAACTTTTAACTTACCCCCAAAAAAGTTAGCTGAATAAATTTCTAAAAAAAATAGTTTGGTGAATCAAATGGTACACAAGGCTCCACGTAGATACATGCAATGTCGCGCTAAAAACAGTTTCATGATGCAACGCCTCTCGGGTCCACACAACGGTTAATTGATAACTTTTATTTAATGAAATTTTATGTTTTTACTTTTGAAAAAATGTAACAGAATAACATAAAATTCATACTTGTCAACTTAAATAATTGGTAAACTCCAAGTACCGAATTAGTCGATGACACGAGTGGTCAACTGATTCGGTGTTAATTTATTTCTATTTCACAATCACAAATTTTAATTTTTTTTTTTGAGAAACACAAATTTTAATATTAATAACTATAAATATAGTTATTTGATTTGATGTTAATTTATTTCCATTTCACAGTAACAAATTTTATTATGAATAATTATAAATATAAATACTTTAAAATTTATTAGCATGTATAATTATTTTGTGAGAAAATATTTCAATATAATTTTTCTAAATAATATTATTCTTACCGTTTGTTTATAAAAACGACATAACAAAATATGAGTCCAAATAGGCCTCTATTTTTTTTTTCTGAGATAATCTAAATTTTAAATTTTGATATTTTCATTCTTTTTAATATAAAATAACTTATATATTTAAATAAACAAGAAGAAGAGCAGCAACTCAGCCAATGCCATTCAATGACTATGAATCATGTGTTTCAATCCCCACCATTAAATTTTCTAGAATTAAAAAAATAATAATAAAAAAGAAGAAGAGAAATTTTAAATTGAAACACTAGCTTTGAAGAAGATGAAATTGAATTTCATTTGAATGAATCAATACCCGAGGAAGTCCGGCTATTTAAGTGAAAGAATGTGTAGGGAAATAATAGTAAATGTTTACCATTTTTATAAATTTACTAAGAGAATGTCGTTTTTTTTTAAACTTTAAATGAATGTCTAAACAAAAATGAGATAATGGAGAAGATGTCTCATTTTTTAGGAAAATTTGTATAAATGAGTTCCTTTTTTGAACTTATTATCAAAATGGGTTTCCTTTCAAACATTTTGTTGAAATGGGTTCATTTTTTTGTCCTTTTGTGGTAGTTGTCAACTTTTTTTGTCCTTTTGCCATTTTTTTAAAAACACCAATATAAAAGTTATGCCACCTAGATTTCGTTAAACATTAATTTTAACAAAGTATTTCCTTTTACTTTTCAAACCTTTTTTTTTCCTTCTTACAATGGATTATTATTATTATATAATTTTTTTAAATATAATATCATCATTTTTTAAATTTTGCATACAATTTTGTATATATATTTATCAACTATTTTAATTACGTACACTATAAAAATATACTACGCTAAGTTATACAAAAATATTTTTAAATATTTTATATAAAAAATTTATGTTTTCAAATTAATACATTAAAATAATCTTTTAATTTATTAGATAAAAATATTTTTTTAGATCACATTTAAATAATTTGGGAAAGGGAAACCACAAACTTACATTACTTCTCTGAGACGAATGTGTGACCAGCATTGGAGCCATGAGTTGGATGGATGGTGCGGAGCACATTTGGTGGACACATTGATATTAGGTATGTTAGCTTGGTGTGGTTATGATCTTGTAGAGTGAGTTGGCCAACGTGGCGTTTCGTGGTGAGTTGACCCCGAGTGGGTTTGAACTTTTGTGGCTCCCTTGCTAGTTGTGGCCCTATCTGGAGGCAAAGGTTGCCTTGTGTGAGAAGTCCTTGTTGGATCTTAAGGAATCAAGTTGGAGCTGTACACGCCAGTGTACTTTTGTGTAGCTCGTTCCGTGGTGTATGTTCTGGGAACCACGAAAGGTTCGTGTTGAGGAACCAGTGCTCAGTCCTTGAGGTGTTAGGGCTTTAGTTCTTGGCAAAGTGCCCTAACTTTGGTTGTAAGGGTACCGTGCTTGTAGCCGGGTTGTTGCTTAGGCAAGTTATGCTAGTTGGCCCTTGACCTGGGTAAAGGAATTTCTTGTTGATCGATGTTTGGAGTTCAGTTGGAACTGAACAAGGGCGGTGGTAGCAAAATCACGTAGTTCCTGACCGTCATTGCTAAGAGTGTTGTTCGGATCCGTACTCTGGGTAGAAGCTACGATGTGGTCGATGCTTGAGTTGGAGGTTGACACATTCGGTAGCGTTTCTGGTCTTCTTGGTTTTTTGAGGAGTTGGAGCGGGCCAGCATAGTTGAGATGCTGGAGAGAGAGTTGTGCCCGTGTAGCCAGTTGTTTGTTAGACCGATTGACGATAGTGTGTGTTGGAGGGTGATCGGAGGAACCCTAAGTTGTGGAGAGCCTCACCAGAGCTCAGTCAGACCCGGGCAGTGTCCTTCGGTTGAGTTGCTGTAAGCTTGAGGACGGTTGACAAGCTAGTGTTGTTTTAGTACCTCCACGAAGGTTCCGAATCTGTATCAGTTGGTGCTTGGCGTTGACCAAGGTTTGGTTCCCATGTTGTTTTAAGGGATAGCTTGGTTGGAGCAAGCGGGCGTGGCCCTGAGGACTTGCTCTTGTTTGGGAAGTTTCGGGAGTTAACACCTCTTTCGGTGTTTGGGTAAGTACTGCTAGTTCTAAGTTGGTGGATCATTGGAGTTTGAGGAACCCCTAGTTCTTTGGTCGTTGGTTGCACCGTGGGTGCCAGCCCCGAGCCTTACCATTTGAGGTAGCCTTGTTGGTTCGTGTTCTTGCGATTCGCCAGCACCGTGGTTGTCATTATTCGTATGCCCTGAGATGCTCCTCGTGTGGAGTTTCCGGTTGGAAGATGAGTTGGGCCTAAGCTAAAAGGAGGAAGTTTCTGTATAGCTAGTTGGACTTGAGAGTTGCATGTCCTTGGAGGCGAGCTTCGCCCGTTGTAAGCTTGAGTTGAGTTCTGCAGAGCAAGCCTTTCTCGGGCTTTACTCCCAGTTGTTGCGCGTTCGTAGTTGGCATTTAGCTGAGTCAAAGTTGAGTGGGTTGGCATGGTGGTGCCATGGCATTGGTTGGTTAGATCTTTGAGTTGTTATCCTCAAGCTGTTGAGTTGCGGGTAGCCCCGTGTTGTTTTCTTCCTTACTTATCGAGATTGCCATGAGAGGATTGTTGGTTGCCTCCTTGGCTAACGATGTTTCTCTTAGACCAGTTGCTGGTAGGATCGCGTTGGAATGTTGCGGTCGGCCTTTGAGGGGCTCAGTTTTTTGGTTTGGCCGAGTGGAGTTTGTGCCTTGACCTTAGATCGTCGTTTTCTCTTTAAGATGGTTGCTTAAGTGTTGTGAGCGCGTGCTAGTTGGAAAAGTTTTCCTTTGGGATCGGTCGCCAGTTGGTGGTTCAACTGGATTTAGTTAAGGCTGGTAAGGCAAACATTGGAGTTCGTTGGTCTCTTGTGAAGTAAGAGTAGGTTGATCGGTTTTCGGAACAGAGAGGTTCGGTTGGTTGCTTGACATGGTGTAGGGTTGCGATTGTTCGTTAACAACTGTGAGTATTAAGAGGAGTTACGCCGGTGCGTGGCGTAGAGTTTTAGAGCCTGTGACCCGTCCACAGTTTCTTTGAGAGTAGCGTCGTGAGAGGCGTTACGAGTTGGGTCGCGAGGATAAGTGAGCCCTAGGGTTGTGAGACCGTTTGAGAGTTGGTGCGAGTTTGAGGATGTGGCTTATCGACTAGCACTATCGCATCTTTTTCTTCGAAGCTCAGTGTATGTTCAGTTTTGGTTGAGATAGTTTGTGGCAGACTCGATGGCTTTGTGGCTTTGAGCCTTTGGGAACCCAAGGGGGTTTGGATTTCGAAGAAGGTTTAGTGTTGTCTTGACCGGGAGTTTGGTTGGTTAAGGATCAGTGGAGATTTCCTAGAGTTGTTTTCGTCTTAGGACTTTCGAGGACGAAAGTCATAAAAGGAGGGAGTATTGTAATGGCCCAGTTTTCTATTTCGGTTTCCCAGGTGTTTCCGGTTCATTATTCGGATGGGCCGTTAGAGCTGTTTTAACCATTAGAGGTATTTTGGTCTTTTGCTCCTCGGTCAGAGTTTATGGATTTTCAGGACTTCAGGGTCATTCCTGCCTTCGTCGAGGCTTGATTGTTGTTGGTTGTAAGACCCAAGGAGTTTGGGCTAGTTATTTAGAAGTTTGGAAACATTTTGAATAATGGCAAAAATTATTTATAAATTAAGTGTTTCCATTGGGTTTTGAACCCTTGCCCTGGATGGTGAAGTGGAAGCTTGGATTAAATGAGTTTTATTTAGGAGGAAAGTTGTTTCAGCCGGATCTCGAAGGAGGAAGTCTTGGGAAGGGATTTTAGGCCTATTTAAAATAAGAAAAGGAAAGAAATCAAGAAAATCTCATTCCCCCTTGTTTTTGCAAGTCTCTCTCTCTCTCCAAACCCTAGCCGCACCAAGCCATGGAACCGAGCCAAGAAGCCCAGCCAAGCCTCCACACTCCAGCCGCACTGCATCGCCCCAAAGCCGCCAAACCGCTCCGCACTGAGACCACCCAGCCGCCCACCGCCTCCGCGCCAGTGCGCCGCACCACCCAGCCCAAACGCCCAGTCGTCGCACGCCCACAGCGGGGCCGTCGCCTGCAGCGCGACACCTCCACCAGACTAGACGCCACGCCCGTCTCACGCCCTGCATCGCCCGACGCCGCTCATTGCCGCCCAGCCCCGTCGCTCGCGCCGCGCATCGCCCGCGCGCTGCCCCGCAGCCCAGACGCGTCGTCCCCGCGCGCCCGCTCCAGCGCGTCCGCACGCGTCGCCCTTCCTCACCAGCGCCCAGCGGCCCTGTCGCACCAGCAGCGCCCATCCTGCCCCCTGGCTGTCAAGACCGCATGTCTTCTCGGTTGGTATTTCTGAGTCTTTTCTCTTTTGGGGCCTAAGCTGTTGGTTGCTGTTTATTTAATTAGGATGTTTTATTAAATGCTTAGGTTGCTCGGGTTCGCCTAGAAGCTCGAGAGTTGCTTATTGACTTGTGAAAGTTACTTTTCTGCTCGCTTCCAGGTAAGGATTTCTTACCGTGGTTGTGTGGACCCTGCGATGCTATCATGATTGTGCCTTGTATGCTTGGTTGCTGTTATGAGTATGTTAGCTATTGAACAGCTTGTGTTTGAAATTTTGCTAGCATGTTGCTTGTTGTTCATGTCAGTGTCATGCTAGGTTTGTTCTTCCAGCATGTCATGTCTTGTGATTGTATGAAATTTCCAGTGGGTAGGTTACATGTTTTCTCTTGCTTCCATATCGTGTTGTTCTTGTATCCCTGTTATATTCTATTAGGTACATGTTAAAGGTATCCTTATCTTGGCATAACCTTGTCCTATTTTCTCCTGATTAGTTCCATGCTAGGGATAGACAGGTGATGTATAGGGTAGAAGATTGTAGGGGTAACTAGTTTAGGTCTCGCTCGGGTAAGACCCCGATGGACATCCGTATGTGAGTTGGAGGTGTAAGACCCCGATGGGCATCCTAGGTGTGTAAGTCCCCGATGGGCATCACTGAGTTGGAGGTGTAAGACCCCGATGGGCATCCTAGGTGTGTAAGTCCCCGATGGGCATCACTGAGTTGGAGGTGTAAGACCCCGATGGGCATCCTAGGTGTGTAAGTCCCCGATGGGCATCACTGAGTTGGAGGCGTAAGACCCCGATGGGCATCCTAGGTGTGTAAGTCCCCGATGGGCATCACTGAGTTGGAGGTGTACGACCCCGATGGGCATCCTAGGTGTGTAAGTCCCTGATGGGCATCACTGAGTTGGAGGTGTAAGACCCTGATGGGCATCCTAGGTGTGTAAGTCCCCGATGGGCATCACTGAGTCCTAGGTTGTGTAAGACCCCGAAGGGCATCCAGGTGTAGAACCTAGGATAGGTTGTAGATGTAAGCCCTTGAATAGGCTCGCTCTAGGAGTAGCTCATAGCCTAATTCAACCGTTTTGCTCTAAGTCATCGTATTGTTTGCATGTATACTAGGGTGTTAGATGACTGATGTATCGTATTGTACCCCGGTTGGGGACTCTTACTGAGTATGTTTATTCTCACCCTTATTTATGTGGTTTTTCCACCAGGTAACTTGAGACAGCACTTGGATGGCTAGCGGAGGGAGCTGATTGATCATGGGAACTACCGGCACTCTATCGTTTATTGTTTGCATTTATTTATTCAGCATGCAGATGGACAGGAGTCCTAGGGGAATGATGTTAAAGTTGTTTAAACTGTTTTGAATGTTCTTTTATAAATACTGGTTCAGGCTTGTTTTACCTTGTTGGATTTGCTTTAATCAGAATTGTTGGTTATGTTTTAAGTGTTCCCCGTTTCCCTAATGTTTTAAAAAGTTTTAAATATGAGCACTAAACAGCTTGTTGAAATATTTAACTTGCATGCTGAGTGAGGACCTAGGTTTAGGATCGTATTTCAGGTCGGGTCCTTACAGGTTAGTTCAATATTTTTTTTTGGAAAATTGTGCTGAATAGTCTAATTTCACAAAATAATTGCACATCTAGGAAAATTTGAAAATATTTGCATCAATTGTAAAAAGTACAGTATGGTTAATACTCATTACAATAGTTTATGGTATTAGTATAGTATTTTGTATTATTATTATACCGTATAATGAATATTAATCATACCATGTTTGATTATGATTGCTATTTTGTTTTTACCAAATATTGTAAATATTGTTCCAATTTTGTCCATTCCTAAAAAAAACCCTTAAAATATTTGATAAATGTATATAAAAAAAATTGTATAAAACAACATATATAATAACCAGTAGGAAAAAAAAACAAAAAGAAAAAATGTTTGAAAACTCAAAGGAAATATTTTGTTAAAATTAATATTTGATTATGATTTATCAAAAGTTGAATTTCAAGTGGCATAACTTTCATATGGATGTTTTAAAAAAAGTAGACAACTATTACAAAAGGACAAAAAAATGAACCCATTTTAACAAAATATTTGAAAAAGAACTCATTTTAACAAAATATTTGTAAGGGAACCCATTTGATGATAAGTTTCAAAAAAGACCCACCTATACAATTTACCCCATTTTTTACTCTTAAATTATTATTTAAAAAAAGAGAGAGAGAGAGATTATACCAAGAATACTTGGTCAAATCCACAACTACCAACGTCTTTCTTTTTTTAGTAGATTATTTTCTTGTTGTATATCTTGCCTTGAATTATTTCAATCAACAACTAAATATCTAAGGCCCCGTTTGATAACTATTTGGTTTTTTGTTTTTGGTTTCTGAAATTTAAGCGTATTTCAACTCAAATTTCTTACCATATGCCCCATTTTTCCTACAATGTATCAATCATTTCTTAAGAAAGTATGTGAATACTAACTAAATTTCAAAAACAAAAAGAAGCTTTTGGAAGCTACTTTTTTTTTTCCAAATTTTGGTTTTATTTATTAAAATATAGGTAAGATGTAGATATTCAAATAAGAAAAAAAGTTATGGTAAAATAGTTGTTGTAGGCTTAAATTTCAAAAACAAAAAACAAAATGGTTATCAAACATGACTTAAGCTTTCTTATCATGTTGCTTAGTTATACCATATTCATGCCGACCATCAGTTTTTTCCTGTATTCCCCATTACTATTGTTTTTACAGCCTTCAAAGTTGAGAAACTTAAAAAAAAAGCGAAGAAGAAGAAGAAGTTTTGATTGTATAATTTACCCACCTGTTCCAGAGTTTATCGCAGAATTCAACAAAACCAATAATTGAAGTGAAAAATCTGCACGACCGTGCATACTCCCCCGTCAATATTCCAGCTTGTTTACAGAGGCTTAGATGGACCAAAGGTCGTCCACGTGTACTGTCATGAAATTTTTTTAACTTCTCTAAAGGACTGTTTGTTTGACATATTTAGGTAGGAGTTAGTATTAGGAGTTATCAACTCCTCAAAATCTACATCCAAACGAGTTTTTATTAACTCCTCCTCATTTTTACTTTTAAAAATAACTCTTATTTCTAACCATTCATTTTTTTATTATTCATTTATAACTACTCAATCATTTCTAACAACTTATTTTTAATCATTCATTTCAAATCAATCAAATAACTCATTTTTAACCATTCATTTTTAATCATTTCTTTTTTAACTACTAAAAATAACTACTCATTTTTAAATCTACATCCAAACAAGGTTTTGACTCTAACTCCTCTACACAAAAATTACATTCAAACGAGTTTTTGACACAACTCCCAATTTTCAACTACTCAATATAACTCCTCAATATAACTCCTTAACCCAAAAACTACCTAAATATGTCAAACAAACAGCCCCTAAGGGTTAAAGGCCACATAATCGTCAATACCAGCTACGTTTATCATGATTTCATTAAATGAGAATTGTAACAAGAGGAATGTGGTTACAAATGACAAGACAGTGTGTATTGATATTGTTCATGAATTTACAATATCTCAATTTATATCGCTTATCGCTAGAGGACTCGGGTTGGATGAAAATTATAACACTAACGAATACAAAGATATGCAGTAGATGTACAATGGGTTTGTAAATGGGGGTGTACACTAACTGTTGTATTTTGGTTGAAATCACAACAATATGTTCAAGTATGTACATTGCAAACACGCAAAGGGGCCAGTTGTGTTAAGGGTAGGCTCAGTGGTACTAAGCAAAGAATACTTGAGGGAAGCCTTTGGTAAGTTAGCATTGAGAAGGAGCTTCCAATTTAAAATTGTAAAGTCTAGCAAGAAACATTGTATGTTGCATTCACGAGACATGCAACTTGTATGTTCATACATTCGTGTACGTGGTAGTAATTTGTGGGTAATTATGAAGTTCATTGACCGATTGATGTGTTTGTTATTAGTATATGTATGCGTAGAAATTATGTAATCAACTCAAAAGCAAAACAGACTCATCTCAGAACAAGAAATCAGTTTGTAAACATCTTTGTATTCCTTTAGTCTATAAAAGGATTCATAGACAACTCATTTGCTCAACACAAAAATTGCTCACTTGAGAGAAAAAGAGAGTTAAGAGTGATTGTACTTATCTTTGAGTTTTGCTTCAAGAAAGAGCTCCTTTTTCCTTTAGAGGTAGGTCTGTGTACCGAACCACGTACATTTTGTGTATTTTCTTCTTTTCCTTTATCTCCTTCTCCACACATGCATCTCCATTGAACTTCATAGCCATCTTCTTTTCAAAGCTTCCTGCTGTGTAAGAAACCCCAAGAAGACTTAGGCTTATTTTTCCTTTTCTTGGATATTGAAAATAATTTTACTGCTTTTGAAAAGGCAAAAGATAGCTATCAATAGGCATCCTTTCACTCAATATCTATCATGCATTAAAATCAATTTCTCTTCCATTTTCACTTTATTAGACAGTAGCTTTTATTTGCTTTTAAGCCCAACAAAGTGGTGTTAGAGCTTTATTGAATTATTAAGAAAGTAATTCTAGATCTTGGAAAAGTGTAATATGGTAGTTGCAAGGTATGGGATTGAGAAATTTGATGGAACGGGTGATTTTGGTTTATGGAAGGCTAAAATCAAAGCCATTCTTGGACAACAAAAGGCTCACAAAGCCATCCAAGATCCTTCCAAACTACCTACCACATTGACAAAAGATGAAAAAGAAACGATGGAACTTGTTGCTCATGGAACACTGGTTTTGAACCAAGGTGATAGTTGACTGGAGCGTTCTGGGTGCTAGTATATTGTACAGTAATTAATTCGGAGCAAACCTAATGCTAAGTGTGACTCTGAATCACTTACGCGCAAGTATGCGCGGTAGGAATGCAGGAAGTAATAAGTATATAATTTTATCGATCCCACAAAGATTAATGTCCAGAACTAATATTGATCAAGTGAGAGTTGTGTAGAAAAGTAATGCATGGGTTGAGATAGTTAATAAATATGAATGTAATGAGTAGTGAAAAAATAGACAATTGTAGAAAATGTTAAAAGAGTGGAACTAGTTATTGAGTTTCTCACTTCCCTCTACCAAAACTTACTTCCGTACTTCATGATTTACGGCAGAACTTGCTTTCGCTGTGAACTCCGTACTTAACTCGAGGCCACGCGATCAATAGTGAGGTTATACTTAACTCCCTAAATGATGCCAAGACTTGCCATCAACCTATTGTAGCATGTTGGGTCATCATGCAGTTCCTTCTTCTGAACTCACCACAATTTATATACGTGGGTAGCTAATCGACGCAAATGTATAAAATAGTAAATTCAACAGTGTAAAACTCTCTAACCTACACCCCTAACATGCTTCTACTCAAGACTATTCATTCAAGACTTCTATAACGCAGCATAACAATAAACACAAACAAGAAGTTAAGGCCCCGTTTGATAATAATTTGATTTTTTGTTTTTGGTTTATGAAATTTAAACTTATTTCTACTCAAATTTCCTACCATGTGCTCCATCTTTCATACAATGGATCCATATTTTCTTAAGAAAGTAGGTGAATACTAAACAAATTTCAAAAACAAAAACAAGCTTTTGGAAGCTACTTTTTTTTGTTTCCAAATTTTGGTTTTGTTTATTAAAATATAGGTAAGATGTAGATATCCAAATAAGGAAAAATGTATAATGAGGTAGTTGTTGTAGGCTTAAATGTCATAAACAAAAAACGAAAAATAAAATGATTATCAAACGGGATCTAAATCAAACGATTTTATTATGACTATTGAATGTTCAAAACTACAACTACTCCTAAAAAACAATAAAAAATGGAATTGGCTCGGTTGTGAAGTGCACAATCCCCTTGTCATCGGCTCCTACAAACACCACTAGTTGCTTCTCGCATCGATTGGCTTCTGGCGATCCGACCAGCTCACCTAACCTCGACTTCCTTCTTGCAATTTATAGAGTTGATTTACTTGGTCAACAAGCCTAGGTGAGCTGGAAAATTCTTATTAATGTAGGATCTCTTGATTTCCACTGGAATTTATTTGATTGACACCAATTTAATTGCTTGATTGAGCCTACCTTTTTAGCGTAATTTCACATAAACTGTGAACTGCGCTTATGATGTTTTTTTATGAATGCATGTTGATTTCCATGGTTTATATTCACAATTTCCTACCAATGCTCAGTTATTTCCTTTAATCCTAAGAATAATGCAAACTATTGCAACTTAAAGTATGCTTTTATTTGAGAGCTATCAATAGTGTTCTAAGAGAAGTAGTTGATGAAGAAACAACCTATGCTATGTGGAATAAGTTTAATAAGCCTTTTGAGTTGAAAGATCTTTCCAACATATTGTATCTTAGGGAAAGATTTTTAACATATAAGATGAATCCTTGAAGTTCTTTACAAGAAAACCTGAACAACTTCAAGAAATTAACTTTAGAATTTAAGAATTAAGGTGAAAAGATTGGAGATGCAATGAAGCTCATGTCTAATTGAATTCACTTCCAGAGGCATACAAAGAAGTAAAAAATGTATTGAAGTATGGAAGGGATACCGTCACTACAGATGCGATTATTACTACTCTAAGAACAAAAGAGGTTGAATTGCAAGATCAGAAAAAGGATCATCCAATAACAGAAGGCCTTTTCATAAAAGGCAAACACAAAAAATAGAACAAGGAAGGGAAGCAACAAAAAAAAAAAATGAAGAAACTAAAGGTAAATCTAAGATTAGGTGCAACTATTGTAAGAAAGATGGACACTTAATCAAAGATTGCTATTTTCTCAAGAGAAAGAATAAAAGGTAAAAATGAAAGCCTATTGAAGTTCAAGTTAGAGAAAACTCCAATACTTTCTCAAATGCATATGTGGCAACTTTAAGTGATTTTGCAAACCAGGTCAACCCCTTAGAGAAGCAAGATTGGGTGCTTGATTCTGGATGTTCTTTCCACATGACTCCAGAAAAATGTTGGTTCGAATCCTATAAAGATCATGATGGAGGTTTGGTCTATATGAGAAATAATAATGTCTGCAAAGTTGTAGGCATTGGACAAGCTTTTCTAAAATTCCAAGATGGATTTGCTTTACTACTTGATAGTGTGAGATACATGCCTAACCTAAAGAGGAATTTCATATCCTTAGGCATACTAGACTCAAGTGGTTATGCATATAAAGGAAAAGAAGGCACTTTTGAAATTCAAAAGAATTTTAAAACAATACTTGTGGTAATCAAAGTCAATGGACTTTTCATTGTCAAAGATGTTCAGATAGGCCAATCTGCTTTGACAATAACTCATCCCATTTATAGACCAAATGTTGGATAGACTTGTTGGACAATAGTACTATTGTTTTCTGAATGGCTATTCTGGATACAATCAGATTACTATAGACCCAGCAGATCAAGAAAAGACCATGTGTTACCTATCCATTTGAAATATTTACGTTTAGGAGAATGTCGTTTGGAATATGTAATGCGTTAGCAACATTCCAAAGATGCATGTTGGAAATTTTTTCTGACATGATAGAGCAAAGCATGGACGTTTTTATGGATGATTTTACGGTAACAAAAAAAAACATTTGAAGCATGTTTGAGTAACCTCAGTAGAGTGCTGAAACGTTGTGAAGAGACAAACCTAGTACTAAACTAGGAAAAATGCCATTTTATGATGACAGAAGGGATAGTTCTTGGACATAAAACTTCAAATATCAGAATGGCAGTTGACAAAGCCAAGGTAGAGGTTATTGAAAAATTGGAGCACCCCTCAAATGTAAAAGGTATCAGAAGTGTTTTAGGACATGCAGGTTTTTATAGGAGATTTATTAGAGATTTTTCAAAAATATCAAGACCATTATGTGAGTTGCTTGAGAAAGATCGAGTGTTCAAGTTTGACGATGCTTGCAAGGAGGCATTTAATTTGTTGAAGACAACATTAATATCTGCACTTATACTGTGTACACCAAATTGGGATAAATCTTTTAAGATTATGTGTGATGTTAATGATTATGCAGTAGGAGCAATGCTAGGGCAGAAGTGAGATAAATTAATTCACCCAATTTATTACGCTAGCAGGATGCTGAATGATGCTCAGCGCAACTACAAAACTACAGAGAAAGAATTGTTAGCAGTAGTGTTTGCCTTAGATAAATTCAGAGCATATTTGATAGGATCAAAGGTGAATGTTTACACACACCACACAACTATCAAATATTTTTTTTAAGAAGCCTAATGCAAAGCCTAGATTGATACGATGGGTGTTACTACTTCAAGAGTTTGACATTGAGATTTTGGATAAGAAAGGAAGTGAAAATGTTATTGCAAACCATCTTTCTCGGATAGATAATTCTAAAGCACAGTTTGAGGAAATAGATATCAAGGAATCTTTTCCTGATGGGCAATTGTTTGTGCTAGAGCAAAATAGAATAGAACCTTGGTTTGCGGACTTAGAAAATTTAAAGGTAAGTGGATTAATGCATGTGGGCCAGAATTATTAGTTGGGGAAAAGATTTGTGCATGAAGCAAAAGCATATTATTAGGATGAACGATATCTATATAGTGAATGTGCTAATAATATCATCTAGAGATGTGTTGATGAAAAAGAAGCTCAGGAGATTCTACTAGAATGTCATGCTGCAGCTTATGAAAGACACTTTTGAGGAGCAAATACAGTAGCTAAAGTGCTTCAGGTGGGTTATTACTGGCCAAACCTTTTTAAGGATGCTTAAAAATTCGTAAAGACTTGTAAAAATTGTCAAAAGATAGAAAACATTGGAAATCGTGATGAGATGCCCCTCAAATATACTCTAGAAATAAATTTATTTGATGTTTGGAGGATAGATTTTATGGGGCCATTTTTCCAAGGGGCAGCCCAACAGTTGAGGCTAAGGACTTCAAGACATGCTTCTTTGAAAGATCACTGGTTCGAGGCCGTTGGAAAGTGCTTAAACTAGAATACCCTTCAAAGTATCCCGGTGCCACAGTCTAGGGAAGGGCTAGTGGTGCCCCAGGTATAGGAGAGCGAAGCTCCGATTTTCCGATTTAAAAAAAAAAATCTAATGAGAATGAATATATCCTGGTTGTAGTGGATTATGTTAGCAATTGGATAATGGCTTTAGCGTGTGCTAAGAATGATGCAGCTACGATTATTCAATTTTTGCGAAAGTGAATTTTTACCAAATTTGGAACACGAAGAGCGCTTATTAGTGACAAGGGTACCCATTTTATGAATAGAGCATTAGAAGCTGTGTTGCAAAAATATATCATAAGACATAAAGTTGCTACGACATATCATCCGCAAACAAACAGTCAAGCTGAAGTATCAAATCGAGAAATAAAAAAGATTCTTGAGAAAGTGGTAAAACCAGACAGGAAAGATTGGTCGAACAAACTTGAAGATGCATTATGGGTATACATAACAGATTTTAAGATACCCTTAGGTATGTCCCCATTTCGTCTTGTGTATGGAAAAACCTATCATTTACCCTTGGAACTAGAACATAAAGAACATTGGGCTACTAAAGAGTTGAATTGCAATTCTAAAAATATTGGTCCAGCAAGAAAGCTACAAATTTTAGAGTTGGAGGAGTTCAAATAGTTTTCTTATGAGAATGAAAAAAATTATAAAGAGAAAACTAAGAGATGACATGATGAGAGGATTAGACCAAATCAATTTGTTGTGGGACTAAAAGTGCTATTATACAATTCTAGACTCAAATTGTTTTAAGAGAAATTAAAATCCAAGTGGTCTGGCACTTTTCAAGTGATTTAAGTACATGATCATGGAGCTATTTTGCTGAGAAATGACAAGGATAACAGTGAATTTTTAGTAAATGGACACAGAGTAAAGCATTTTTATGAAGAAGAGTTCAGACAAGTGGATTCTTCCCAACCATTGCAGAACACGTAAAGTAAGTGGCAAAAAGCGAGAGCAAAGGTATGCAAGGAATTCTTATTCAATTAATGTTCCTCCACACCAGGTTAGTGAATTTTGTTTTCCCCTTACTCTTCATTTAGAGAATTCTCCATGATCTTAAGTTGCATAAAAATTTGAATTTTGATTTGTTTTTAAAATTTGTGTTATTATGTTTTGTGTGTTTTATTTTTTTTATATTTTTGTGTAATACAAGAATTCTGTTAAAATTTTTGCTAGAGCATTATTTGAGACCTCTCATTCTCTGATAAGAAGATTAATAGTCCTGACAGAAGCTTGATGTAGAAGATTCAAAATTTTGAAATTAAAACGCGTGGAAGAGAAGATAGTGCCACGTGTTAAAGCAGAAAAGTTGAAATCTTTGAAAAGGAAAAATCTTTATAAAGTTACATTTCTACCCCCTACATGAACGTAAATTGCGAAAAAGCCACAACTTTTTGAATTCCTTAAATAGGCATTTCTACGTCTGAAGAGTGAGAGTTTTTTCTGGAAACCCTAAAAAAATTCGAACTGATTTGAGTTGTTGAAAGAGTTGCCGTATTTTTTTATTTCTCTCTACCCCTAAAAGTTACAAATACAAATGGTGAAGTCGCGATGAGAAATAGCTCAACCAAGAACAATAAAGGCAAAGCGTGAAAATAAGGTAAAGCAAAAGATGGAACTACCGGAGCAAACTCAAGTAGAAAAAGAAGAGCCTCTTCCTAAACATCAGAAATCAAAAGCCGCTGTGGCTAATCCAAAGAAGACAGACAAGCAAGAAGAGCCAGTCAAACTAAAATCCATGACTACGTTGGTGAGAAAAAAAAGCCCAATCCTCGCCAGAAGAAAGCCCTTATTGCTGATTAAAAAGAAAGGTCCCTCGAGTCCAGGTATTGTGTTGATAGAAAAAATTGTGAAAGAACAATCGGATGTTGAAGAAAATAAAGCTGACGAGGTAGATAAAGAGACTGACTACAAATATAATCTACTGATGAAAGAAGGGAAGATGTGAAAGCATTGACGCAAGATCAAGAAAAAGAAGAGAGGGAAAAGGGTGAATTCCTGAAAAAAGACAAAATAATAAAATAAGCAGGAAGTTTGAAGGTTTAAAGGTTTTTGTTTGAAGATGGGAGCTAACGAACTCCATCTTAAAAGGAAGTTGGGAAAAGCTTTAAATGTTTTTTTTTTTGTGGAAATATATGTGATTGTTGAACCTTGTTTCAATAGGTCAATAAGCCATCCATTAAATAGAGAAAACGAAATTTTTTCTAGGAATCAAGGCCCATGCTAGCACAAATATGATTGGCCTTAGAAAATTTGTTTAGGGTAGATGAACACGCAAGCAATTTAATAAAGAAAATCAATCCAAGCCTTAAACCTTTTTTCTGCAAACTTCAAGTTTGGGGGAAGTGTGTTTTTCATTGGGACAATGAAAAGTCCAAGTTTGGGGGGTAGATGTTACGAAAGCAATTATGAGTTTGTCCAAGAAAAATGCTTAAAGAGTGATTTAGCAAGTAAAAAGAAAAACATGGATAGTTGTCATATTGTTGAAGTAAAAGGTGAGAAAATTCAAAAGCCTACACTGGAGGTTTTAAATTTTGTTTCCTAAAAGAATTGAGTGTTGCGAAGTGAATCAAAGGGCTAAAATGGCGGCCTAGGTTTTCATGGGATTTTTCCGCTATTATTGCTCGAGCGATCACTGATCCTATGAATGTTGAACATTGATACTTGAGAAATGATTAATGACAGTAAGAAAATGTAAGTGAAGAATCCCATGGAAGCGGTAAAAGAAGAGTATTCCTTCGGCAAGGACAAAAGCAAAGGAGAAGGGAGTAAGAAAAATATTTAAGCAAGTGATTATTTTCTTATTAGAGAGTAGAAGCTACCAGAACTCAAAGGTAAAATTTATAGGTTTAAAATATTTGTGAGAGTTGTGAGCTGGAGAGGAATAGTAAAATGGGAAGTTTTGAACTTTAAAGCATTGCTTCAGCATTGTTTAGCTATAAAATTCTCTCTGTTTGGAAATATGATTGACTTGCATTGCAGGATGTTATTTGCTGCAGTATAAATGAAAAGGTTTGTTCCTCTGAAAACAGGGAAAAAGATATCCGAAAAGAAAGAGTTCTCAATTGAAAATTGAGTAATTGCTCAAGGATGAGCCATAATTCAAGTTTGAGGGTGTGATAACTCACAAGTATTGAGAGTATTTGCTGCCTTATTGAGAATATTTTGAGTAAAATTCCTAATTATTATATGAATGGAGAGAAATTATGATTAGATTTGGAAATGTGTTAGCAATTAGTTCAGTTCTACAGTTTTCTGAATAGAACAGATGTTCAAGGGATTTTGTAGCATTTATGCATGAATGTGTGGAATAATAGAATGATAAGTGCAAAATTTTGATTACCTTTAATTGCTACATCATTTAGGACTGCAGAGTGTTGTTGAGCTAAAGCATTATTTGGAAATAAAGTTGAAGGAAACAGAAATGGCGTGACTATTCTGGAAAGGACACATGTCGTACATCTACAAAGGGTGATGATTACAATGTTGGAGCATCTCAATCTCAACCGTTGATCATTTAGGAGGGAGCAATTGGGAAGAGTATTGAAGTTGGAGCGTATTTGAATTCAAGGAGCTTTTTCTTCATTATCTCGAATTTTTCAGTTTGAGTTTTTTAGAGTATTTTTACTTTTAAGCTAATTTTCAGTTCTAGAGTAGTTGCTGCTTTCGATTATTTTTGTTCAAGCTACGCTAGAGTTCATTGTTGATTTAGTTCAGATTTGAAGTTTAGTTGATTCGAGAAGCATCGCGAAGCAGAGTAGAGGATTTAGATTTGGAGCATTCTTCATTTTGAAGATTGCAACATGCTTTCTCTTCTCTATGCTTTCTGATCTTTGTTTAATTGAATTATGCAATTTGTTGAACTGTTGTTAGTTGATTTTCGCACTTCTGCAGTGTTTATACGATGAGTGATTACTCTGTGTTTTGAGATTGCTGTTATTTTGATTATTAATAAGAGTAGTTGAGTTTCTAATTGAAAGAATTACGTAAGTAAGAGTGAAAATGCATTTGTGTTGAGTAGGAAGATGTTGAATTATGCATTCATGCTTTTTTAATTCCAAGTATGTTTCGTCTGATAAATCATTCATACTTTCTTTGTTTCGATTTCGAGAGGAGCGTGACAGAGTGAACTTGCTTTGAATCACATTAGGTTTGTTTAAGTTTCTTGCAATTTAAAGATTTGTTAGAGATAAGGATTTTACTAATGTTATTGACTCTGATTATAATTGAATGTTGTAACCTTGAGAGAGAGCAGAGTGAGAGTAATCAAGAATTCATTTCTTACCAGTAAAACTTAATGTTGAAGCAATTTCCTTTGGAAATGCCTAATTCATTCCAATACTTGAATTTGACTGCTTATTCCATTTTAATTCATGTACGTTACTTTACTTTTATTGCATTATCACTAAAGCATTTTATATCATCCTTTGGTTTAGCAAATTCATTAGTTAATCACTTCATAACACAATTTCACCTCCACATATTCGTATTTTGAGAGGAAGTTAAAAATTATCACCAAATCCATGGGGAGATGACCTTGATAAATTAAAACTTACTACAATAGTGATTATGTGCGCTTGCATATATTTGCTCAA
Source organism: Sicyos edulis (assembly GCA_036507275.1). NCBI lineage: Eukaryota > Viridiplantae > Streptophyta > Magnoliopsida > Cucurbitales > Cucurbitaceae > Sicyos > Sicyos edulis. The sequence continues at coordinate 32,127,594 of CM071846.1, read as the reverse complement.
GAGAAATTAAGTATTGAATTGAATTATTGTTAAAGCATTTCTTGAGTGAAATTCGATCGCATTGCTTAGACACGAACAACGGTCAACACTTACTATTAGAATTAAACCCTAATTTAATATGCTTTGATTATATCTTCCTAAATCTTCCTTATGCGTCGACAATCCCACTTTTCCTTAGCGTCACCTTACTAAAATTTAGTTCATAATGCAAGAAAATGGCAAAGAAATAACTAGAGAAGAATAAAACATGACAAATGACATAGTGCTAACTTGCAAAAATGATTCAGATAAATAGAAGTAATGATAGAATTATAATAAGAATACTACAAGTAAAAACTACTAATCGGCAACTGGTATCAAACTTCGTGGTTGCAATACTTTGTCTCCTTAATTCTGCGCACACTTCGTCGTGCAAATTTCTACACCTTCTTCTCCTTTTATATCCTCCTTCTCAGGTTTTGAATTGATGACTTGAGACGAGAATTAGGATTTTAGCTTGAGCGGAAAGTTTCCTCTTTGTTTGGATCTTCAATGATTATTCGACGGCTTTTGGAAAGAATCCCAGATTTATCGTGGTTTACTCTTTCGACGATCTGACTGTGATTCTGCATTTTTTTTCTTTTGATTCTTCCCTTTTAATCGCTTTTGATAATTCGTATTTCATCGATACGCTTTGCTGCATTTCCATTCCTCGTTTCGCTTTCCTAAAAATTTGCTTATTAGTGCGCGGCTATTCTTAAGCATTAGTCTTTTACACCTTAACTTATTATTTTTAACTATTTTTGCTCTAGATTTCATAAATGAATTAATACAATGATTCTAAAACATGCTAAGTATTAATTCTATTTGAGAATTATCAAACCCTCAAATTTGAATCATTGCTCGTCCCGGGTGGTGCTATTATTGGTGTAAAAACTGTTATAAGTGAAATATTTATCATAATAGCATGTTTGCCTCTCGCTTAAAAAGACCTTTTTTTAAAAATCAAATTGATTGTGATTAATCATATTATGAACTTGATCACATAGGATCTTCCATTGTTAGAATACTTCCTCCTTTGTTTCGTTTCTTCTCCTAATTAGCATAGTAAACTAGGCAATCCTTAGTGTAGAAGTGTAAGAGACCGACCCGAAAGGGGGCACTAAATGGGCCCTTACCCCAATGCATGCATTCAAAGTAAAGGACATTAAACAGACATGATTTCGGATTCCAATTAAAACAAAACATTCAAAATAACCCCTTTAAAAACTAGACAATTTCCCTGGAACCTGTTCCTGTTTCTAAGCACCTGTTCCAAGATAAATATATTTCCAAAGTTTACTCTGATCAGAGATTTACTAAAAACCATTCAAAACCTGTTCAGATACAAAATGCTGGAATCCACAAAACATTTACAAAACATCCTAGGGCTCCGTGCCCGGCTACATGCATTCAGGGGAAACAAAACATAAAGAGTCATAATACAAAAATCGAGTTGGAAGACTGGGCCCCATGATCACGGCTCCTCCTTCACCATTCTGTCTCGCAACGCAACTTGTTACTGTGGAAAAACCACAATAATAAGGGTGAGTAACGAATTACTCAGTAAGAATCCCCAACCGGGGTACAATACGATATACATGGTCATCTCGATGAGCGTATGCAAGCTATGAATATAAACACAGAATAGAGCACATAGCTTAGCCCACACTTGGGCCTCGGATGCCAATTTAGGGTCTTAGTCCGGAATAATATCACCACACAAGTCGCCCCTATACGAGAAACAAGTCCCGGCCTCACCGTCTCATCGTCGACGAAAGGTACATCGCTCAAGATCCCGATGAGCTCTCGGTCGGTGTTGTAATGAGCGTAAGCATGTACCGCGCGCTGCTCCGCAGACTATGGGGGTGCCGGGTCCAGAGGCAAGCTGCCCATGTCCGATCCACCACGCCTAACTAAATCTCTCGGATCGGTGTCACCGACATAGGGTGTGAGACACGGACACGTAAACTATGTCGGCTGAACCACCGCTTTGAGGCTAAGAAGCGGGTCGTGGTAGGCTTACACCAGAAGCCGCCCTTACCTTAATAGGTGGCAATCGGGGGCTACCGCCAAACATGCCGAGGACATGCTTTTGCGCAGGGACGAGGCAATGCCAAGTCATCATCCCGACCGTTGGGGCATTTAATGATCTACCACCTCACCCAAGATTGCGGGGCCTACCACCGCTTGGTTAGCTAATCCTCACGGGGTCCAGGGCTCGAGCACTTCGTCTCGGCGTCCCCGCCATGGATGCAAGGTACTTTATGCATCGGGCCCGGGATGATGCTATCTACCGCAACTCTAACCCGCCTAGCAATCGGCAAACAATTCCATAAAATCCAATACGTGCTCAATAAGAATACAAAGAGCCTAGCATGATACTACGAAGCAAAAGAACAGATACGAGCATGCGTAAAGGAACAACCTAGCATGGATTAACATGAGAATAAATCAGGAAGATCATGCTAACCGGGAATTCCAGAAACGAGCACCTATTACTAAATATGTCAATAAACACAAACAAGCAATCAATCAGCAATCACATATAATATCGCAGGGTCCACACAACTCCGGTAAGAAATCCTTACCTTGGTTGGGGACGATTTGACACGAAAACCTAAATGGCGAACGAACCCGAACTAGCTACCGAGAACCTATCAATCACAACAAAAATCACACAATAGGCCTAAATATAATAAGATAAACAAGGCTCGGCTCGGGGAGCAACTCACGAGGCGCGGCGAACGCATTTAACGAGCCGATTGCACGAAGGCGGCAAAGAACGGGGTGGTTTGGCGCGTGGCAGGGGCGCAGCTACGACGCGCGGCGCGTGAGCGATCTGGCGCGCGCGAGGGCGCGGCGAAGCGAGCGCACGAGCTGGGACGGCGCGCGGCGTGACACGGAGCTGGGCGAGGCGCGCGCGCGGGCGCGAGGCGATGCGTGGCGTGGCTCGGCGGAGCGCTCTGTTTCTGCGCGCGAACATGGGCGATGGAGAAATCCCGAAATCGAGCGATCCGAGAGGATTTGACGAGCGATTCGTTGATGGAGAACTCCCCTACACTAGCTGCACAAAACCCATACCTCAAATCACCTCGACTCGGCCGGAAATGGCACAACCCGAAACAGGGGAGAAGAAAACGAATTTTGAAGGAGAAGAAGAAGAAGAAGATGTACCTGCTGCTCGGGGGAAAAGAATGGGCTTCGAATTGGAGAAGAGGAGCTCGGAATTGACCGGTCGACAAGGGAGAAATCGCGAGGGAGATTCGCTGGTCGGTCGGAGAAGAGTCGCGAAGAAGAAGAAGAGAAATGGGGAAGGAACTCGGGCGATTTTTGGCTTTTAAATAAAACGCACGAAGACACGCTTATATACAAGATCGCGCGCAAAGATTAACAAACATGCCTAGTGGCTCGGCTGGCAGCGACCCTTGCCTAGCTTGCAGCGCGTCCTTGGCTCGAATCTCACTCGACGCGCTATTTAATTCCCTATTTATTTTTACCTTTTTCCAGCCCAAATGTCTTCACCAAAATTCCCGATCCCATTCAAATCGACTCATAATTTTTCCGGCAATTTAGCAAATACAAAACCGGCCCTGTCGGCCCGACCAAATTACCAAAATGCCCCTGAGCGACCTGGGAAGACCGGGATGAGATTTCCGGGCCGTTACAAGAAGCGTACGACTCAGAATTTCTTCACTCAATCCTTGGATAGCTTAGTTTTCTTTAGTTGCTTTATTTACTTTCTTTTTATTTTCTCTCTTATTCCCCCTTTTAGCAACTTAGAATCCTTTGTGGCGCTTTCCTTTGTTTCTTTCCACATGTTGCAGCATAATGTTTTGGGAAACCTTAATCATAGAAATGGTTGAGTACAATAGATTGATTAATGGGCAATAATCATAGTGAGGAACAATCTGTCAGTCACGATAGGGAGGATTTTGAAGCGAATCTGAATCTTTGGAAAATTTTGAAAACTAAAGAGGAAAGGAAGATTTTGTATCAAAGTTGTAAGATGTGGTAAGACATGCTAGAGTTGAGCTTAAAAGGATAAAACTGATTTTAAAGAACAAAAATGCTAATAGGTAGACCATGCATTACTCGGGACGAACAATGATTCAAGTTTGGGGGTTTGATAGCTCTCAAATATAGCATAATTTAGACTAATCTATTATGCATTTTTCTAAGGTTCGGGGGGAATAATTGAATAATTAAGGACAAATTGTGATTAAAACGGTAAAAAGTTTCACGCATCCATTACTCAGTATAAGAAGGGCAAACATTGCGTTTTAAGTAAAATAATGAATGAATTGTGCTAATAAATGTTATACAATGCAGGATTGTGGAACTAGGATGCTGGTGAATGAACTCGATGCGTACAACAAAAATGTAAAAAACAACATAATGCATTCAAGAAACAAGTTGAAAAAAATCTTCCAATTGGCCAATCGGCATGTAGGGGACGACTGTCGATTAGCTCTTGCAGGCGTTCATTAATTGTAGTGTTAATCGTAGGATTAACGACTCTTAATCTCCGCCCGTTTTTTGCCCTTCCGTCATAATTATGGCGATTCGATTCAATTTGATTTCGAATTTAAATTTAAAATTCCAAACAAAATCCGTTTACCCGTGTAACCAATCTGTATATTAAAAATCAAATAAAATTCCTATTCTACGAAGCAAATAAAAATTGAAAATTTTAAACTAACATGCAAAATCCCAAATAATAAAGTTCAGGCTTCGTAATTAAGTAAATTGAAAAAATTTAAACTAACATGCTTAGAACATCAACTAAATGTACCGATATGCCCTTACTCCAAGCACGCGCCTCCTTGCTTATTCTTTAGCCAGTGTCCATGAAGATATCATGCGCTAAACATCTTCATTCCAATAGTTCTTCGACCTCTGGCCGTTTACAACAAATTCATTTCCATTTTTCTCATTCTGAATCCAAATTGCTTCTCCTAGTTTGACCTGTGTAATGCGGAATGGCCTAGGACACTTGGATTTGAGATTTCCAGGAAATAATTAGAGCCGTGAGTTAAACAAAAGAACTTCTTGACCTACCTCAAACTCTTTAGACATTAATTTGTGATCATGCCACTTCTTAGTCTTCTCCTTATACATTTTCGCATTCTCATATGTGAAACGTCGGTGCTCTTTCAAGTCTAACAGTTGTAGCATTCACGCAGATCAAAACGAAAAAATCATTTATTTGAACCCAACCTAACCCAAATAAATTGATAATCCAACTCAACCCGTCAAATTTGTTTGGATTGATTCGGGTTATTCGAGTTGTATAGTTTTTTAACACTCTTACTCAATACAATTTACAACCCAAAATACATAAAAGTCCATACGAAAATATCAAACATAATTACATATTTCAACTAGATTTTGCAAGCATTGCCCCCAAGCCTTCATTGGGCAGTTTTCGAATACCCCAATTGAATAATCGTTGAGCATTATAGTTCAAGACATTTCAGCATTAAATTTAATTCTCATGCTTACAACAAATTTTAATACAAAATTATACTGGGAAAAAGATATTTATGTTGATGATCCACTTTGTGACAGGATTTCATCATCTTTTATAAAACTGTGAGTTGCTTCAATCATTTTCAGTTAATTTTTAGAATAGAATGCTAATCTAATAATCTGCTAGTTTGGTTGATAATTACCTTTCACTTGTCCTTCAAGTTTTTAACTTAACAACACACATTTTCTTAAATGAGAAGACTTAAACAAACATATATGGTGTCGAAGATTCGGGAATTGAATAAAAACATTTTATTCATAAAAAATATGTAATATGATTTAATGTTTAAACTTGAGGATAAGGCTATCGAATGAGTCAGTGTCGCAATGGTTTCATTGTTTGATACTAAACTTCTTTAGAATCATGGTCACAAATTCAATTATAAAAATCAGTTGAAAACTTATCTTCGGATATAGTAGAACAAACCTCTAATTTTTCAGTTTCATTTTTTTTTATTAAAAACTATATATGGGTTTTTTTTGGTTAAGGGGATTATTTTTTCATTTCAAAAGTTAGGGCAAAAGAAAGGCGCAGATTTAAATAAGGACGGCAAGAGCGGCGTGGATGAACCTAACACCCAACCATTACCCAACCCAATTCCCAAAAAACAATTAATTTCCCCATTTCATTTTTTTTTTGCCAACCCATCACCTAAACATGAATTTGTAGCAATAAATGGAAATTAATGGATCCACCTACAGACGACATACAGTCACAGATTCTCTCTCTCTCACGCATCAACTTGGTCAAAATGTGGAGCCAAATGTGAAAGTTATTCAAGGCTCCGTCATGGTTTGAACTCCGTTGAATTCAACCGAACAGCGGAACTGGTTACCAACGCCACCTACCGCGCAATGTTGCAATTTTGTTCTTTCTTCTTTTTAACCATTTGGGTCTCATTTCTCGTTGAGGAGTTCCAGATTTTGCGAGTTCAAATGTGGGGTTTGCTGTGAACTGCGAATGGGGGCGATACCACGTGCAGGTTTACAATAAAGGAGTTCACAGTGAGCGACCCCACTTAACCCAAACTCCCAACCTACCTCCTCTGCTTGCTCTTTTAAGTTTCAAACATGTTGCACAAATGCCCATTTGATGTTTTTGTTTTTTGTTTTCTTGTGTTTTTGCAGTTTTTGATTCGTGATGAACTAATGCTTTGAAGTTACCAATCCGCGAGTTGAGCTAATTTCATCTACTCTTTTCTCGTAGATTTTGGGTTCTATATCTCTTCTCCAAGGTTTGTGACTTCCTTTTGTTTGCCTTTTTTTTAGTTTTACCTTTATGGGTTCCTTCGTTTGTGTTATTCTAGCTCATTTTTGTGCAACTATTTAGGTTTGTGTCAGATCAGTCCATCGGTAGCTTATTTTTCCCAAGTGGGAATTTGTTAATTTGGATATGGGAATCTATATGCTTCTTTTAGCTTGATTTAGAGTGTAACTTTTGTTTATGATTTACTTCACTAGCGATTTATGGATTATTTTGGATTTCACGAGGTGGGAATCATCCTCTAACAAGTTGATGGCAGAGGAAAAGTTTTAGATGCCATGCACCTGTAAAATTCCTGTCTTGTCTAGCGTCCCTAAAATCATACGCAATCTTGATGTGGTTTGATTCTTTTGTTAGGTCCATTGATGTTTAAATATGGCATACAGTATAGCTCCAGCTACTACCGTGTGTTGCTCTTTGCATAGAAAAACTCATTTAAAAAGGCTTTCCCTTGAAGCCTGCATGATAAGTAAATTGATAGTTTTACTTGAATTGAAGCTTTTGTCTATTGTTGCTGAACTTGTGAAATAGCCCTGTACTCGTTATTAAGTCAGCATTTCAGCTGACTTTTTAGTTTATATCACTGCAGCATGTCAGAAGCCCTGAGGAAATCAAATGTTATCAATTTTGGGCGTGGTAATGTGTACTGGAGTGGGGCAATACCCATCAAGAATGCAACTGCAGCTCCTGAAGTTGACGAGTTCTGCCGATCCCTCGGTGGGAAGAAGCCAATCCATAGTATTTTAATTGCAAACAATGGAATGGCTGCAGTTAAATTTATCCGTAGTATTAGAACATGGGCTTATGAAACATTTGGGAGTGAAAAAGCCATCTTGCTGGTGGCTATGGCTACGCCAGAGGATATGCGGATCAATGCAGAGCATATCAGAATTGCAGATCAGTTTGTGGAGGTTCCTGGTGGAACCAACAACAATAACTATGCTAACGTGCAGCTTATTGTTGAGGTACTTGATCTTTCCAATCATATTTGTATTATTTTCTCCTAGTCCTAGTTGTCGGCCTCATTTCATAAATGGGATTTCCTTGGAAAGGAAGCAAGAAAGTTACTTTCCTTCTTTTGATCATCAAAGTCGTACAGGAAAATCTTGAACGTTTTGGATAATATTAAAATGACCAAAAGAAATAGTCTATTTCCCTAAACTTTAAAACTACTGAAGTGGAACTTTGGTATTTCAAAGGTTAAGCAATTTTACCAGTGTATTTTAAGTCCTAAAAACATGGACAAAATTTGTTGATGATGATGGTCCCACACTCCTTGCAAGAATCTTGGTATCTTCTTGCTCTCAGCATTTGTTTTTTTCAATAAATTTTTTCAGTATTTTTTTTCTTCTGCCACATAACTATTTATAATATTATTAAATTGGCTCATCATATAGTTGGCAGAGATAACTCATGTTGATGCAGTTTGGCCTGGATGGGGCCATGCGTCTGAGAATCCTGAGCTACCAGATGCACTGAGTGCAAAAGGAATCATATTTCTTGGGCCTCCATCAATATCTATGGCAGCATTGGGTGATAAAATTGGTTCATCATTAATTGCTCAGGCAGCAGACGTACCCACCCTTCCATGGAGCGGTTCTCATGTAAGTTCATTTTATTTTCTGTCTGACCATATCATCCACTCGATGATCCACATTCTTCAATATATTATTTATTTGTGTCTAGGTGAAAATTCCACCCGATAGCTGCTTAGTTACCATCCCAGATGATGTGTACAGGGAAGCATGTGTTTACACAACAGAAGAGGCTATTGCAAGTTGTCATGTTGTAGGTTACCCTGCCATGATTAAGGCATCTTGGGGTGGAGGCGGTAAAGGCATAAGAAAGGTTAGCATAATAGTGTTTTTGGATATTAGGAACAATGGAAATAAATAACCTTGGGAACTGAACTTTCATTGATGTATTTCAATCTTAAAAATTGAGGCTACCATTTTATCTCAATCTTCAGGTTCATAATGATGATGAGGTGAGAGCATTGTTCAAACAAGTGCAAGGTGAGGTTCCAGGATCACCCGTATTTATAATGAAGGTTGCATCACAGGTCAGTTAAAAAAAACCTACACTTTATTTCAATCATTGTTTTCTTAGTACACCCAATCATTGTTGTTGCTGTAGAAAATAATTGATTATGATTTTTCATTGACTTTTGTTGAATTAGAGCCGGCACCTGGAAGTTCAGTTATTATGTGATCAATATGGAAATGTTGCTGCTTTGCATAGTCGTGATTGCAGTGTTCAGAGACGGCATCAAAAGGTTAGTCAACATTATTATTTTTTAGTCTCCATTTCTTAGGAGTCAATGCTTTTGTAAACTTTTGTAAATTGTTCGTACTAGGAATCTATTATTTAACTTCCCGTCCTCTGTAAACAGATTATTGAAGAGGGTCCCATTACGGTGGCTTCCCTGGAGACGGTGAAAAAGCTTGAACAGGCAGCTAGACGACTAGCTAAATGTGTGAACTACGTTGGAGCAGCAACTGTAGAGTATCTATACAGTATGGAAACTGGAGAGTACTATTTCTTAGAGCTGAATCCTCGGTTACAGGTATTGATGAATTGACATACCCATGCTAGTTATCATCACTTATTGATCAAAAGCTCTTTTCCAAGCATGGTATTGGTGGTCGGTGAGACATACTTGGTTCACTAAGAAAATATTGGTCAATCATTGCTTTTTGTTTACCAAGCTATTTGAAGGTGTGTAGCATCATGCAAGGAGAGATATATTTGCACATAACCTCATTAAGTCCTGGCTGTGTGTATGCATTCTCTGACTTGCCTTCATGCATAGCTGTTTTCTGTTGAGTACATCCACATACTATTGGTTTATCACAAGACATTCATGAGTGGTGATGATTTTGTTTATCTATTTATTTCTAAACAGGTCGAGCACCCGGTGACTGAGTGGATAGCTGAAATAAACCTTCCAGCTGCCCAAGTTTCTGTGGGAATGGGAATTCCTCTGTGGCAAATTTCCGGTACGATGTCTTACATCTATGGAGTTTATCTTTTATGTTTGTCATATGGAATTTTATAACATCATACGATTGTATATACTTTTCGAAATCAGAAATCAGACGCTTTTATGGGGTAGAGCATGGTGGAGGATATGATGCTTGGCGGAAAACGTCTATTGCTGCAACTCCATTTGATTTTGACCAGGCAGAATCTACCAGACCAAAAGGCCATTGTGTAGCTGTGCGAGTAACAAGTGAGGACCCAGATGATGGTTTTAAACCTACAAGTGGAAAAGTGCAGGTTGGTTATGATTTTTGACATGATTTATTTCTTATTTTGTGAGATTAACATAAAATCTTGCCGACATGGTGCAGGAGTTGAATTTCAAAAGTAAGCCAAATGTGTGGGCATACTTCTCCGTCAAGGTAGGCCTTTTTCTTATATATGTAATCTCTTCCCATGATTTAACACTATTAGAGAATATGGGGTTCCACCTCAAAACTAATTGGCAATGAGCAGAGTAGTCCATATCTCTTTTATATTGATGTTGGACTTGGACTCTCCCACTTTTCAATGTGGGATATTCGTGAGATCCTAATATGCCCCCTCAAGATGGCCCCTCTTTTGGGCTCACCATTCGTGAATCGGATCTCAATTTCGTTTTATTGGACCGATACCCATTTGGGCTTTATGGGCTTTGATATGGGCTCTGATACCATATTAGAGAATATGGGGTCCCCCTCAAAACCAATTGGGAATGAGCGGAGTAGTCTATATCTCTTTTATATTGATGTTGGACTCTCCCACTTTTCAATGTGGGATATTCGTGAGATCCTAACAAACACTGACATCTGTGTTGAATTATATTTGCTGATATGCTTTGCAGTCTGGAGGAGGGATTCATGAATTTTCAGATTCTCAGTTTGGTGAGCATTAGTTGATAGATACTTGAAGCATTTAGTCCTTCAGTTTGAGTTTTGGGAAACACTTCTAGTATTTTAATCTATAAATTTGATTGTGATTCAGAAAATTACAGATGCTGAAGAGTCAGTTCCTAACTCTTATTAGAATAATATCCATACATCTTCTAAGAAATATTTTATTGAACGTTATACGTAAAAGAAATTTTCTCCCCCTCACTTGTGGGCTTTGAAATTTGAGAAATGCCCTACAAGTGGACTTTAATTTTAATTGGGGATGAAATGACTTGGCAGGGATTTGAACTCATGACCTCCTGCTCTGATACCATGTTAATTATGTTAAACCACCAATCAATCCAAAAGCCTAAGCTGATGGATTGAGGTAAATTTAATTATATCAACCAACAAAAAGTGTTCTTCAAGAAGATAGTACCATAGACATCTTCTTATAATTTTAAACTAAGTTTTTTTTTTTTGGATTGGTTTTAATGAAGGTCTCAACACAAACGGCAAGATTCTATCTTGAGATCCAAATTAGACTCTTAATCTTAATTAATGTCTTCTTTGTGAAAGACAGAAAACAATGTGTCTCATTATCCATTTTTCGCTGTTTTCAGAACTTTGGAAGGTGTTAATTCTTCCGATTGCTGTGCATTTGAGTCTCTATACCCTTGTTTTTGCTGCCATGACCTTAGAGGAATTCACGATGTTTGTCTAATGCAATTAGGTTAAGGAAATATTTTTCTCTAGAGTCCTTCCAAGTTTTGTTTGGTTGTTTGTTTTTTTCCTTTATTTCTGCAATTACTCTCCTCTTTGATCAGTGATCACTTGTCATTGATTTTTTTAATACTCATGATTCAATTTGAAATTTTAGTTTCTTATTAAAAAAATTAGGATTATGGATGATAGTTTTAATCACAACACCTGAGAAATTTGTTTTAATTTGGTATATTTGCATGTCTTGCTAAAATATTGATTTCCTTCAGGTCATGTTTTTGCATTTGGAGAGACCCGAGCTTTAGCAATTGCGAATATGGTTCTTGGACTTAAGGAAATACAAATTCGAGGAGAAATTCGAACGAATGTTGATTATACAGTAGATCTTTTAAATGTAATGCCAAGATGATATAAATTTATTTCCACTCAATACCATTTCTTTTTTGCAATTGCAATGATTACCATTTTTTTTATTCAATTCTGGTGGAAATGACACTGAAGAATAATAATCTACAGGCTTTGGATTACAGAGAAAATAAAATTCATACAGGCTGGTTGGACAGTAGAATTGCTATGCGAGTTAGAGCAGAGAGGCCTCCATGGTACATCTCTGTTGTTGGAGGGGCTCTATTTGTAAGCACCTGCATTTGTTATCAATTTTAGTTTCTTAAACCTATGTCTATATATTGGTTATAATTTTTCTCTGTGTAACTCAGAAAGCATCCACCAGCAGTGCGGCCATGGTTTCTGATTATATTGGCTATCTTGAGAAAGGGCAAATCCCTCCCAAGGTAATTGTAATGAGGAATTCTACTTAGGTATCTGGTTTTTGTTGTCGCAATCATTATCCTTCCTATTATGTTCTAACAAATTTAATGGCAGCACATATCTCTTGTCCACTCTCAAGTATCACTAAATATTGAAGGAAGTAAATACACGGTAAGGTTTATGTACCTGGCTGTAGTGGTTGGCAGATTGCTAATTTAGATAGCTTATTGACATATCACTGCCATTGTCTGGAATTCATTGTAGATTGACATGGTTAGGGCTGGACCTGGAAGTTATAAGCTGAGAATGAATGGATCAGAGATTGAAGCAGAGATTCATACCTTACGTGATGGGGGCTTATTGATGCAGGCGAGTACTTGTCTTGAAGGTTATATTTACGAATATATAGCATAAATGAAGCCAATAGTCAACCTTTCCAATTTTCTGGATGAATCATGCAAAAATAGAGGAAGTGTATATTTCTGTTGACTTTGTATGGACAGAAATTTGAATGGGTAGCTTCAATTTTGAACAGTTGGATGGAAGTAGTCACGTAATATATGCTGAAGAAGAAGCAGCTGGAACTCGTCTTCTTATTGATGGGAGAACATGTTTGCTTCAGGTGTGTAAAACTAACCCTAATAAAGGGTCGCATTCCTGAATATTCTCCAGCGCAGGCTAATGGCGTTTAGTGCTCTTTGTTCTTAAACAGAACGATCACGATCCATCTAAATTAGTTGCAGAGACACCGTGCAAACTGCTGAGGTATCTGGTTTCAGATAGCAGCCATATTGATGCTGATGCACCATATGCTGAAGTTGAGGTCATGAAGATGTGCATGCCTCTTCTTTCACCTGCTTCTGGAGTTATCCATTTTGAAATGTCCGAAGGTCAAGCAATGCAGGTCAGTGGCAGTTCAACAATGAAATATGGATACTATATTTGTGGGGAATTTATAGAATCTCTCTCATTTTAGGCTGGTGAGCTTATAGCAAAGCTAGATCTAGATGATCCATCAGCTGTAAGGAAAGCAGAGCCGTTCCATGGGAGTTTCCCTATCTTGGGCTTCCCAACTGCAATTTCTGGTAAAGTTCATCAGAGATGTGCTGCAAACTTGAATGCAGCTCGGATGATTTTGGCAGGATATGAGCATAACATTGAGCAGGTGAAACACTTCCTATCCATTTCCGCTATCATCAATATCTCTCTCTCTCTCTATGCACATAACACACATACAGGCATTCCATACTTTTGTATATATTATGTATATTTGCATATCTATTTATTTCCACACACAAACATGTGCATCCCGTTAAATAATGTTAAATCACTAATCAATCCAAAAGCTTAATTGTGGTTGAAAACTTGGAACTTTGAAAAATGTTCAATAAGGAGAAATCAATAATAATTGGGGAGAACATCTTCAGGGTTCTCCATATTTCTTTTGCTAGGTTTTTTTAAAACGTTTTATTTATTGTTGTCAATGAGAATAATAATTTGGGAGAAGTCCCCTAGGGGAAGCCTCATTGGTTGAGACTTGGGGCTTTCAAGACATGATTCCTTGAGGTCTTAGGTTCGAGCCCCACGAGTGAGCTTAATTGTAAAATCTCCTGTTGTCTCTTAGGTCTTGGGCTTGGGACGGGCAAGGGTGCTCCTGAGTTTAGTGGAGTGAAGTTTTAATTTTCTGGTTTCAATAAATAAAATAAATAATAATAATATTTGGGTAGAAAATGACTTTACAGGAGTTTGACATAGGACCTGCTTTGATACCGTTTAAATCACCAATCAACCCAAATTTATAGGTTGTGGTAAATTTAATTATATCAACTAAGACATACATATACTCATGTATATGAATACACATTTCAAGTCCTCTTTTAGTAATGAATGACTCGTGGAAAGTCTTTCTTTTCTCTCAGGTGGTGCAAAACTTACTCAATTGTCTTGATAGTCCTGAATTGCCATTCCTACAATGGCAAGAGTGCATGTCAGTTTTTGCAACACGTCTTCCCAAAGAACTCAAATTTGAGGTGCTTTATTTTCTCTATCCTATTTTTGGTTTTATCCCTTACTACTAATTTGCAACAATCTGAATCTTCATTCATTTTGTTTTATTAGCTGGAGTCAAAGTACAGGGAATTAGAAAGGATTTCAAGTTCCCAGAATGTTGACTTCCCTGCCAAATTGTTACGTTCTATTCTTGAAGTAAGTTACTTCACCAAAACCCTTTTAAGTTGTGGTTGAATTGCTTTTCACAAAACGTAAACACTTCTTCCGGCAGGCTCATTTATCCTCCTGTCCAGAGAAAGAGAAGGGAGCTCAAGAAAGGCTTCTTGAACCGTTGATGAGTCTTGTGAAGTCTTATGATGGTGGAAGAGAAAGTCATGCTCGTGGTATTGTTCAGTCTCTTTTTGAAGAGTATTTGTCGGTTGAAGAACTGTTCAGCGACAACATTCAGGTGACTTTTTTTCCATTTTGATAAGTGAGCCTATAGTAGAACATAATCACGTACTTCCATGAGGCTAGGTGTTGGAACTTGCGGTACAAGTTAAGCATCATTCTCAAGTGGAGGTCTTTCTATTTTTTCTATAGCTCGTGGAGGTTTTTTTTTTATTATTATTTTTTCTATAGCTTTTGAACTTAGTTATTTAAATGCATTGTGAATTTGTGCTACTGAATATCGTTCAAGTATTCCGCTTCATTCAAAAGGCTATATTTACTTGTTTTTTGAGTTGTATGTGATCTCATCTATTAATGTGATCACTCACAACTTTGCTTACTTTTGGCTGACTTTTTGGGAGATTGTTCTGATTTCTCAGGATAGTATTTAAATTTCTTTTTCATTTTGTTTTAATTCTTTTGTAATTATAGCATTTTTATGATTTGCATATTTGAATCAAAATAAATTACTAATCGATTCAAAAACTTGAGAGTGGAGGAAAATTTAACTATATCAACAATTTAACACTCCCATCATTTTGCTTGAAGATTTGAAAAAATGTCCAACAAGTGAAAATCAATATTAATTGGGTGGAAACGATTGCCCAAGTGTTTGAAAAAAAGTCCTCCAAATTGAATCATGTTAAATTACCAATCAACCCAAAAGCTTAAACTGATAAGTTGGGACGAATTTAATTATACGCTTTAACAAGTAACAATTGGAGCTATCTTCTTGTAATTCCCTTGGTGCATCTTGGTGGCTGTCATTTTTTAATGAAGAGTAAAAAATCAAATTTTGGTGGAGTGGTCTTACAATTTTCGAAATGAAATTCTTATTTCTTGACTCTTATCTTTTCCTTTTAGGCTGATGTGATTGAAAGACTTCGACTTCAATATAGCAAAGATCTGCTAAAGGTCGTTGACATTGTCCTTTCTCATCAGGTATTAATTCCTACTTGCCTTTTCCTGTCTATTTGATGTTAATTTTCATTTTAATATTAGTTTCATGCTCACCTTTTGGCTTCCAGGGAATCAGGAGCAAAAATAAGCTTATACTGCAACTCATGGAACAACTTGTCTATCCTAACCCTGCAGCTTACCGAGATAAATTAATACGATTCTCTGCACTTAACCATACAAATTATTCTGAGGTTGGCTACTCTGTTAAAGAACTTTTTTTTATTCTTTTAAATTGTTGAATAATGCTAAATCATAAAATAACACTTCCCCCCTAGTTTGAAGAAAGCCCCACAAGTGTTTATCCTTACTATGCAACTTACCAAGATAGATTAATACAATTCTCTGGACTTACGAAACAAATGATTTTGAGGGTGGCTACTCTGTCAAAGAACTGATTTTATTCTATTAAATGTGATTAAATCACCAATCAACCCTAAAACTTAACCAGATAGATTAGGGTAAAAATAAAACAATATCACCCTACACTCATTTCTGGACTTGGAAATTTGAAAAGGCCCAGCAAGTAAAAATCAATATTGATTTGGGGATGAAACAATTTGGAAAGAGTTTGATAAGAAACAATATATTCATTGATAAAAGGCAGGTAGAGGTAAATTTTTATATAAAAACCATTTTGATCCGTCTGATACATTTTAGTCCCACCCTCCCCCCCTAACCCGTCTCTAAGCCCATATTCCAAATGCTTAACACAGCTGGCGTTGAAGGCAAGTCAGCTATTGGAACAAACTAAGCTGAGCGAACTTCGTTCCAATATTGCTAGAAGCCTTTCTGAATTAGAGATGTTTACTGAGGATGGAGAAAATATGGATACTCCAAAGAGGAAGAGTGCCATTGAAGAGCGAATGGAGGCCCTTGTAAGCATTCCTTTGGCTGTTGAAGATGCTCTTGTAGGTCTCTTTGATCACAGTGATCATACCCTACAAAGGCGAGTGGTGGAAACTTATGTACGCAGGCTATACCAGGTGCTCATTAAAACTTCTGTAATCATCTCTCTCCCAGATGAAACTGACTCATGTTGTCTAACTATGTCAATTTGTTTGTTGTTCCTTATCCAGCCCTATCTTGTTAAGGGGAGTGTGCGGATGCAGTGGCATAGATCTGGTCTAATAGGGTCATGGGAGTTTCTAGAAGAGCATATCAAGAGGAAAATTGGGGTTGAAGATCAGGAGTCTTGCCAGTCGGTTGAGAAACACGATGAGAGAAAATGGGGAGCCATGGTCATTCTAAAGTCTCTACAGTTGTTGCCTTCAACTCTTAGTGCTGCACTGAAGGAAGCAACTCACAACGTTCATGAAGCAGCCACAGACAAGTCTCTTGAACCAGCCAACTTTGGTAATATGATACACATTGTATTGGTAGGCATCAACAACCAAATGAGCTTACTTCAGGATAGGTAATCTTTTTCACATCAACTCTGTACTAAATTCCTTACTTTTGACGAACATTTCTTGTGGAGTCAAATTTATCAATCATCCAATCTTTCAATGAATTTGAAATTTTTGCAATCCTGGCAAGTTCGGATGCTATCTCAATAACACGTGATATGTAATTGGTTATGTTGTATTTTTCTTTGTTTGTGAATGCACGTGAATTTTTTAATTTTTACTGTAATATAGAAATGTTTGTCTTCAATACACTCCTATAATTCCCAGCAAATCAGTGTTCTAGATAGCTTAACTATGTTAAAAACTGTTGAATTATATTTATATTAAACCACCAATCTATCCAAAAGCCTAACTTGATGGATTGGGGCAAATTTAATTATATCAACCAATACTCTCCCTCACTTGTGGGTTTTGAAATTTGAGAAATGCCCTACAAGTGGAATTTAATTTTAATCGGGGAGGAAACGACTTGGCAGAGATTCGAACTCATGACCTCCTGCTTTGATACCATCTTAGAGAATATGAGGTTTCACCTCAAAACTAATTGGCTATGGGGGAGTAATCCATATCTCTTTTATATTGATCTTGGACTCTCTCACTTTCCAATGTGGGACATTTGTGAGATCCTAGCAAAAACTTATTCAAGGATTTTATTTATTGGTCCTCATTTTACCTACTTGTTATGATAATAAACAGTGGTGATGAAGATCAAGCTCAAGAGAGAATAAACAAGTTGGCCAAAATACTCAAGGAGAAAGAAATTGGATCAAGTCTACGCTCTGCAGGTGTAGCTGTAATTAGCTGCATCATACAAAGAGATGAAGGACGGGCTCCTATGAGGCACTCATTCCATTGGTCAGCAGAAAAGCTGCATTATGAAGAAGAGCCTTTATTGCGTCATCTAGAACCTCCTCTATCCATTTACCTTGAATTGGTCAGTCATGAATGAATCTTTATCCTTCACCATTAAATGCTGCGATTCTCTTGCTCTGGACAGTAGTGTAATTTGGTAGTGTAATTTGGTGATATCATTCTCACCCTCCTACATAATATCTGTTCTTCCAGGATAAACTCAAAGGTTATGGAAATATAAGGTATACCCCTTCCCGGGATCGTCAATGGCACCTTTACACTGTTCAAGACAAGCCAGGAGTGATTCAGAGGATGTTTCTGAGAACACTTGTTAGGCAGCCAATCTCCAGTGAAGGCTTAGTTGCATATCATAATTTGGATGTAGAAGCCCGAAAACCTCTTTCCTTTACTTCAAGGAGCATCTTGAGGTCCTTGATGACTGCAATGGAGGAGCTCGAACTCAATTCGCACAATAGTGCTATCAAGCCTGACCATGCTCATATGTACCTTTACATCTTAAGAGAACAACAAATAGGTGATCTTGTACCCTATCACAAGTAAGTGTCTGATTTGCTGATTACACTCTTTTTCTTGATAGACAATGCATTCTTAAAAGAGTTTGTGATTGGACTAATTTCCAGGAGAGTTATCTTAGATACTGGAGAAGAAGAGGCTGCAGTGGAGACCATATTGGCAGAACTTGCTCGTGAAATCCAGTCATTTGTTGGTGTAAGAATGCACAAATTTGGCGTTTGTGAATGGGAAGTAAAACTTTTGCTAGACTCTTCTGGGAAGGCAAATGGTGCCTGGAGGGTAGTGGTAACAAATGTGACGGGCCATACCTGCACTGTACATGTAAGGGTTCAATTTTCCTTTTTCTTTCAAACAATGGATAAATATGTTTGCATGCAGTAAACTAGCTACTAGACCACTCAAAATGATGTAATATTACTAACTTCCCATCTTTTCATTAAATGATTAGAGAATATATCATTAATAATTGGGTACCTCAGATAATTACTTGAGTCCAGTGGATATTATTATATAGGGTTATCTGGAGTTGGTTCGTTGAGTTTGTCCTTGTATACTATAGACTACTTTTAAAGTTTATTTGCATCCTGTTTGCTTACAATCGGTTTCAAAATGAACAATGAATCATGCTCGGTGATTGAATAAACCATAAATATTATATCTGACAAGTTGAATGCTCTCTCTTACACAATTGTGTACGTATATATTTTTTTGGCTGAGCAGTATGAAGTAAGCAGAAAACAAAAGGATAGATGTTATTTGAGTAATCTTCAAGTAGACTTGCTACACTTCAGTAAGTGAGATTATATAGCTGATGTAAAATCACAAAAACCAATAAGAGGCATGAAGTGTATAGTTATGGCCAAGAGGCTATAGGTTCAAATCTCTCGTTCCTCAAATTTTTTTTAAAAATAATTTGGGGTGTGGGAATTCGAACCCATGATCTCCTTTTGGCCTCCTTCTCCAATTGGTGTTGAACTAAAACAAAAAAGTTAAATCGCAAAAGTTATATAGTGTAAATATCAATATATTTGTGAGTTATGTAGCTGAAGTTACATCATTTAAATGTTGACTAGAGTACATTTTGATATACAGATATATCGTGAAATTGAGGATACAAATCAACACAGAGTACTCTACCATTCAGTCACAAACCAGGCCCCTCTTCACGGCGTGCCTGTGAGCGCACAACACCAGCCTCTGGGAGTTCTTGATAAGAAGCGTCTTTCTGCTAGAAGAAGTAACACCACATACTGCTATGACTTTCCATTGGTGAGCAACATGTCTTGTTATACTACAATTTACAACTGTTATTTTGAAGTAGTTTTGTCTTCTAAGTACGTACATGCACATGTGTGCACACAAACCAAGAGGGGAAACTAAAGGAGAACTGTTTTTTCAGGCATTTGAGACGGCCTTGGAGAAGTCATGGGAAGCTCAGCTCCCCAATATTGGTAAACCCAAGGATAAAGTTCTTCTCAAAGTTACTGAACTCAATTTTTCTGACCAGAAAGGTTCTTGGGCTACTCCCATCATCCCTGTGCAGCGACAACCTGGGCTTAATGATATTGGTATGATAGCCTGGTTAATGGAAATGTCAACGCCAGAGTTCCCTTCCGGAAGAAAAATATTGGTTGTAGCAAATGACGTAACCTTCAAGGCTGGGTCTTTTGGCCCTCGAGAGGATGCATTCTTTCTCGCAGTCACAGATTTGGCTTGTGCTAGGAAACTTCCTTTAATTTACTTGGCAGCCAACTCTGGTGCCCGGATTGGGGTTGCTGATGAAGTCAAATCCTGCTTTAGAGTAGGTTGGTCTGATGAATCTAGTCCTGAGCGTGGTTTTCAGTATGTATACTTGACCCCTGAAGATTATGCTCGTATTAAATCCTCTGTCATTGCACACCAAGTACAGATGCCTGATGGAGAAGCCAGATGGGTTATTGATACAATTGTTGGAAAGGAGGATGGCTTGGGTGTAGAGAACCTAACAGGCAGTGGAGCTATTGCTGGTGCATATTCAAAGGCGTATAATGAAACCTTTACCTTGACATATGTGACTGGAAGGACAGTTGGGATTGGTGCTTACCTTGCTCGTCTTGGCATGCGGTGTATACAAAGGCTTGATCAGCCTATAATTCTCACCGGTTTCTCTACACTAAACAAACTTCTTGGTCGTGAAGTTTATAGTTCTCACATGCAACTTGGTGGACCCAAAATCATGGCTACCAACGGGGTTGTGCATCTAACAGTTTCAGATGATCTTGAAGGGATAACCGCTATTCTAAAGTGGCTTAGTTATGTACCATCTCACATGGGTGGTGAACTTCCAATTTCAAAACCTTTGGATCCTCCAGAGAGGCACGTTGAGTACTCCCCTGAAAACTCATGTGATCCTCGTGCAGCAATTTGTGGTGCTTTGGATAGTAGTGGTAAGTGGATGGGCGGAATTTTTGACAAGGATAGCTTTGTTGAAACGCTGGAAGGCTGGGCAAGAACAGTTGTTACTGGGAGGGCAAAACTTGGAGGAATTCCTGTTGGAGTTATTGCTGTAGAAACGCAGACGGTGATGCAAATCATCCCTGCTGATCCAGGTCAGCTGGATTCCCACGAGAGGGTTGTTCCTCAGGCTGGTCAAGTATGGTTTCCCGATTCTGCATCGAAGACAGCCCAAGCATTGCTGGATTGTAACAGAGAAGAACTGCCACTTTTCATTCTAGCCAACTGGAGGGGCTTCTCTGGTGGCCAGAGGGATCTTTTTGAGGGAATTTTGCAGGCTGGCTCCACTATAGTGGAGAACCTGAGAACATATAGGCAACCTGTTTTTGTATACATTCCAATGATGGGTGAACTCCGTGGTGGGGCATGGGTTGTTGTGGATAGTCGGATAAATTCGCAACAAATTGAGATGTATGCTGAAACAACGGCTAGAGGTAATGTGCTTGAGCCTGAAGGAATGATTGAGATCAAATTTAGGACAAAGGAATTGCTTGAATGCATGGGAAGACTTGATCAGCAACTAATCAGCCTGAAGGCTAAACTTCAAGAAGTCAAAGGAAATGGAGCCCATCATCTCATCGAACCTCTACAGCAGCAGATCAAAGCTCGTGAAAAGGATCTCTTACCTGTTTACATTCAGATAGCCACCCGTTTTGCCGAACTCCACGACACTTCCTTGCGAATGGCTGCAAAAGGAGTCATTAAAGAAGTTATCAACTGGAGTGATTCTAGATTTTTCTTCTACAAGAGACTGCAACGTAGGATTTCAGAAGAATCATTGATCAAGACAGTAAGAGAAGCTGCTGGAGAGCAGCTTTCAAATGGAGATGCACTGGACTTGATTAAGAACTGGTTTTCAAGTTCTGGCACTGGAAGAGATGGAGAAACTGCATGGATGGATGATGCCACCTTCTTTAGTTGGAAAGATGATCCAAGGAATTATGAAGACAAACTGAAAGAATTGCGAGTCCAGAAGGTATTGGTTCAGTTTAGCAATTTGGGTAGTTCGCATTCGGATTTACAAGCATTACCTCAAGGTCTTGCTGCCCTTCTAAGCAAGGTAAGTAAAATCAGTTAATGACATATTTTCTAACTGGATCATAAGCTCCATATAGTGAACTGATCATGTAAAAACTATGCAGGTGGATCAATCCAGCCGAGTACAATTAATTGATGAGCTTCGAAAGGTCCTCGAATAGTTGTGTAGGTAAGTAATTGATTGCCGCCTCAGTTCCGCAATGTTGTTACGTTGATAATTTATTATTGTTATCAGAGACATTCTTGAATCCAACAATACTTGGCTGCATATACAAGTTACCAATTATTTTGTTGGACAAATGAAACTGCTCTCATATACGTCGGTGTTAGTCCTAGGAAGCATTTCATTACTTAGATCATAAGATTTTGCTCCTGCCTGGAGTTTGTAGGAAATAAATTTTTTATTTAAATTAAGACAACTGGTATTGGTAGGTTTCACCTGCCTTGGCCTTATTGTATCAATGTAACTTTGATGTTTTACTTAATGAAAACCCAAGGTTTTACGGCTTAACTGAATGGCTTTCCACGGAATTCTACATGTTCGGTGTTAGTTTATTGCCTTTTTTAATTATTTTATTTATTTTTTTTATAAAATTGGTGATACAAATTAGTACCACATTGCTCTTATGTAAGGTTTGTGATAGAACCCTGACTCGGATTACTATCTTCTCCTTTCAATTACCTGCACAAACACTAAACACACACACAACGCAAGGAAATCGAATATGGAATTGCTAGGAAATTTGGGTTACAACCGGCCACCATTCGAGAGGGTGGTGCTCTCCCGCCAAGTTCTTCTTTGAACTTAGTTTCAAAAATGCCAAAGTCAAGATAAGATCGGTTACAACAACAAAATACATTAAATACCCCAAAATATTAAAATAAGATTAAAGGACACCTATTTGTCCTAGGCTTCTGCTAATTCTGGTTTGTTCCCAGCTGGTCATTTCCCTTTTTGCCCCTCCTGGTGTAGACCCTCCAACTGGTGGGCCGTATCATACTACCGGAGGCGGCAAAGCAACACCTTGTCCTCAAGGGGAAACAAAGGAAACTGCTGCTTGATGAAATCTATCGATTCCCACGTGGCTTCTTCCATACTCAAGCCCCTCTATTCGATGAGTACCTCTGCTTCCTGCGAATCGTAATTCCATCGGTACGCCACAACGTGTTCCGGGTTTGCCTCCCATTCATAATCCTCGGTCAGCACTGGGGGTCGCCCAATGAATGCATGTTGTTCCCCGATCATTCCCTTGAGCTGCGATACATGGAACACTGAGTGGATGTTGGACCCAGGGGGCAACTGCAGTCTGTAAGCTACCTTGCCAATCCTTTCCATGACCGGGAAGGGTCCATAAAACTTCGCGGCTAACTTCTGATTTCGGCGTTTCGCTACCGTCGACTGTCGATAGGGATGAAGTTTGAGGTACAACCAGGATCCGACGTCGTACTCTACGTCACGATGATCCTCATCCGCCCTTCTCTTCATTTTGTCTTGGGTGACAGTCAGTTGCTCCCTTATCCTCTCGATCATTTTATCCCTTTCTCGTAATTGCTCGTCTAATGTTGCATTTGTCGTTTGTTGATCTCCATAAAGTAGAAGGGGGGGTGGGGGTCGACCGTACACAATTTGGAAGGGGGTCATGCGTGATGACGAATGGTAGGTCGTATTATACCAGTACTTGGCCCAATGGATCCAGTGACTCCAAGTTCGGGGGTTTTCGCTGCAAAAACAACGTAAATATGTCTCTAAACATCTGTTCACTACTTCCGTCTGCCCATCCGATTGAGGGTGGTAGGCGGTGCTTCGATACAGACTGGTTCCCTGTAACCTGAACAACTCTGTCCAAAAGTGACTAAGGAATATTTTATCACGGTCCGACACTATCGATCTAGGGAACCCGTGTAACCTTACCACCTCTTGTATGACCACCGAGGCTACCGTCTTGGCTGAGAACGGGTGGCTTAACGACACGAAGTGTGCTGCCTTGCTGAGGCGGTCCACTACTACCATGATTGTTTCCTTTCTCATCCGGCACAGGTAGCCCCTCTATGAAGTCCATCGACAGATCTTCCCATATCCTCTCTGAAACCGATAGGGGTTGCATTAATCCTGCAGGTTTCAGCGTGGAATGTTTGTTCCTTTGACACACCTGACAACGCTCCACGTGTCTCAGCACATCGCTTCGCATTCCTACCCAGTAGAATTCGGCCGCAATCCTTTTATACGTTCTTAAGAATCCGGAGTGGCCCCCCAACACGGAGTTGTGATATGCTTGTAGAATTGCCTCGCGAATTTGTGGTGATACCGGTATCGCCAGTCGATTCTTGTACAAGAGGTTTCCTTGCACTAGTGCGTATGGTGGTCTGGAGTTTTCGTCTCTTTCCAGGTCGTGCTTCACTGTCTTTAAGTGGGGATCGTCTATGATGTTCGTTCGGACTCGCTCCAAGTCAATCACCGGGGGTCCTTCTAAGTGCGCCAGGTGGACCACTTCAGGCATGCGGGACAGGGCATCGGCTGCCTTGTTCTCCAGTCCGGGGCGGTATTTGTAACGACCCGACCCGAAAGGGTTCTAACTAGGCCGTTACCTCAATGCATGCATTACAAATCTACAGAAAATTCGTAAGAGGGTGTTCGGATTCTAAGTAAAAACTAAAACATAAAACATCCATTTAAAAATCAACATCAATTCCTGGAACCTGTCCCTGTTTCCAAGCACCTGTTCCAAGACAAATACATTTACAAAACTTACTCTGATCAGAGATTTATTTAAAACATACAAACTTTACAAGGAAGTTACAACAATGCTAGAATCCGGAAATACATTCAGAAAACACCCTAGGGCTCCGTGCCCAACTACATGCATTCAGAGAACATTTAAATCATAAACATAAAACTCAGAGTTGAACAACGGGTTTTCATGATCACGACTCCTCCTCCGGCCATCATGTCTCGCACCATGGCTACTCGTGGAAAAACCACATAATAAGGGGGTGAGTAACGAATTACTCGGTAAGAATCCCCAGCGGGGTACAATACGATACACATGGTCATCTAGCGAGAAAGGTATGCAAGCTATGAATATAAACACGAGTATAGAGCACATAGCTTAGCCCACACTGGGCCTCGGATGCCAACTCGTGGTCTTAGTCCGAAATAACTCATCACACAATACGCCCTATACGAGAAACAAGTCTCGGCCTCAACTCGCTCATCATCGCCGACGAAAGGTGCACTGGCTCAATATAAACACAGTATAGAGCACATAGCTTAGCCCACACTGGGGCCTCGGATGCCAACTCAGGGTCTTAGTCCGGAAATAACTCATCACACAATACGCCCTATACGAGAAACAAGTCTCGGCCTCAACTGCATCTCATCGGCGAAAGGTGCATGGCGCTCAAGATCCCGAGGAGCTCTCCGGTCGGCGCTATAATGAGCGCGTGCGCGCGCGCGCGTGCTCTGCAGAACTATGAGGGGTGCGGGTCTAGTGGCAAGCCGCCCATGTCGATCACCACGCCTAACTAAATCTCTGGATCGGTGTCACTGACATAGGGGTGTGAGACCTGGACACGTGAACTATGTCAGCCTGAACCACCGCACCTGAGGCTAAGGCACGGGTCATGGTAGGCTTACACCAGGAAACCGTCCTTGCTCTATCAGGTGTCAACTCAAGGGCTACCGCCAAAACACGCTGAGGACGTGCTGGCTGTCGGGGACAAGGCAATGCCAAGTCATCATCCCGACCGTTGGAGCATTTAACAGTCTGCCACCCTCACCCAAGATTGCGGGGCCCGCCGTTAGGGTTAGCTAGTCCCTAACGGGATCGAGGGGGCGAGCTCAATCTCGCACGTCCTGTCGGGGATGCAAGGTACTTTATGCACTCGGCCCGGATGATGCTATCTACCTGAACTCTAACCTGTCATAGCAATCAGCAAACAATCAAATCAATCCAATACGTGCTCAAAAGAATACAATGAACCTAGCATGATACTACGAAGCAAGAACAGATACGAGCATGCCAGAAAGGAATAACCTAGCATGGACTAACATGAGAAACAACATAGGGAATCATGCCAGTCGTGAATTCAGAATAGAGCACTTATCATCAAACATGTCAATAAGCACAACAAACATACAATCAACAATCACATAATATATCGCAGGGCCCACACAACTCCGGTAAGAAATCCTTACAGTGGAAGGCAAAACACACAACAAACCTAACTGCGATCGAACCCGAGCAACCTATAACGAGCCAAGCAAACACATCAATAATCATAGAATAGCCCTAAATACAATAAAATAAACAGGGCTCGGCTCGGGAGCAACTCACGAGGCGCGGTGACACGCGAAGCAAGCGCATTTGCATGGGCTAGGCGACCAAAGGGTTGGCTGGCCTTTGGGGCAGCTGAGGAGCTGGCTCATTAGGCGCGCTGCGCACGCTGTGCCGGGGTGGGCTACCGCGGACGGGCGCGGCGCTGGCGAAGCGGCGCGGCTCGACAAGCTACAGGGCGAGGGTGCGCGACACGGGCGCGGGGACACGCGAACTGGCGCTGGGACGCGCGACTCGATCTGGGCTCGGCGACAGTGGCGACGCGGCTCGAGGTTGGGCGACTTCAGCGCTTGGAC
The DNA here is from genome assembly GCA_036507275.1 of Sicyos edulis. Lineage (NCBI taxonomy): Eukaryota > Viridiplantae > Streptophyta > Magnoliopsida > Cucurbitales > Cucurbitaceae > Sicyos > Sicyos edulis. The sequence goes on along the minus strand of CM071846.1, from coordinate 32,101,044 downwards.
GACACGAGCTGGGGAGGGCGACGCGACGCTTCGAAATTTGGCGAGGCGGGCGACGCTTTGTGCGGGTGACTCGAGTGAAATTTGCTCGGCCGGGCGAGGCTCGACACAGGCGGCTGGGACTCGAGCGCGCAGGCCGGCCTGCTCGCTGGCCGGGCTGGGTTGGGCGACCAAAGGGGAGAGAGAGAGAGAGAGAGAGAGAGAGAGAGAGAGAGAGAGAGAGAGAGAGAGAGAGAGAGAGAGAGAGAGAGAGGGGGAGGGAGGGAGGGGGAGGGAGGGGAGGGAGGGGAGGGAGGGAGGGGGGGAGGAGGGGAGGGGGGAGGGGAGGGGGGGGGGAGGGGGAGGCGAGGCGAGGGAGGGGAGGGAGGGAGGAGGGGAGGGAGGGAGGAGGGAGGGAGGAGGGGGGGGAGGGGAGGGGAGGAGAGAGAGAGAGAGAGAGAGAGAGAGAGAGAGAGAGAGAGGGAGGAGGGAGGAGGAGGGAGGGAGGGGAGGAGAGGAGGGAGAGAGAGAGAGAGAGAGAGAGAGAGAGAGAGAGGAGGGAGGAGGGGGAGGGAGGGAGGGAGGGGGGAGGGGGGAGGAGGGGGGGAGGAGGAGGAGGGGGAGGGGGAGGGGGAGGGAGAGCGAGCGAGCGAGAGAGAGAGAGAGAGAGAGAGAGAGAGAGAGAGAGAGAGAGAAAAGGATTTTGAAAAGAAATAAAGAAAATGGGAAAAAGGGAATAAATGGGATTTTATCCATAAAATCCATCCTTATCCACTTTTATCCAAATCAAAACCTTAAAATCTCATTTCTGGCTTCCTCTTCGAGACCGACCAAGTAATCTTTTCCAATAAATAAAACTCACTTAAATCCAACTCCCAAACCAACAATAAGGGCCGGGCTCGAATCCCAAAGGAAGCACACAACCAACCATCACTTTGCCAAAGCCCAAACCACAACCGAGCATCCAACCGACTAGCCCAAACACCACGGGACTCATGACCAACAACAAACAAGCCTCGACAAAGCGGGAGCTACCTTGAAGCCACGAAAACCACAAATCTGCCCGGGGAGCCAAAAGACCAAAATACCCCTAAGGGTCAAAACAGCTCTAATGACCCAACCAACAACCGAATCTTGACCCGAAGGCACCTCGAAAACTGGAATAGGAAACTGAGCTGTTACAGTATTGGATCTCGAAATCGTAGCCAAGCAACTTATACAGCCATTTCTGGTATTGCGGAAGGACCTCCCTCTATTCTACCAAATGCCTCAGGGCCTACTGGTCAGAACGGACCACAAACCTTCGTCCTAACAGATAAGTTCTCCACTTTTGGACGGCCATCACCACGGCCATTAACTCGCGTTCGTAAACCGACGTTGCGCTGGCTCTGGGCGATAGGTTGTGGCTGAAATATGCGATCGGTCTTTTGTTCTGTGATAGAACCGCCCCTAATCCCGTTCCTGATGCGTTCGTCTCGACAACGAACTTTTCTGAGAAATCTGGCATGGCCAAGACCGGTAGTGTCGACATAGCGTTCTTCAATTCATCAAACGCTTTCGCTGCACTCTCTTTGTCCAATCAAACGCGTCTCTGGCGTTAACGCATGCATGAGAGGGGGCGCTATGGTTCCATAATTCGGGACGAACTTCCTATAGTAACCTGTTAGCCCCAAGAATCCCCTGATCTCTCGCACATTCTTGGGCTCCGGCCACTCTATCATTGCCCTCACCTTCTCTGGGTCCACTTCAACTCCATTCAGGGATATCCAATGCCCGAGATACTCTATTTTCTCTTGTCCGAACGTGCATTTCTTCGAATTCGCAACCAACCGATTGTGTCTCAACACCCCGAAGACCATCCGCAGGTGCTCCACATGCATGGCCCAATCAGGGTTGTATACTAAGATGTCATCAAATAATACTAACACGAATTTCCTAAAAAATGGTCTAAATACCTGGTTCATCAGGGCCTGGAAAGTGGCCGGTGCATTGGTTAACCCGAACGGCATCACCAGGAACTCATAGTGTCCTCGTAATGCCTCAAACGCGGTCTTGGGTACGTCTTCCTCTCTCATCCTGATTTGGTGGTACCCGGATTTGAGATCGATCTTTGAAAAGTATTTCGCCCCTTGGAGCTCGTCCAACAGCTCGTCTATTATCGGTATGGGAAATTTCTCTGGAACCGTGATGTTATTCAGATTTTGGTAATCGACGCAAAACCTTCGGCTTCCGTCTTTCTTTTTAACTAATAGTATTGGGCTGGAGAAAGGACTCCGACTGGGTCTTATGAGCCCCGCGGTCATCATCTCACTTACTAACCTCTCGATCTCGTTCTTCTGCGTGAACGAATACCGGTATGGTCTTACGTTGACTGGTTCCGCTCCCTCCTTTAGTCTAATGACATGATCAATTTCTAAAACCGACTACCATGTTCAACGATAATTCTGTCGCCATCTCTATCTCCTCGTCTTTTTCCCTTTCTGGCTTTTCGTCTCCACTGTCCTGCGTGTACTCGTCGGCTACTTCGTCACTCACAACCAGCAATTTCAACTCTTTGGCTTTGCATTTATGGCCCACGAAATTTTTTTCGTCACACCTATAACATAATCCTTTCTCTCTCCGGCTTTGCAGTTCAGAGTCGGTCAATCTTTTGAAGTTCGGATCCCGAGCGACGGGGTAGGTGATCTGGGCCTGTTGATGGGGTCGGGTTTGGGTTGACGATATGGTCCGAATCGGATTGACCTCCAAAGGTTTTTGAGTGGATTCGGTCCACACCTTGGTTGGCCCCATCATTCCCTGCGTATTCGGCCCACTCATCTTTCCCTTGAGTTGGCCTGGCCCAGATCCCTTCCGCTCTAAATTTCGACAGTCTTCGATTTTTTGGGCCAACCTCATTATAGCTTCTAGGCCCACAGGCTCGAAGCATAGCAGCTCCGTTCGAATGGTCTCTTCCAGGCCGCTGAGGAACGTCGCCTCGAAAACTTCTTCGGGCAGATACACCACCGCTCCCGCGTATAGCTCAAACTGGTGTCGGAACTCTGCCACCGTGGATTCTTGGCGAATTACCAGGAATCTCGCACATAGCGACCCTTATTGAGTAGGTTTGAAACGGTTTAAAACCCTCCCCTTCAAGTCCTTCCATCCTTTGAATGACGTCCTTTCTTCCTCCCATCTAAGCCAGTGTAATGCCCCTCCCGTAAAGCTGATGGCCGTTACCGTGACTTTCTCTGCTTCCGTAAGTTGGTTGATGTCAAAATACCTCTTGGCTCTGAAAACCCAATCGTCCGGGTCCTCTCCATCAAAGACTGGCATGTCAACTCTCTTCAGACAATCGCCGCATCTTGGTATTTCGTGACGCCTATCCCTCCGTTTTTCGACCGCCTCTCTCTCCTCAGGGACTTCCGTTTCTTCGCTTGTTTCCCCTTCCCTTAAGGGTGATCCTCTGACCAAGTTCTCTATGGCCTTTTGTATTGTGGCTGTCGTTTTACGGTTCTCTTCCATTTCGACGAACAACTGTGCCAACTATTTCTTCGTCTGATCGGCCTGCTCTCTCAACTCTTGTAGTGACGCCTCTGTCCTAGGGGTATCCTCCTCCTCGCTTCCCGTCGAGCGAGCTGATTGTTCCATCCTGCCCCTACCTCTTCTTCCCGACCTAGTGGAGTTTCGTGCCCGTCCCAGTGTTCCTGCTCTGATACCACTTGATAGAACCCTGACTCGGATTACTATCTTCTCCTTTCAATTACCTGCACAAACACTAAACACACACACAATGCAAGGAAATCGAATATGGAATTGCTAGGAAATTTAGGTTACAACCAACCACCATTCGAGAGGGTGGTGCTCTCCCGCCAAGTTCTTCTTCGAACTTAGTTCCAAAAATGCCAAAGTCAAGATAAGATCCCCTTACAACAACAAAATACATTAAATACCCCAAAATGTTAAAATAAGATTAAAAGTCACCTATTTGTCCTAGGCTTCTGCTAATTCTGGTTTGTTCCCAGCTGGTCATTTCCCTTTTTGCCCCTCCTGGTGTAGACCCTCCAACTGGGCTAGGCTGTATCAGTTTGCTGCCTACTTATTCATGGCTGGTAAGTATTGTTCAAATAAAAATGAATTTCATTGATGAATGGAAATACATTAAGACTAAATTTTTGGCACATGAACAAATATTCATGTTGTTGTTTAGTACATTAACACTATCCAGAACCAGACGTTTTTCATTTGCAACTTATTTCCTCTTTTTCTGGTTCTTGTGTTTGTCTATCTTCAATGCTTTCTGCTATTTCCTTTTCTTCTCCTCCTTTCTGCTTCTGTCTTTCTCCCTTTTCCTCTTCTCCTCCCTCTATTCCTTTGCGCTTCTTTCTTCTTCCTTCCTCTGTTTTTCCTTTGCTCTCTTTGTCTTCTCTACTTCCTTTATTTCCTCTTTTGTAAGGTTTCTTTTAATGCTAAAACACATGGATGGCGATATTTTATTAACCAACAGGATTTGATTTCTAACTGTGGTTGGTTGCTATTCCTCACAGGAGTTTTATGTAGTTTCAACCATCAAAATGCTTCTTGTAATAATAAGTCATTGTCGTCCAATGGCCTGCAACAGGGTGTCTGAATAGCCTTGTTTTTGTGGCTTTCTGCATCTGGGACAAAAATCCGGCCAGCACCTATTGTTCCTTCTCAGGGTTTTATACAAAGAATTTGGACGTGTTTGGTGGAGGCATTAGGATTTATTTATGAGGTATTAAATTAAGTTAAGGGTTAAGTTGAATTCTGTTTGGTGGACAGACTTATTTAAGCAAAGTGGCAACTTAAGTTAAGTTGAGTGTTAAGTTAAACTGTATTTGGTAAGCATGTTAAGTCAAGTTTTTTAAGTTAAGTCAAGTTTTTTTTAACTTTTATCGGTAATTTTCATGCATTTCTTTTTAATGGTTCTACTTATTAGGTATATTTTATTTTTCAATGGTTTTTTTAAGTACAAATTGGGGGAAAGAGGACTGACAAATCTTATGCAAAAGGTACTATTTTCAAATAATATGAGAGTCAAATACCAAAAACTTTAACTCGTAACCGTGGAGTTAAAATCGATTAACACTAACAAGATAACTACTACTCTCAATTTTTTTTTCTTGGTAATACATTAATGATGACATGACATTCATTCAACATAATATTCATTTTGTAGTTAAATTTGTCTAAAAGTAAAATTTTTGGCAATAAAGTAATAAAGAATTGATCATCATTTTCATATTGATAGATAAAATATAATTTTTCATAAGATATCAAGGTTGGGGACAACAAACAAATTAAAAAAATTTGAAAAAAACTCAAGTTCTAAAATTTATAAAAAAAAGTAGTCTATTTCACTTTTCAATAACACAATTTCAATGTCGAAAAAAAAAGAGAATTTATCTCAGATAACATATTCTGCTTGGTGTTTTACATTTGTAACATTTTTTCTAAAATAATTGCAGGTATAGCAGAATTTTGGGCGTGTCTTTTTATTTCCAATTTTGCACTTTCCCTTCTCTTCCAACGTTAGCTAATCTCCAATTTTCCACATGTTCGAACGATTTCACAAAAATTGGTTTCAATTTCACAAAAATTTGCTTCAGATTTCAATCCATTTCACAGTTTCTCAATTTGGCTTCAGATTTCTCATAAATTGTTTCCAATTATTTTTCAATTTTCCTTCAGCCTCAATCGATTTCACATCCATACCATAGAACTCGATTTCACATAACCGATTTTCCAATTTCGATTTCATCGAAATTCACAAAACTTGTTGTAGGCGACGCTATCCCATCGATTTCTGATCTCCGACGAATTTGAAATTCAATCACAATTGATTTTACAGAACCAATTTTCCAATTTCGATATCACCGAAATTCACAGAACTAGCTGCCGGCAACGCTATCGATTTTTTTATCTCCAGCGAACTATCTACTCTGTTTCTTGTTTTTCTTTCACTGCTTTAGCAACAAACAATACCCCAAATATTCAAATATAAGCAATTTCATAAGTGATTTTGAAAATAGGCATAAACCTTCTATCACCTATGCATAAACCTTTTATCACATATGCATATACCTTCTATCACATATGCATAAGTCTTCTATCACCTATGCATAAGTCTTATATCACCTATGCATATACCTTCTATCACATATGCATAAGCCTTTTATCTCTAAGACATAAACTTTTTATCACTTATGCATAAACCTTCTATCACTTAGGCATAACAGAGAAAAAGTAAATTGATAGAACAAAAGCTTTCATTTAATTCTATTTGAAGTAATTGTTCAAATACAACCAAAATTATACAAGACTTGTTCAAAAGTAAATGGACTAATTGTTCAAACTATACAAAGTTAACATATTTTCAATCATCATTCATTTGAGTGCAAGTCATTCTTACCTCATTTTTCCTTTTTGTTTTTATATATATAATATCACTCATTTTAAAGCAGACACTAAAATGTTTCAGCTTAAGTGATAGAAGGCTTATGCATAGGTAATAGAAGGTTTATGCATAGGTGATAGAAGGTTTATGCCTAAGTGATAGAAAGTTTATGCATAGATGATAGAAGGTTTATGCACAAGTAATAGAAGGTTTATGCATAGGTGATAGAAAGTTTATGCATAGGTGATAGAAGGATAATATAAAGGTGATAGAAGACTTATGCATAAGTGATATAAGACATATGCCTAAGTGATAGAAGGCTTATGTATAGGTAATAGAAGGCTTATTCATAGGTGATAGAAGACTTATTCATAGGTGATAGAAGGTTTAGGCATAGGTGATAGAAAGCTTATGCCTAAGTGATAGAAGACTTATGTATTGGTGATAGAAGGCTTATACCTAAGTGATAAAAGGCTTATGTATTGGTGATAGAAGGCTTATGTATTGGTGATAAAAGGCTTATGTCTAAGTGATAGAAGGCTTATGTATTGGTGATAGAAGGATTATGTATATGTGATAGAAGGGTTATGCCTAAGTGATAGAAGACTTATGCATAAATGATAGAATGTCTCTACCTAAGTGATAGACGGCTTATGTATAAGTGATAGAAGACTTATGCATAGGTGATAGAAGTTTTATGCATAAATGATAGAATGTCTCTACCTAAGTGATAGACAGCTTATGCATAAGTGATAGAAGACTTATGCATAGGTGATAGAAGGTTTATGCATAAATGATAGAATGTCTCTACCTAAGTGATAGACAACTTATGCATAGGTGATAGAAGGTTTATGCCTAAGTGATAGAAGACTTATGCATAAATGATAGAATGTCTCTACCTAAGTGATAGCCTGCTTGTGCATAGGTGAAACAAAAGTCTATTTCTAAACATGCATAGGTGATAGAAGGAGATTGAAGGAGTTCGATTCATAGTACCAACATTCATCGATTCACAATTTCTCCCAAAACTAAGTGAAAAGTATCGATTTATAGTTTGAGCAAAAAGTAAAGTAAAAAAAAACCCCCAAGGAGAGTGAAGAACATAGTGAGAGTTTCAATTGAGACGATTTGTAGAAGGAGATTGAGAACGAACGCTGCTTGATAGAAAATCGCGAAGAAGGTGATTGAAATGAGCTCTTTCAAAAGATTTTCGAAGGTGATTGAAATCGCAAAGAAAGAAAATATGAAAAGGCAGAGATCGTGAGAAATGGCTGTGTTGGGCTGTTTTCTTTTATTTCGACGTGGACAATTTTCTTATATTTGATTGTGGGTTGTTTTCTTTTATTTCCACACGGGCTTTTTTGTCATTTCACCAGCCCGTTTGAAGATTCTGCTACAAAAGAATTATTTTTCAAAATATGCTATACATGAAATTATTTTACTCTATTTTGCTATACATGAAAAAAACCCCAAAAAAAACACAATTTCTTAATCAATTAGTGAACCAAATGCTAAATTGTTACAAGGTTAAAATTCCATAAGATATTATTTGAAAAACATCGTTCCGGATGAAATTACATTAGTTTGACTTTAAAATGCAATTTCTAAAATTTTAAATTTTTTTTGAACTGAGGGAATTGACGTGAATTATGTCTAGAACTTGAGACAAATTCTTATAAGGTTAATTTTATGCTTTTTTTTTTTAATTAAAAACTATACAAATTGATTGGTTATGACAATTCATTTATAACAAATATGATAATGTAATCACAAATGAATTACTTTATCTCAACAAATTTTTAAATGAATTTGTAATTATGTACTAAAATAAAAGGCCTAATTTTACTGAGAAAATTTCTCCTCACTGTGTGCTATCTCTCTCAATCCATCCAACAAAATGAAAAGTAGATTCTGTTGAGTTGTCTCCAAAATGGTATTACAGATCCAATATGTAAATCAGAAAAGTGTAATGTGACCATGATTGGAGGTTGGAAAGAAAAAAACCTTCAGAGCGCGACCAAGATGAGATGAATCCTGATAATGACTTAGAAAATGCAACTAATATGAAATCGATTTATTAAAAAAATCAATAACATTACATACGTACATGGGTACTGTCTACTTACTTTCCAATACAGAATTTGCCAAAAATATTAGACAAAACCTCTTCAGAGATATCTTCACCACTAATTTGGCCAAGAGATAACGCAGCACCTCTCAAATCCACTGTCCAAAAGTCAAGAGGCAACTCCTCTTCAATGGAAGATTTCAATCTTGAAAGTGCCTCCTTCGTTCTAAGAAGCTGCTCGCATTGTCTCTGATTGTTGCCACAACAACACCAATCCATGAGTTCTATATTACTCAATACTATTTCAATTTATTAAGACAACTATTTTTTCAAGCATTCTGGAAATGGATTCTTATTTGGTGAAAGAGGGAGAGAATAGGTTACCTGGTTTACTGTCCATCTTCGTCCACTTGTAAGTGTTTTGTTGAGACCCACCAGCTCTGATATTGCCATTTCCAGATTCTCTATTCCTTGTCCAGTCACAGCGCATGTAAAAACTTGTTTATTGAAATAACCACTGTTTGTACCAACTGCATCCATATTTGGAGATGGAGCACAGTCTATCTTGTTTATTACAAGAAGTATAGGAGTGGATGATCCATCTGATTTCTGTGTTTTCAAAGAATTTAAAAGAAAAACATGAACACTAATTTTCAAATGACTTGACCAGTAACTCAATAAAGCAAAATAACCTTTTTTGACAATATTCTATCGAGAAGCATGGTATCTTCTGCAGTCCAGCCATCGACAGCACTTATTGTCATAATGATAACATCAGCTCCAAGAGCAGCAGCTTCGGACCTCTCGACACCTGTAACACAGAGAAGGGGCCACTAGAGGGATTAGAACAATAAACTCTTAACTGGTTTCTTCCAAATTTCAAAGTGATCAGCGCTTGAGACCAGAAGGGGCCAAGGGGGAATGACAAAAGCCATTATAAATCATATTAAAATCAACAATTATAGTTTTGTTGTAGATAGGACATAGGGCAAGTTACTTTTTTTTTTTTGAAATCGGGAAATTGGAGCTTCACTCACTATACCTGGAGTAACAATGCTCGTCCCTAGGCCAAACACTGAAAGACATCGAAGGATTGGAGACATGGGAGGTGTCTACAAATTAATACAGATGAATATTAAATCTGGGACTTTGAGAGGAGCACACCTTCAAATCTCAAGCCTTCGATTACTGCGTCACCCCTTGGGAATTAGACATAGGCCAAAGATTTACAACTATACAAACTAAATGCAAACCAACTTGGTTCAAAGAAACTAATTGGACATCGTAAGATACCCTATATCTATAGCAAATGATCAGTTGGACATTACAAAAAAAGAACAATTGAAAATTATCACATGCCTGGTTTGTGTAACTTGCAAACAACTTGTGTAATGGAAAATCATCATAGATTTATTTGGCATGACTCTAAAAAAAAACAATTCCCTTTTCTTGATATTTGTAACTGTTCGGGCTAGCTTGCGCATACCTCAACTAATGTCCCAAGACATATTGCATGACCCTACAATATTCGAATGTCAAGAAAACCCATAGGAAATTAATTTCTAGGTAGATGACCACTATGAATTGAACTTATCGCCTCTTAGTTCCTGAAAACCTTCATGGCATTGTTAGTATTATTCTATATTTAGTGAATTGTTAGGATTTGCATCATTCTTAGTATTATTCTATATTTAGTGAGTTGCTAGGATTTGCATCATTCTTAGTATTATTCTATATTTAGTGAGTTGTTAGGATTTGCATCATTCTCCTTGTATATATATATGGACATAGTTATATCAATGTACGACTACTCTGAGTCCCAAAATATTGCGTAACAGGCATGACTCTAAATCTATTGTCTAAACCTGAAATGCAGAATAAAGACTTTAAACATCTGTAAATTTATAAATCATACCAATCTTTTCTACAATGTCATCTGTTTCCCTAATTCCAGCTGTATCGAGAAGAGTCACAGGGATACCGCAAACTGTAACATTCGCTTCAATTACATCCCTGGTAGTTCCAGCAATTTCTGTAACTATTGCCCTCTCGCTCTGCATACTAAAACATGAATGTGACAATAGAATAATGTGATTAAGAGTAAAAGAAAAGGTGGCTAATCAAAACTGCCTATATCGAACAGAAAATTCACTATGAGATGAGAAGAGAATTTTTTTAGCATGGCTAAACACGAAGTTTCAATTTATTTCTTTCTGGAAGTTAGACAAACAATTCATAGAATAGTTTAGAGACAAGGAGTAGTTGTAAAAGTATTAGATAGAACACACCAAAACGTGCCCACAAAATAATCGCATTCTAAACACCCCGAGAAGCCCTCCTTTAAAGATTCTTTACGTCTCTCAACCACACTTTCTCGTAAAAGAGACTGAATAGCATAAAGCCAAAGAACCTTAAACCTTTTTCTTGAGCAACAGTATTGCCTGCTTCTTAAACCTGTGACCACAAAACAGCAACAAACGGTACTTTCTAAAATTCTTGAGGGAAGAGCTGAGAAGTGGCTAAAATTGTATAGGCCAAAACAATTTCTCTGCTGCTCAAGATGGTCCAAACAATCTATCAACCAAATTCAGTTTCATATGCTTTTCAAAAATGTCTTTATATCTTAGATGAGATCTAGCCCTTAAACCTCATGTTCAAGCTAATAATATACGTTAAACATCAAGCTCCCTCAAATTTAATGAGTTCCTGTAGGTTTTCTCTCAACTATAGAGAGAGGGTTTCAAACTCCCTGCTTCTATCTTTTTCCCAAGTAATCAGTCTTCTTCTTAGCTATTCATGTCAACATAGGCAAAACTGACTATTTCCCATTTTCGCAACACAAATTCACTGCAAAGAGGTAAGAGTCCATAACACACGACAATGTTCCTCAAAGCAGAGAGCATCAGTGTTTTAAAAAGCCTGAAAAGGCGTGCCTCAGGCTCAAAAAAGCCCCAGGCTCAATGTTAGCGCCTCGTCTGTCCTGGCACGCGCCTTTTCATAAAGCCCTTAGGCGCACAAGTCGCACGTCTTGAGGACTTTTTTATTTATTTAAAATCGAAGTCAAACGATAATGTTTTACTCATTTTTCTCTATTTGTTTTTACAATTTCAAATTCAATCAACAATTACTTCAAAGTTTTATTTTAAAAATACAATTAAAACCTAATCGCCAACCCTATGGGATGACTATGTAAAAAACTCTATATTGAAAGAGATTAATATATATGTTTTGTGTATGTATACATGTATGCGCCTTTAGTAAAAATCCAGCCCCTTTTGGTGCACCTTGCATCTCAGGCTCCAGATGGCCAATGCGCCTTAGTGCGCCTTGAGCTTTTTAAAACACTGGAGAGCATTACTCTGCTGAGTTACTATAAGTTCCTTCTCTGTTCTCCTTAACCAAATTACCTTCACACCAATCTTTTGCATCTAGCCTTGCGAACCCTCTAAATGAAGAATCTTCAGATTTGTCACCACCTTTTTCATAAAGTTCATAACTAGTGCGAAAGTAGTAATATAGTACCAAGATTTGGATCTTAGATTTTTTTTTTTTTTGATAGGAAACAGTACTTTTCATTGATTGTCTGAAAAAGTACAAAAAGGCATTTATAAGAATCAATGCCAATTAGCAAATAAAAAGCTAAGACTATAATCACAAAAAGGGGAGGAGGTCTTGCTCCAAACTAAAGCAAGATGAGATATAGAGTCTATAAAGGAATAATGTATGTCTTCTTTATCTTTGAAGATCTTTTAGTTTCTATTCATCCATATCTTCCAAAAGGTAGCTGCAATAAAATTGTGCCATAAAAGAGCCACATCCTTTTTTATGGGATGTGACAGATCCATGAGGGAGGGGGGTACTCTAGCTAAACATAGATAGAATCCAATCCCATGTAGATGAAGCTTTGGGGCAAAAGTGGAATAGATGATTTTGATCTTCCTTTACAGTTAACACACCAACTAGGAGATAGAGCAGCCCAATTAAATTTCCGTTGAACCCTGTCATGAGTGTTAAGGCGACCATAGCTGACTTGGCATAGAAAAAACTGGATCTTTTTGGGACATTTGGTCTTCCACATGGTGCAATAAAAGTCCTTATTAACCAAGGGGTCCACTGTAGAAGATATGCTCTGGATGAGAAAATGTCATTGCTATCTAATTTCCAAATCCATTCATCCTCTCTCTCATAATAAAGAGTATTTGGTAAAAGGGCAGATAGGACTGGCCATTCATCAATTTCATTATCAGTTAAATCCCTTCAAAAAAATAAGTTCCAAGATTCAATCAATGGAAGCCCATGCTCGTTAACCATACCTTTCTTGTTTTTTGAGAGATTACACAATAAGTTGAATGTAATTTTAAGAGGTGCTTCCCCTAACCAGTGATCATCTCAGAATGAAATATAAGCACCACAGCCTCCATGAAAATATTGCTCCTAATGAGATGATAAGTGGAGGATATATCTTTCCAAGGACCCTTCCATTTATGAATATCAATTTTTCCAGCAATAAGAAGTGAGTTACCCAAACCATATTTCTTGACAATGAAGCATCTCCAAAGGGCTGTCTTCTCCATATAAAATCCCCAATGCCATTTGGCCAACAAGGATGAATTTTTAGCCTTAACATCAATAATTCCCAAACCCCCATCCGCAATGGGACGTTTCACAAGCGGCCATTTTAACAGGTGACTCATTTTCCCCCATTCTCACCTCTCCATAAGTAGTCCCAATAAAGTCTTTCAATCAAATTAACAACCTTTTGAGGGGGGAGGTTTGCTAATGTAGCATTGATGAGGGTAAGTCTTCCACCTATCAAAATGTGTTTACAACCCCAACCCTGTAGCCACTTCTCAATTTTCTCAATGATTGGTGTCAAGAGAGAGAATAGTTTAGGATTCCCGTGAAGAGGGAGCCCAAGATATGTAGATGGCCAAGATGCAACCCTAAAACCAAAAGGAGCAGCAAGAGATAGCACTTTCTGTTGATCCATACATGCACCAAGGAATTCATTCTTCTGCAAGTTGATTTTAAGACCAAAAGCACTTTCAAAATCACTAAAAGTTTTGCAAAGATTAGATAACATTCCATGATTTGGCGAGGAAAATAGAATGGTCTCATCCATGAAGAGAAAATATCCATTTTCTCCATAACGGACCAAAACCTTTAAGATGAGAATGTCATCAAGGAAACCACAATCAACCATATCAAAAGCTTTCTCAATATCAAGCTTTAAGACAATACCTTCCTCTCTGTTTCTGGTCCAGCTATAGATAATTTCATTGGAAGTTAATGATGCATCGAGGATCTGTCTTTCAGCCACAAAGGCCATTTGGTAAGAAGTGATGGTAAATGGAAGAACTTTTTTAAGCCTTTCCGAAAGTACCCTAGCAATGATTTTGTATAAGCACGTGGTAAAACTGATAGGTCTATAGTCAAATACTATCTTTTCCCTCCTCCTTTGGAATAGGACTGATATAAGTTTCACTTAGGCTAGCATTGATGATACTCTTCTCAAAAAAATCGTAGAACACTTTGTTGACATCATCTTTGAGAATGTTCCATGAATTTTTAAATAATTCAGCAGTAAAACCATCAAGACCAAGAGTCTTATTAGTGTCGAGCTGTGAAACCGCAACCTCAATTTCAGCCATAGTAAAGGGGAGCTCTAGGGCAGATTTTTGCATCAAACTAATAGGGCTCCAATCGTCAATCAAATGGAGACGGCTTCTATTGTTGCATTTGGTGTATAAGTCAGACTAGAATGATAAGAAATCAGCCTCAATGTCCTCATCGCAAATACCCCCAAACAAATGCAGCTCAACAATGACATTCCTTCTCGGTTTGTGGCAACCATTCTATGAAAAAAACCACTATTTTCATCACCTTCAGCCAGCAAACGAGGCATATAATTTTGTCTCCACAATGCCTCTTCTCGAGAAATAATGTTGTGAATCTCAGATTTTTTCTTTTTTTGATAACCATGAATCAGAGCTTTGCCCCCTAATTTTGAATCTCGGATCTCAATTCACATTTCACCAAATCTGAGAAGTCAGGCAAGAATACCCATCTCCCTCTTACGACAAAGAGCTAGATGATATCAAGACTAAGTGGAAATATGACTACTCATGAAGGTATCCGGCCAAACTTACAGATGGAACAAATTATCCAAAGGGAATCAAATTGACTAGGAAAAGAGGACATTGTATAGCTTACTTTGCTCCATGCATTAAGAAGGCTTGACTTCCCAACATTAGGACGACCAACAATTGCTATCTGCAAGTGTTTAAAAAAGAGATGGCTGAAGGCACTAACAAATGCATACATGTATTGTACAAGGAAACAAACTATTAGACGACTCTTAGAATTTACCTGTACTCCAGATTGAAGAAGCTTGTCATAATTGGCTGTCTCGAGAGCAGTCTCAACATCCTGTGACATGGCATGCACTTTTTCCATTATAATGTCCATATCCAATGGTGGCATCTCATCATCAAAGTCTAGACGGGCCTCAATTTCAGTGAGTAATTCGATGCATTGTGTTCTTAACAATTTGACTAAGGAAGAGAAGCCACCCTGTTAATCAAAATACCTAGTCATTGGTGGTTTCCACACTAAGTTGCAGTAACTAGATAACTGAAAATAGATGAGCGCATTAGTTCAGATAACATTATCAGTCAATAAAAACCCCAACCTGAATTCCAGCCAACGCAGAATCTGCAGCAGCCGTAGATTTGGCTGAAATTAATTTCCCAACATTTTCTGCTTGAGAAAGGTCTAAGCGTCCATTTAAGAAGGCACGAAGAGTAAATTCACCTAAAATATAAATGTAAAGATGTAACTAAAACATTTCTTTTTTTTTACAAGATAACGGAACTTTTTATCGATGGAACGAAAAGAGACTAATACTCCAAATACAATAATCTAAGAAAAGGATGAAAATAAGAAAATATGAATAAGTGAAAGAGCAAACTAACAATAAAGCAATTAAAAAAAACTATGGTAACAGAAAGCTGATAACAAACAACAAAAGAGAACAAAAGACTGTCAGTTGTGATGAACAACTCAAAAACCCTAACGTTGAAATCCACTAGTTGTCATCATAAGTGTAGATTTGGTAAAAGTGAGATAACACAGCACAAATTTTTTTGCTTGAACGACTTTCAAAACTTTTCCTTCATGATTGGATTTACTACTGCTTTATTTACATCATTACATGGATGCAATTGCGAACATCAACTAATATACACAGATGAGAAAAGCAATTGAGCATAGACCAAGAACTTAAAAGACAAAGCCATTCGAGTTCAGAAAATAAACCTGGTTCTGCAAGGCGGGCTCCAGCTTCTACACAAGCTTTTAGCACTCGACGCAGACAAACTTCACTCCCATGACACTGAAGCTCAACCACATCTTCACGAGTATAAGATCTTGGTGCCAACATCGGCACAATCAAAACCTTCATAAAAAAGTGTAAAACCATAGCTCAAATTAATGCCCAAACTAACAAAAGCATACACCCATTCGGTGTTTTAAATGGCGCGCCTGGGCTCAAGTCCCACCTTTTGCGCTTCGCTTGTTCCAAGCCAGGCGCGCGCCTTATGGCGCCTTACATGAAGCCCCAGGCACCAAAAGGCGCGTGCCTTGTGGGATTTTTAATTTTCCTTTGAGTTTTTTGTATTTCAGATCCCCGTACTAGGTCATTTGAAGCGCGTGAAGGTTGATAGTTAAATATTATGCATGTTTTTATATATTATTCTTGGTGAAACCTTTATTTATGTCCATGTAAAGTGTTTTTATTGTGTATACACACATATATATAAATTTTTTGTATTTATTTTATATAGTGCGCCTTAAGTAAAAAAGCTCTCGTATTTTGGTGCGCCTTGAGCCTCAGGCTCCAGAGGGCCATTGCGCCTTGCGCTTTTTAAAACACTGCACCCATTGAGAATTTTGACCAGAGGTATACAAAATAACCGAAAATCTGAGCAATATGGACTGTGTTATACTTATACATGTCTGTGTGCAAGATCATGTGTTTTGAAAGCGCAAGGCACAACGTAAGGCGATACTCTCCTTGATCACCTCAAAGCGAGAGGCGATAAAAAGGTGAGGCCCGAGTAAAGAGAGACACTTTTATAAATTGATAATAAAACATGCGTATTCCCATAAAATTTCAAATTCATATGGAAAAATACTAAAAAGTAAAAAATAAAAGAAAAATAAATCACAAAAATTATGTTATTATAAGATATACCATAATATTAAATTATTATTTGTATAAAAAAATTGAAGTTAACTGAAAGTATAAAAAAACAAAGATTCTATGTCAAATAACTCGAATAAACAGACACATATATTTGAAATAGTAATTAAACAAATTCAGTATCCTTAATAAAGACTTCGCATAGTTGTTGAATTTCTTTATAAACTATTTATAGGTTCTTTTTTGTGGATATTAAGTTAGGATATTGATAGATAAATAAAACTTTAACAAGGCGCACGCCTTGGCCTGAGGCGAAGGTGATGCAGGGCGTAAAATGGCGAGGAAAGGTGAGGGCATGATTGAAGGAGCTCGCCTTAGCTACGTTAGAGGCGCAATACCTACCTATGTGCAAGGCGATGGCCTTGAAAACACTAGGTGCACAAATAAGATACTAGCTAACTCAAGTTTAAGAATAATATCATGAGACAAAACCCAACTCAATCCAACCCAAAAATATAATGTTGGATTGGGTTGCTCTAATATATAGAGTTGGAAGAGTTGGCGAATTGACCAAAACAAAAATTTGGATTGGTCAAAAAGCTTCCTTAACCCAACCATGCAGACCACTCATTTTTACAACCATGGAAAAGGAAACATTACAGTACTTCGTCAATGACATCTCCACGCTGGTCCAATACCACACCGTACTCGACAACATGGCTGGTGGGTCGCCATGAATGGAGGCTCAAATTCTTCCCCTTCTTAGCGGCAGGGAAAAATAAACTCCCAACGATACTGACAGCACGAGGACCCGACAATCGCACAATGCCAACCGCAGCAGGAGAGCCCCCCATGGACGTGACGATGGCTGCAATTGTGCTCGAATTCTCAACTTGTTCACGCTCGAATCCGGCATTTGGATTCTCCAAGCGCTCATCTCGAGCCAAGACGAAGGTATTCTCTGCAAAAAGAAGAAATGGGAATGAGAAAATGGAGAAACCCAGTAAAATTGAAGGGATGAAATGAGAATTTGAAAAGGGGAATGACCTTTTCCAGTGGAGTGGGATTTTGTAAGGGTTTTTGGAAGAACAGGGTTGGAGGATTTGGGTATGTGGGAGAGAGAGGATGGTTTGGGAACAGCGGCGTAGAGATGGTTTAAGAGAAAAGCCATTGGAGGTGTGGGTCTGTGAAGATGGGAGATGAAATGGCGGAAGCCTGCTAGCAGAGCCATGGCTTTGGCTTTGGCTTTGGCTTTGGCTTTGGCTCTGGTTCAATACTATGTCAATTCTGATTATGAAATAGCCGAGAATGGCCGCCGGGTTTTAGCGTGGTTCTTGAGAGATACAAAAATAAGTTAAAATATTTCAATTTGTTATGATTTTTTTTAGGTGGACTTTCAAATATTTAATTTTAACCTATAAATATTTTTTTTAAAATAGTTTTTTTAAGGCTCAAGAAAAGAAACGTCAAATGTCCAAGTGTGATCAACGTCGTTTGGCTTGGAACAAAATAGCTTTTATGTGAGACATGTGGCAGCTGACTCATATTTAAATGGTGTATTTTTCGTATTTAAACGAAATGAAAGTGTCCCATTCTTTGTATTTTTTTTATTCATGCTCATGATTCCATTTGTGAGTGATGAATCACATGTAGGTTCTTGGAATTCAAACCTCAAAGTATTGGGTGATGCGTACTTTTCAACCCCAACTTGGAGGTTAGTAGCTACGTTACTGTTTCGTGTATATTTTTATTTGTTGTATGAATGTGTTGAATTATGTCAAACTACCAATCAATTCAAAAGCCTAAGCTGATGAATTGGGGTAAATTTAATTATACCAACCAACACTCCCCCTCACTTGTGGGCTTTGAAATTTGAGAAATGCCCTACAAGTGGAATTTAATTTTAATTGGGGAGGAAACGACTTGGCAGGGATTCGAACTCATGACCTCCTACTCTGATACCATGTGTAAAAAGAGAGGAATAATTTATGTGTATTTTATTGATACTAAGAGAATTCTTAAATAGAGAATTCTCACTATACAAATAAGGAAACAAATAACACAATATCATAAGATCCTCTACAAATCAATATAAATAATTACAAGATACTAATCATGTAAATATGAAATAAAATAATAATGATGAAATAACCAACACTCCCCCTCAAGCTGGACTAAATATATCTTCCATTGCCAGCTTGTCTATCATCTTATCGAACTGTCGCTTTAAGAGACCTTTTGTAAAGACGTCAGCAACTTGTTCTGAAGTAGGGAGATAGGGGATACATATGGTTCCTGATTCAATCTTCTCTTTTATGAAATGTTTGTCAACTTCAATATGTTTTGTCCTATCATAGAGTACCAGATTGTGGGCAATGGAGATGGCTGCTTTGTTATCACAATATACACGTATTGGAGTTATTTGAGTGAACTTAAGTTCCTCTAACAGCTTCTTTATCCATATACCATCACATATGCCAAGAGCTAGTGCCCTAAATTCGGCTTCAGCACTACTTCTTGCCACAACGCTTTGTTTTTTACTTCGCCATGTAACTAAGTTTCCTCCAACAAAGGAGCAATAGCCTGAAGTTGACCTTCTATCTGTAGTACTGCCTGCCCAATCAGCATCTGTATAAATTTCAACTTGAAGATGACCTTGTCTTTTAAACAATATTCCTTTTCCAGGAGTGCCTTTCAAGTATCTTAAAATTCTATATACGGCTTCAAAATGAGTAGGACCAGGAGCATGCATAAATTGACTGACCATGCTAACGGCAAAGGCTATATCAGGACGTACGTGTATGAGATAGGTAAATGAGTCTTCCCACAAGTCTCTGATATTTTTCTCTATCCTTCACTTCTTCTCCTGTTGCTACTTGTAACTTCACATTTTGTTCAATAGGGGTCTCTACTGGTTTGCAACCAAGTAATCCAGTTTCTTCAAGTAGATCTATGATATATTTTCTTTGATTTACCAGAATCCCAATTTTTGATCTTGCAAACTCCATCCATAGAAAATATTTCAAGGTTCCCAAGTCTTTGATTTGAAACTCAGTTGCCAATCTTTTCTTCAAAGTAGTGATTTCTACATCATCATTGCCAGTCACTATTATGTCATCAACATAAACTATCAAAATAACCATCTTGTTATTTCTAGTGTGTCTGTAAAATATAGTGTGATCTGCTTGACTTTGAAAAAATCCATAACTCGTAACTGCTTTCTCAAATCATTCAAACCACGCTCTAGGTGACTGTTGTAGGCCATACAATGACTTTTTTTAACCTGCAAACATTGTGACTCCCATCATTTATTTCAAAACCAGGTGGTAAATCCATAAATACCTCTTCTTCAAGATCGTCGTTTAGAAAGGCATTCTTGACATCAAGTTGATACAAATGCCAATCTTCATTGACAGCAATAGATAACAACACTCTAATGGAGTTAATTTTGGCAACCGGAGCAAACGTCTCTTGATAGTCAATTCCATAGGTTTGGGTGAATCCCTTAGCCACTAACCTTGCCTTGTACCTTTCAACACTCCCATCAGCATGACATTTTATAGTGAACACCCATTTGCATCCTACTGTCCTTTTATCATTTGGCAATTCAACTATGTCCCATGTGTGATTTTGTTTTAGCGCATTCATCTCCTCCATAACTGCTAAATTCCAATTTGGATCATCTAGAGCTTCTTGAGAATTATTAAGTTGTCTTCACATCTCACATTGCAATCCGTCCTTCATGTTCCCAAATTAGCCTGCAATTTATTATCCGTTAGTAAGATTTCTAGAGATTCTAACTGTCGTATTATTTTCTATGAATCACATTGTGTCTTTCAGGAGCAGGAGTCAGGGAAGACGATTGGACGTGCTAGGATGCTTGACGGTCTTTACTATTTTGAGGAACTTTCAACTAGTCATAAAGTTGTTCAGAGTTTGAGTAGTGTTTTTCAGGGTTTAAATAGTGTTAGTTCTACCTCTGTTAGGGAAACCTTGATGCTTTGGCATTATAGATTAGGACATCCTAGTTTTTTCTATTTAAAGTACTTGTTTCCAAAATTGTTTAAAGGAATTGATTGTTCTACTTTTCATTGTGAACACCGTGCCTTTGCAAAAACTCATCGCTCTTCCTATTTACCTCAAATTTATAAAGCTTCCACGCCATTTTATTTAATCCATAGCGATGTTTGGGGACCATCTAAGGTGGTAACTCAAAATGGGAAAAGATGGTTTGTTACCTTTATTGATGATCACACCCGTGTAACTTAGGTGTATCTTCTAGCTAACAAATCTGATGTTAGGGAGGTATTCATTCGTTTTTACAATATGATTTAAACCCAATTTAAAACCAAAATTAGTATTCTCCATTCTTACAATGGCACCGGATATTTCAATACCTACCTAACTGAGTTCTTACATACTAAAGGAGTTCAACACCAATCAACATGTCGTAATACCCCTCAACAAAATGGCATTGCAGAACATAAGAATAGACACTTGTTGGAGGTTTCTCGTGCCATCATGTTCTCTATGCATGTACCTCAGTATTTATGGGGTGATGCGATTCTTACTGCCACTTACCTCATAAATCGAATGCCTACTAAAGTTTTAGGTTTTAAAACTCCTCTAGACCTATTCCGAACTATTTTTCCTACAATTAGGGTTTTCTCAAACCTTCCCGTCAAAGTTTTTGGGTGTACTGCCTTTGTTTATGTGTCAAATCCATCACAATCTAAATTAGATCCCCGGGCTATAAAATGTATTTTCTTAAGCTATGTCTCCAAAAAAAAGGCATATAAATGTTATGATCCTTTAGCCAAGAAATGTTTTGAGACTATGGATGTGTCGTTTGTAGAAAATCAATCGTTTTTCAAACCTACTTCCCTTTAGGGGGAGACACCTACACCTATTCTTGAAGGGAATTATTGGGATACCTCTCCACTTCTAAATATCATACATCATGAGGTCATAAGTCCTAACTCACCAATACCTATTCGGAAAGGTTCATCCTCAGGGGGAGAAACACTACAAAATAATCAACCTGAACTCCAGGTTTATACTAGGAGAAAGCTAAGTCAGAAGCATAAGGACAAGATAGTTGATTTAACACAAAACCAATCTGATGCCCCGACAACTGATTCTGGCAATCCAGGTAATCTACCTTTAAATCTCTCTTCTACTCATTCCTTTCCTGACAATGATCTGCCTGATACTTCTGACCTTGATGTTCCCATAGCTTATAGGAAAACAACTCATAATTGTATCAAGTATCCCATTGGGAATTACTTATCTTACCATAAACTGTCTGACAACCATAGAGTTTTTACCTCTAGGATAACTAATCTGTTTGTTCCAAGGAAACACTAGGATTACCAGAAGTCGAATTGGTCTTTAGCAGCTTCAAGAGTTGATCAATTTTCTCTTTATTGAATGGGCTTGATTCCACACTGTTCGCAGTTGAGGTCGATGGACGACTACCTTTTTCACCGTGTCTGGTGCTTTTATGGATAGCTGGTTTTCCATGGATCTTCCAACATGTCTCTCGAGTATGACGTGGTTTGTTGCAGTGGTCACACCACACACGCAGTTTGTTTGTCTGATCAGATGCCTTATTTGTAGTAGCTTCAACAACTAAGGTAGAAGTCTCAACATTATCTATTGGTTTTTTCCCAATCATTACGTTTCGACGGCTTTCCTCCCTGCGAACTTCAGAAAATACTTCACTGATATTAGGCAGCTTAGTTTTACCCAGTATTCTACCTCGAACTTCATCAAACTCGACATTAAGGCCAGCCAAAAATTTGTAAATTCGACCATTCTCAACTATTTTCTTATAGTGTTTCTGATCTTCAGGAGACTTCCATTCATAATTATCGAACAAGTCCAGATCTTGCCAAACACGTTTCAATGAATGAAAATATTGTGTGACAAAGTTACCTCTCTGCTTTATGTCACTTAGTTTAAGATTCAATTCAAACACTTGTGACTGATTTTCTAGGTCAGAGTACATTTCTGTAACACTTTCCCATAGTTCCTTAGCAATGGAATAGCACATATAGTTATTGCTTATATCTTCTATCATGGAATTTACTAACCATGTCATAATCATGGAGTTTTCAGCATCCCAAGTTGCAAATGTTGGATCATCTTTGGAGGGTGTTGTCTTATCTCCAGTAAGGTACCCAATCTTTCCTTGACCACGAATATACATTCGAACGCTTTGTGACCACGGAAGAAAGTTGTCACCATTAAGTCGAATGGTCGTGATTTGGACAGTATGGCTATTAGCTGGAATTCTAGCAACTGACATCTTGTCTTCAGACATTATTTCTTCAAGAAGAACAAGATTTTAAGGCTAGACACAATAAAAACAAAGAACTAAATTAGTAGCAAGCAGCACCAAAAGAGGAAGAACAAACAGTTAACAAAAAACCCAACAAACTTAGCAAAAGCTCCAATTGTGAGGAGATTTAGAAAGTCTAAAAAGGTATTGTATTGTAACGGCCCGGAAATTTCATCCCGGTCTTACCGGGTTGCCCAGGGGCATTTTGGTAATTTGGTCGGGCCGACAGGGCCGGTTATGTCTTTGCTAATTGCCGGAAAAATTATGGGACGATTTGAATGGGATCAGGAAGTTTAGTGAAGGCATTTGGGCTTGGTAAAAGGTAAAAATAAATAGGGAATTAAATAGCGCTTCGAGTGAGATTCGAGCCAAGGTCGCGTGGGAAGCTAGGCGAGTGTCGCTGCCAATAGAGCCACCGGGCGTGTTTGTTAATCTGAGCGCGCCATCTTTTATTTATGTGTGTTTGTCCCTGCCTTTGGTTTAAAAGGCCAGCTCGCCCGAGCTTCTTCCCCATTTCTTCTTCTTCCTTCGCGAAATTCTCCTCCGACCGACTCACTTCTCCTTCGCGATTTCTTCCTTCTCCAGCTCCAATTCGACCGAGTTCCTCTCCCAAATTCGAAGTCGTTCTCCCTCCGAGCAGATGGTAAGTTCTCCTTCTTCCTCTCCTTCAAAATCCGATTCCTTTCTCCCCTGTTTCGGGCTTTGCCATTTCCGGCCGAGTCGAGGTGATTTGAGGTATGGATGTTGTGCAGCTAGTGTAGGGGAGTTCACCATCAACAAATCGCTCGTCGAATCTTCTCCAATCGCCCGGAATCGAGCTCGTTCTTCTCCAACGCCCAGATCGCCCTATTCGCGCGCAGAAGCTGGCCCAGGCGCCTGTCGCGTGCCCTGCCGCCAAGCCACGCCACGCCCGAGCGCCCCTGTGTCGCCCTGCAACGCTCCACGTCCGTCCGCGCGCCCAGCCGAGCCGCGTCGCCATCGCCCTGCTCGCCCGTCTGCGCCCAGCCAGCGCCCTCGCGCGAGCAGCCAGCTCGCCCAGCTAGCCCTATTGCTGCCCCGTTCGTGCATTCGTCGCGCCTCGTGAGTTGCTCCCGAGCTGAGCCCTATTTATTTTATTATATTTAGGCCTATTGTGTGATTTTTGTTGTGATTGATAGGTTCTCGGTAACTAGTTCGGGTTCGTTCGCAACGTAGGATTTCGTGTCAAATCGTCCCCGATTAAGGTAAGGATTTCTTACCGGAGTTGTGTGGACCCTGCGATATTATATGTGATTGCTGATTGATTGCTTGTTTGTGTTTATTGACATGTGTAGCTAGGTACTCTATTCTGAATTCCCGATTAGCATGATTTTCCTGGTTATTTCTCATGTTAATCCATGCTAGGTTGTTTCCTCTGGCATGCTCGTATCTGTTCTTGTTTCGTAGTATCATGCTAGGCTCGTTGTATTCTTATTGAGCACGTATTGGATTTTATGGAATTGTTTGCTGATTGTTAAGGCAGGTTAGAGTTGCAGGTAGATAGCATCATCCGGGCCTGATGCATAAAGTACCTTGCATCCATAGCGGGGGACGTCGAGGCAGTTCTCGTCCCTGGACCCCGTGAGGGATTAGCTAACCCTACCGGTAGGCCCCGCAATCTTGGGGGTGGGTGGTGGCGATCGTTAAATGCCCCAACGGTTGGGATGATGACTTGGCATTGCCTCGTCCCCAACAGCCGGCATGTCCTCAGCATGTTTGGCTGTAGCCCCTGATTGCCACCTGTTAAGGTAAGAGCGGCTTCCTGGTGTAAGCCTACCACGACCCGTTTCATTAGCCTCAGGTGCGGTGGTTCAGGCTGACATAGTTTACGTGTCCAGGTCTCACACCCCTATGTCAGTGACACCGATCCAAAGATTTAGTTAGGCGTGGTGACTGGACATGGGCAGCTTGCCTCTAGACCCGGCACCCCCATAGTTCTGCGAGAGCATGCGGTGCATGTTTACGCTCATTACAACGCCGATCGGAGAGCTCCTCGGGATCTTGAGCGGTGTACCTTTTCGTCGACGAGAGAAGCAGTGAGGCTGGACTTGTTTCTCGTATAGGGCGACTTGTGTGATGGATTGTGTGGTGGATATTATTCCGGACTAAGACCCTAAGTTGGCATCCAAGGCCCAAGTGTGGGCTAAGCTATGTGCTCTATTCTGTGTTTATACTCATAGCTTGCATACGCTCATCGAGATGACCATGTATATCGTATTGTACCCCGGTTGGGGATTCTTACTGAGTAATTCGTTACTCACCCTTATTATTGTGGTTTTTCCACAGGTAACCGAGTTGCGAGACAGGATGGCTGAAGGAGGAGCTGTGATCATGGGGCCCAGTCATCAAACTCTGATTTTATGTTATGACTCTTTATGTTTTATTTTCCCCTGAATGCATGTAGCCGGGCACGGAGCCCTAGGATGTTTTCTAAATATTTTGTGGATTCCAGCATTATTGTATCTAGACATGTTTTGAATGATTTTAAGAAATCTCTGATCGGAGTATACTTTGGAAATGTATTTATCTTGGAACAGGTGCTTGGAGACAGGGACAGGTTCCAGGGAAATTGTCTAGTTTTTAAAGGGATTGTTTTGAATGTTTTGTTTTTAATTGGAATCCGAAATCATGTCTGTTTAATGTCCTTTACTTTGAATGCATGCATTGGGGTAAGGGCCCATTTAGTGCCCCATTCGGGTCGGGTCTTTACAGTTGGTATCAGAGCTCAGAGTCATAGATTCTGTAGATTGACCTTTTGTTGTAGGTCGTTTTCCCATGATCACTAGCACTCCGACAGTCATCAGGTACGCCTAAGTTTACTATTTGTTGTAGAAAAAAGGGTTAAGAATTTACAATACCTGTCATCTAGTGTATGCCTTGTGTAGTGTTGTGGAGCGGAGACGAGCAGGTTCTGACTCGTTATTGGTTTGGGTTTAGAGCGCCATCATGCCAACTTCCCGCAGTGTGTGATGTATGTTGTGGCTTGTTGAGGTATCCAGATGGATTCGGATGCCCTGGGACATCGTTCTAGAGGGAGGTAGAGATTGGACTCCCATAGGCCAACTGTGGCACAGTTGTGGATTTTCCTCTAGTGAGAGGGTGGAGGTGCTTTGCCTTGGAATGCCACTCCAAGTGAGGAGTTAGCTATGGTTGTGCTGATGTGGATGTTTGTGGAGCAGGTCCCCGCGTGGACTAGCCTGGGTAGCTCAAGTGTTGATGTAAGGACCCGACCCGAATGGGGCTCTAAATGGGCCCTTACCTCAATGCATGCATACAAATCAACACTAGAATTTGCAAGATGGTTGTTTCGGATTCTAAGTAAAAACCAAAAACCGGCAAGAGTTCATTTAAAAAGTCAATACAAAATTCTTGAAACCTGTCCCTGTTTCCAAGCACCTGTTCCAAGACAAATACATTTCCAAAACTTACTCTGATCAGAGATTTATTAAAAACATACAACTTTACAACATTTACAACAATGCTAGAATCCGGAAATACACTCCACCTGCCACCTGGGATTTCTTCAAGGCTAAGTTCAAGGCTAAGTTTATCAGTGAGGAAGCCCAAGAGAAGATGATTGAGCTGTTCTCGAACTTAAAGCAGGGATCTGATTTGGTTGAGGTTTATGAGAGGAAGTTCTCGGAGTACGGATATTTTGCTCCTCAGCTGATCGCTACTCTTGAGCTAAAAATCAGGAAGTTTATTGTTGGTTTGAGACAGGGAGTGTCTTAGGATGTTAGGGCACAGGCCCTTGAGACGTTTGCCAAGGTTGTACAGTTGGCGACAATTTACGATGGGAAGTATCCTACTGAGCAGGCTGTTAGTGCTCCTAAGAAGAAGGCCCTAGTGTATTCGAGCCAGAAAAGAAAGTTTACCTCGTGAAGTGTTAACCGAGCAGGCGGTCAGCGCCGCAGGGTTCCCATCAGGGGAAAGATCAGCACAGAAACTGGAACCGTGATCAGCCTCGCCAGTAGGGCGGTTGAAAGCCGCCTCCGTTTTGTAAACCTTGTGGGAAGTCGCATTGGGGTCCCTGTGGAGGAAATCCTAGAGCGTGTTATAGGTGTGGGCAGGAGGGGCATCAGGCCCGATTTTGCCAGCAGAAAGCGGTGGTAGCGCAGCCAGTCCAACAGCAAGGGCGAGTGTATGCTACGACTCGCCAAGAGGCTGAGCGAACCGATGCCGCAGTAGCAGGTACGCTCTTAGTCCTTGATCACCTTACTTTTGTGTTATTTGATTCGGGTTGCACCCATTCATTCGTCTCTGTTGTGTTTGTTGAGCATACTTGTATGAGATTAGAACCTTTAGGGTATGAGTTATCTGTTGCAACTCCTTCGGGAGTTAGTATGTTAGCTAGTCAGAAGATGACGGACGGTCGGATACAAATATCTGACGAGTCCCTTTGGGTTACCCTCATAGTGTTGGCTATGAGCGGTTTTGATGTGATTCTCGGCATGGAGTGGTTAGCTGATAACCACACGATGATTAATTGTCGCCGTGAGGAAGTATTGTACAGCCCGCCGAGCAGGCCAAGTTTTAAGTTTTGAGGTATTCAGGGCAGGGTGTGTCCGCCAATGGTTTCCGCAGTTAAGGTTCAGCGGTTGTTAGCTCGAGGAGCTTGGGGCTTTTTAGCCAAGTTGTCCAAAGAGAGCCGAGATCAGTTATCTGTTGAGCAAGTGCCTATTGTACAAGAGTTGGCGGATGTGTTTCCTGAAGAGTTGCCTGGCTTGCCGCCAAAGAGAGAGGTGGACTTCACAATAGAGCTCGAGCCAGGAACCCTCCCTATCTCGAAAGCTCCTTACCGTATGGCGCCAGCTGAGTTGAAGGAGCTAAAGGAGCAGTTGCAAGAGATGCTCGACAGAGTATTCATTAGACCGAGTGTGTCCCCGTGGGGAGCACCTGTGCTGTTTGTTAAGAAAAATGATGGTTCGATGCGCCTGTGTATCGATTATAAGAAGCTGAATAAGGTAACCATAAAGAATAAGTATCCACTGCCACGCATTGATGACTTGTTTGACCAGCTCCAGGGAGCCTGTGTGTTTTCAAAGATTGATTTGAGGTCAGGCTATCACCAGTTGAGGATCCGGGATCCAGATATCCCCAAGACAGCATTCAGGTCGAGATATGGTCATTATGAGTTCGTGGTCATGTCTTTCGGACTGACGAACGCCCCAGCTGCATTTATGGATATGATGAACATAGAGTTCAAGGCATTCTTGGTTTGCTTTGTCATCGTATTCATAGATGACATTCTTATTTATTCAAAGTTTAAAGAGGGCCATGCTTCGCATTTAAGACAGATTTTGACGGCCTTAAGAGAGAACCAGCTTTATGCCAAATTTTCTAAGTGCGACTTTTGGCTTGAGAAGGTAGTCTTCCTTGGACACGTTGTGTCTATGGAGGGAGTGGTTGTGGACCCCTAAAAAATAGAAGCAGTTAGTTCGTGGGCCAGACCGATCACTGTATCAGAGATTCGTAGTTTTCTGGGTTTGGCTGGTTATTATCGTCGTTTCGTTCAGGATTTTTCCACTATAGCTTCTCTGCTTACTCGTTTGATGAAGAAGGGTGTCGATTTCGTTTGGGATGAGAAGTGTGACGAGAGTTTTGCTAAGTTGAAGCACAGTTTGATGACAGCGCCGGTGTTGGCTTTTCTAGAGGGAACAGGAGGATTTGTGGTGTATGGTGATGCCAGTAAGTTCGGTTTGAATTACCCGACTCATGACTTGAAGTTGGCGGCTGTTTTCTTTGCACTTAAAATTTGGAGGCATTACTTGTATGGAGAAAGGATACAGTTGTTTACTGATCACCAAAGCCTCAAGTATTTCTTTACCCATAAAGAGCTAAACATGAGACAGAGAAGATGGTTGGAATTGGTAAAGGATTACGACTGTGAGATCTTGTATCACCCGGGAAAAGCAAATGTTGTGGCAGACGTAATGAGTAGGAAGACCTCGCATTCAGAGGCATTGTTGAACCCCAGGAGTTTTATAAGAAAAGACCTTGAGAGGGCTGGTATAGCAGTGATGTTAGGGGAGGTTACCGCTAGGGTAGCCTAGTTGACCATCCAGCCTTCGATAAAGCAAATGATTATTGATGGCTAGTTGAATGACCCTAAGTTAAAGAGCTTGTACGAAAGATTTCAAGCTGATGGAGACTTCGATTTTGTGATCTCACTAGATGGAGGCTTGAGGTATAAGGGTCGGCTTTGTGTTCCAGCCGATGCTCGTATCCGTATGGAGTTGTTGACTGAGGCTCACACTTCGCCTTTTGTGTGGCATCCAAGGGGTAACAAAATGTATCAAGACCTTAAGAAGACTTTTTGGTGGATGGGGATGAAGAAAGAGATTGCCTAGTTTGTCAGCCGGTGTCTCACTTGTCAGCAAGTGAAGGCGCCTAGGCAGAAACCAGCAGGTTTGTTGCAGCCGCTTGGTGTGCCACAGTGGAAATGGGAAGAAATTACCATGGACTTTATTTCGGGCTTGCCTAGGACTCCGAGAGGTTATGCACAGATTTGGGTGATTGTTGACAGGTTGACCAAGTGTGCGCACTTCGTCCCCAATAGAATAAATTATACCGTGGAGCAGTGGGCACAGTTGTTCCTTGAGCAGATAGTTAGGTACCACGGAGTGCCAGTTAAGATCATCTCAGACCGGGATTCTCGTTTTACATCTCGGTTTTGGAGAGCCCTCCAAGCAGTGTTGGGCACAGAGTGCACTACAGTACATCTTTTCATCCGCAGAACGATGGCCAGACGGAGCGGGTAAATCAGATCCTGGAAGATATGTTGCGAGCCTGTGTGTTGGATTTTTCGGGCAGTTGGGATCAGTACTTGTATTTGATGGAGTTTGCCTACAACAACAGTTACTAGTCGACCATTCAGATGGCACCGTTTGAGGCATTGTATGGTAAGCGTTGCAGATCTCCGATATTCTAGGAAGAGGTTGAAGACAGGCAGGTTTTGGGCCCTGAGTTGCTCCAGTTGACCTATGAGGCAGTTCAGAAGATCAGGGATCGTATGTTGACTACTCAGAGCAGGCAGAAAAGCTACGCCGATGTCAGGCGTAGATAGTTAGAGTTTGAAGTTGGTCAGCATGTTTTCCTAAAGGTAGCGCCGATGCGTGGGGTTCTGAGGTTTGGTAAACGGGGGAAACTGAGCCCTAGGTTTGTTGGACCTTTCGAGATCCTTGAGAGGGTTTGGGTTGTAGCTTACCGGTTAGCATTGCCGCCATCCTTGGCCATAGTGCATAGTGTGTTCCACGTTTCGATGCTCCGCAAGTATGTGGCAGACCCTTCGCACATTGTAGATTTTGAGCCTTTGCAGCTGAACAGTGACCTGAGCTTTGAGGAGAAACCTGTAAAGATCTTAGCGTTTGAGAAAAAGGTTTTGAGGAGCCAAGCCATTGATTTAGTGAAGGTACAGTGGCGGAATCAGAAAGTTGAGGAAGCAACTTGGGAGTTGGAAGGAGAAATGAGAAGAAACTACCCGGAGTTATTCTAGTGCAGCGACTTCCAAGGATGGAAGTCTTCTAAGAAGGGAGTATTGTAACGGCCCAGATATCTGTTCCGGTTACCCAGGTATGTTCGGTTTAGGTTTCGGTTGTTTGGTTGGGTTGTTAGGGTTTTTTTAACCCTGAAGGACATTTTGGTAATTTTACTCTTAGGGGCAGTTTTGTAATTGTTCAATTTTTGGGTTTTTCAGGACTTGTGTAGCCTTTGGAGAGCTTGGAGGTCACTTTCTGGTTAGAGGAGAATTTTGAGAGAATGTTTTGTTTAAAAGTTGTCCCTGTTGAGTCTCGAAGGCTGGTTGGGCCTTGGGCTATAAATAGGGGGCTTGGAGGTTATTTTATCTCTTTTCCCACTTTTTCCCAAGTCCCAGCCGAGAAAACTCTCTCAACTTCGCCTTCGCCAAACTCACCTTCGCCAAACCTAACCGAGCTTCGTTTCATGTTTGCCCTTGCCAACACCAGTTCCGCCCGGCCGCACGCTCATTCGCCCCCGCGAATACCGTAGCTGAGTAGTTTGCCTTCTCCCTTCTTGCTCGTTGCTCATCCAGCCGTGCCTTTGCAGCTCCCCGCAGCCGCGAGCATCTGTTGTTCGTCGTAGCACTTCGCCTAGTGCAGCAGCTTCCTGCCACACGTCTCCACAGCTTCGCCTTCGCTCAACCTCGTCGCAGCACTTCACCGAGCTCAGCAGTTTCGTGCCGCACGTCTCCGCAGCTTCGCCATCGCCGCGAGCCTTCGCCATTTCCTTTGCCCAGGCCGAGTGCCGAGATTGTTTCCTTCAGTTTTAGGGTAACGTGTTCCCGAGCCTTTTTGTTGGTTGCTTCTCCTTTTAGCCTTCGATTAGTATTTAATATATGTTTATTACTTGTCATATGCCTAGGTTGTGTTGTCTCTGCAGCTCAAGGAGCAATTTACTGTTTTTGTTTCTGCTTGTCCAGGTAAGGATTTCTTACCGGGGTTGTGTGGGCCCTGCGAAATACTTTAATAGCACCTTTATATTCTGCAAGCATGTATGAGTATTCTAGTGGATATGATCTTTGTTTCTGAAATGCTGGCATGTTTGTTGATTTATCCATGTTTTCTGTTTAAGTTCTGTAGAGCCTACTAGGATCGTATTATCATAGATTTCTGCCTGGTTGGACTGTTAGCTTGTAATTCTGTGGTTAGGGGACTGTTAGGAGCTGTTAGTGCAGGTCTCGCATGGGTAAGTCCCCGAAGGGGACCAAGGCGTACCCAGTGGGTGTAAGTCCCCGATGGGCATCACACTGTTGCGGTATGTGTAAGTCCCCGATGGGCATCATAGTGCTTCTAGGGAGTGTAAGTCCCTGTTAGGCAGCTTGTGAACCTAGTAGGAGTAAGTCCCCGATGGGCGTCCTTGAGCTTAAGCTGGTATAAGACCCCGATGGTCTTTCGTGTATTGAGTAGGTGTAAGACCCCGATGGGCATCCTCGTGCTTAAGCTGTTGTGAGTCCCTGATGGGCAACCTTGAGTGCTGCTTGAGTAAGACCCTGTTGGGCGTCATCGCGCTTAAAAGTGAGTAAGTCCCGATGGGCCTCACCAGGTATAAGACCCCGATGGGCATCCTGCAGGTGTAAGACCCCGATGGGCATCCACGTGTTCTAGATGGTGTAAGACCCCGAAGGGCATCCCAAGTGTCAACCGAATGTAGGTTGCGGTAGTAAGTCCTTGAATAGGCAAGTCCTAGAACGTCGGTTAGCCTGAGCCAGGTTATTGCTTCTGTGCTCATATTTGGTTGCCTGTATCTGTGTGCTAGATGATTGGTTTTTCGTATTGTACCCCAGTTGGGGATTCTTACTGAGCGACTCGTTGCTCACCCTTATTTTTCTGTGGTTTTCCACTAGGTAACTTGGGACCGAGACTGGATGGCTAGGAGGATGTTGCTGGATGATCATGGACAGAGTACTCTGAGTCGTGTCGTGTTGTTCTTGATTCTTTTGCATGTAGACAGAGCATGGAGCCCTTAGGTGGACTTTGTTGTAATTCGGTTTCTTTGTTAAACTTGTTCGGATGTTTTCTTTTGCAAATAAATGATACTCTGGCCAAGGTTGGTTTTGGTAAAACTTTTGACAGCTGCTTGGAAACAAAATAACAAATTTTTCTGAACGATTTTTATGTTATAAAGTTTTCTATTCATTTCCGCATTCATAATTTTGGGTTTAGTTACATGCATAAGAGCTTAAAGGCCTAGGTTTAGGACCCTATTCGGGTCGGGTCTTTACAACATGTCCTTTGCTCCACAGTCTCACTTGCAACAGTTGAAATCGAAAGGCTTTTCTCGGATTTTTGACACGTATCTTCCACTTTAGCTATTTTTCCAAGAACCCATCCCGCTGGATTTCAGTTCGTTAAAGTGAAACTTTTAGCAACTGTAGTTAGCTCCGTAAAACTTTTCTCGCTGGATTTGTGTTCGCTTAAGCCAAATGTTTAGCAACTACACTTAGCTCCAAAAAGCTTTTAGCACTTCTGCATTTCGCTCCCTTGGTATGCTAGAGCAAAAACAAAATATCAGGTTTATAGAGATGGAACTTAAAGATTTACACATTCATGTACTTTTGCTAAAGCAAACCTCTAAAATGTTATCCTAAATAGAAAACTATAGGATTTTGCAATTCGGTCAAATAATTATGCTAAAGCGAACTGGCTTAGCTAATTATTGCTATGATGTAGCAAAAGTTCCAGCGAACTGCTATTAAACTTAGCCTTTAACTCTCAATTCTTCAGAGTTATCAGAGGGCATGACTATGGTCGCTTGAAAAGGATCAATTTTAAAAGCTTATAAATTTTACATCTAAGCCTTAAGGCTTTATTTATTTTGGAAAATTTTATAAGCTTATATAAGCTTTTAACTCCCAATTCTCTCAATTCTCTGATCTATGATGGAGCAAGTGATTCTTGGTCGCTTGAAAAGGATCTGATAAGATATAAAATTTTCTGATATAATCTTTTAAATCATTTTTTGTGCTCCCACATTTTTTTCTAGTATAAGCTTTCAAATCTTTAGAATGACTATGGTTTTTAAAGATTAATACATCTAAAATTGAATTCCTACTTTTTTTGGATTTTGTTTTTTATTTTATTTTTTAATTTTTTTTCATATGTCAGACATGGTTGACACGTATTTTATACCTAATAGTATCACTACTTTGTAGGGTTTATATTTTCCTTTATTTTATTTCGCATATGTTAGACATTAGTTGTACGTATTCTGTACATATTCTATGTTAGTTACTATTGACACCTATTATGTACAAAGTATTGACGCATATTTTAGCTACATTAGTGTTGTCGCTTGTGTATATTCTGTGAATAACGTTGTTTATTTATTTTTTTATTTTTTTTTGTTTCTTTTTGCATAAGTTAGACATTGTTGGCACATATAAATAGGCAATTGACCTATTTATATATTTTGTGAATAATGTTGTTTTCTTAATTTTTTTTTTTTTTTAGTTTGTGCATGTTTTCAACACAATTGACACAAATTTTTCTTCAAAGGTAAGATCAGAATTGAATTCAAGTGGCTCAAAATTAAGCACATTCGATAGATCCAAAATCATGCACCACATATGTAGACCCTACAACTTATTAGTATGCGCTATGATTGTACATCCATTGTCTATCATGATTTAAGAATATGCGACAGATCAGTCACGTAATGCATGAAACATATAAAGTTTTTCTAGTCATCCTTTGTGACTACTTAGTTTTTGTAACTTTACAAAGTGCATTTTGTTTGGAGGTTTACAACATTGGTTTTGACATAATGGATTACCTACATATGTATATGTAAGACTGATACTTCATTTATACTATGTGTTTATCCGTTCTTGTTGTGTTATAACTATTAATCTTGTTTGGAATGTGTATATAAGTATGAATTGGTTCATTAGATTACATTGTTCGCTTGCACCCTAAATATGTTCATATGCCCTCTATCACTCCTGACATTGTTTCTATTTTTCGAAATTATGCACCACATATGTAGTCCCTATAATTTATCAGTATGTGCTATGTTTGTACATTAGTTGTACATCGGGATCGACAACTTTGATTGAACGTGATATTTAGTTCTTTTTTTATTTTTCTAGTGATTGTGATTTTCATTTTTTTAGTCACCTCCCTAAATCTTAGGGATCTATTTATAATTAAATATTATTAGTATTTTAATTTTGAAATATTATAAAATAACTAGTTAGTTATGCTTAAATTTAGAAAAATGAAATATTATAAAATAAAATTGGTTGATTATGCTTAGATTTAGTGGAAATTTTGTTTTCTTTCATTTTTTTTTTAATAATTTCACTAAACACCTAAATAAAAAAGAAATAAAATGGTAGTTTGAGAAAATAAATTTTCATCTTTCCTCCGGATTTTTTTAGCCATCGATTTAAAGTCTACAACAAAGTAGTCATGCCCTCAATTTATTTTCGAAATTTAGCCATTTCCTACCATTTCCCTTTTTTTCAATTGTAATAAAAGATACGTGGGCCTTGTTCACACGAGATTTCCGGAGAAATTTGGTTTCGTGGAGTTGAACTTGAACTTGAGATGAGTTTGTGCGAAAGTGGTTCGATCTCTATGCTTGATCCTCTGATTCGTTCTGCGAAAGTGGTTCGATCTCTATGCTTGATCCTCTGATTCGTTCTCTCTGAATGGATGTTCTTGGTATGAAGAGCAATTTGAAGAACAAAATATGTGTTCTTCGTATACAACTGCTCGTTTATGGAACTATTTGTCTTTCGAAGTAATTTTAGCCTTCGAAACGACGTTTGATCTTCAGAACCGTGGAGAGACCTCGACAAATGTGAATTCTGTAACGGCCCGAAAATTTCATCCCTGTCTTCCCGGGAGGCCCAGGGGCATTTTGGTAATTTTGGGTCTGGCCGACAGGGCCGGTTTTGAAATTGAAAATTGCCGTTTTTGGGTCTGGCCGACAGGGCCGGTTTTGAAATTGAAAATTGCCGGAATAATTATGAGTCAATTTGAATAGGATCGAGATTTTTGGTGAAGGCATTTGGGCTTGGGAAAGAGTAAAATTAAATAGGGAATTAAATAGCGCGTCGAGTGAGATTCGAGCTAGGGACGTGTCGCGTGCTAGGCGGAGGGCGCTGCCAGCCGAGCCACCGCGCGCGTTTGTTAATCTAAACGCGCGTTCTAATACTTATGCTTGTTTTCGAAGGCGGTTGGTATAAAAGCAGAGCTCGCCCGAGCTTTCTTCTCCATTTCTCTTCTTCTCCTTCGCGAATCTCTCCGACCGACCGAGCTCCCCTTCGCGATTTCTCCCCCACCAGCTTCAATTCGACCACGTTTCTTCTTCAAATCCGAAGCCAAACCCTGATCAGCTGGTAAGTTTCTCCTTCTCTTCTTCTCCTTCGCGTTTCCGTCGACCCTTCCCCTGTTTTTCGAATTTCATTTTCCGGTCATGCTAAAGCAATTTGTTGGGTGGGTTTTGTTCAGCTGGAGTAGAGGAGTTCGACCATCCATAAATCGCTCGTCGAATCCTCCCCTATCGGCCGAATTCGAGCTTTCTTTCTATCGCGAGTCGCGTGCTCTGTCACTGCGCAGACCGCCGAGCCACGCCGCGCATCGCCTCGCGCCCTCGCGTACGCCTCGCCCAGCTCCGTGTCACGCCGCGCGCCCTACTTCGCCCCGCATCCGTCCGCGCGCGTCCGCGCCCAGCATGCCCATTTCTGCGCCCCAGCGCGCCCAGCCAGCCCCGTTGCTGCCCCGTTCGTGCAATCGGCTCGTTGGTGCGTTCGTCGTGCCTCGTGAGTTGCTCCCGAGCTGAGCCTCGTTTATTTTATTATATTTAGGCATATTATGTGATTTTTATTGTGATTGATAGGTTCTCGGTAGCTAGTTCGGGTTCGTTCGCCGCTTAGGTTTTCGTGTCAAACGTCCCCGACCAAGGTAAGGATTTCTTACCGGAGTTGTGTGGACCCTGCGATATTATATGTGATTGCTGATTGATTGCTTGTTTGTGTTTATTGACATGTGTAGCTAGGTTCTCGATTACGAATTCCCGATTAGCATGATTTTCCTGATTTCATTCTCATGTTAATCCATGCTAGGTTGTTTCTTTCTAGCATGCTCGTATCTGTTCCTTGCTTCGTAGTATCATGCTAGGCTCGTTGTATTCTTATTGAGCACGTATTGGATTTTATGGAATTGTTTGCTGTTTGTTAGGGCAGGTTAGAATTGCAGGTAGATAACATCATCCGGGTCTGATGCATAAAGTACCTTGCATCCATGGCAGGGACGTCGAGCAAGTCATTCCGTCCCTAGACCCCGTGAGGGATTAGCTAACCCAAGCGGTAGGCCCTGCAATCTTGGGTGAGGGTGGCAGTGGTTAATGCCCCAACGGTCGGGATGATGACTTGGCATTGCCTCGTCCCCGGCAGCCGGCATGTCCTCAGCATGTTTGGCAGTAGCCCCTGATTGCCACCTGTTAAGGCAAGGACGGCTTCCTGGTGTAAGCCTACCACGACCGTTCCTTGGCCCCAGGTGCGGTGGTTCAGGCTGACATAGTTTACGTGTCCAGGTCTCACACCCCTATGTCAGTGACACCGATCCAAAGATTTAGTTAGGCGTGGTGACTGGATATGGGCAGCTTGCCTCGCACCGGACAGCAACCCCCATAGTCTGCAGTAGCACGCGGTGCATGCTTACGCTCATTACAGCGCCGACTAGAGAGCTCCTCGGGATTGTGAGCCAGTGTACCTTTCGTCGACAGTAGACAGGCTGAGGCCGAGACTTGTTTCTCGTATAGGGCGACTGTGTGTGATATTATTTCCGGACTAAGACCCTAATTGGCATCCGAGGCCCAAGTGTGGGCTAAGCTATGTGCTCTATTCTGTGTTTATATTCATAGCTTGCATGCGCTCATCGAGATGACCATGTATATCGTATTGTACCCCGGTTGGGGATTCTTACTGAGTAATTCGTTACTCATCCTTATTCTGTGGTTTTCCACAGGTAATCGTGGTGCGCGACAGGATGCCTGAAGGAGGAGCTGTGATCATGGGGCCCAGTCTTCCAACTCTGATTTTTGTATTATGACTTTTTGTGTTTTGTTTTCCCCTGAATGCATGTAGTCGGGCACGGAGCCCTAGGATGTTTGTAAATATTTGTGGATTCCAGCATTTTGTATCTGAACAGGTTTTGAATGGTTTTTAGTAAATCTCTGATCAGAGTAAACTTTGGAAATGTATTTATCTTGGAACAGGTGCTTGGAAACAGGGACAGGTTCCAAGGAAATTGTCTAGTTTTTAAAGGAGTTATTTTGAATGTTTTTGTTTTAATTGGAATCCGAAATCATGTCTGTTTAAATGTCCTTTACTTTGAATGCATGCATTGGGATAAGGGCCCATTTAGTGCCCCATTCGGGTCGGTCCCTTACAGTTGGTATCAGAGCTCAGAGTCATAAATTCTGTAGTATGACCTGTTGTTGTAGGTCGTTTTCCCATGATCACTAGCACTCAGACGGTGGTCATCAGTGCACGCCTAAGTTTACAATTTGTTGTTGAGAAAAAGGGTTAAGAATTTACAATACTGTCATCTAATGTATGCCTTGTGTAGTATTGTGGAGCGGAGACGCAGCGGAGTTCTCGACTCGTTATTGGTTTGGGTGTAGATCGCCAAAGATGCCGATTACCGCGCCGGAAGAGGACGCCCGAGAGGAGGCCGAGGTGTCGAGGATCGGATCGACACCGCAGGACATCGTCCCAAGCCGAGGACCGATAGCATTCCACCGTAGCTCCTCTGTTGAGCCCGAGTAGGCATTGAGGCGATCGTGCGCCGTTAGATCGCTCTCCCCGGAGCAGAATTTGCTAATTCTATGAGGTCTATGGTAGTCGACTGTTGAGTGGCCGGAGGGCGAGACCCGTGCTTTGTTGGCAAAGACGCGGGGAAGAGTCCCGAGCTCGGATCGAGCGGTGACTCGTTTGGTTCAAAGAGGCGCAAAGAAGACTCCCACTCTCCGCAGAGCCACCTTTGAGGCGAAGTGGCGGAAGGTGTCGATGAGCTTGGTAAATGGTTGAAGGATTTCGTAAAATGGAACCGATAAGTTTGACGCCACGGTGATGCTTTAGCAAAGAGACGGATGGATTGCCCATTTGGAGTACACCTTCCGATTATGGTGTGCCCGATGTGCAGAGGCCGAGGTGTGCAACCCATGTGTTAGGGGGCATAGCTAGATGGTGGTGGGAGTCCACCCTGAGTGAGAGACCAGCTGGGTCTCCACCTGCTACCTGGGAGTTCTTCAAGACAGAATTTAAAGCCAAGTACATTAGCGATGAGGCCCAAGAGAAGATGGTAGCGCTTTTCCAGAATCTGCAGCAGGGTTCTGATTCTATAGAGGAGTACGAGAGGAAGTTTTTGAGTATGGCTATTTTGCTCCATGGTGATAGCAACCCCCGAGTTGAAAATTCGGAAGTTCATTTTCAGTCCGAGGGGGTGTGTCTCGGGATGTCGTGGCTCTGGCCCCTATCACTTATGCTAAAGCTGTTCAGCTGGCCACTATTTACAATGGAAAGTATCCTGTTGAGCGGACTGGCGCCGCTCCGGTGCAGCGTCCTGTTCCAGCTGTAGTGGGGCAGAAGAGGAGGTTTGAGTTCAGGGGAGGCAGCCAGCGTCGCCAAGGGCAGTTCTAGAACAGGATCAGCGTGAGATTCGGCCCCGCCCAGCCACGCCAGGCGGTCTAGGCGATTCCCGCTGTGTCACTTGTGGAAGAGTCCGCCGGAGCTTGTCGACCCGGCCCAGCGGTGTTTCCAATGAGGAAAGGAGGGGCATATGATCCGTTCTTGTGATCGGCCCACTATGGCGATTCAAATTGGCTGCAGCAGCAGCAGCAGGTCGGGTGTTCGCCACTGAACCGTCGTCAGAGGCCGAGCGCGCGCAGATGCCGCGATGGCGTGTACGCTTCTTGTTTTGGATCATTGTGCATTTGTCTTGTTTGACTCTGGTTCCACGCACTCGTTTGTATCTGTATTGTTTGCTGAGCATGCTAGGTTGAGATTAGAGCCTCTAGGTTTTGAATTGTCTGTTACAACTCCTTCTGGAGTTAATATGTTAGCAAAAGATAAGATTAAGGATGGCCGGATCGAGATATCTGGAGAGTTGCTGGTAGCTACGCTCATAGTTCTACCCATGAGTGGTTTCGATGTGATTCTTGGTATGGAGTGGTTAGCCGCTAACCATGCATTGATTGACTGCCACCGGAAGGAAGTAGTGTTCAGGCCGCCGGGTCGGCCCAGCTTCAAGTTTCGTGGAGTCTAGGGTGGAGTTTGCCCGCCGATGGTGTCAGCTGTGAAAGCCCGTCGTTTGCTAGCTCATGGAGCTTGGGGCTACCTAGCCAAATTGTCCAGAGAGAGCCGTCCCTCACTGACTATTGATCAAGTGCTTGCGGTTGTGCGGGAGTTTCTCGACGTGTTTCACGAGGGAATTACGGGGGTTGCCCCGAGAGAGAGGTTGACTTCACAATTGAGCTCGAGCCGGGACCCTCCTATCTCGAAGGCTCCGTGATCGTATGGCGCCAGCCGAGTTAAAGGAACTGAAGGTTCAGTTGCAGGAGATGTTAGATCGAGGGTTCATTCGTCCGAGTGTGTCCCCATGGGGAGCGCCGGTGTTGTTTGTGAAGAAAAAGGATGGTTCGATGCACCTATGCATTGACTATCGTGAGCTTAATAAGGTGACAGTGAAGAATAAGTATCCGTTGCCCCGTGATCGATGATTTGTTCGATCAACTTCGTGGGGCTTCGTGTTCTCCAAGATAGATTTGAGATCGGGTATCATCGATTTGCGGATTAGGGGACGCCGACATTCCTAAGACAGCGTTCGAGTCTAGATATGGGCACTACGAGTTTGGGGTCATGTCGTTTGGATTGACTAATGCACCGCAGCGTTCATGGACATGATGGATAGGGTGTTCAAAGCATTTTTGGACACAACCGTCATCGTGTTCATTGACGATATTCTCGATCTATTCATGGACCAGGGAGGATCATGCAGAACATTTGAGACAAGTGTTGACAGCCTTGAGGGAAAACCAGCTTTATGCGAAATTTTCCAAATGTGAGTTTTGGTTGGAACAAGTGGCCTTCTTAGGTCACGTAGTCTCGAGAGATGGTATATTGTGGATCCCGCAAAGATTGAGGCCGTGAGTTCGTGGGCCAGCCGACTTGATTCATCGAGATACGCGACTTTCGGGTGCGGCAGTTACTACCGTCGGTTTGTTAAGGACTTTTCCGCCATAGCCTCGCCCCTCACTCGCCCCGACGAGGAAGGGTGTCGAGTTTGTTTGGGACGGTAGGTGTGATGAGAGCTTTGCCGGCTCAAGCGCGATTTGACTTCAAAGCACTGGTGTTGGCGATCCGGAAGGGACAGTGGTTTCGTGGTTTACTGCCGATGCTTCCAAGTTCGGGTTGGGGTGTGTGTTGATGCAAAGACGGAAGGTCATTGCTTATGCTTCCCGTCATTTGAAGCCATATGAGCGAGAACTATCCGACTCATGATATGGAGTTGGCGTGATGGTGTTTGCAATCAAGATTTGGAGGCATTACCTGTATGGTGAGCGGATCCAGATGTTTACCGATCACCAGAGCCTCAAGTATCTGTTTACTCAGAAGGAGTTGAATATGAGACAGCGGAGATGGTTAGAGTTAGTGAAAGATTATGACTGCGAGATTTTGTACCATCCGGGTAAAGCCAATGTTGTAGCAGATGCTCTGAGTAGGAAGACGTCGCACTCCGCGGTGTTGTTGAGCTCCCAGCCCAGATTACGGAGAGAGTTCGAGCGGGCTGAGATTGCAGTGTTGTTGGGTGAGGTTACTGCCAGAGTGGCTCAGTTGACAGTCCAGCCATCGATTAGACAACGGATTGTTGATAGTCAGCTGAGTGACCCCACACTTAAAAGATTATTTGACAGAGTTAGTGCTGATGGGGATTTTGACTTTGTATATTCACCAGACAGTGGGCTAACGTACAGAGGCCGGTTGTGTGTTCCGGATGTTGCAGGATTGCGAGCAGAGTTGCTCTCAGAGGCCCACAGTTCTCCGTTTGCTTGGCACCCCGGGGGTACCAAGATGTATCAGGATCTTAAGCAGACATTCTGGAGGATGGGTATGAAAAGAGATGTGGCGGAGTTCGTCAGTCGATGTCTCACTTGTCAGCAAGTGAAGGCACCCAGGCAGAGACCAGCCGGTTTGTTGCAGCCGCTAAGTGTACCTCAGTGGAAATGGGAAGAGATCTCCATGGACTTTATTTACGGCTTGCCGAGGACTCGAGGAAGTTCTCTCGATTTGGGTGATAGTCGATCGATTGACTAAGAGCGAACACTTCATTCCCGGTAGAGACACTTATACCATGGAACAGTGGGCGCAGTTGTTTTTGGAGCAGATCATTCGTTATCACGGTGTACCTGTGAGGATCGTATCTGACCGTGATTCGAGGTTCACTTCTCATTTCTGGAGAGCGCTCCAGAAGGGTTTAGGCACTGAGTGCAGCCAAAGATGACTTTTCACCCTCAGACCGATGGACAGACTAAGAGGGTGAACCAGATTCTCGAAGACATGTTGAGGGCTTGTGTGTTGGATTTCTCGGGCAGTTGGGACCAGTATCTGTATCTGATGGAGTTTGCATATAACAACGATTATCGATCGGCGATTCGAGATGGCTCCATTCGAGGCTTTGTATGGTAAGCGTTGCCGATCTCCCGTGTGTTCGGGAAGAGGTTGGTGATAGGCGTGTTTTGGGTCCGAGTTCTTTGCAGATTGACCAATGGTGCCGTCGCGAGAAGGTTAGAGCTCGTATGTTGTGATCGTGAGCAGACAGAAGAGTTACGCCGATGTTCGGCGTCGGGACTTGGAGTTTGAGGTTGGTCAGCATGTATTCCTAAAGGTCGCACCGATGCGAGGTGTTTTGAGGTTTGGCAAGCGTGGAAAGCTGAGTCCCCGTTTTGTTGGTCCATTTGAGATTCTGGAGAGGATTGGCAGAGTCGCTTATCGGTTGGCTCTACCTCCGTCATTGTCGTGCAGTGCAGTGTTTTCATGTTTCGATGTTGAGGCGATGTGCCGGACCCATCGCACATTGTGGATTTTGAGCCTTTGCAGCTGAATGAGAAGTTGAGCTTCGAGGAAAAACCAGTGGGGATTCTTGCTTTTGAGACAAAGACACTACGTAATCGTGAAATCCGGCTGGTAAAGGTTCAGTGGAGGAGTCAGAGTTCAGAGGAAGCCACTTGGGAGCGAGAGGATGAGATGAGATTGCGAGATCCCGAGTTGTTTCAATCTTAAGTGACTTTAGAGGACGAAAGTCTTATAAGGGGAAGTATTGTAACGGCCGGAAATTTCATCCCGATCTTCGGGAGGCCCAGGGCATTTTGGTAATTTTGGGTCAGGCCGACAGGGCCGGTTTTGAAATTGAAAATTGCCGGAATAATTATGAGTCAATTTGAATAGGATCGGGATTTTTGGTGAAGGCATTTGGGCTTGGGAAAGAGTAAAATTAAATAGGGAATTAAATAGCGCGTCGAGTGAGATTCGAGCTAGGGACGTGTCGCGTGCTAGGCGGAGGGCGCTGCCAGCCGAGCCACCGCGCCCGTTTGTTAATCTAAACGCGCGTTCTAATACTTATGCTTGTTTTCAAAGGCGGTTGGTATAAAAGCAGAGCTCGCCCTAGCTTTCTTCTCCGTTTCTATTCTTCTCATTCGCGAATCTCTCCGACCGACCGAGCTCCCCTTCGCGATTTCTCCCCCGCCAGCTTCAATTCGACCGCGTTTCTTCTTCAAATTCGAAGCCAAACCCTCATCAGCTGGTAAGTTTCTCCTTCTCTTCTTCTCCTTCGCGTTTCCGTCGACCCTTCCCCTGTTTTTCGAATTTCATTTTCCGGTCATGCTAAAGCGATTTGTTGGGTGGGTTTTGTTCAGCTGGAGTAGAGGAGTTCGACCATCTATAAATCGCTCGTCGAATCCTCCCCTATCGGCCGAATTCGAGCTTTCTTTCCATCGCGAGTCACGTGCTCTGTCACTGTGCAGACCGCCGAGCCACGCCGCGCATCGCCTCGCGCCCTCGCGCACGCCTCGCCCAGCTCCGTGTCACGCCGCGCGCCCTGCTTCGCCCCGCATCCGTCCGCGCGCGTCCGCACCTCAGCGCGCCCAGCACGCCCATTTCTGCGCGCCTTCCCGCGCCAGCCGACCCGTTCTTTGCCCGTTCGTCTGTCGGCTGCGTCGTCGTGCGTTAAATGCGTGCCTCGTGAGTTGCTCCCAAGCTCAGCCTCGTTTATTTTATTATATTTAGGCTTATTGTGTGATTTTTATTGTGATTGATAGGTTCTCGGTAGCTAGTTCGGGTTCATTCGCCGCTTAGGTTTTCGTGTCAAACGTCCCCGACCAAGGTAAGGATTTCTTACCGGAGTTGTGTGGACCCTACGATATTATATGTG
The DNA here is from genome assembly GCA_036507275.1 of Sicyos edulis. Taxonomy (NCBI): domain Eukaryota; kingdom Viridiplantae; phylum Streptophyta; class Magnoliopsida; order Cucurbitales; family Cucurbitaceae; genus Sicyos; species Sicyos edulis. The sequence continues at coordinate 32,057,088 of CM071846.1, read as the reverse complement.
ATTGCTGATTGATTGCTTGTTTGTGTTTATTGACATGTGTAGCTAGGTTCTCGATTCTGAATTCCCGATTAGCATGATTTTCCTGATTTAATTCTCATGTTAATCCATGCTAGGTTGTTTCTTTCTAGCATGCTCGTATCTGTTCCTTGCTTCGTAGTATCATGCTAGGCTCGTTGTATTCTTATTGAGCACGTATTGGATTTTATGGAATTGTTTGCTGTTTGTTAGGGCAGGTTAGAATTGCAGGTAGATAGCATCATCCGGGCCTGATGCATAAAGTACCTTGCATCCATGGCAGGGACGTCGAGCAAGTCATTCCGTCCCTGGACCCCGTGAGGGATTAGCTAACCTAAGCGGTAGGCCCTGTAATCTTGGGTGAGAGTGGCAGTTGTTAATTCCCCAACGGTCGGGATGATGACTTGGCATTGCCTCGTCCCCGGCAGCCGGCATGTCCTCAGCATGTTTGGCAGTAGCCCCTGATTGCCACCTATTAAGGCAATGACGGCTTCCTGGTGTAAGCCTACCACGACCTTTCCTTGGCCCCAGGTGCGGTGGTTCAGGCTGACATAGTTTACGTGTCCAGGTCTCACACCCCTATGTCAGTGACACCGATCCAAAGATTTAGTTAGGCGTGGTGACTGGATATGGGCAGCTTGCCTCCGCACCGGCAAACCCCATAGTTCGTAGTAGCACGCGGTGCATGCTTAAGCTCATTACTGCGCGCGATCGAGAGCTCCTCGGGATTGTGAGCCAGTGTACCTTTCGTCGACAGTAGACAGGCTGAGGCCGGGACTTGTTTCTCGTATAGGGCGACTGTGTGTGATATTATTTCTGGACTAAGACCCTAATTGGCATCCGAGGCCCAAGTGTGGGCTAAGCTATGTGCTCTATTCTGTGTTTATATTCATAGCTTGCATACGCTCATCGAGATGACCATGTATATCGTATTGTACCCCGGTTGGGGATTCTTCTTGAGTAATTCGTTACTCACCCTTATTCTGCGTGGTTTTCCACGGTAATCGTGGTGCGCGACAGGATGCCTGAAGGAGGAGCTGTGATCATGGGGCCCAGTCTTCCAACTCTGATTTTTGTATTATGACTCTTTGTGTTTTGTTTTCCCCTGAATGCATGTAGTCGGGCACGGAGCCCTAGGATGTTTGTAAATATTTGTGGATTCCAAAAATTTTGTATCGGAACAGGTTTTGAATGGTTTTTAGTAAATCTCGATCAGAGTAAACTTTGGAAATGTATTTATCTTGGAGCAGTGCTTGGAAACAGAGGGACGAGTTCCAGGAAATTGTCTAGTTTTTAAAGGAGTTATTTTGAATGTTTTTGTTTTAATTGGAATCCGAAATCATGTCTGTTTAAATGTCCTTTACTTTGAATGCATGCATTGGGATAAGGGCCCATTTATTGCCCCATTCGGGTCGGTCCCTTACAAATTCCCTCTCTAGTTCCAAAATTTTTCCACCCCTTGAAATGAAGAGAACTCCTCTATTTATAGAGTTCTCATGCATCGTGGGCTTGAGCCCTAATGGGCCTTTGGGCCTGGCCCATGGGCTTGGCCTTTTGGGCTTGAAATTCATGGTTCGGTTTACTTGGTTTGGTTTTATTTTGGCCAAATTCAAGATAACTCAATTTATTTATTTAAATTAATTTTGAGAAATATTGTCCCAAAATTTAATTTTATTTCGCCATTAAATTTGAGATAACGACGTGGCAGCTTGTAATTGACCGAAATTTCTGAGTCAACAAATGCCCCCTTTTCGAGGTTTATGCACAAGTATGCGTGGATGAATCTCGAAAACTATAGTATCAAGTCGAAGCACGAGCTTGTTCATTCTTGTTTCAGACTTCAATTCTATGAATTGTCAGTTTAACCGAAGTGTATGAGTTTAGGTCATAATTTCGATTGTTTCGACATTTTTTTTTTTTCATGCCAATCAATCACATTCCGAAATTTGGTGAGAATCATGATTTTCTATATTTGGCGTGAAAATTTTGGATTTAGTAGAATTTATGCTCCACTCAATTCCAAATTGATTTTTTGGCAATGTAAAAACCTTAACCCAATTTTGCATTTGAATGGGCAAAATTTAAACGACGCCTATATTTGGATAAAATTTAAATTCTATAATTTTGATAGAATTAATTTTATCAAATATGAAATTGGGGTAAGATTTGAGTTACACCAATTATTTTGAACAAATTCTACTTAAATTGGAAGTAAAATTCGAAGAGCAATTTTCAATCTAATTTCATGGGATTGATAGCGTGAATAATTTCTTTGACTTGTAAACTCAGGGAAGAATTTGATAAAATGTTTGAAATTTAGTAGAATTATGGCTCTACTTAATTTCGAATTGACTTTATGGCGCACCAAATTTTAACCAAATTTGCATTTGAATTGGTAAAACAGGAATCATGCCAACTTTGAGATAAAACTAAAATTCTATAATTTGGATAGAATTAATTTTATCAAATTTGAATCGAGTCAAGATTTGGATTATACTCAATTATTTTGATCAAGTTCTACTTGTAAAATTCGAACTTAAATCTTGAATCCAACTTGAAGTGATGAAAGTTGTGTTCAATTTATTTAGTCCCTTGGAGAGAGAACTTGATTGCCCCCACGATTTTGAATTTGCCAAAATTTCATTTTATTTGACAATTCTTAGACCATAAAACATGAAATTTGAAATTTCATTTTTTTTTAACCAACATTTACGCACTGTGTATAATTTGAATTTTTTTTTTTTTTTGAACCAACATTTACGTATTATGTATAAATTGAATTTTTTTTTTTTTTTTTATATATATATAAAATCTCCATCATTCACTGCTATGCTTTTTTTAAATTAGCATATAAATATGAAAAATCTAATACATACATTCATATATATATATATATATAAGATCAAACATATGTATCAAGATCTTAAATATCTATATAAAAATCAAACATTTTGGTTTAAGATCGGTTATTTGAGAAAGTATTTTAAGCGAATCTAAACATATCTTAGAAAAGATTTTATGGTTTTGCCATTTAAATGAATTTCAAATCTTTTAAGTTGAGATATTCCTTCACAATCTTATATTTGAATCTGGAACTTGAACCTCGAGACTCTCTATAAATACTAGCTAAGCACGCACTCATCAAAGCATCAACCTCTTATTCAAACACAAAAAGTCCATCGCCGTCGCACAGAGCACACCGGAATCACCAGAACCTGCTTGTTGTTGTGGCCGTCACCGAACTTGGCACGCTGCGGTGAAGGAGAGAGTGGCTGCTAAGATTTCAAAAAAAAAAAAGAATCAAAACTGGTTTTCTTTTCTTCTCTTTATCTTTCTTAACACCTTTTCCATCAAATTTCTTTTCAACTTCTCCCAATGAGTGGTCCCACCATTTATTTTTCACCCTTCTCCATGCTGGTCTTCCTTTCTTTTTCAAAATGTGGGAAAGATAAAAAAAAAAATTTGATTGACTTTATCTTACTAACATTTACGTGTAGAAATTGATTTTTTTTTTTTTTTTTTTACTATTGCCTTATATATGTATATATATATATATATATATTTTACTAACATTTGCGTACTGTGTAATTTTTTTTTTTTCTTTTTTTACTATTGCCTTATATATATATATTTTACTAACAGTTACGTACTGTGCAAATTTTTTTTTTTTTTTTTTTTTTTTTAATTTAAAGTAATTTGAGCGTTATTCCCTTCTTTTAATTTCTTTCGAAATTTCAAGCTCTTTTTTTTTTCTTAAGACATAGCGTCAATTAAATGATCCTGTCGGATTGGTGCTATGAATGAGATGGATCGGTGCTATGAATGAATGACCCTGTCGGATCGGTGCTATGAATGAATGACCCTTGTCGGATTGATGCTATGGACGACCCTGTCGCGGGATATGCTATAAACGTCCTTGTCGCCGGGTGCGCTTTGCGACGGGATGTGCTATAAACGACCTTGCGATGGGATGCACTGGAAACGACCCGCCGCGGGATGCGCTTATAAACGACCTTGTCGCAGGTGCGCTTTGCGACGGACGCGCTATAAACGACCTTGCGATGGGATGCATCGAAACGACCTCGCGGCGGGATGCGCTATAAACGACCTTGCGACGGGATGCGCCATAAACAACCTTGCGACAGGATGCGCTGTAAACGACCTTGTCGCGGGGTGCGCTTTGCGACGGGACGCGCTATAAACGACCTTGCGATGGGATGCACTGGAAACGACCCTGTCGCGGGATGCGCTATAAACGACCTTGTCGCAGGGTGCGCTTTGTGACGGGACGCGCTATAAACGACCTTGCGATGGGATGCACTGGAAACGACCCTGTCGCGGGATGCGCTATAAACGACCTTGCGACAGGATGCGCCATAAACAACCTTGCGACAGGATGCGCTGTAACGCGACCCTTGTCGCAGGATGCGCTTGCGACGGGACGCGCTATAAATGACCTTGCGACGGGATACGCCGTGTAAGTGACCACCGTCGCGGACGCCTTATATAAATGACCTTGTCGCAAAGTGTGCCGAATGCGCTACAAACGACCTTGCGACAAGGGGGGGGGGGCATGAATGACTTTGTTTCGGCGGCGGTGCTCACTATGTCTCCTTTAAGTGACGTCATTGTGACATGTCGACAACGGTTCTCATTAACCAATAAAAGAGACTTTGAAGTCAAAACTTCATGGCCCTTTTTTATTTTTTTATTTATTTATTTTTTTTAATAAGTTTTGGCCCCCTTTATTATAGATTTTCTTTAACCCTCAGCGTACCATTTTCAAATTCTGCTTGTACTTATAGATCGCTTATGAAACCCCATGATTCTAATGATCCTCATTTTTCCTAATGCAGGACAATGACTTATTTCACAGAGATTTCAAATTCCACTAAGCATAGCCTAGTTGTTTTAAGCCACGAGGACCAGCCTTTTCGTGAAGGGACTATTCTTCCCATCGACGAACCATATAGAGAGATGAGGCTTGACTCTAGAGATTCGATTTTTCAATCGAACTGGTCAACAAAAAGATCCCTACATAAACATGCATCTGCTACAACCTGGCTCTTGGACTCCCCTATACATACAGCAAGTCCATCTGTGAAACCAGAACCGACATTAGGGAGTCAAATCATAGAAGGAAAGATTTGTTGGGGCTCCGCACTTAAGCTTAATGGTGAATTTTCTTATGTGGCTCTTTACTGGGAATGGCTAGAGTTCACGGTCTCCCGAAACACTGAAGCATTGAAGAATGTTGGACTCATTTCAGCAGTAATGGCCTCCTTGTATACTTATGACTGTAATAGTCACGTGATGCAAGCCTTTTTTGAAGCATGGTGTCCGTCTACAAATACCCTTCATACATCCTCTGGGGAAGTATCCATCTCACTGTGGGACATGTGGCAACTGGGCGGTCTTCCTATAAAGGGTGCATTTTATGATGAAGTCATTCCTGGCTATAAAGATGTGTTGAGACTGAATGGACGGTCTGAGTCCCTCCCCACCAGTTGTCAATACCTTTTTTATGCATACCATCGTCTTGCTTCCCAACAAAAAGACAGGCAAACGATTCCGATAGACTTCTGGATCACGTTTTGGTTCAAAGGGGAGAAAAAATATAATAGGCCTCCTAGTAGAAGATCAAAGAAGAAATCACGACCAGCTTCCACTCATAATCCTAGTGGATCTATTCCAGAGACCCACAATTGGACGGAAAAAGAGCATGCGACTTTCCAACTACTTGGTATAACGGAGAATATGAGGGATGAGACATACTTGGCTGCCTTTCTTTCATGTTGACTATGCTTATTCGTATTCCCTCTCCGAAGTGGTCGTTCACTGCGTCCTGGTGTGTTTAAGGTTGCATCCCTCATGACCGAAGGAAGACTCTTTAACCTTGTCGTGCCAGCTTTGTCGAGTATTTATTACGGTTTGGGCCAAATATCAAACGCGCCTTCCTCTATTGGATGCTCGGATAACTGCTTTCCTATTCATTATGTTCATGGTTGGCTTGCCCGCTACTTTGGCACTCATCATAAGGTCATAAACCCTGTTAGAGGTCCTGGGATGGCTTACTTCTCTCGAGAAGGGGTGCACGATACTTAAATGGCTTCAAGCTCGTCAATTAATCCATCGAGGTGAAGCGATAATGTGGCATGCGAACACCCCTTCGAGAGTTAAGGCTGAAACTATCCATGATATCAAAGGATTATCATTTCTATCAGCCTCTTTTTTCATGAGTCTCCGGTCGTGCTACTTATCTTCTCGTCACGGGAAGTTGATGACTCTTGAGGCATATAACCCGCACAGATTTGGTCGTCAGTTTGGCTTTTATCAAGATGTGCCCAACCAATCCAACGAAAGTTTTCCTCGCATCAATCTCAACAACGTCTTTTACTATTGGAAGAGTTGCAGTCAACTTTCAACATCCTCCAAAGTATACATTCCAGCACGTGAGCTAAACCCACATACCCAAATTACTGACTCTTACAAAGAATGGTGGGCGAAAAAGCATGGCACATACATGGAAGATGGTATCCAGATTCTTGTGGATAGTTTTAGCTCTTCTTCTGCTAGACATAAAACCCACAAAGATTTGAGTGTAAAAGAAACTGCCCATGCACCCACGCCCGAGGTTGTGATTCACCCTAAACGCATTCGTGAAGGTGAAGGTAAGAGCTGTAGTAGCAACGAGGATCGTCACTGGAACCGTCGGAGGAAGGTAGAAGAATCTCCAAAAATTGATCACATCCCCTTTGAAGGCCCCTCAAGTGATGTAGAGCGCCCAAAGTTGGCATTGCCCATGGTCAGCATCATTCTTTTTTTTTTTTATGTTTCATTTTTCCAATTACATATATGTATGTGTACACATATATATTTTCTGTTAACTCTTTGTTCTCCCCTGCAGACATCACACTCGGCTTTCGGTCCTGCTCTTCCTATCCATAAGGAACAACCTAATATGCCGATTATTGAAGTCGATCAACCCACTAGGAGCCATGAGCAAAGGGAGAACGAGGACCCCTGCCAGGAGCAAGGGGACACAGACACTATGTATACGACGCCCTTTCATTTTACCGGAGACGAAATTGTTGCGAGAGCAAGCCCGAAAATCGCCATTCGCATGTGGGCTCAAGCCAAAACTTTGTTAGAGAATGCAACATTTGAGAATGCAGGCTCTCTTGAGTCAACCATGGAGACGATATTTAAAGGCATCTCAGATATTACTACGACTGATTTAACCCTTATCCGAACATCGATGAGGGAATACCTCGAGAAAATTCGCACATACAACGACTTAAGGCATACGATCGCTCCCAAAGATGCTTCAACCCGGTGATGATGGAGACCTATCAGAGCTTAGAAAAAATATGGAGAAGGCATTGTCGGATATGCGAACCTCAAATGAGAAGAAAATCTCCCTTCGTAAGCAATCTAAAGACTTGTCTCGAAAGATAAAGGAGCTAAAAACTGAGCGTAAAACCGTTTCGAACTTATTTCTGCGATAAAGCACTATCACCCAAATACAACAAAAATATCTCGAATTCGAGGAAGCGATAAGTGCAACTGAAGAAGCTCAGGCTGCCAGCAATAATAGGCAGACACTAGCAAGGCTTGAAGAAACCCTTACAAGTCAGCGACGCAGACTGCTGGATTATAACTTGACGTTTTAGCTTCTTTTTTTTTTCCTTTTTTTTCTTTTAGATTTTCTGTATCGTAGGAACGAGTTTACTTACCCTATTTCATTATGGCATTTTTTCTTCATTGTACCTGCCGATTCGGCCTCTTTTATCATCAATAAAATAAAAGTTTTTATTTTTTCTCTCTTTTTGTCTTTGCTTTATTAGGACTGAACTTAAAATTAATTAAGTTGCCTACGTACCCTTTTATAATGAAGGGATCAAGTCATAACGTAGTTCATTTACATAACTTGGGATGAAATTTTTTTAATTGTGACTGAACTTAAATTTTTTTTAAGCTGCCTACGTACCCTTTTATAATGAAGGGATCAAGTCATAACGTAGTTCAATTACATAGCTTGCAGTTTATACTCATACGCCAAGGAGTGTTACGCTCTTAAGCATAAAACTTCTTAAGAAACTTTCCGTTGATCGGGCCAATTTTTAGTCCGTCCTTATCCACAATCTTGTAAGCTCCATTAGTGTAGACTTCTTGAACAACATAGGGTCCGTCCCATTTAGGTGTGAACTTATTTCCTGTATGTCGTGTCGTGATGATAGGTCTTCTAACAGCGAGTACAAGATCCCCGACTTGAAACGAACGAGGCTTGATATTTTTGTCGAAAGCTTTGCTCATTCGTGCTTGATAACACCGCAATGCTTCTTTGAGCTTCAAGTCTTCTTTCATCCAATGCTTCTAACTCTTGGAGGTGAGTGTTGCATTTTCTTCAATCATCAACCCTTCTTGTACGGCCATTCAAGTGATGGAATTTCTCTCCAATGGAAGTCACGGCTTCTACTCCATAGACCAAAGAATATGGTGTGACTCTGGTAGGTGTGCGATGCGTAGTCCTATAGGCCCACAATGCTTCACCGATTCTTTCCTGCCAATCCCTCTTTGCCTTGGAGACTATCTTCTTCAATAGGTTGCACAAGGTCTTATTAAACGCCTCGGCCAACCCATTGGCTGCTGCATTGTATATAGATGACTTGTGTTGTTTGAAATGGAATTTTTCACATAACTTATCTATCAAGCTATTGGAGAATTGTCTTCCATTATCTGTTACAATGCAATGGGGAATGCCATAACGGTAGATTATATGCGTTCGGATGAAATTTGCAACATTTTCTTTCTTTGCTTCCCCGCAAAGGAATCGCTTGACCCACCTTGAAAAGTAGTCGGTCGCGACCAAAATGTAAGAGTGACTGCTGATGACTTTGGAGTTATAGGGCCTACAAGATCAAGTCCCCAAGCCTCAAATGGCCATGAAGCGATGGTTGGATGAAGAGGCTCTGGCGGTTGGTGTATAAAATTCGCATGGACTTGACAAGCTTCACATTTCTTTGCGTACTCCATCGACTCTTGGACCATAGTAGGCCAATAGTAACCCATCCTTTTTAGCTGAAAATGAAGCTTTGGACCTGATCGATGAGCACCACAAATTCTCGAGTGTGCTTCCTCTAGTGCTATATCTGACTCATGTTTTCCCAAGCATCGAAGAAGGAGTCCTTTGTAGGAGCGACGATAAAGAGTCTCTTTGTAATAGACAAATCGAGCAGATCTTCTTCGTACATCTGCCTTGCGTCGAGGCTCTGTAGGGAGCTTCCCATGTTGAAGGTAGTCAATGATGGGTTGACGCCAATCCTTCTCCTCAATCACATAAGCGAGATATTGCATTAGCCTCACGATATTCATAATCGGTCGGTGGTATGACCCATTTTCGATGAGTGTAATGCTCATATTTTCCTCATCAGAGATTGTCAGCGCAGTAGCCAAGTTAGCCAATGCATCAGCCCTATTATTTCCCAACCTTGGAACATGTTCTATGATGAAGCTATCGAACTTCTCCAATAATTTTCTAGCATATGTAAAGTACGGTTTCAAGTCTTCATGCTTGGTATCATATTGGAGTAGGACTTGACTTATCACTAATTTCGAATCGCCTAATATCTCTATATACTTTACGCCGATATCGATGGCCATTTGAAGACCGATTATCAAGGCCTGATACTCTGCTACATTATTCGAGCATAGTTCTCCGAGTGTGAAGCTATAAGGCAACATATGTTTTTCGGGTGAAATAAAGACAACACCTGCACCTGCACCATTTTTTCGTGCTGCACCATCAAAATACATTGTCCACGGGTTTACGACTTCAACAGTGAATACCTCTTCATCAAGGAAGTCTTCACACAACTTCCAGTCTGAGGGAATGGGGTGGTCTGCTAAGAAGTCTGCCAATGCTTGTCCTTTCATAGCTTTTTGCGGGACGTAAACAATGTCGTATTGTTGAAGAAGAACTGCCCATTTAGCCGAGGCGCCCCGAAATTATCGGTCGGGACAAAATATATTTGATTGGGTCTGCTTTTGCAACTAAACGTACGGTGAACGCCTGCATGTAATGCCTCAGTTTATCGATGGAGAAGAAAATAGCCAAACACATCTTCTCAATGGGAGAGTAGCTTAGTTCTGCTCCTGTAAGAGTTCGGCTTAGGTAATATAGTGCTCGCTCTTTTCCACCTTCTCCTTCCTGGGCAAATAATGCCCCCAATGATCGTTCTTGTGCGGTGATGTACAAAAGCAATGGTTTTCCAGCTATAGGGGCGCCCAAGACAGGAGGGTTAAGAAAATATTTCTTTATGCTTTCGAATGCATTTTGACATGCCTCATCCCACTCAAAGATTTCTCCTTTCTTCATCAATCTTTGGAAAGGATGGCATCTACCAGCTAGGTTTGAAATGAACCTTCTGATGTAAGCTAGGCACCCTTGAAGACTTCTAAGCTCGTGTAAATTCTTTTGGCGGTTTGCATCTTTTGTATCGCATCGATCTTGGGTGATCTATCTCAATTCCTCTATGTCTCACGATGAACCCTAGAAATTTTCCCGAAGTAACTCCAAATGCACATTTGAGAGGATTAAATCTTTAAATGATACTTTCTTAGTCGATCGAAGACTACCTTAAGCTCTTCTAAGTGATCTCGTCGCTTTACAGATTTAACGACGAGGTCATCAACATAGCATTCAACATTTTTATGCAGCATATCATCAAAAATCTTCTCGCATTGCTCGATAGGTTGCACCGGCATTCTTTGATCCGAACGGCATGACCTTGTAACAATATATTCCCTTTGGAGTTCGAAAGGCGATCATTTCTTCATCCGCAAGAGCCATCCTTATCTCGATTGTAGCTTCGATGATCCATCCATGAAAGATAAAGCTTCATGTCCGAGAGTGGCATCAACCATGATTTGATAATAGGCAATGGAAAATCATCCTTCGGGCATGCATTGTTGGATCGCGAAAATCAACACAGAATCTGAAGTTGTCCATTCTTCTTTCACTTTGGAACAATGTTGGCGATCCATGTTGGGTATTTTACTTCACACGGATAAACCCAGCTTCAATCAATTTATTTACTTCGACCTCTATTTGGGGGATAAGTTCTGGTCTAAATCGCCGTTGAGTTTGCTTGATCGGTCGAGATCCAGATTTAACAGCTAGATGATGGATTGCAACTTTTGGATCAAGTCCCGGCATTTCCTTGTATGACCATGCAAAGATGTCCTTGTATGTAGTAAGTAGACGTAGATACTCGGTCTCTTCCTCGGGCGTAAGTAACGTGCTTATGAAAGTTAGGTGTGGCTCCTCATTCGTACCAAGATTTATTTCTTTAAGATCATCTACTGTCGACTCAATGCAATCTTCTAATGGAAGTGGAGCTTCATCAACATCCTCTTCATCCATCTCAACCTCTATCTCTTCTACAATAGTGATGTGATGACACGAAAACTCATTTTCCTCTTGCTCTATATTCTCTTCCCTTGGGTTGGTGAAGATAACATCATGTCGCTTTACTCTCAGCGAACCTTCTGTTTCAATGGTAACAAACATCTTTCTTTTCATGCGAGACGGAACAACGCTGCAGATATTTTTGTTGCTCCTTATCTTGCTTGGTAAGTTGTCTTTGACAGTTATCCCTAAGCTTTCATGAGAGATTCGGTCAAACACAGACTTGGGATGCCCCCGGTCTTTTGTCGTGGTTAAGTTTAATCTTTGAAAAACTGATTGTCGGTTCAAATTTGTAGTTGAGCTTGTATCTTCCTTTCCCTTTACTTGTCTGCTTAACCTTTGAAAGATGGGTGGTCGCACTCCACCTGAAGTTGAGAATGTTCTCGCCTCTCCCATGGCTTTATTCAATCTTTCAAAAATAGGTAATTGTGTCTCATTGGTGGTAGCAGGCATTTTATTCTCTTTTCTTTTTATGGACCTAACCTTTGAAAGCTTATTTGAAACACGAGATGTTGATGGTCCAATGCGTTTAAAGGCGGGTACCCTATGACCAACATTCTTATTTTCCTTCGATTCTTCAACCTCTTCAATGGTTATGTGGTTGGCATCTTCCACCTTTGTCTTCTCTCTTCTTGTTATGCTTGGCGGTTCGGGTGACTTATATCCGAGTCCTTTTCTTGACGTTGGTAGAGCGTAACCTTTCTTCAATGACTTCTTTTGTGTCGAAGAAAGCTCGGCTTAGTCATCAAATATACTTAAGCGTTTGAACTCGGTATGTGTCGTGAAATCATACCGCTTTAGCTAGCGATGCTGACGCATTGGGGTCAAATCCATCCTTTGTCCGCTTCTCGGGCAAAGCAACATTCTTCTCATCTTCTTCGCTCCTCCTCGACTCCATTGCCTTTTCATCTTTGTCAAAGGAGTGGTGAAACTTTCCCTCAATACTTCAATATCACCTACTTTCAATTTTTTAGAACATTCGGTGAAAGGCGCTTCACCCTTTTTTCGTCGGGATATAGAGACATAGCGTAAGATGGGTGAAGTTGGAAGTTTCTCATCTTTTGGAGCCTTAGGAGCTACTAGACTCGTTGAAGCCTCTATCTTTCTTTGGGCATGACTTTTCTACCCATTTCTTTTTTTATGTCGGCCTCTGGTTTTAGCTTAGCTTTTTCACTCTCTTTTATCGCAGGGACCTCATGTGGCACTATTTTCTCCACAGTCTCGTTCTTTGCATAGAATTTTGCATCGGCGAAATGAGACTCGGCCTCCAAGAACGGATTTGTGTCAGCTTCTACTTTCTTAACCCCATCTTGGTAAAACTTAAAGCATTGATGCAACGAGGAAGTAACAACTCGGTTTTCATGAATTCAGGGTCGTCCCAATAGTAGTCGATATGTTGTCCTACAATCTATAACATTCAACAAAGCATCTGCACTCAGCTCGCCAATGATGACCTCAAGCCGTATCATGCCAATCGCCCGTTGTCCGCCTTGGTTGAAGCCTTGGATTAATAACTTGCTGTCTGAAATCTCTTCCATGGAGATGCCTAATTGTTTCAAGGTTACCTTTGGCATTATGTTGATAGCCGACCCATTATCAATGAGGATTCGTCCAACTCTTTGCTCTCGTATATAGCCTGAGACATACAAAGGGCGGTTGTGAGGTTTTGATCCCAACAACAGATCATCGTCCGTGAAACTTATGGACATGCATGTCGAACTGTGTGCCTTGATTGCGTGTATTTTAACATCCTCGTTACTTGAGTCTAATAATGCCTCAATCAGAGAGTTTTTATCTATTTGAGGAAGTGATATCAAATCTTCAATGTTGAAAAAGAGAGCGTAGCTTTAGGCTCAATGATGACTTTTGAAGAGCTCATTTGAGTCATCACTTGCGCAAATTGCATGACATGTAGCAGTGTCTATCACTTCATCTTTTCCTTCACGCAAAAATTCCTTCGGGTTGAAATCAGCCAACGTTATAGCATGACGTGCTCGTAGAAAATCTTCGTTCTCCTCTATGATGGGCTTAGATTTCCTTACACATCTTTTGCCTCGTTTCTTAGGCAATCTCTTCCTCTTCGACTCTTGAAATAAGCGTGATTCTTTCTGAGCATACGTTTGTTTTTGCTTCCTGCGAAGGGTTACAACAGTCCAACCTTCATTCTCATCTACGGTTGGCTCTAAAACACATCTTTCTTGAATGGAAGCTTGTTGAATATTTTCCCTTTGAAAGCTGGGATTTTGACATTGAACAACAACTGGCTCAAAGGAACCAAATTGAACAAGGCATTGAGACCAACGCAGTGTTGCACCATTGGGTGGTTGTACTTTAGAGGCGAGCGACCACACAATGGCATGATTTGCTTGAGCTATTTCTTCTAAGTCCAGCTCAATCTTTTTTTCTCTAGCCAACCTTAGAATCAACTCTTTCAGGACGAAGCATTTCTCGATGGGATGGCTGACAACGCGATGGTATTTACAGTAGTTAGGATCATTTACCTTTCCTAACTCCTCGGGACGCTTGCATTCGGGCAACTGGATGAGTTTTGCTTCCAGCAGCTGCTCTAACATGTCAGCTACATATGAGTCCGGAAATGGATAGACTTTTTCTTGTCTTTCCTGAAGCGTTAGGCGACGTCGTTGCTCCACAACTGGTCGTTTCTCAGCTTTTGTTCCCTTTGCTTTTGAGGAAAACTTTAATGGAGCTGCACCGATGGTCATTGACTCCTTTGCCACATTTTTTGTAACTTTTTCTGTGGGCTTGAAATCCTTCTTTTCCTTACGGGTTTCTAAGACCAGCGAATCTTTGTTTCCCTTTGCGTCAATGCTCAGCTCCATATCATGAGCTCGGGTGGCGACTTCTCAAAAGTGCGAGGCTTGATTTCTTCGGGATGTATAGAAGTCCCTAATGCATGCCCCGGATACGGATGTCGATCGCGGACGTTTGTTGAGGCGGTCTTTGCGATCCAGACTTTAGAGCTCGCCAGCGGTTAATATAGTCGGCATGTGCTCGCCCTTCTACGCTTCGCATTTGTTAATTCTATCATCATGCCGATGCATCTGTCTCGTGCTATAGAACCGATTAAGGAACTCTCTCTCCAACTCTTCCCACTATCTATCGTTTGACTTCAAGATCGTTATACCGATCAAACGCATTCCCCTTTAACGTTCGGACAAAGCGCACGACGAGAAGGTCTCTCGAGTTCCAGCGGTTTCACAAGTCTCTGAAATGAGCAACATCTTTGTTTGGGGTTGCCTTTTCCATCAAGCTCTTTGAAACTTAGGCGGTTGGTATCCTGCAGCATCCTTAAGTTGTCTATTCTCTTTGTGTATGGCTTGGAGTACAAAAGAGAACTTTGAACTAGCCCACCACCTTGAGCTCTAATAGTGTTCGTGATCGAGTCATGTAGTCATTGAGCAGGACAAGGAAGCGGCCCGAGGTGAGTGCGATTGTGGTTGTGCCTCAAGGAGAGGGTTCTTTCCTTTATCATTGACTCTCTCATGTTGACTCTGGCTTGATTCAGCCGTCTCTCGGTTCTGCATTTGATTTTTGAGGTAATCGATCTCTAAGTCTCTTTCCTCAATTGTTTTCATCATCTGCTCGAGCTTTCTTTCAAACTCTGCCATTCGATCATCGCCTCCATCACCAGCCATCATAATGGACATTACATCGATTAGATGTCTCCTTTGGTTGATCAACGGTAGGACTGACTTGGTCGAACAATGGGTTATTTTTTACGACGATTTCATCGAGTTCCCCTCTAGCGATCCTGCGATTCTTTTTGCGATCGCATTTGGTGTTACTTGAGGTTCATTGCTCTCGACGGACTTGGAACGACTACGCGTGATAGGTCGGTGTAGTTTCTTGGAGCAAGCACCTTCGAGGTAGTGTTTCTTCCTTTGATCATGCCTTCTGGAGCAGCGGTCTTTGATGTGGCTTTTCCAGACATGGTGGCTTGATTTGTGTGAGAGATTGAGATGAGAGGTAGAGAGGTCCCACTGGGCGTGCCAATTTGTTCACACGAGATTTCCGGAGAAATTTGGTTTCGTGGAGTTGAACTTGAACTTGAGATGAGTTTGTGCGAAAGTGGTTCGATCTCTATGCTTGATCCTCTGATTCGTTCTCTCTGAATGGATGTTCTTGGTATGAAGAGCAATTTGAAGAACAAAATATGTGTTCTTCGTATACAACTACTCATTTATGGAACTATTTGTCTTTCGAAGTAATTTTAGCCTTCGAAACGACGTTTGATCTTCAGAACCGTGGAGAGACCTCAACAAATGTGAATTCCCTCTCTAGTTCCAAAAATTTTCCACCCCTTGAAATGAAGAGAACTCCTCTATTTATAGAGTTCTCATGCATCGTGGGCTTGGGCCCTAATGGGCCTTTGGGCCTGGCCCATGGGCTTGGCCTTTTGGGCTTGAAATTCATGGTTCGGTTTACTTGGTTTGGTTTTATTTTGGCCAAATTCAAGATAAACCAATTTATTTATTTAAATTAATTTTGAGAAATATTGTCCCAAAATTTAATTTAATTTCGCCATTAAATTTGAGATAACGACGTGGCAGCTTGTAATTGACCGAAATTTCTCAGTCAACAGGCCTTTTTCTAAAAAATTAATGTAGGTTTTTTGGTATGTGGGATTTTTAGATAATTAAGAAGACAATGGTATATTCGTATATATAGTATAACTTAAGGGTAAAATCATCCATAAATGATTCTCCTCTTAAGCCACACTTTAAGGTAGTAAGATAAGATAAGATAAGATTTGGGAGTGGGACAATTCAAATTCGTAATTTTATAGTTAAAGAAATTAGAGAGTGATAATGAACTCCAAATTCTATAATTTATTTTTCAAACATATGGGTTATTGAATTATTTAAATAAATTCAAGCTAAAGTCCATCATAACAACAATAAATTAACTTTTAATTTTGAATTATCGAACAGTTAAATCTCTACTTTGAAAAATTCATTTAGGTTTCAAATTGTATCCCAACATATTATTATTATTATTATTATTTCTTTGACACTAGTAGAAAAATGGGTTAAGATGACGGGCATGGCTCGCCTTTATTAATAAACAATGGTGGGTTATGACCCGCCATTAATAGCCTTGACATTGAAGGCTTATGGTGGTTGGTAAAGAAAAGGTGCCTGTAAGGGACCGACCCGAATGGGGCACTAAATGGGCCCTTACCCCAATGCATGCATTCAAAGTAAAGGACATTAAACAGACATGATTTCGGATTCAAATTAAAACAAAACATTCAAAATAACCCCTTTAAAAACTAGACAATTTCCCTGGAACCTGTCCCTGTTTCCAAGCACCCGTTCCAAGATAAATACATTTCCAAAGTATACTCCGATCAGAGAATTCTTAAAATCATTCAAAACATGTCTAAATACAATAATGCTAGAATCCACAAAATATTCAAAAAACATCCTAAGGCTCCGTGCCCTGTTACATGCATTCAGGGGAAAATAAATATAAAGAGTTATAACACAAAATCAGAGTTTGATGACTGAGCCCCATGATCACAGCTCCTCCTTCAGCCATCCTGTCTCGCAACTTGGTTACCTGTGGAAAAACCACAATAATAAGGGTGAGTAACGAATTACTCAGTAAGAATCCCCAACCGGGGTACAATACGATATACATGGTCATCTCGTGAGCGTATGCAAGCTATGAGTATAAACCACAGAATAGAGCACATAGCTTAGCCCACACTTGGGCCTCGGATGCCAATTTAAGGTCTTAGTCCGGAATAATATCACCACACAAGTCGCCCTATACAAGAAACAATCTACGGCCTCGGCACTGTCTCATTGTCGGCACGAAAGGTACACGGCTCAAGATCCCGAGGAGCTCTCCGGTCGGTATTTGTAATGAGCGTAAGCATGCATGCGCGCTGCTACTGCGAACTATGGGGTGCCGAGTGCGAAGGCAAAGTGCCCATGTCCAGTCACCACGCCTAACTAAATCTTTGGATCGGTGTCAGCGACATAGGGTGTGAGACACGACACGTAAACTATGTCACTGAACCACACTTTGAGGCTAAGGAAACGGGTCGTGGTAGGCTTACACCGAGAAGCGACCCTTACCTTAACAGGTGGCAATCAGGGGCTACTGCCAAACATGCTGAGGACATGCCGGCTGTCGGGGACGAGGCAATGCCAAGTCATCATCCCGACTGTTGGGGCATTTAACGATCGCCACCCTCACCCAAGATTGCGGGGCCTACTGGTAGGGTTAGCTAATCCCTCACGGGGTCGGGGCGGAACAACGTCTCGACGTCCCCGCCATGGATGCAAGGTACTTTATGCATCAGCCGGATGATGCTATCTACACGCAACTCTAACCCGCCCTAGCAATCGAGCAAACAATTCCATAAAGTCCAATACGTGCTCAATAAGAATACAACGAGCCTAGCATGATACTACGAAGCAAGGAACAGATACGAGCATGCTAGAAAGGAACAACCTAGCATGGATTAACATGAGAATAAATCAGGAAGATCATGCTAACCGGGAATTCAGAAACGAGCACCTATTACTAAAAATGTCAATAAACACAAACAAGCAATCAATCAGCAATCACATATAATATCGCAGGGTCCACACAACTCCGGTAAGAAATCCTTACCTTGGTCGGGGGCGATTTGACACGAAAACCTAAATTGCGAACGAACCCGAACTAGCTACCGAGAACCTATCAATCACAACAAAAATCACACAATAGGCCTAAATATAATAAAATAAACAAGGCTCAGCTCGGGAGCAACTCACGAGGCGCGACGAACGCACGAACGAGCCGATTGCACGAACTGGGCAGCAACGGGGCTAGTTGGGCGCGCAGGGGCGCTGGCTGGGCGCTGGCTACGCGCGGACGGGCGCTGGGGCGCGAGCTGCGCGCGGACGAACAGGGCGTTGGCGATGCGGCTCGGCTGGGAGCTGGCGAGGACGCGCGCGCACGGACGCGAGTGGCACTGGGCGATGCGGCACGACTCGGCGAGCAAGGGCTCGGGCGACGCGATGCGACTGAGCGCTAAGGCGAGCTTCTGCGAGCGTGCGGTCGGGGCGTTGGCGAGCTCGACGTCTGGCTCTGTTTCTGCGAGTGAACAGGCGCGATGGAGACGAACTGAAATCGAGCTATTCGAGGGGATTCGACGAGCGATTTGTTGATGGCGAACTCCCCTACACTAGCTGCACAAAACCCATACCTCAAATCACCTCGACTCGGCCGGAAAAAGAAGCCCAGAAGCAGGGGACTCGGATCGAAGAAGAGAGGAAGAAAAGCTTACCTGCTGCCCTGAATTGGAACTCAACTTCGAAAATGGAGGGAGAACTCGGTCGAATTGGAGCTGGAGAAGGACGGAATCGCAAGGAAAAGCTCGGTCGGTCGGAGAGGGAAAATCGCGAGGAAGAAGAAGAACTGGGGAAGAAAGCTCGGGCGGTCGGCCTTTATATCAAATCTCCACTGCGCACGGCATATATACAAGATCGGGCGCATAGATTAACAAACACGGCCGGTGGCTCGATTGGCAGCGACCCTTGCCTTGCTTGCAACGCGACCTTGGCTCGAATCTCACTCGACGGGCTATTTAATTCCCTATTTATTTTTACCTTTTTCCAATCCCAAATTTCTTCACCAAAATTCTCGATCCCATTCAAATCGACTCATAATTTTTCCGGCAATTAACAAATACATAACCGGCCCTGTCGGCCCGACCAAATTAACAAAATGCCCCTGGGCAACCCGGGAAGACCGGGATGAAATTTCCGGGCCGTTACAGTGCCTACCACAAAAAATATGCCCAATGTTGCACGCACGTGCCTGCCACCAAAGGCCATCAATGGCGCGTGCATGTGCCCTCCACCAAAACCCATCAATGACACATGCGCACGCCCACACCAAAACTCCCTTTTTAAAAAAAATCTCCACCAAAAGGGGTTTTAGGTTATTTTAAAATGGTCAGCTCAGTTGTGTCTGCCATTAAAAGACATTAGCAGGTATATTAAAAAGGACACATATATATTATGCCCGCCATTATAAATCATTAAAGATCATGGCATTTTATCATCACTTTATTAAAAAAAATGTATATGTTGTACCCTCATTAAAAGTCATTCTACTTTATAAATTAAAAAAAAAAAAAGAACAAATTGACTTGAAATGATCATTAATACCTTTCTAATCAATTCTAAACTTTGTAAAACAAAAAATTATCTAAGCCCCTCGTTCTAACTTCTAAAAAGAATATAAACACATATATGTATGTCTTAATACAATGATGGATATATGCTACCAAAATTTTGGCAGTATAACATGCTAATAATGCAATTCCCAAAAAAAATCATCTATACAAAACTTCACCTGTATGTTAACATAATGAAAAATCTAGAATCAACTATGCAATAAATGGGATTTCGTCCCTCCAAAATCTATGTAAAATCACATCAAGCTATTCAATTCATTTTTAAACTACTACAACTAATATCCTATCATATGTCTACCTATGAATTCTAGCCATTCTACCCATTCTAGGCACTATATTTATAAAGTTGGAATTTTAGGAAGATAAAATATAAATTCAAAGCTCAAAAGTTTATTATTTAGAAACTTACCAATTTACGATATGGTGTAAACCTTCATCGACCGTATTTTTACGTAATGAGTTAAAAATGTAAGTCGCATTGTCCTCAAGAATTAGGACGACCAAAATCTAGTGGTGCCTGTTTATATACAAATTAAGTATGATATAAACATAATTAATAAGTACTAAAGATGCAAACTTTGGAACACATATCTAGTATTGAAGGGAAAGAACGTTTGTTGACTGGGATCCTCCAACGTGTCCAACCTATCAACTAGATGGTTAATTTTATCATTATTATTATTTTTCTTCATAACTGATGCAAAGTTTAAACCGTCTTCTAGTATGTAGTTATTCAATATCGTTTTATCACAAGTAGCCCATATGCAACTGAAATAGAATATGGAAATGTTATTAAATAAGACTTATAACGCTAAATAGTAGCACTATTGGAGCACCCTCGCACTGCACGCAGAAATGAGTAATCAAATAGAAGAAATATAGTATTTAGCAACCCTATATCGTATTTATTCAGCATGCTAGTTAGAGACAGGTGCATAATAGAAAAAAAGACGATAATGTGGTTAAGGGTGCTATTTTACACGCATTTATGCATTAAACCACATCATACACTCACAATGCGCTAACATGACTAAAATATGCAGGAAACACATTCCGATGCGTTTAAAAGCTAGAGCGGACAAGCTGACAGAAATAGAAAAAGAAAATATGAATGCCAATCGAGCAGCCGAGTCAACGAAACAAAAAAGGAAAGACTGGACGACAATCAATTTAAAGAATCACTTGTATGAGGATGGAAATGATCAATAATAAAATAATCTAGGGCAAATATTTGTGTGAAGATTGAACGTCATCAACAAAAAAGCTTCGACACCATAAATGGAGAAGAATTAGGAAGATTTTGGTGTGTTGGTTCGGAGAGGATACTACCGTTGATGGGCGACGAAGGTGCCGAGGTCTCTTGGGAGATCTCGGCAAATTCTGTTTTTCTGTAGCTCTGGAAGAACTCAGTAACATGCGGTGTTTGGAAAAGAAGGCATCACTTGCAATAGTGATGACAATTCCACAACCTCCATAGGATAGTGTAGTCTAGTATATTGCAATATTTTTCTTTCAGTATGCATTGTAGTTTAATTGCATTTTTAGGTATAGATTGTAACGTCTTCTTGAAGTTAATGTTATGCATTTTTTGTATCAGGCTTGATCCCCTGTTAATAAATTGTTGATTAGGATTAATATTAAAAAACAACCTTAGAGAGAAGTTTGCAACGCTCATAAAAAAATTGATTAATGACGAGAGAGTAAAGTAGTAAGAACGGCAGTTGAATTTGTTTCTCAAGGGTTGATTGACAATCCACCTGCAAGTGCTTAGCGTTTGCCTTGGAAAATGGGATGTTAAGGGTTTAACTAACCCTAATCACTAGGCAATGCTTAGTCTTAGGGATTTTGGAGGGGAATTAGGAATAAAAACCTCACTAGCTGTATATGTAAAACTTATTCTTAAAAGTAAATCTATGGACAATATGCCAGTAGGTTGCAGTTAGGTGCTCCGAAAAGGGGCTTTAAGCAAAGTTCAATATGTGCTATTTTTCTCATGACAACTTATCTTTATTCAATCTAGTTTTCATTTCGAGGATCTCCTTATTGGCTTTTCTAAGAATTTCTTGTTAGATTTTGGGGGGTTAGAATGTTAATAAGAATGTGGTTGAAAAAGATCTTATAATGTTGTTTTAATATGTACCACGAGTCGATTAGTTATCCACGCTTGTTTGCATTCAGTTGACTTTGAAAGGAAAACTGGCGAAAGACCCAGTCGGTTACGTTTAGTCTAGTGGGGAGCCTTTTGCATCATTAAATGGAGTTAGAGTTAACCCTGCTACCGTAGACAATTTCCTGAGCTTAAATTGTGCAAAATCGCAGCGGAAGCTGAGTTGTGCACCAACTAATGCGGAAGCATTAGTTAGCATGGTAAGATGATTTCTAATTCACCAACGTTGCATCCTTGTTATGTTGTTATCCTTAACCTGACTTGGTATCCTAGTTCCCAGTTTTTATTTCTTAGTTGGTAGTCCTTAGTTATTTCCTCATCAATTACACAAACCTCAAATCTCATGCTTCTCTAGTTTACTCTTACTGACTCTTAATATACATCTATTTGTTATAAATTCCCTCTGGTGACGATAAAATATAAATACTTATCACTTGCTGCATTCTGACTGCATATACTTGCGCGTAAGTGATTTCGAGTTACACTTAGCAATAGGTTAAGCTCCAAGTTAATTATTGTACACTTATATTAACACCCGGAATTGCGAGACCAAAAGCAAGCACATAAAAATTGTGAAGAAAACTGATAACTTACCCGATGTAACAGAGTATGGGAATATAACCTATGTCTTCTATATTGAAATATTGCAAAATCTCATCTTGAGCAATATAAGAGCATTCATAATCAAAACCGTTTATGGTAATAGGTATATTTACTAAGTCACCTTCACCCAATTGATCTTTAGCATAATTATATACTAGCCTGATCATTGTTGGAATAGTCGTGTTCAATTGAATGGATTGCGAATCTGAAACGACCTTCTTACTTGTAGTTGATATAGACTTCTTACTATTCATTTTTTTTGGATTAGAGGGTTATAACAATAAACATTTTCGATTATTAGTAAAATAATTGTGGTACATGCTAAATTATAATAAGAATATAATGTACAATTATATACTTGCTATGATGCAGTATGTGTTGTAATAATTAGTGATTTAGGCCATAGCACAAAGGTTTTCCGAGCATGTCTAAGGTATTGAATCTCGTTGTTTATAGGGATGGACAAGTCCAAGTCTTCATTGCCCACAAGTATCATATAGACAGTGATGCGCTCCTTGAATTTTCCTAACGACATACTATGTATCCCACCAGATGAGTCGCTCAATTCATACATTGTACCAATGACAACAATATCACCTCCATGTTAAACAGCCAGTTGACATGCCATACCCTTTAAGAAAAAAAATGGAAATCGTAATTAAGATACAAAATGATTCAAATGTATTATTAAAATTAAATAATATGAAACTTACTTCTTCTAAATTAGGGACATCATTAGGATGATCAATGGGTTCTTCAACAGCGTCAACCCCTTGAAGGATTTGATTTTCTTCCCTTATGACATCTCTATTACTTCCCTCACACGGAGAGTTAAATCGTTAAGAGAAATTGACTTAAAGGTCTGGTTTAGTTGATCGTTGACCCATCTTCGAATCCTAATGAGCCATCTTAAAGAAAATCAATGGAGATACAAATCGACCTGCTCCCCTAACACGTCCACGATGTTCCGACGTCTCCAATGCATCGACCAAAATATATTGACCTTCATATCTACGTTCCAATTCATCTTGTTGCAATATATTTTTAAATTCGCATCCAAAGAGTTGAACCCAAATCAAATATAAAAGAAATGAAATAACAACTTACAATTTTTTCGATCGTTTGAATTGTGTCTTGGTCGACATACTGTTTATCATTTTCCTTTCGAGCTGCTTTCCACAGTTTAGCACGGCCCGAGGGATTAGTCTTAAGATCTATATGCTAAAATTAAAATTTACCGCACATTACTTAGTAAAGTTGAAAATACATAATGAGAACATATATTTTAATATTGTTTAGAGAGTTTCTTACTAGTTCATGACCGAGCTGAGCATATCCCTTTCGAGCGGAACGATGATGGTACTTTTGAAGAGCATGCAACTCTTTTTCCTCCTCACTTTCTTTATGTATAACATATACTAATATGAATATATTAAAGGTTGTAGACATTACATTAGGGAAAAAAATAACTAGGTACCTTAATATTTTCTGACAACCTGATGTCCACGAAATAATCACCTTGCTCTTGTGTGATCCAAGTGTATTTACTGGGTGGTGTTCTTAAAATCGCAGGTTGGTCCATGAATGGACTAATGTACTTTTTTATTAGATTGTATCTAAACTTCCTAAATGTCGTCGACATAGACATCATAACATTAGATTTCAACATATGATGAACCTCAAACTTCATCTGCTAACAATAGAATAAGTTAGATTAATAATTAAGTATGAAATGCATGATGAAATTTAAATAATATGTAATTACCTATATACAATCTCAAATATTCTCTTTTAGTTGGTGAGGGACAAATTTCTATTCATCGTATGTGATAGGTATATGGGTTCTTGGTAGCGCTAAATAATAGCACTATTTAAGTCTCTGAACTCTTGCATTTTATGCAAAAAAGTAAGCAGGCAACAGTGTAAAAAGGGAATTAACTCGAACATTAGCAACTATCCATACATGTTAGCTAATAGCGCATGTGCAATAAAGACTGTGTATCATATGGTTTTTAATATACAAAACGCGCGTATAAGTGTGGATACTATGTTATTACTCTCGAACTCGCTAAATTGTTTAAATTTGTAGAAAAAGCACAACGGATGCAAATGAAAAGTTGGAAAGAATCAACGAAGGAATATTCAGACAAAAGATCGGCGCAAAGATTGAATGTGGTTAACAAGTGTAACGGCCCAGTTTTCTATTTCGGTTTCCCAGGAGTTTTCGGGACATTATGCGGATGTTCGGATGGGCCGTTAGAGCTTTTTAACCTTTAAGGGTATTTTGGTATTTTGCTCCCGGTCGGAGGTTGAGGATTTTCGGGGCTTGAGGTCATTTCGGTAGCCGTTGAGACTTGATTAATGTTGGTTGCAAGACCCAAGGAGTTTGGGTTAGTTGATTAGAAGTTCGGAGACATTCCGGTTGATAGCAAAATTAATTGGAATTTAATTGGTCCCATTGAGATTTGAACCCTTGCCCTAATGGTGAAATTGGAGTTTTTCGAAAAAGAAGATTTAGTTAAAAAGAAAAGAATTTCTTTAGTAGGGACATGAGAGAAAACCTTGGGAAGGGATTTTAGACCCATTTAAATTAGGAAAAGGAAAAGAAATCCTATTCCCCTTGTTTTGGAAAAATCTCTCTCTCTCTCTCTCTCTCTCTCTCTCCTTGCCGAGCCCCTCACCAAGAAACCAAACCCTAGCGCTCGGCCCATCCCTCCCGATCGCACCGGCCACGCCCGGCCACGCCGCACTGAGACAGAGAAGACGGCCCATGCCCGGCGCGCCCGACGGCGCCTCCCATCGCCCATGCCAGCGCGCAAGTCGCCTTGCCTCGCCCAGCCAGACGCAGCGTCGCGCCGTTCGCACCGAGCCGCCCAGAGCGCGCGCAGCGCTCCGCTTGCTGCCGCCCCGACAGCGTCGCCTGCGCGCTTCATTGCCGCCAGCGCGTCGCGCTGCTGCATTGTCCTCGCGAACCGACGTCCCGCCTTGCCGCGCGTGCGAGCAGCGCCGGCGCCCACCCAGCGCCCCAGCGCCCTGCTACCAGCGCAGCGCCCGTCCTGCCGCTGCTGCGAGGCGTGTGCCTTCTCGGTTGGTAAATTCTCGAGCCTCCACCCTTTGGACTTCACGATTTTAGATCTTTGTTTATTAATTAGGATATTTTATTACTTGCTTAGGTTGCTCGGGTTCGCCTAAAAGCTCGAGGGTCGTTATTTGATTCGGGATAGTTAACCTCCACTTATTTCGGTAAGGATTCTTACCGGGGTTGTGTGGACCTGCGAATAGTTGATAGCACGCTGATTCTTTGTAATTATATGAGTTTCTAGTGATAGGTTACATGTTTTCTTTTGATTCATGTTCGTGACATGTTTACATCCCGTTAGTTCCATGATAGGCTTTCCTATCTTGATAGAACCATCTTTGCCATTTGTATCTTTGCTAGATCCAAGTTACGGTTAGATGTGTGATGTATAGTATAGAGGACCGTAGAGGCAACTAGTTTGGGGTCCCGCTCAAGGCAAGACCCGATGGACATCACGGAGGTGTAAGGCCCTATGGGCATCCTAGGTGTGTAAGGCCCTTTGGGCATCACCGATTACGGAGGTGTAAGGCCCTATGGTCATCCTAGGTGTGTAAGGCCCACTTTGGGCATCACCGATTCTCGAAGGTGTAAGGCCCTATGGGCATCCTAGGTGTGTAAGGCCCACTTTGGGCATCACCGATTACGGAGGTGTAAGGCCCGTGGGCATCCTAAGTGTGTAAGGCCCATTGGGCATCACCGATCATTGAAGGTGTAAGGCCCGATGGGCATCCTAAGTGTGTAAGGCCCCCTTTGGGCATCAGCGTGTCCTAGGTTGTGTAAGGCCCGAAGGGCATCCAAATGTAGGACCTAGGAGAGGCTATAGACGGAAGCCCTTGAGTAGGCTCGCCTTTGAAGTAACTCATAGCCTACACCAACCGTGCCCGCTCTAAGTCATTGTATGGTTGCTGTCCGTGTGCTAAATGAGATGATTTCGTATTGTACCCGATTGGGGATTCTTCTTGAGTAACTGTTGCTCACCCTTATTTTCTCGTGGCTTTCCACGGGTAGCTTGGGACAGAGACCTGGATGGCTAGGAGGAGGAGGTCTTTGGATGATCATGGATAGCCGACTCACGGGTCGCACGTTTCTTTAAATGTTTTCCTTAATGATTTAGCATGTAGTGGGACTTGGGTCCCTAGGAAAAAGCACTCAAACTATTTTATGTTCTCGCATCGTTTTCCTTTGAATTGTTTTAAGAAAGTCTTGATCAGTCATTTACTGTTTTATTTAATTGAAATCATGGTTTTGTTTTAAAAGTGTTTCTCGCAAAGGTTTTAAATTTCAAGCTCTGAATGACGTTTTACCTTCTTAATCATGCATGCTTAGTAAGGACCTTAGGTTAAAGACCGTTTCTTGGGTCGAGTCCTTACGGTTGGTATCGAGCTCGAGTTATAGGTTACAGAGAGATGACTGCAGATTGTAGGTTGTTTTCCATGATCATCGGCGCTCCGACGACCATCGGTATGTCCATAAGTTTAAGGTTAATGGTTAAGAATTACAATCATCGCATCTAGTATACATGTGTTACCCTTGTTGGGCGGTGAGAGCCCAGCGTGGGCTAGTTTTTATGCCTTGTGTAGACCCGCCGATTGTTGATTACACATTGAGGAGCGAGGACGTTTGGTATGTCCAATCGAGGAGTTGGGTGATCGTGTTGTTGTTGAGACCACGTCCGTGGTTGTCTAGACCCGTAGGCGCTTTTTAGCCCTGGCGATTGAGCGACCAAGAGTAGGGGGTAGAGGCTAGTCTACCTCAGAGCGAGACTCCTTGAGCAAAGTGTGCTCCCGCCATGAGAGAGTTGATGGAAGGTCTTTTAGCTATTAGAGGGCGGAGACCCAGGCGCAGATTGTAGCGCGTAGTGAGGAGTCCCGGGTGTAGATAGCCTAGTTGACAGAGTTTATTTATGAGACACCCCCTAGTAGCTCCAGTAACCCCGGAGGTTTCCGGAAGGGCTTAATCAGCAGGTTCATGCTGATGAGTTAGTTGGAATTATTCGAGCCGCCGAGTTTGGCAAGCAGAAGCGAGGTGGTTGGCCAGGATGGAGTTATCATCCGAGTGTTGGGATGACTTGATGTTCAAAGGCCAAGGCGTGCCGTTCGTGCTTTGTTGATACTGCGAGTTTGGTGGTGGAAGTCCCTTGAGAGAGGTGGACCAGCAGAGTCTCCACCAGTCGCCCGGTCTATTGGCAAGTTGCCGTGTTAGTAGCTTTTGAGAAGGATGTAGAGACATCTTGTCCCCTTGCAAGCCTGCTGTCGTTTTACAGCCAGTTCTTTTAGTACCCTCGTAGCCAGGGGTAGTGTGGAGTTTGCTTGTCAGGGCTTAATCCGTTTGTGGATTTCAGCGGGCTAGTAGAGTGGAGCACTCTTTTGTTTGGATGTTCCAATTGTGGAACAAGTTGTTGCCACCCGAGGAGTTGGCCTGAGCTTTTATTGAGCATCGAGTGGGAAGCAGGAGTAGGCCGTGGCATGTCTGTTAGGCTAGATGCCAGAGATTAGACTGCTCGAGTATTTGGACTCTTGTGCTGAGTGCCATTGCCCCGTCAATTGGAGTGTGACCTTCCTTTTCCTCAAAGGGGTATAAAGCTCGTTTAGGGCTGATTTGTGTTGTAAAGGATGTAGTTCCTGTTGGCACCAAG
The DNA here is from genome assembly GCA_036507275.1 of Sicyos edulis. Taxonomy (NCBI): domain Eukaryota; kingdom Viridiplantae; phylum Streptophyta; class Magnoliopsida; order Cucurbitales; family Cucurbitaceae; genus Sicyos; species Sicyos edulis. Next base: position 32,028,898 of record CM071846.1, on the reverse strand, counting down.
CTTTGAGAGGAGGCCTAGATTCAGGCCAGTTGGCACTTTTGTGGGGGAGGTTCCATGGTCGTAGAGAGTATAGCATCCCCGCTAGTCTTGTACCCATTTCACGAGGTTGCACTGTTTAGGTTGCATAAGAGATCTAGCTAGGTGGTAGTCGAGAGGACTACAAGTATGAGGTTTTCGAGGAAAATAGGAGCATTTGAGTCACCGAGAGTTGGGTACCAAAGGATCTTTGTGAAGGTTGTTAAGAGCTAGCGCGTTCGAGTTCTCGCGCCTGTTTGTGAGCTTGTGAGCCAGTTTGTTGGTAGCATGATTCGGCTACCCTTTGAGTTACCCTAGTATGGGTAGTGTTGGCATCAAGGATGCGTGATTAATCCAGTGTTAGAGCCATGAGTTGGATGGCTGATCGAAGCACGTTTAGTGGGCACATTGGCTTGAGATATGTTAGCTTGGTATGGATGTGCTCTTGTAAGAGTGAGTTGGCCAATGTGGCTTTTCGTGGTGAGTTGGCCCGAGAGGGTTTGAACTCTTGTTGCTCCCTGGTTAGTAGTGGCTCTATTGGAGGCAAAAGTTGCCCTGTGTGAAAATCCTTGTTGGCTTTGGATCTTAAGGAATGCTGGTTGGAGTCATACACGCGCGATTGTACTTTGTGTAACTCGTTAAAGTGGTTTATGTTTGTGAAACCACGAGAGGTTCGTGTTGAGGAACCAGTGCTCAGTCTTTGAGGTGTCAAGACTTTAGTTCTTGGCAAGTGCCCTAGCTTTGGTTGTAAGGATGTCGTGCTCGTAGCCGGGTTGTTGTTTAAGCAAGTTTTGCTAGTTGGACCTTAGCTTTGGTTAGAGTTCGGTTGGAGGCTGAACAAGAGCGGTGGTAGCAAAGCGCGTAGTTTACGATCGTCATGGCTAAGAGAGTTGTTCGGATCCTTACCTTGGGCAGAAGGTTTGTTGTAAAGACCCGACCCAAAAAGGGCTCAAAATAGGTCTTTACCCCAATGCATGCATTCAAAGTAAAGAACAATATGCGAGATAGGTTTTGGATTCCCAATTAAAAACAAAAGAGATTCAATCGAGAAATCAAGATGGTTTCTTTGAAACTCTGTCCCCTGTCTCCAAGCACTGTTTCAAGGCAAATACATTTCCAAAACGTACACTCGACGATCAGAGATTTATTAAAACATTTGAAACATCCTCAAATTCAATAAAGCGGCAATCCACAAAACATTCGAGAAAACATCCTAGGGCTCGTGCCCGACTACATGCATCTGGGGGAAAAATAGAAGACAAGAGTCATAGAAATAAAAGATCGGAGACAGCAAAGAGTTCCCATGATCACGGCTCCTCCTTGACCATCTGTCTCGCACCTTGGTTACTGTGGAAAACCACAAAATAAGGGTGAGTAACGAATTACTCGGTAAGAATCCCCAACAGGGGTACAATCACGATGCACATGGTCATCTAGATGAGTGTATGCAAGCTATGAATATAAACACAGAATAGAGCACATAGCTTAAGTCCACACTTAGACCTCGGATGCCAACTCGGGGTCTTAGTCCGGAATTAACTACCATAACTACACAGATCGCCTATACGAGAAACAAGTCCCGGCCTCACTTGTCTACTATCGAATGAAAGGTGCACTAGCTCAAGATCCCGAGGAGCTCTTGGTCGACATTTGTAATGAGCGTAAGCATGCACCGCGTGCTTCTACAGACTATGGGGTGCCGGGTCTAGTGGCAAGCGCCCGAGATCCGGATACCACGCCTAACTAAATCTACGGATCGGTGTCAGCGACATAGGGGTGTGAGACCTGAGACACGTGAACTATGTCACTGTACCACCGCACACCGAGGCTAAAGGCGGGTCATGGTAGGCTTACACCAGGAAGCCGTCCTTACCTTAACGGTGGCAATCAGGGCTCTTTGCCGAACACGCCGAGGGCGTGCGGCCGCCGGGGACTAGGCATTGCCAAGTCATCATCCCGACCGTTGGGGTATCGCAGACTACCACCTCACCCAAGATTGCGGGGGCCTACCGGTTGGGATAGCTAATCCCTCACGGGGTCCAAGGGCGGAGAATCGTCTCGAGCGCCCTTGCATGGATGCAAGATACTTTATGCATCGGCCCGGATGATGCTATCTCTACGAATTCTAACACCGCCTTAACAATCAGCAAACAATCCAATACGTGCTCGAAAGAATCTGTGAGACCTAGCATGGTACTACAGAACAAGAATGAATATGAGCATGCCGAAGCGGAACAACCTAGCATGGACTAACATGAAAGAACAACATACGAAGTCATGCGATCGAGAAATTGAGCAGAGCACCTAAACTATACATGCGATAATCACAAACAAACATACAACATCAATCACATAGAACATCGCGAGGTCCACACAACTCCGGTAAGAAATCCTTACGGCGGGGGCAACTACACACAAAACCTAAGCTGCGATCGAACCCGAGCTAGCTACCGAGAACCTAACAAAAACAATGATAATCATAATCCATAAGCCTAAATATAATAAAATACACAAGGCTCGGCTCAAGGAGCAACTCACGCGCTCGGCGACACGCTGACGGGGCAAAGACGGCGGGGCGGTTGTTGGCGGCGAGCGCAGCGCGAAGGGTGATGGCGGCGGGGACCGCACACCGGGCGCAAGCGGCAAGAAGCGCAAGAGGCGTGGCCAGGTATGCATGCAGCGACGGCTGGGCCGGGCGCAGCGCACGCGCGCGGCGCGAGCGGAGCGGACAGAGCAGCCTTGGCGCGAGGCGCGGCGACGCGATGCGGCGGCGACGCCTGGCGAGCGGCGGCGGCGCGAGCGCGACGAGGGCGCGCTGGCCGCCACCGCAGTGCGCGCGACGGCTGCGACGAAATTTGGCGGTCTGGGCGGCTTGGTGCTCGCTTCTTGCGCTGATCCGGGCGACTGGGCTTGCTTGCTAGGCGATCTGGGCGGCTCGGGCTTTTCTTTGGCGATCTGGGCATGTTAGGCAAACTGCAACAAACACACACACACACAAGCTCTTCTCCTTACCTTGGCCAACAAGAACACCCAATCGAGAAGATGAAGAGGATGAAGACTTACCCGGAATGATGATTGAACCAAGGGAGTTGCAAGGATGAAGAACTCGGCAAGGCAATGGAGAGAAAAGCTTGGGCGGCCACACACTTTGGAGAAGAAGATGAGACAAACCTAATTTCTATTTCATTTAACCAAATGCTCCAAAACTCCCAAAATGCAAGGGTAACCATAAAATAATACGGACAGAGCAACAAGAGCACCTAATGGTTCAATTGGCACACATCCTCACAAGCTTTCCAGGAGACCCGGGTTCAAAACCCAGCTACAACACAAATTCCTTTATTTTTACTTTTGCATCAAACCTTGCTCAACCCTTCCACAAAGCCTCACAAACCTACATAAATTCATCCAATATTTTTAGCAACTAGAAAAGACATAAACGGCCCTGACGGCCCGACCAAATTACCAAAATACCCCTTGGGCATACCTGGAAGACCGGGATGAAAACCTGGGCCGTTACAATATTCCCTCCTTTTTATGACTTTCGTCCTCGAAAGTCCTTAAGACTGAAACAACACAGGATACTGAAATCTCATCCCGTCTTCCCCCGCTCACGAGCGACCTCCTCTGAACTCTAACTCCTCCGAACTTTTACCAAGCGGATCTCACGATTATGCAACGTCTTCGTCTCAAAGACCAGAATACTCACAGGCTTCCCCTCAAGCTCAAATCCTCAATCAGCTGCAAAGGCTCAAAGTCCACAATGAGCGATGGGTCCGACACATACCGCCTCACACCGATACATGAGAACACTACACACGGTGACAATTACTGAGAAAGAGCTAACCAATATGCAACTCGCGCCAATCCTTTCGAGAATCTCAAATGGTCCAACAACAGGAGGCTCCACTTCTCCCGCTTACCAAACCTCAACACAACTCACAACGGCACAACTTTAAAACTATGCATTGTCCAACCTCAAACTCTAAAACTCGACGCCGAACATCGGGGTAACTTTTCTGCCTGCTCTGACCTAACAACACTAGCTCTAAACTCCTGCACATCACCTCTGGTCAAATGCGACAACTCGGGACCCAAAACAAAATTGATGGCCACTAACCTTTTCCGAGAACACTGGAATCCCGCAATACTTACCTTGCAATGCCTCAATGGAACCACAAGAATCGACCACGCCGAAGCGCAACCAAAGGCAACCTCATAAAACCACTATAGTCTTTTTTTGCCTAATCACGGAAACACCAACTCGCCACAAGCTCCAAAGGTTCTGGATCACTCCTCCCAAAAGACCATCGGTCAGAGGGTGAAAACACTACAGAAACTGCACCCGGCTCATAAGCCTCTTAACAACGCTCTCCAGAACCACGGTTCATCACGCACTACCTAGAAAAATCTTTGTTGCCACACTCTGGAGCCAACAACTCCAAAAAACCGACATGCCACTACTCCACAGAATGACATCTCCACAGGGCGAGGTGCGAGTTCTAGCTACGAAACCAGATCCACCAAAAATCCGAACTCACACAACAACCTCGACAAACCGCCAGCTTCCACACGAACTCCTTCAAACCAACAACTTGAGTGCTACGATCTCGGAAGCCCAAACAACTACAAACTACATAGCTATGCCAATCCACTCAACTCTAGCTTGGCTCAAATCACTTTGTTTGGACAAGTCGACCGCCAACAACCGGCCCTAAAGGGCTCCCTCCACCAAGCCTACCTCCATGCAAGCAGCGGAACGAAGCTTGCCTCAAATATGAAGCACATCTCACAAGTCCAAACGATAACACATACTGAGCTTAACCCTCTAGCTTAGGCTTATTGCACCTTCCCACCGAAACTTCATAAAGCGGAACTCCACTACTCGGTTAACACCAACTACCAAGAACAGATTACCAATAATGGTCGGGCGGAGCGAAACCACACTAACCAGCAAAGATCCCTCAAAAGGTCAAGACCCTAATCCATCCACAATGGTGCAACCTCAACCCACAACTGATACAAAGGAGTCCTTCCACTACAAAGGTGCAACATCTTCCATGCCAACACACAAAAATCTTAACCAACTAGGCCAAACACTCATAAGAGGCAGAACAACCCTTACCGCAACTTCTAGAACACCACTCAAGAGTCCGCTTAACTTGGACAAACAACTGCTTTCAAGCAGCCAACAAACTTTTCCTCCTACTAGCACCACTACTACCAATTCCAAGACCAAGGAATAAATTGACAACTCCCAAGGAGAAACAGATCCTTACAAGAGGACAACCGAAGGACAGAGAGCTCCACAACCGCTCGCTGTCTTGCTTAGCTAAGCACGACATCCAACTCTCCTAGAGGCAACAACAAGGGGGGGTCCACCACAGACTAGACCGCCAACCATGGGCAAGAGAAGACTCACCCCCAAACACCAAATAAGGGCACTCTCAAACTGCGGGAGCAGGAGAGACATCCTACTGTGGCAAACCACTTACCCACGAACAAGGCTAACTCCTTGGCAACTCGAAAACCACACCTTGGCCAACATCAAGCACCAACTTGCCACCACACCGGAACCAAATCCGGACTCTACTCCAAACAAACTCTGGCTTGCTAGCCTACCAAAACTGCCAGCAACTCACCCGAGGCTACAAACTACTCGACTCTGGCTTGCCAACTAAACTCACTACTGGTCTGGTGAGCTCTGGCGAGGCTCTCCACAACTAGGGTTCTTCGACAACCCTCGACACACACTGTCGTCTAACGGTCTAACAACCAACTGCCTGAACAAACAACTCCTTTTCCCAGCATCACAACCACGCTGGCCTGCTGTAAAGACCCGACCCAAAAGGGGTTCTAAATGGCCTTTACCCAATGCATGTATTGAAAATAGAAGACATTATGAAAAAACACATTTCGGATTCCAAGTAAAAGCAGAAACATTCGACAACCAAAACATACATTTCTAAAAGCATACTACGATCAGAGATTTATTTAAACCATTAAAACAATCCACAAGTACAAATATGCTGGAATCCATAAAACGTAAGAAAACATCCCGGGGCTCTGTGCCCGTCTACATGCATTCAGGGAAATAACAAAAGTCAAGAGTCATGATAAAATAAAATAATCGGAGATGACAAAGCAGGATTCCATGATCACGGCTTCCCCTTCACCATCCTGTCTCCCACCTTGATTACACGTGGAAAACCACAGAATAAGGGTGAGTAACGAATTACCAGTAAGAATCCCCAACCAGGGGTACAATACGATATACATGATCATCTAGAAGAATGTATGCAAGCTATGAGTACAAACACAGAGCGGAGCACATAGCTAAGTCCACACTTGGACCTCGGATGCCATCTCGTGGTCTTAGTCCGGAAAATACCACAACACACTATACGCGCTATCACGGGAACAAGTCCGGCCCTCACTGTCTCTGCATCGTCACGAAAGGTGCACTGGCTCAAGATCCCGAGGAGCTCTCGATCGGCGCTGTAATGAGCGTAAGCGCGCACCGCATGCTCTGCGCAAACTCGGGAGTGCGGGTCTAGTGGCAAAAGCTGCCCGTGTTTAGTCACCATGCCTAACTAAATCTCCGGATCGGTGTCAGCGACATAGGGGTGTGAGACACGGACACGTGAACTATGTCGGCTGTACCACCGCACCGAGGCTAAGGAACCGTCGTGGTAGGCTTACACGAGAAGCGATCCTTGCCCTAACAGTGGCAATCAAGGGCTACGGCCGAACACGCCGAGGACGTGCCGCTGCGAGGACGAGGCAATGCCAAGTCATCATCCCGATCGTTGGGGCATTTAACGATGCCGCCACCTCACCCAAGATTGCGGGGCCTACCGGTTGGGATAGCTAATCCCTCGCGGGGTCCAAGGGCGGAGAACTGTCTCGAACGTCCTTGCCATAGATGCAAGATACTTTATGCATCGGGCCCGGATGATGCTATCTACCCGAATTCTAAACCTTAACAATAATAACAATTCAATCAATGCATCCAATACGTGCTCAGCAGATACAAGGAACCTAGCATGATACTACGAAGCAAGAACAGATATCGAACATGCTAGAATAAAACAACCTAGCATGGGCTAACATGAGAAACAATACAAGAGTTCATGCTAGTCAGAATTGAAAACAGAGCACCTAGGGCTAAACATGCTAGTAATCATACACACGGGCATACAAAACAACAATCACAAATATACGCATGAGGTCCACACAACCCCGGTAAGAAATCCTTACCTTGGTGGAAGACTTCTACACACAAATCCTAAGGCTGCGGAACAATCCCGAGCTAGCGGCGGGAACCTAGCAAACCAACAATAATCGGCATCTAAAATGTCTAAACAACAATAGAAAAGCAAGCTCGGCTCGGGGAACTCACGCGCACGACGACACGAGTTTGGAGCTGGCTGGCGGCAAGCCGCACGCGGCGGTGGGCGGCGGCACGGCGCGCACAGGCGGGCGCGCGCCGCAGGCCGCGCGCCGCACGACACGACGACATGATGCACGGCGAGGGCCGCGCAGCAGCGCAGCGTCTGGCGGCGCGCGGGCGCTGGCGTGCGATGCGCGGACACTGGCGAGCCTTTCGGCGGCAGGACGCGCGACGCGGCGAACGTCTTGGCGCGGCGGGCGAAGCGGACGCGGCCGACGCTGCGCGGGCGCTGGCGCGAGCCTCTGGCGGCGCGGCGGCGAGCGACGGGCGAGGAGCGAACGACGATCCGGGCTGCTGCTGGCGCGATCACGGCGTCGCGGCGATCGGGCGAGGACGAACGACGATCTGGCTGCTTCTTGGCGCGATCGGGCGCGGCGAAAGCGATCGGCGAGGACGAACGCAAAGGCCGCTAGGCGGATCTGGTGTGCGGCGGAGGGTGCTTCAGACAGATCTGGGGCGAGCTGGACGGCGATGATGGTCTGCTCCTCTCGGTTGGTTGCAACCAACACAAACACACACACACCCTACATCTTACCTTCGGCGGCATCAAAAACCAAATGAGGAGATGAAGAGGATGAAGACTTACCGGAATGATGATGATCGAACCCAAGGAGATGCAAGAGAAGAAGAATTCGGCAAGGCAATGGAGAGGAGAGCTTGTGCGGCCAAGAGGAGTTTTGGAGAAGAAGATGGAATAAACCTAATTCTATTTCATTTAACCAAATGCACCAAAACTCCAAAATCCAAGGTTAACTAAGTTGTGATGCGAGAAAGAGTAACAAGAGCACCTAATGGCTCAATTGGCACACATCTCTACAAGCTTCCCAGAGACCGGGTTCAAACCCCACTGCAAAGACAAATTCCTTTATTTTTACTTTTGCATCAAACCTTGCTCAAACCAAACCTCAAACCCCTCCAAAAACCTACATAAAACCATCCAATAATTTTAGTAGTGGAAAAGACACAAACGACCATGACGGCCCGACCAAATTACCAAATTACCCCTAGGGCATACACGGAAGACCGGGAAGAAAAACACGGGTCGTTACAATATTCCTCTCCTTTTTATGACTTTCGTCCTCGAAAGTCCTTAAGACAGTAAACACTCGGGGGTAATGCAATCTCATCTCGTCTTCCCGCTCCCAAGTGGCTTCCTCGAGAACCCGACTCTTCCATCGAACCTTTACCTAAACGAATCTCGCGATTACGCAACGTCTTGGTCTCAAAGGCAAGGATCCTCACCGGCTTCTCCTCGAAGTTCAAATCCTCATTCGGTGCAAAGGTTCAAAGTCCACAATGTCTGACGGGTCCGGCACACATACCGCCTCAACATCGATACATGAAAAACACTATGCACCGCCGATAGTGACGGAGGTAGGGCTAACCAGGTAAGCAACTCGCCAATCCTCTCTAGGATCTCAAATGGACCAACAAAATGGGGACTCAACTTCCCACGCTTACCAAACCTCAGAACACCTCGCATCGGAGCAACCTTAAGGAACACATGTCGACCAACCTCAAACTCCAAATCTCGGCGCTTGAACATCGGCGTAACTCTTCTCGCTGCTCTGAAATTTGTCAACATACGAGCTCTAATCTTACACTTTGCACCATTGGTCGCATGCGCAGTAACTCGAGACCAAAAACTGTCTATCACCAACCTCTTCCCGAACCACGGGGACCGATAACGCTTACCATACAATGCCTTGAATGGAGCCATCCGAATCGCCGATCGTAATCTGTTGTTATAGGCAAACTCCATCAAAATCTGAATCTGGTCCCAAGCGCACGGGAAATCCAACACACAAGCCCTCAACATATCTCGAGAATCGATTCACTCTCTCGGTCGACCATCCGTCTCGAGGGTGAAAAGTTGTCTTGAAAGCGCACTCTGTGCCCAAACCATTCGGAGCGCTCTCGAAACGAGAAGTGAACCGCGAGTCACGATCGGACACAATCCTCACCGGCACACCATGATAACGGATGATCTGCTCCAAAAAGCAATTGCGCACCGCTTTGTTCCCACGGTATAAGTGTCTCTACCGGAAATGAAGTGTGCGCTCTTGGTCAAACGGTCGACTATCACCCAAATCGAGAGAACTTCCTCGGAGTCCTTGGCAAACCAGAGATAAAGTCCATGGAGATCTCTTCCCATTTCCACTGGGGCACACTCGGTGCATTTGCAACAAACTCTTGGCCTCTCACTGGTGCCTTCACTTGGCGACAAGTGAGACACCGGGTGACAAACTCGCCACATCTCTCTTCATTCCCATCCACCGGAAGGTCCGCTAAGGTCTCGATACATCTTGGTACCCAGGGGTGCCAAGCAAAAAGGGAGGCTGTGGGCCTCCGAGAGCAACTCGCTCATGAAACACGCAATGTCCGGAACACACAACGGCCTCTATAAGTCAACCCACCGATGGTGAATATACAAAGTCAAAGTCACCACAAGGCACTAACTCTGTCAACCAATCTCTTAAGTGCGGGGTCACCCAACTGGTCGTCTATAATCCACGCCTAATCGGCCGGGTGAGCAGTCCAATCGAGCTACCCGGCGGTAACCTCTCCCCCAACAACATCGCAACCTCGGCCCGCTCGAACTCTCTCATAAACTGGTGGGAACTCAACAACGCCGCAGAGTGCGACGTCTTTCTACTCAAAGCATCGGCCACTACATTGGCTTTACCGGATGGTACAAAATCTCATGATCATAATCCTTTACCAACTCTAACCATCTCCTCGCCTCATAATCAACTCCTTACGAGTAAACAGATACTTGAGGCTCGGTGATCGGTAAACATCGAATCCGCTCACCATACGGGTAATGCCTCCAAATCTTGATTGCAAACACCATCGCCGCCAACTCCATATCATGAGTCGGGTAGTTACGCTCATACGGCTTGGTGGACGGGAAGCATAGGCAATGACCTTCCCGTCTTTGCATCAACACACAACCTAATCCAAACTTGGAAGCATCATGAGACCACGAAACCACTGTCCCCTCCGGATCGCCAACACTCGTCTTTGAAGTCAAAGCTGCGCTTGAGCACGGCAAAGCTCTCATCACACCTCTTTGTCCCAAACAAACTCGACACCCTTCCTCGTCGGACGAGTGAGGGGCGAGGCTAAAGCGAAAAAAGTCCTTGACGAACCGCGGTAGTAAACTCGCCAAACCCTGCAAAGGCTGCGAATCTAAAGAATCGAAGTCGGCTTGGCCCATGAACTCACGGCCTCAATCTTCGCGGGGTCCACGGCTATACCATCTCTCGAAACCACGTGGCCTAGGAAGGCCACCGCTCCAACCAGAAATCACATTTGGAAAACTTCGCATAAAGTGGTTTTCCCTCAAAGCCGCCAATACTCGCCTCAAATGCTCTGCATGGTCTTCTTTAGACCTCGAATAAATCGAGAATATCGTCAATGAACACGATGACGAAGCTATCCAAAAATGATTTGAACACCCTATCCATCATGTCCATGAACGCTTGGTGGGCATTGGTCAATCCAAACGACATGACCACAAACTCATAGTGACCATATCTAGACACGAAAGTTTGTCTTAGGAATGTCGGCATCCCACGATCCGCAATCGATGGTAACCGGATCTCGAGATCTATCTTGGAGAACACGAAGCTCCTGAAGCCGATCGAACAAATCGTCGATCACGGGGCAACGGATACTTATTCTTCACTTCGCCACCTTATTAAGCTCGCGGTAATCAATACATAAGCGCATAGAACCATCCTTCTTTTTCACAACAGAATCGGTGCTCCCCACGGGGACACACTCGGACGGATGAACCCTCGGTCTAACATCTCCTGCTGGCTGAATCTTGATTCCTTTAACTCACTGGCGCCATGCGACACGGAGCCTTCGAGATAGGGAGGGTCCACGGCTCGAGCTCAATTGTGAAGTCAACCTCTCTCTTGGGGCAACCCGTAACTCCTCGGGGAACACGCCCGCAAACTCTGCACGACCGGCACACGATCAGCAGAGCGAGGGGCGGCTCTTCCCGGCACAACTTGGCTAGATAGCCCCAAGCTCCATGAGCTAGCAAACGACGAGCTTTCACGGTGACACCATCGGCGGGCAAACTCCACCTGGACTCCACGAAACTTAAAGTCGGGCCGACACGGCGGCTGAACACTACTTCTTTCGGTGGCGGTCAATCAACGCGTGGTTAGCGACTAACCACTCCATACCAAGAATCACATCAAAACCGCTCATAGGCGGAACTATGAGCGTAGCCCTAAGCAACTCTCAGGATATCTCGATCCGGCCATCCCTAATCTTATCTCTAGCCAACATACTAACTCCGAAGGAGTTGCAACAGATAACTCAAAACCTAGAGGCTCTAGTCTCAACTTAGCATGCTCAAACCAAACAACACAGATACAAATGAATGCGTAGAACAGAATCAAACAAGACAAATGCGCAGTGATCTAAAACAAGAAGCGTGCACGCCACAACGGCAACCGTATGCTCGGCCTCGACGGGTCGTAGCAAACACTCGACCGCCGCCACTGCTGGCCGAGCCGCCATAGTGGCTGATCACAAAAACGGGCCATGTGTCCCTCTCTACCACAACGGTAGCACAATCTAGGTCCGGTGACAAGCTCCGGCGTGGACTTTCCCACAAGTAGCACAAGCGGGAATCTGCTGGGTCCTCCCTGCTTGTCGGGCCGGAAACGGTGGAGCTCTCCACGATCTCTGCTTCCGAATCGCCCTTGGCGCGCTGGCCGCCTCCCGAAAGTCAAACTTCCTCTTCGCCCACAGTGCTTTGGGACGGGGACTGAAGCAGAGCGGCAACAACCCGCTCAGCAGGATACTTCCCATTATAGATCGTGGCTAAGCTGGGATGAGCCCTAGCATAAGTGTCGGGGCACGAGCCCGACATCACGGGAAACACCCGCCTCAATCCAGATATGAACTTCCGAATCTTCACTCGGGGTGGCAATCAATTGAGGAGCAAAATATCCATACTCGAGAACTTGCGCTCATATTCCTCAATGGTATCGAACCCGCCTTGAGTTCTGGAAGAGCTCCACCATCTTCTCTTGAGCCTCATCACCGATGAACTTTACCTTGAACTCGGCCTTGAAGAACTCCCAAGTAGCGGGTGGAGACCGAGCTGGTCTCTCGCTCAAGGTGGACTCCCACCACCATCTCGTTGTGCCTCCTAGCACATGAGCCGCACATCTCGGCCTCTGAATATCGGGGCACACCATGATCAAGAAGGTGTACTCCAAATGGGCAATCCACCAGGCCGCCGCTAACGCATCACCGGTGGCATCAAACTTCTCGGGCTTCCACTTCACAAAATCCTTCACCACCTACCCAACTCCTCGGCACCCTCGCCGCCATATCGCCTCTGGGGCTACTTGCTCTCGAGGAGCTGGAGGTGCTCTTGAGCTCACTTTGAACCAATCGAGTCATTTGCTCGTCTGGGCTCGGGACTCTTCCATTGCCGGCGCCAACAAGGCACGGGTCTCGCCCTCTGGTCACTCAACATGCTGACCATAAAGGCCCTCATAGACTCGGCAAACTCTGGTCCGGGAGAGCGATCTCACGGCGCTCGATCGCCTCAACGCCCGCTCTAGGCGTAACAGAGGAGCTGCTTTGGTGGAATGCCATCGATGTCGGCTTGGGACGATGTCCCTGCAGATCGAGATCCGATCCACGATACCTCGACACGCTCTCAAACCTCCTCTCCCGATGCGGGTGATGGCAGCATCTTTGGCGATCTACATCCAAACCAACAACGAATCAAAACACACTGTCACCATTCCACAACACCAAACAAGGCATACACTAGATGATAGGTATTGTAAATTCTTAACCCTTTTCCTTTCTAAAACAATAAATCTAGGCGTGCACGATGGATCCAGTCTGTCGATGATCATGGAAAAACGACCTACAACAAAGGTCATCTCACAGAATCTATGACTCACGAGCTCGATACCAAGCTCAGAAGACCAGACCCAAAAGGGGTTCTAAATGGCCTTTACCCCAATGCATGTATTGAAAATAGAAGACATTATGAAAAAAACACATTTTGGATTCCAAGTAAAAAGCAGAAACATTCGACAACCAAAACATACATTTCTAAAAGCATACTACGATCGAGATTTATTTAAACCAATAAAACAATCAACAAGTACAAATATCTTTGGAATCCATAAAACGTAAGAAAACATCACGGGGCTCTGTGCCCGTCTACATGCATTCAGGGAAATAACAAAAGTCAAGAGTCATGATAAAATAAAATAATCAGAGATGACAAGCAGGATTCCATGATCACGCCTTCCCTTCACCATCCTGTCTCCCGCCTTGATTACACCGTGGAAAACCACAGAATAAGGGTGAGTAACGAATTACCCAGTAAGAATCCCCAACCGGGTACAATACGATATACATGATCATCTAGAAGAATGTATGCAAGCTATGAGTACAAACACAGAGCGGAGCACATAGCTAAGTCCACACTTGGACCTCGGATGCCATCTCGTGGTCTTAGTCAGGAAAATACCACAACACACTATACGCGCTATACGGGAACAAGTCTCGGCCTCGGCACTGCTTCATCGTCGTCACGAAAGGTGCACCGGCTCAAGATCCCGAGGAGCTCTCGATCGGCGTTTGTAATGAGCGTAAGCGCGCACCGCATGCTACCGCAAACTCGGAAGTGCGGGTCTAGTGGCAAGCCGCCCGAGTTCGACCACCATGCCTAACTAAATCTCGGATCGGTGTCAGCGACATAGGGGTGTGAGACACGGACACGTGAACTATGTCACCTGTACCAACGCACCGAGGCTAAGGAACCTGTCGTGGTAGGCTTACACGAGAAGCGGTCCTTGCCCTAACAGTGGCAATCAAGGGCTACGGCCGAACACGGCGAGGGCGTGCCGATCGCCGAGGACGAGGCAATGCCAAGTCATCATCCCGACCGTTGGGGCATTTAACGATCCGCCACCCTCACCCAAGATTGCGGGGCCTACCGGTTGGGATAGCTAATCCTCGCGGGTCCAAGGGCGGAGACTCGTCTCGAACGCCCTTGCCATAGATGCAAGATACTTTATGCATCGGGCCCGGATGATGCTATCTCTACGAATTCTAAACCTTAACAATAATAACAATTCAATCAATGCGGTCCAATACGTGCTCAATGAGATACAAGGAACCTAGCATGATACTACGAAGCAAGAACAGAGATATCGAACATGCTAGAATAGAACAACCTAGCATGGGCTAACATGAGAAACAATACAAGAGTTCATGCTAGTCAGAATTGAAACAGAGCACCTAGGGCTAAACATGCTAGTAATCATACACAGGCATACAAAACAACAATCACAAATATACCGCGAGGTCCACACAACCCGGTAAGAAATCCTTACCTTGGTCGGAAGACTTCTACACACAAATCCTAAGTCATGGAACAATCCCGAGCTAGCGAGCGGGAACCTAGCAAACCAACAATAATCAACATCTAAAATGTCTAAACAACAATAGAACAAACAAGCTCGGCTGCAAAGGGAACTCACGCACACGACGACACGAGTTTGGAGCTCGCGCAAGCTGGCGGGCAGCGGCAGGCTGGCGGCGCCGCGCCGCACGCACGAGACGGCAGGACGCGCGCTACTGGGCCGCGCTACCGCACGACACGGCACGGATGCACGGCAGGGCGGCGCGCTTGGCGCATATGCGCGAGCGTCGGGCGAAGGCGCGCGCGCCTGGCGTGCGGCGCGGACACGGCGAAGCTGCGCAGCGAGGACGCGCACGCGGCGAACGTCTTGGCGTCGGCGGGCGAAGTGACGCGGCTGACGCTGGCTGGCGCTGGCGAGGCCTCTCGCGCGGCGAAGCGATCGGGCGAGGACGAGCAACGATCGGCTGCTGCTGGCTGGCGCGATTCAGCGTCGCGAGCGATCGACGGCGAGGACGAACGACGATCTGAAATTTGCTTCTTGGCGCGATCAGCGTGGCGAGCGATCGGCGAGGACGAACGGCAAGGCCGCTAGGCGGATCGGTGTCGGCGGTGGGCTGCCGGCAGATCTGGGCGAAGGTGGACGGCGATGATGGTCGCTCCTCTCTACCGGGTGCAACCAACACAAACACACACACACCCTACATCTTACCTTCGGCCAGCATCAAAAACCAAATGAGGAGATGAAGAGGATGAAGACTTACCCGGAATGATGATGATCGAACCCAAGGAGATGCAAGGGAAGAAGAATTCGGCAAGGCAATGGAGAGGGAGAGCTTGTGCGGCCAAGAGGAGTTTTGGAGAAGAAGATGGAATAAACCTAATTCTATTTCATTTAACCAAATGCACCAAAACTCCAAAATCCAAGGTTAACAAAGATGTGATGCAGAAAGAGTAACAAGAGCACCTAATGGCTCAATTGGCACACATCTCTACAAGCTTCCCAGGAGACCCGGGTTCAAACCCCGGCTGCAGCACAAATTCCTTTATTTTTACTTTTGCATCAAACCTTGCTCAAACCAAACCTCAAACCCCTCCAAAAACCTACATAAAACCATCCAATAATTTTAGTAGCTGGAAAAGACACAAACGACCATGACGGCCCGACAAAATTACCAAATTACCCCTAGGGCATACCTGGAAGACCGGGAAGAAAAACCTGGGTCGTTACACCTGCTCCAAACCTCGAAACCAAAAAGACCAGAAACGCTTTAGAATGTGTCATCCTCCTACTCAAAGCATCAGCCACCATGTAGCTTCCACCCAAGGTAAGGATTCCGAGCAACACTCTTAGCAACTGCGATCAGAAACTACGCGGCTTCACTACAACCACCATTAGTTCAGTACCATCTGAACTCCAACCAAGAGCCACAAGAGGTTCCACCAACCAAGCTTAGGTTTAGATTAACAAACTTGCCTAAGAACAACCCGACTACGAGCACGGTATCCTTACAACCTCAACTAAAGCCTTACAACATCCACCTGGAGTCCAACTTCTCCAAGAACTGAGCACCACTCCTCCAATGCAAACCCTACATGGTTCCGAAACTATCACCACCAGAACGAACTACACAAAACACACTTGTGTGAACAACTCTCAACCTTCCTTCAGAGATCCAAGACTAACAGGTGTTGTTCCAAAAGGCAACACTAACCACAGCAGAGATACAATCAACCCGGGGAACACCAAAAGTTCCATCTCCACACGATACTGAAGCGGTGGCAACCTTGCTCGCTAAAACATAACGATGCCAAACCGAACTTACTTTATACCAAGACTCTACCAAGTGTGCTTTACACATAAGACAACCTGCTCATCTCATAAGGCATCCAACTCATCTCATAAGCACCAAACTCATCTCATAAGCATCCAACTCACGGTCCCTCTCATTGGACCGAACTCGCATCTACAATGCTCACTCAACTCAGTTTAGGCACCCGAAGGTAGTGGACCGCACTACCAACCACAAAGATCTCTTGGCCTTAGCACTAGCGTGAGACTCACACGCACTAACACTTACCACCGCCAACCCTGTGACTTACTCAACCCCCAAGAACACCGGGAAGAGGCTCAGCTCCTCTCGAACATCCTTTCACTTGTAGTCCTTCGACTACCACTGAACTAGCCCTCTTGCACGACCTAAACAAGTGCATTTTCCATAAATGGATCCAATGGCTAAAGAAGTGTGCTGAACTCAGGACGGGTCATAGAACCATCTGCTTATACCCATGCCACACTCAGGTCTGAACCATACTTATAGCCAAAGCGGCACACCAACCATTGCACCTCAAGTGCCACTACTACCAAATCCACATCTTACTACAAATGGGGCCAGCAAGGTCACAACCTCAAGTGACAAAAACTATGGGGAGGCATACAAGAGCTCAACTCAAACAACCATGCCTAAGGCATCTCATCAAACCAAAGTCTCACTGCCTACTCTTGCATCTCCACATGATGCTCAACAAAACTCTGGCCAGCTCTCTCGACATGCAGCAGCTAGCCCTACTCTAGGGGCTCACCATAAGAAGAGTGCTCAACTCTACCAGACAACTGGGGAAACCACCAACGGATCACGTCCGATGGGAACACTGCTCGCTGCACCCTTAACCACAGGATTCCGACTTACTAGCTGCAAAACAACAACACTTACAGGAGAACAAGGATGTCTCAGCAACCACCTCGAAGGCTACCAACTCTGCAGCTACTCACTGGGCAATCAACCATCTGCGAAGGTTCAAGATCAACACCTGAACTACCCAGGCTAGTCCACACTAGGACCTGCTCCACAAGCATCAACATGAGCAAAAGCCAAAGCTAACTCCTCTCCGGAGTGGTACTCCAGGGGGCAAAACACCTCCACCCTCTCACTGGGGAGTTAAACGGTGGGCCACACGTGGCCTACGGGAGTCTAACCTCTCGCCTCCATCGGAACGATGTCCCGGCGGTATCCGAATCTATCGGATATCTCAACAAACCACAATATCTGACTCACACTGCGGGAAGTTGGCATGATGGCGCTCTAAACCCAAACCAACGACGAGTCAGAACCTGCTCGTCTCCGCTCCACAACACAAAACAAGGCATACACTAGATGAAAGGTATTGTAAATTCTTAACCCTTTTCTAAAAGCAGAAAACTTAGGCGCACTGATGGTGTGAGTCTTTGGTGATCATGGGAAAGACGACCTACAACAAAAGGTCGGTCTACAAAGTCGATGACTCGAGCTCACGATACCAATCAGAAAGACCCGACCCAAAAAGGGCTCAAAATAGGTCTTTACCCCAATGCATGCATTCAAAGTAAAGAACAATATGCGAGATAGGTTTTGGATTCCCAATTAAAAACAAAAGATATTCAATCAGAAATCAAGATGGTTTGCTGAAACCTGTCCCTGTCTCCAAGCACCTGTTTCAAGGCAAATAAATTTCCAAAACGTACACTCTGATCAGAGATTTATTAAAACATTTGAAACATCCTCAAATTCAATAAAGCGGGAATCCACAAAACATTCAGAAAACATCCTAGGGCTCCGTGCCCGACTACATGCATTCAGGGGAAAAATAGAAGACAAGAGTCATAGAAATAAAAGATCAGAGACGACAGCAGGTTCCCATGATCACAGCTCCTCCTTCAGCCATCCTGTCTCGCACCTTGGTTACCTGTGGAAAACCACAAAATAAGGGTGAGTAACGAATTACTCAAGAAGAATCCCTAAGCAGGGGTACAATACGATGCACATGGTCATCTAGATGAGTGTATGCAAGCTATGAATATAAACACAGAATAGAGCACATAGCTTAAGTCCACACTTAGACCTCGGATGCCAACTCAGGGTCTTAGTCCGGAATTAACTACCATAACTACACAGATCGCCCTATACGAGAAACAAGTCCCGGCCTCAGCCTGTCTACTATCGAATGAAAGGTGCACTAACTCAAGATCCCGAGGAGCTCTCCGGTCGACGCTGTAATGAGCGTAAGCATGCACCGCGTGCTTCTACTGCACTATGGGGGTGTCGGGTCAGTGGCAAGTTGCCCATATCCGGATACCACGCCTAACTAAATCTCTGGATCGGTGTCACTGACATAGGGGTGTGAGACCTAGACACGTGAACTATGTCAGCCTGTACCACCGCACCTGAGGCTAAGGAACGGGTCATGGTAGGCTTACACCAGGAAGCCGTCCTTACCTTAACAGGTGGCAATCAAGGGCTCACCGCCGAACACGCCGAGCGTGTTTGCGGTGTCGGGGACTAGGCATTGCCAAGTCATCATCCCGACCGTTGGGGTATCGCAGACTACCACCCTCACCCAAGATTGCGGGGGCCTACCGGTTGGGATAGCTAATCCCTCACGGGGTCCAAGGACGGAGAACTGTCTCGAACGTCCTTGCCATGGATGCAAGATACTTTATGCATCGGGCCCGGATGATGCTATCTACCTGAATTCTAACCTTCCTTAACAATCAGCAAACAATCCAATACGTGCTCGAAAGAATACAAATGAGACCTAGCATGGTACTACAGAACAAGAATGAATATGAGCATGCGTAAGCGGAACAACCTAGCATGGACTAACATGAAAGAACAACATACGAAGTCATGCGATCAGAATTCGTAAGCGAGCACCTAAACTATACATGCTTTGATAATCACAAACAAACATACAACATCAATCACATAGAACATCGCAGGGTCCACACAACTCCGGTAAGAAATCCCACCGGCCGGGCAACTACACACAAAACCTAAGCTGCGATCGAACCCGAGCTAGCTACCGAGAACCTAACAAAAACAATGATAATCATAATCCATAAGCCTAAATATAATAAAATACACAAGGCTCGGCTCAAGGAGCAACTCACGCGGCTCGCCGACACGTGGACGGCGGCGGCGGGACGGCTGCTCTTTGGCTGGCGCTGACGGCGCAGAAAGGGGCTGATGGCGGCGAGGACCGCACACCGGGCGCGACGGGCGGCGAGGAGGCGGCAGGAGCTGTAGCTTGTATGTGCAATGAGACGGTTTGCTAAGGCGCAGCGCGCGGGCGCGAGCAAGCGGACGGGATGAGCCTTGGCGCGCGCGAAGCGCGCGACGCGATGCGCGCGCGGCGCGCGCGGCGAGCGAGCACGCGCGCGAGACGCGAGCGCGCGCGCGCGCGCGAGCGCGTGCAGCGCGCGGCGCGAGCGGGCGCGCGCGCGCGCGCGCGCTGGCTGGCTGCCGCGCGGCGGTGCTGCGCGCGCGACGGTGCGGCGACGAATTGGCGGTGCAGGCGGCTGGTGCTCGCTGGCTGCGTGATCTGGGCGACTGGGGCTTTTTGCTAGGCGATCTGGGCGGCTGGGCTTGCTTCTTTGGGCGAGATCTGGGCATCTTTGGGCGACTGCAACAAACACACACACACACAAGCTCTTCTCCTTACCTTCGGCCAACAAGAACACCCAATCGAGAAGATGAAGAGGATGAAGACTTACCCGGAATGATGATTGAACCAAGGGAGCTGCAAGGATGAAGAACTCGGCAAGGCAATGGAGAGAAAAGCTTGGGCGGCCACACACTTTGGAGAAGAAGATGAGACAAACCTAATTTCTATTTCATTTAACCAAATGCTCCAAAACTCCCAAAATGCAAGGGTAACCATAAAATAATACGGACAGCGCAACAAGAGCACCTAATGGCTCAATTGGCACACATCCTCACAAGCTTTGCAGGAGACCCGGGTTCAAAACCCAGCTGCAACACAAATTCCTTTATTTTTACTTTTGCATCAAACCTTGCTCAACCCTTCCACAAAGCCTCACAAACCTACATAAATTCATCCAATATTTTTAGCAACTAGAAAAGACATAAACGGCCCTGACGACCCGACCAAATTACCAAAATACCCCTTGGGCATACCTGGAAGACCGGGATGAAAACCTGGGCCGTTACATTTGTTGTGGCTAATGTTGGAGTAGGAGGATGGCGCATTCTGTAGCGTTTCCGGTCCTTTTGGTTTTCAAGCAGTTGGAGTTGGCCAGCGTAGTTGAGATGCTGGAGAGGGTTGTGCCCGTGTAGCCGGTTGTCTGTTAGATCGTTTGATGACCGTGTGTGTCAGAGGATGATCGGAGGATCCCTAGGTTGTGGAGAGCCTCTCCAGAGCTCAGTCACCCAAGCAGTGTTCCTCGGGTGAGTTGCTTGCAGATTTGGTAGACTAGTAAGCTAGTGTTTGTTTGGAGTAGAGTCCGGATTGGTTCCGGTGAGGTGGCTAGTTGGTGTTTGGTGTTGACCAAGTTTTGGTTCTCTTGTTGTTTCAAGAGCTAGCTCGGTTCGAGCAAGAGGGCGTTGCCCTGAGGACCTGTTCCTAGTCAGGAAGTTTTGGGAGTTGACCCCTCCCTCGGTGGTTGAGTAAGTTCGCTTGTTGCGGATTGGTGGTCCAATCGGTTGAGGTTTCCCCTTGGGTGTTGCTTCCAAGAGAGTTGGTTGTTGTTGCCCTTGGGTTTGAGCTAGTCAGCGAGCATGTGTGATGTTCGCTGCCCTTCAGAGGTTCGCTTGCTGGGAAATCGTTTCCCGCTGAGGAGTAGTCAGTGTAGCTTTTGAGTTGTGTAGTTGATCAGAGTAGCGTAGTGGTTAGCCCAGCGAGAGGGTCCCTGCCTTGGGTTGTTAGCAAGCAAAAAGTTGTTTGTCCCCGCAAGGGCGGAGGCCAGCCAGTTTAAGAGTTGAGTTTTTGCTGGAAAGCTGTTGGTTCTTTGGGGTTTGAAGAAAACCCTAGTTTCTTTGGTGGTTGAGTTGCACCATGGATGCCAGCCTCGAGTATTATCTTTGGAGATAGCCTCGTCGGTCCGTTTCCCTTGCGATGTTCCGAGTGTGGAGTTTCTAGTCGCAAGATGAGTTAGGCCTAGGCTAAAAGGAGAAAGTCCTTTGAGTAGCCAGTTGGACTTAAGAGTTGAGTGGCAGCTTGGAGGCGAGCCTTGCTCATTATAAGCTTGGGTTGAGTTTCTGCAGAGCAAGCCCTTCTTGGGCTTTGTTCCTAGTTGATGTGCGTTCGCAGTTGGCGTTATAGCTGAGCCACAGTTGAGTGGGTTGGCACAGAGATGTCGTGGCATTGGTTGGAAACCTTAGAGTTGTTATCCTCCGGCCTTTTGTGTTGCTAGTAGTAGCGCGTGTTGTTTTATTCCTTCTTTGCTCGAGGTTCCCGTGAGAGGAATGTTGTTTGTTTCCCTATCTGGCGATGTTCACCTAGGCCAGTGGCTGATCGGATTGCATTGGAAAGTTTGTTGTCGGCCGTTGAGGGGCTTCAGTTTGTTAGTTTGGCCGAGTGGAGCCTGTGCCTGGACCTTGTCTTCTAAAGGTGGCCGTAGCTGAAGTTTCAGCTGGTGTGTTGGTGGTAGCCGTTTGGTGAATCAGAAAAGTGCCCCTTGGCTTTGGTGCTTCGATTTCTCGTAAGATGGTTGCTTTAGTGTTGTGGACGCATGCTAGTTGGAGAAGGTTGCCTAGGATCGACCACCCGATTGGTGGTTCGAATTGGATTTCGTTAAGGATTGTAGGCAACGAGTGGGGTTCGCAGTCTCTTGCGAAGTAAGAGTAGACCGTTTTGTTTTTCGAAACACAGGAGGTTCGGTTGTTTGGTCAAGCATGGTGAAGGGTCGAGGTTGTTTGATACTTGACTATGAGCATTCAGAGAAGTTACGCCGGAGCGTGGCGTTGAGTTTTAGAGCTTGTGACCCGTCCACGAGTTTGCTGAGAGTAGCACCGTAGAGAGGCGTTTCGAGTTGGGTTAGCAGGGATAAGTGAGCCCTAGAGTCGTAAGACCGTTTGAGAATTGGTGCGAATCAGAGGATGTGGCTCACCGACTAGTTATCGCATGTTTTCTTCGAAGCTCAGTGTTAGTTCGGTTTAGGTTGAGATAGTTAAGTGGCGGACTCGGTGTCTGTTGGGCTTGAGCCTTTGGGAACCCAAAAGGGTTCGGTTTCAAAGAAAGATTTGTGTTATCTTAATCAGGAGCTTGGTTGGTTAAGAATCAGTGGAGTTTCATAGAGTTGTTTTCGTCTTAGGACTTTCGAGGACGAAAGTCTTAAAAGGAGGGAGTATTGTAACGGCCCAGTTTTCTATTTCGGTTTCCCAGGAGTTTTCGGGACATTATCCGGATGTTCGGATGGGCCGTTAGAGCTTTTTAAACTTTAAGGGTATTTTGGTATTTTGCTCCCCGGTCAGAGGTTGAGGATTTTCAGGGCTTTAGGGTCATTTCGGCCTTCGTTGAGACTTGATTAATGTTGGTTGCAAGACCCAAGGAGTTTGGGTTAGTTGATTAGAAGTTCGGAGACATTAGGTTGATAGCAAAATTAATTGGAATTTAATTGGTCCCATTGAGATTTGAACCCTTGCCCTAATGGTGAAATTGGAGTTTTTAGAAAAAGAAGATTTAGTTAAAAAGAAAAGAATTTCTTTAGCCGAAGGACAAGAGAAAACCTTGGGAAGGGATTTTAGACCCATTTAAATTAGGAAAAGGAAAAGAAATCCTATTCCCTTGTTTTGGAAAAATCTCTCTCTCTCTCTCTCTCTCTCTCTCTCTCTCTCTCTCTCTCTCTCTCTCTCTCTCTCTCCTTGCCGAGCCCCTCACCAAGAAACCAAACCCTAGCCGCTCACCCCCCATCACGCCAGATCGCACCACCGCCCTGACCACGCCGCACTGCGCAGAAGAAGATGGCCCATGCCCAGCGCGCCCGACGACGCTCTGATCGCCCATGCGAGCGCGCCCGATCGCGCTTGCCTCGCCCAGCCAGACGCGTCGCGCCGTTCCGCACGAGCCGCCCAGACGCGCGCGCGCGCGCTCCGCTTGTTGCCGCCCGACGCGTCGCCTGCGCGCTTCAGCTGCCGCCCGACCACGCGTCGCCGCGTGTATCCTCGCGAACCGACGTCCCGCGCTGCCGCGCGCCCGAGCTAACGCCAGCGCAGCCTCGCCAGCCAGCGCCCAGCGCGGCGCCTGCTGCCAGCAAAGCGCCTGGTCTGCGCTTTGCTTTGCTGCCGAGGCGTGTGCCTTCTCGGTTGGTAAATTCCCGAGCCTCCACCCTTTGGACTTCACGATTTTAGATCTTTGTTTATTAATTAGGATATTTTATTACTTGCTTAGGTTGCTCGGGTTCGCCTAAAAGCTCGAGGGTCGTTATTTGATTCGGGATAGTTAACCTCCACTTATTTCCGGTAAGGATTCTTACAGGGGTTGTGTGGACCTGCGAATAGTTGATAGCACGCTGATTCTTTGTAATTATATGAGTTTCTAGTGATAGGTTACATGTTTTCTTTTGATTCATGTTCGTGACATGTTTACATCCCGTTAGTTCCATGATAGGCTTTCCTATCTTGATAGAACCATCTTTGCCATTTGTATGTTGCTAGATCCAAGTTACGGTTAGATGTGTGATGTATAGTATAGAGGACCGTAGAGGCAACTAGTTTGGGGTCCCGCTCGGGCAAGACCCGATGGACATCTGGAGGTGTAAGGCCCTATGGGCATCCTAGGTGTGTAAGGCCCACTGGGCATCACTGATTCTGGAGGTGTAAGGCCCTATGGTCATCCGAGGTGTGTAAGGCCCCTTTGGGCATCACCGATTCTCGGAGGTGTAAGGCCCTATGGGCATCCTAGGTGTGTAAGGCCCCTTTGGGCATCACCGATTACGGAGGTGTAAGGCCCCCGTGGGCATCCTAAGTGTGTAAGGCCCCTTTGGGCATCACTGATACTGAAGGTTTAAGGCCCGATGGGCATCCTAAGTGTGTAACGCCCCACTGGGCATCACTGTGTCCTAGGTTGTGTAAGGCCCGAAGGGCATCCAAATGTAGGACCTAGGAGAGGCTATAGACGGAAGCCCTTGAGTAGGCTCGCCTTTGAAGTAACTCATAGCCTACACCAACCGTGGCGCTCTAAATCATTGTATGGTTGCTGTCAGTGTGCTAAATGAGATGATTTCGTATTGTACCCGATTGGGGATTCTTCTTGAGTAACCTCGTTGCTCACCCTTATTTTCTCGTGGCTTTCCACGGGTAGCTTGGGACAGAGACCGGATGGCTAGGAGGAGGCTCTTTGGATGATCATGGATAGTGACTACGGGTCGCACGTTTCTTTAAATGTTTTCCTTAATGATTTAGCATGTAGTGGGACTTGGGTCCCTAGGAAAAAGCACTCAAACTATTTTATGTTCTCGTACCGTTTTCCTTTGAATTGTTTTAAGAAAGTACTGATCAGTCATTTACCTGTTTTATTTAATTGAAATCATGGTTTTGTTTTAAAAGTGTTTACTGCAAAGGTTTTAAATTTCAAGCTCTGAATGACGTTTTACCTTCTTAATCATGCATGCTTAGTAAGGACCTTAGGTTAAAGACCGTTTCTTGGGTCGGGTCCTTACAACAAGAAACCTCAGACTCTATAAATTATGGAAAAATTGAAGAAGAAATTTTGCTGGTTCGGAGAGGATACTACCATTGATGGGCGCTCTAGACGCCGAGGTCTCTTGGGAGATTTCGGCGGATTCTGTTCATCTATAGTCTTAGAAGAACTCAGTACCAAACGATGTTTGTTAGAAGAAGACCTCATTGGCAATAATGTTGGTGATTCTATCGACTCCATAGATAGTTTAGCTTACCATATAGTTTATTGTAATTTTCATTTCGCTTTTCATACTCTATTTTATCGCATTTCATAAAAGTAGTTTGTAACGCTTTCTTGAAATTAATTCTATGAGTTCTTTGTTTAATATTTGATCTCCTGCTAAGCAACTTATGATTAGATTTAATATTAAGAATCAACCTTAGGAGAATTATGTAGTATTATCATTCAATTTAAATGTCAAGTAAATGGGGGAAAATAGTAAGAACATTGATTTGATTTATTTATCGCAAGTCGATTGACTGTCCACTTGCGAGGGCTTAGCATTTTCCTTGGAAAAAGGAATGTTAAGGGTTTAACCTCATCGCTTGCTGCATAATCAATAAGTGAGTTAAGGATAACCATCTCACTAGCTACATAATCAATACTTGTGCTCAAAAGTAAATCTACGGGCAATGTACCAACAGGCTGCAGTCAAGTACTCTTGGAGGGGGCTTGAAGTTAAAGTTTATGTGCTAATTTTCTCATGACAACTTAACTTACTTTAAATTGAATTATAACGAACTTCTATCTACTAGTTAATTAGTTAGATTTAGGCGTTTCAAGTTAACTTAGTGTATCAAGTAAAATATGAATGTGGGTGAAAGATTTTATAATGTTATTTATTAATTAATCATGTGTCGCAAGCTACCCACGCATGCTAGCCTCCAACTCACTCGGAAGAGAAACATGGCAGAAGACCCAACAGGTTAAGTTTACTCTGGTGCAAAGTCTTTTGTATAATTAAATGTGATTAAGGTTAATATAACTAGCACGTACGAACCCTATGCCTATTTGTGTCGAATTGCAGCAGAAGCTGGATTTTGCACAATCGTATGCAGAAGCATTCATTTGTAAGGGAAGTATGATTTCAATCTCATCAAGCAAGGCATGCATGTTTGTTCTTTAACCTAATTGATCTAAAGCATTAGCATAAATTTATTTATTTCATTCATAACAAAGCAACAACCTTTTGAATTCATTCTTGTTATTTACATTTGACCTTTTGAAAAGTTGGAAAGAATCAATGAAGGAATATTCAGACAAAATATCGGTGCGAAGATTGAACGTGGTCAACAAGAAATCTAAGACTCTAAAAATTGTGGAAAACCCGATGAAGAAAGTTTGTTGGTTTGGAGAAGATACTACCATTGATGGGTGCTCTAGACGCCGAGGTCTCTTGGGAGATCTCGGCGGATTCTGTTCACCTGTAGTCCTAGAAGAACTCAGTACCAAGCGATGTTTGTTAGAAAAAGACTTCATTTGAAACAGTGTTGGCGATTCTATCGACTCTATAGATATTTTAGCTTATCATATAATATATTGTAATTTGTATTATGCATTTCATACACTGTTTTATCGCATTTCATAAACGTAGTTTGTAACACTTTCTTGAAATTAATTATATGAGTTCTTTGTTTCATATTTGATCTCCTGTTAAGCATGATAATATTTAATATTAAGAATCAACCTTAGAAGATCATGTAGTATAATCATTCAATTTAAATGTCATGTAAAGGGGGGGAAATAGTAAGAATGGCGGTTTAATTTATTTATCGCAAGTCGATTGACTGTCCATTCACGAGGGCTTAGCATTTTTCTTGGAAAAAGGAATGTTAAGTGCGTAACCTCACCGTAATCACTAAGCAGTACTTAATCTTAAGTATTTTATAGGAGAGTTAGGGATAACCATCTCACTAGGTGCATACGCAATACTTGTGCTTAAAAGTAAATCTATGAGCAATGTACCGGCAGGCTGCAGTCAAGTACTCTTGGAGGGGGCTTGAAGTTAAAGTTTATGTGTTAATTTTCTCATGACAACTTAACTTGCTTTAAATTGAATTATAACAAACTTCTATTTACTCATTAATTAGTTAGATTTAGGCATTTTCAAGTTAACTTAGTGTATCAAGTAAAATATGAATGCGGGTGAAAGATTTTATAATGTTATTTGCTAATTAAGCATGTGTCGCTAGCTACCCACGCATGCTAGCCTCCAACTCACTCAGAACAGGAACATGGAGAAAGACCCAGCAGGTTACATTTAGTTTGGTGCAAAGTCTTTTGTATCATTAAATGTGATTAAGGTTAATCCCGCTAGCACGTACGAAGCCCTGAGCCTATTTGTGTTGAATTGCAGCGAAAGTTGGATTTTGCACAATCGTATGCGAAAGCATTTGTTTGTAAGGGAAGTATGATTTTAGTCTCACCAAGCAACACATGTATTTTTTCTTTAACCTAATTGATCTTCAGCATTAGCATAAATTTATTTATTTCATTCAGAACAAAGCAACAACCTTTTGAATTCATTCTTATTATTTACATTCGACCTTTAACTTATATCGATGTGCTACAAATTCTCTATGCGATCAATAAATTTTATACTTGTTTCTTACTGCACTCGACCGCATATACTTTCGCGTAAACGATTTCGAGTCACACTTAGCATTAAGTTTTCTCTAAATTAATTAGTGTATGAATATATTAGCACCCGATTCGGAGGTCAATCCTAACACTAGACCAATAAAACTACGAAATGTTTTTGAAGCATCGACGATATCTTGATCCATAGAATGATACTGAAGAGTGCGCTGCTCTCTTGCCACCCTGTCTTGAGCAAACTCGTGCAAGATTGTCACTCCTCTAGTATTTCGATTTTAAGAAGACCATTTGTCCATGGGAACATCTGTAAAGACCCGACCCAAAAGGGGCTCTAAATGGGCCTTTACCCCAATGCATGTAGTGAAAAATAAAAGACATTATGAAAATACATTTCGGATCCCAAGTAAAAACAGAAACATTCAACAACCAAAACATACATTTCTAAAAGCATACTACGATCGAGAGATTTATTTAAACCATTAAAACAATCCACAAGTACAAATATCTTTGGAATCCATAAAACGTAAGAAAACATCACGGGGCTCTGTGCCCGTCTACATGCATTCGGGGAAATAACAAAAGTCAAGAGTCATGATAAATAAAATAGAATAATCGAGAGATGACAAAGCAGGATTCCATGATCACAGCTCCTCCTTCACCATCCTGTCTCCGCCTTGATTACACCGTGGAAAACCACGAGAATAAGGGTGAGTAACGAATAATTACCCAGTAAGAATCCCCAACCGGGTACAATACGATATACATGGTCATCTAGAAGAATGTATGCAAGCTATGAGTACAAACACAGAGCGGAGCACATAGCTAAGTCCACACTTGGACCTCGGATGCCATCTCGTGGTCTTAGTCCGGAAATACCACAACACACTAAACGCGCTATACGGGAACAAGTCCGGCCTCGGCTCATCTCGTCGACACGAAAGGTGCATCGCTCAAGATCCGAGAGGAGCTCTCCGATCGGCGTGTAATGAGCGTAAGCGCGCACCGCATGCTACCGCAAAACTCGGGGGTGCCGGGTCTAGTGGCAAGCCGCCCGAGTTGATCCACCATGCCTAACTAAATCTACGGATCGGTGTCACCGACATAGGGGTGTGTGAGACCGACACGTGAACTATGTCACCTGTACCACCGCTTTGAGGCTAAGGAACCGGTCGTGGTAGGCTTACACGAGAAGCGGTCCTTGCCCTAACAGTGGCAATCAAGGGCTACGGCCGAACACGCCGAGGGCGTGCCGATCGCCGGGGGGCGAGGCAATGCCAAGTCATCATCCCGACCGTTGGGGCATTTAACGATACCGCCACCCTCACCCAAGATTGCGGGGCCTACCGGTTGGGATAGCTAATCCCTCACGGGGTCCAAGGCGGAGAATCTGTCTCGAACGTCCTTGCCATAGATGCAAGATACTTTATGCATCGGGCCGGATGATTCTATCTACCTCAATTCTAAACCTTAACAATAATAACGATTCAATCAATGCGGTCCAATACGTGCTCATCGGATACAAAGAACCTAGCATGATACTACGAAGCAAGAACAGATATCGAACATGCTAGAATAGAACAACCTAGCATGGGCTAACATGAGAAACAATACAAGAGTTCATGCCGACCAGAATTGCAACAGAGCACCTAGGGCTAAACATGCTAGTAATCATACACAGCATACAAAACAACAATCACAAATATACTGCGATGAGGTCCACACAACCCGGTAAGAAATCCTTACCTTGGTCGGAAGACTTCTACACACAAATCCTAAGTGCGGAACAATCCCGAGCTAGCGGCGGGAACCTAGCAAACCAACAATAATCAGCATCTAAAATATCTAAACAACAATAGAACAGCCAAGCTCGGCTCGGGAACTCACGCGCGCGCGACGACACGAGCTTGGGGTGCTGGCAAGGCAAGGACGCGCTGGCTGGGGCGCGCGCCGGGCACGGCAGAGGGCGCGCTGGCCTGCCGCGTGGCCGCACGCAGCGACGACAGGACGACGCGCTTGCTTGTGAGTGAGCGTCGCGAAGGCGAAGCGCGCGCGAGCGCGCTCGGGCGAAGGCGCGCGGGCTCTGGCGCGCGATCGCGCGGACGGCGCGGGGCGCGCGATGGGCGACGCGCGACGCGGCGAGGGCGCGCGCGATGCGGCGACGCCGACGCGGCTGACGCGCTGGCGGCGGCGCGAGGACCTCTGGCGTCGCGAGCGATCGAGCGATCTCGCTGCTGGGCGAACGGCAAGGGTCTGTTGGGGACAGATCTGGGCGTCTGAGCGATCGGGCGATCAGGTCTTCTTGCTTGGCTACACTCACCGGGTTGCAATCAACACAACACACACAACACACCTCTTTTCACTTGGCCAAACGCACACCAAACGGATGAGAAGAAGAAGAAGAAGATCAATACCTACCCGGAATGATGATGATCGAACCCAAGGAGATGCAAGGATGAAGAATCGGCAAGGCTATGGAGATGGAGAGCTTGGGCGGCCAAGAGGTGTTTTGGAGAAGAAGATGGAATAACCTAATTCTATTTCATTTAACCAAATGCACCAAAACTCCAAAATCCAAGGTTAACTAAGATGTGATGCAGAAAGAGCAACAAGAGCACCTAATGGCTCAATTGGCACACATCTCTACAAGCTTTCCAGAGACCCGGTTCAAACCCCTACTGCAAAGACAAATTCCTTTATTTTTACTTTTGCAACAAACCTTGCTCAAACCAAACCACAAACCCCTCCAAAAACCTACAAAAACCATCCAATAATTTTAGTAGCTGGAAAAGACACAAACGACCATGACGGCCCGACCAAATTACCAAATTACCCCTAGGGCATACCTGGAAGACCGGGAAGAAAAACCTGGGTCGTTACAACATCATCAGCATGATCGCTATCCGACTTAGACATAATGTGAACCTGCATAAGAAAGAATCTATGTTAATTACAAATTAAAAACATTGTATAAAGAATATGAGTTAAATAAATCACAAAAACACTAACCTATTTATTAATCCATATACCATCACAATCACTTCTAATATAGGTGTCTGAATCATCATTGACAATACTAGGTAGGGGTTCTATGACTTCGTACCCACAATCTTGGTCAATATCAACTTTATCATGACCATGTTCTACAACTATTCTTTGTGAAGGCATTATCACCATCGAACAACGAGGATTAATTGGATCTTTTATGTAGAACACCTATTTGGCTTGAGTGGCTAAAATGAAGGAGTCAATTTATGTCCAATGCTATTAAGGTCTATGGTTGTATATCCTATGATGTCTACTTTAATCCCACCATTATTTCCAACCGAATCACATTTGAATAGGACGACTCTAAAACTATGGTAATTGAGCTCCCAAATTTCTTGTACTATGCCATAAAAGGTCATGTGTGACATAATTGGATTTTTTTCCTTCGACCAAGAAATTTGCATAGTTTCAGCTGATCATGACTCCATTGTTTTGCACACTTCTAAGATCATCACGTTTTTTGTTTGATATTGAATACCATTAACCATGTAACTTTGGTAGGTAACTTCTGAACGAGGTCCATGTCATATCCACCTAACGTAAATGATGAAGAATATCTTTGAACCCCTAAACCCAAGCCAACCCGATCACGCAACCAATTGATAAATTTGCGATTATGTTCATCTTGAAGCCATTTTTTATTTTTAGACTTAGTAGGATTCACTTAGACAACATTTTCATGTGTTAATCTACATATGGAGCACTTCATCGATGTTATGAAGTATATACATATGTGCTTGATCAATCCTATCTTTAGTTGGTGCTTTATAATTTGCGGCAGATAATGGTCGCTCAATATTTGAATCTATCATTTTTTCGATGATCGAAACCCTACTAATTCAACTCCTTATAAAAATTTAGAACAAAACTCTATCTACTCTTTCAATATGTAATTTTCTCCAATGCATCCCTCCGTACGATTTCTATTACGCACATAACCTTTCAAAACTTTCATATACCTTTTAACGGATACATCCATCTCAAATAAACTAGTCCAAAAAATTTAATCTCTCTTACAAGATGCACCACAAGGTGAACAATGATTGGAAAAGGCTGGTGGAAAGTACTTCTCTAATAGGCATAAAGTGATCACTACATCATCTTACAATCCTTTCAACTTAGATGAATCGATCAACTTACTACATATAGCTTTGAAGAAGAAACATAGACAAATAACCGAATATCTAACGTCTTTAGGCAAAACACCAAGAATTGTTACAAGTAAAATTTGTTGCATCAAAACGTGGTGTCATGCGATTTAACCCCGTAAAGTTTCAAATCAGTAAAAAAAACTAATTTGCTTATGTTTGATGAATAACCTTTAGGCACTTTAAGTTCATATAAGGTTTTACACACACTCATCTTTTCTTTTCTCGATAGTGTGTAACATGCTGGAGAAAGGAGGTAGATTGTAAGTCACTAGCATAATTGGCCAACAACTATATCTAGTACTTTGGTCACAGTGCGGATTGACTCCATCTATTGATAGGGCTAAGCGACGGTTTCTTGTTTCTCCACTAAAATTAGGACACCTTTTGTCTATTTCTTTCCATGAAAGTGTTTTGGCTGAATGTCATATGTACCCATTTACCTGGCGGTCCGTAGCATGCCACGTCAATAATGTCGTAGTTTCTTTACTTCGAAACATTCGTTCAAATCTTAGAATAGGAGAGAAATACCACATGAATTTTTCTATAATATTTTTCACTCGTTCTTTCATATTCTTCTTAACCTTCATCTTGATATTCCACAAGTAGGACACAATTCTACATCAACGATTTCTTTTCGATTCAAATAGCAGTCATTGATGCATGCATGGATCTTTTCATAATTCATTCATAAGGACTAGACAATAAAACGCTCAAGAATTTTAATAGCTCTGAGAAACTTTTATTGCTTCATCCATGCTTTACTTTCAAATTATAAAGTCAATGATGATATCTTGGTAAAATCTTACAATTAGAGTATAATGATTTCTTGGCATCCAATAGAGATTTTCCATTAAAGTAATTTTTTGCAACCTCAAACATCCCTATTGGGTCATCTGGGTCATCCACATTTTCATCTACAACATCATCTATTGGAACACTTTCCATGTTTCTTTTCCTCGATACTGATTCTCCATGCTGAATCCATGTGTATATATGTAAAGACCCGACCCCAAAAGGGCTCTAAATGGGCCTTTACCCCAATGCATGCATTCAAATAGAAAAATATACAAAGAAACGTTCGGATTCCAAGTAAAACTAAAACATTCAACCATCAAAACCATTTAATAAAACCTGTCCCTGTTTCCAAGCACCTGTTACAGGGAAATTACATTTCTATAAGTATACTCGATCGAGAGATTTATTTAAACCATTCAAAAACCTTCTCGAGTACGACTATCTTTGGAATCCATAAAAACATGAGAAAACGTCCTAGGGCTCCGTGCCCGTCTACATGCATTCGGGGAAATATAAAGTTAAGAGTCATAAAATGAATAAAAGTGTCGAGTGACAAGCGAGTGCCCATGATCACAACCCCCTCCTTGACCATCTGTCTCTCGCTCCTTGGTTTACGTGGAAAACCACAAAATAAGGGTGAGTAACGAATTACTCAAGAAGAATCCCCAACCGGGGTACAATACGATGCACATGGTCATCAAGATGAGTGTATGCAAGCTATGAATATAAACACGTAAAAGAGCACATAGCTTGAGTCCACACTTGGACCTCGGATGCCAACTCGTGGTCTTAGTCCGGAATTAACTACCATAACTACACAGATCGCCTATACGAGAAACAAGTCCGCCTCTCACTGTCTACTATCGAATGAAAGGTGCACTAGCTCAAGATCCCGAGGAGCTCTCCGGTCGATTTGTAATGAGCGTAGGCATGCACCGCGTGCTTCTTCACAGACTATGGGGGTGCGGGTCCAGTGGCAAAGCGCCCATATCCGGATACCACGCCTAACTAAATCTCCGGATCGGTGTCACCGACATAGGGTGTGAGACACGGACACGTGAACTATGTCGGCTGTACCACCACACCGAGGCTAAGGAATGGGTCGTGGTAGGCTTACACCAGAAGCCGTCCTTACCTTAACAGTGGCAATCAGGGCTCTTGCCGAACACGCCGAGGACGCGTGCCGGCACAGGGGACTAGGCATTGCCAAGTCATCATCCCGACTGTTGGGGCATCGCTTAGACTACCACCCTCACCCAAGATTGCGGGGCCTACCGGTTGGGATAGCTAATCCTCACGGGGTCCAAGGACGGAGAATCGTCTCAGAACGTCCTTGCCATGGATGCAAGGTACTTTATGCATCGGCCCGGATGATGCTATCTACCCGAATTCTAACTCGCCTTAACAATCAAAGCAAACAATCCAATACGTGCTCAAAAGAATACAAAAGAGACCTAGCATGGTACTACTGAACAAGAATGAATATGAGCATGCGAGCGGAACAACCTAGCATGGACTAACATGAAAGAACAACATACGAAGTCATGCGGTCAGAATTGAGCAGAGCACCTAAACTATACATGCCGATAATCACAAACAAACATACAACATCAATCACATAGAACATCGCAGAGGTCCACACACCCCGCAGAAGAAATCCTTACCTTGGTCGGAAGACTTCTACACACAAATTCCTAAGTGCGAACACTTCCGAGCTAGCTATCGAGAACCTACAAACATAGTAACAATCACAACCATATCCCTAAAAATATAATAAAACAAAGAAGCTTGGCTCGGGAGCACTCACACGGCACCGCGACACGAAGCAAAGCAAAGCGCGCGCGGCGGGCCGGGCAGATGAGATGGGCGTCTGTCGCAGCGCGGATGGGCGCCAGGGCACGGTGTGCGCACGCGGACAGACGGGACTCGGCAGCGAAGCGGCACGCGCGACGCGGCGGTATTTGGCGTCGCGATCGCGGACACGGGAGGCTGCTGGCGAGGAGCGCGCGCGCGGCGAACGTCTGGCGTCGCGGGCGAGCGGCGGCTTCGCAAGCGACACGGGGCAAAGGCGCGCGGCGTCTGGCGCTCGCTGCTGCGCGCGATCTGGCGTGACGCGGTGGCGATGGCGGCGGCGAGTGGGGCGGGCGGGTCGCGAGATCTGGGCGCGACGCCGGCAGTGTGGCGGCGGGGCGATCCGTGCGACGGCAGCGGCGATGGTGCGGCGACGACGGGGGGCCGCCGCGATGGAGCTGGCTGGTGCGACGGTGGTTGCTTGGTCGGGGCTTCTCTCGGTGGGCCGCAACCTAACACAAACACACACCTACTTCTAAACACTCGGCCAAACAAAGACACCAAACGGATGAGAAGAAGAAGAAGATCGATACCTACCGGAATGATGATGAACAGAACCAAAAAGAGCCGCAAAGGTGTTGGAAATCGGCAAGGGCTAGGGAGGATTGCTTGGGCGGCCACAACTCTTTTGGAGAAGAAAACACAACAAACCTAATTCCTTTTCATTTAACCAAATGCACCAAACACCAAAGATCCAAGGTTAACTAAGATGTGATGCAGAAAGAGCAACAAGAGCACCTAATGGCTCAATTGGCACACATCCCCACAAGCTTTCCAGGAGACCCTGGTTCAAACCCCAGCTGCAGCACAATTTCCTTTAATTTTACTTTTGCATCAAACTTTGCTCAAACCCTTCCACGAAGCCTCACAAACCTACATAAATCCATCCAATATTTTTAGCAACTAGAAAGGACATAAACGACCCTGACGGCCCGACAAATTACCAAAATACCCCTTGGGCATACCTGGAAGACTAGGGTGAAAACCTGGGCCGTTACAATATTCCCTCCTTTTTATGAATTTCTTCCTCGAAAGTCCTTAAGACTGGAACAGCTCAGGATGATGCAATCTCATCTCGTCTTCCCGCTCCCAAGTGGCTTCCTCGGAACTCTGACTCCTCCACTGAACCTTTACCAACCGAATCTCGCGGTTACGCAACGTCTTCGTCTCAAATGCAAGGATCCCCACTGGCTTCTCCTCGAAGCTCAAATCCTCATTTAGCTGCAAAGGCTCAAAGTCCACAATGTGCGACGGGTCCGGTACATACTGCCTCAACATCGATACATGAAAAACACTATGCACTACTGACAACGACGGAGGTAGGGCTAACCGATAAGCAACTCTGCCAATCCTTTCCAGAATCTCAAACGGCCCGATAAAACGGGGACTCAACTTCCCTCGCTTACCAAACCTCAAAACACCACACATTGGAGCAACCTTTAGGAACACATGCTGGCCAACCTCAAACTCCAAATCTCGACGCCGAACATCGGCGTAACTTTTCTGCCTGCTCTGAGCCGTCAACATGCGAGCTCTAATCTTTTGCACTGCTCCATTAGTCAACTGCAGCAACTCGGGACCCAAAACCTGCCTATCACCAACCTCTTCCCATAACACAGGGGATCGACAACGCTTGCCGTACAAGGCCACGAATGGAGCCATCTGAATCGTCGACTGATAACTGTTGTTATAGGCAAGCTCCATCGATCTGAGATCATGGTCCCAATCGCCGGGAAGTCCAACACACAAGCCCTCAACATATATCTTGAGAATCTGGTTCACCCTCTCGATCGCCCATCATGCGAGGGTGAAAAGTATCTTTGAAATCGCACTCGGTGCCTAAACCTTTCTAGAGCGCCCTCAGAATCGAGAAGTGAACCGCGAATCACGATGCGACACAATCCTCACGGGCACACCATGGTAACGAATGATCTCGCTCCAAAAACAATCTGCGCCACTGCTCCACGGTATAAGTGTCTCTACCGGGAATAAAGTGTGTGCTCTTGGTCAACCGATCGACTATCACCCAGATCTGAGTGAACTTCCTCGGAGTCCTTGGCAAACCAGCAATAAAGTCCATGGAGATCTCTTCCCATTTCCACTGAGGCACACTCGGTGGCTGCAACAAAACGGTGGCCTCTGCTGGGTGCCTTCACTTGGCGACAAGTGAGACACCGGTGACAAACTCGCCACATCTCTCTTCATTCCCATCCACTAGAAGGTCTGCTTGAGGTCCTGATACATTTTGGTACCCCCGGGGTGCCAAGAAAATGGGGAACTGTGGGCCTCTGAGAGCAACTCGCTCGCAATCCTGCAATGTCCGGAACACACAACCGCCTCTATAAGTCAACCCCCATCGCTCGTGAATATACGAAGTCAAAGTCTCCGTCGGCACTAACTCTGTCAACCAATCTCTTAAGTGCGGGGTCACTCAACTGGCTATCAATTATCCATTTGTCTAATCGATGGTCGAACCATCAATCGAGCTACCCTGGCGGTAACCTCACCTAACAACACGGCAACCTCGGCCCGCTCGAACTCATTCCGCAATCCAGGCTGGGAACTCAACAACGCCGCTGAGTGCGACGTCTTCCTACTCAAAGCATCAGCCACTACATTGGCTTTTACCGGATGGTACAAAATCTCGCATGATCATAATCCATTACCAACTCCAACCATCTCCTCGCCTCATTTTCAACTCCTTACGAGTAAGCAGATACTTGAGGCTCGTGGTCGGTAAACATCCGGATCCGCTCACCATACGGTGTAATGCCTCCAAATCTTGATTGCAAACACCATCGCCGCCAACTCCATATCATGAGTCGGGTAGTTTCGCTCATACGGCTTCAATCGACGGGAAGCATAGGCAATGACCTTTCCGTCTTTGCATCAACACACAACCCAACCCAAACTTGGAAGCATCATCAGTAAACCACAAAACACTTTGTCCCCTCCGGATCGCAACACAGTCTTTGAAGTCAAATGCGCTTGAGCTCGGCAAAGCTCTCATCACACCTATTGTCCCAAACAAACTCGACACCCTTCCTCGTCGGACGAGTGAGGGGTGAGGCTATAGCGGGAAAGTCCTTAACGAACCGACGGTAGTAACTCGCCAAACCTGTAAAGTCGCTGCGTATCTCGGCAAATCGAAGTTGGCTTGGCCCACGAACTCACGGCCTCAATCTTCGCGGAGTCCACGGCTATACCATCTCTCGAAACCACGTGACCTAGGAAGGCCACTGCTCCAAACAAAACTCACACTTGGAAAACTTCGCATAAAGTGATTTTTCCTCAAAGCTGCCAATACTCGCCTCAAATGCTCTGCATGGTCTTCCTTAGACCTCGAATAAATTAGAATATCGTCAATGAACACGATGACGGTTTGTCCAAAAATGATTTGAACACCCTATCCATCATGTCCATAAACTTGGTGGGGCATTAGTCAATCCAAACGACATGACCACAAACTCATAGTGACCATATCTAGACACTGAAAAATTTGTCTTAGGAATGTCGGCATCCCCGATCCAAGAATCGATGGTAACCGGATCTCAAATCTATCTTGGAGAACACGGAAGCTCCTGAAGGTGATCAAACAAGTCATCAATACGGGCAACGGGTACTTATTCTTCTTCATCACACCTTATTAAGCTCGCGATAATCAATACATAAGCGCATAGAACCATCCTTCTTTTTCACAAAGAGAATCGGTGCTCCCACGGGACACACTCGGACGGATGAACCCTCGATCTAACATCTCCTGCAGGCTGAATCTTGGTTCCTTTAACTCACTGGCGCCATGCGATCACGGGGCCTTCGAGATAGGGAGGGTCCCGGCTCGAGCTCAATAGTGAAGTCAACCTCTCTCTTTGGGGCAACCCCGGTAACTCCTCAGGAAACACATCCGCGAACTCCTGCACGACCGGCACCTGATCAACAGTCAGCAAGGGACGGCTCTCCACAAACAACTTGGCTAGGTAACCCCAAGCTTCATGAGCTAGCAAACGACGAGCTTTCACAGCTGACACCATTGGCAGGCAGACTCCACCTTGGGCTCCACGAAACTTAAAACTAGGCCGACCAGGTGGCCTGAACACCACTTCTTTCCGGTGGGAATCAATCAACGCGTGGTTAGCAGCTAACCACTCCATACCAAGGATCACATCAAAACCACTCATAGGCAGAACAATGAGTGTGGCTACAAGCAACTCTCCGGATATCTCGATCCGGCCATCCTTAATCTTATCTCTAGCTAACATACTAACTCCCGAAGGAGTTGCAACAGATAACACAAAACCTAGAGGCTCTAGTCTCAACTTAGCATGCTCAGCAAACAACACAGATACAAATGAATGCGTAGAACCAGAATCAAACAAAACAAATGCTCAGTGATCTAAAACACGAAGCGCAGCACGCCACCGCGGCATCGTGACGCTCGGCCTCCGACGGTCGTAGCAAACACCCGACTCGTCGCCTGCTACTGGCCGAGAAACGAAACGGATCATATGCCCCTCTTTACCACAACGAAAACACACTCTGGGGCCCCATGCTCGCAAGCTCGGTGTGGGTCCTCCCGCAAGAAGCACAAGCGGGAACTCGCTCGGGACCGCCTGCGCCGGGCGAGGCTGAAAACAGTTCGGGGCCCTATGCCGATCCCGTTTTGAATCGCCTTGGCGACGCTAGCCGCCACCCCTAAACTCAAACTTCCTCTTCTGCCCCACTGCAGCTGGAACAGGACGCTGAACTGGAGCGGCGACAACCCGCTCAACAGGATACTTCCCATTATAAATGGTGGCTATTTGTGACCGCTCTAGCATAAGTGTCAGGGGCCTGTGCCCTGACATCCTGAGACACACCCTGTCTCAAACCAGCAATAAACTTTCGAATTTTTAACTCAGGGGTAGCTATCAACTGAGGAGCAAAATACCCATACTCAGAAAACTTTCTCTCATACTCCTCTATGGAATCAGAACCCTGCTTCAGATTCTGAAAAAGCTCTACCATCTTTTCCTGGGCCTCATCACTAATATATTTGACCCTGAACTCAGACTTAAAGAACTCCCAGGTGGCAGGTGGAGACCCAGCTGGCCTCTCACTCAGGGTGGACTCCCACCACCATCTAGCAGTGCCTCCTAGTGCATGGGCTGCACACCTCGGTCTCTGGATATCGGGGCACACCATGATCAGGAAGGTGTACTCCATATGGGCAATCCAACGGGCTGCTGCTAACGCATCCCCAGTGGCATCAAACTTCTCCGGCTGCCACTTCACAAAGTCCTTTAACCATCTACCAAGCTCCACCGCACCCTCTGCTACATCCGCCTCAGGGGCTACTTGCTCCTGAGGAGCTGGGGGTGCTGCTGCGCCCTGCTGAAACATGCGGGTCAGCTGCTCGATCTGGGATCGGGACTCTTCCCGCTGCGCTGCCAACAAGGCCTGGGTCTCTGCCCTCTGGTCACTCAGCATGCTGACCATAAAAGCCCTCATAGAATCAGCCAACTCTGCTCCGGGAGCGATCTCCACGGCCTTTCGATCGCCTCTCAACGCCTACTCTAGGCGCGCAGTGGGAGCTATCGGCGGAATGCCACCGATCTCGGCTTGGGACGATGTCCGCTTGTGTCGACGATCACGGTACCTCGTCCCGCTCTCGGACGTCCTCTCTCCGGCACGGGTGGTGATGTGCATTTGGCGATCTACACCCAAACCAACAACGAGTCAGAACCTACTCGTCCCCGCTCTACAACACTAAGCAAGGCATACACTAGATAAAAGGTATTGTAAATTCTTAACCCCTTTTCTAAAACAGTAAACTTAAGCGCACTGATGGTGCCGGAGTCTTGATGATCATGGGAAAACGACCTACAACAAAAGGTCAGTCTCTGAGAATCTAAGACTACGAGCTCGATACCAATCAGTAAAGACCCGACCCAAAAGGGGCTCTAAATGGGCCTTTACCCCAATGCATGCATTCAAATAGAAAAATATACAAAGAAACTTTCGAATTCCAAGTAAAACTAAAACATTCAACCATCAAAACCATTTAATAAAACCCATCCCTCTGTTTCCAAGCACACATTCATAGGAAAGTACATTTCTATAAGTATACTCGATCGGAGATTTATTTAAACCATTCAAAAACCTTCTCAGAATACGACTATTTGGAATCCATAAAAACATGAGAAAACGCCCTAGGGCTCCGTGCCCATCTACATGCATTCAGGGGAAATATAAAGTTAAGAGTCATAAAATGAATAAAAGTGTCAGAGTGACAGCAGGTGCCCATGATCACAGCCCCTCCTTCAACCATCCTGTCTCGCTCCTTGGTTACCTGTGGAAAACCACAAAATAAGGGTGAGTAACGAATTACTCAGTAAGAATCCCCAACCGGGGTACAATACGATGCACATGGTCATCAAGATGAGTGTATGCAAGCTATGAATATAAACACAGAAAAGAGCACATAGCTTGAGTCCACACTTGGACCTCGGATGCCAACTCAGTGTTTTAGTCCGGAATTAACTACCATAACTACACAGATCGCCCTATACAAGAAACAAGTCCCGGCCTCAGCCTGTCTACTATCGAATGAAAGGTGCACTAGCTCAAGATCCCGAGGAGCTCTCCGGTCGACGCTGTAATGAGCGTAGGCATGCACCGCGTGCTTCTACAGCACTATGGGGTGCCGGGTCCAGTGGCAAGTTGCCCATATCCGGATACCACGCCTAACTAAATCTCCGGATCGGTGTCAGCGACATAGGGTGTGAGACACGGACACGTGAACTATGTCACTGTACCACCGCACTTTGAGGCTAAGGAACGGGTCGTGGTAGGCTTACACCAGAAGCCGTCCTTACCTTAACAGTGGCAATCAAGGGCTCTTCGCCGAACACGCCGAGGACGCGTGCGTTTGCGGGGACTAGGCATTTCCAAGTCATCATCCCGAACGTTGGGGCATCGCTTAGACTACCACCCTCACCCAAGATTGCGGGGCCTACCGGTTGGGATAGCTAATCCCTCACGGGGTCCAAGGACGGAGAATCTGTCTCGAACGTCCTTGCCATGGATGCAAGGTACTTTATGCATCAGCCCGGATGATGCTATCTACCGAATTCTAACTAACCGCCTTAACAATCGAAGCAAACAATCCAATACGTGCTCGAAAGAATACACAGAGACCTAGCATGGTACTACTGAACAAGAATGAATATGAGCATGCCGTAAGCGGAACAACCTAGCATGGACTAACATGAAAGAACAACATACGAAGTCATGCGGTCCAGAATTCGAGAAGCGAGCACCTAAACTATACATGCGATAATCACAAACAAACATACAACATCAATCACATAGAACATCGCAGGTCCACACAACCCCGGTAAGAAATCCTTACCTTGGTCGGAAGACTTCTACACACAAATTCCTAAGCTGCGAACACTTTCGAGCTAGCTATCGAGAACCTACAAACATAGTAACAATCACAACCATATCCTAAAAAATATAATAAAGCAGTGAGCTCGGCTCGGGAGCACTCACACGGCACCGTGACACGAAAGCAAAGCGCGTTGGCATTGTGGCAGGGTACGTGGCTGAGCTGGCGCTGCCGCGCTACCTGCACGGCGCGCGCGCGCGCGCGCGCGGATGGGCGTTGGGCGCGCGGTGTGCGCGACGCGACAGACGGGACTCGGCAGGCGAGCGGCACTGCACGGGCGCACGGGCGCTG
Organism: Sicyos edulis; assembly: GCA_036507275.1. NCBI lineage: Eukaryota > Viridiplantae > Streptophyta > Magnoliopsida > Cucurbitales > Cucurbitaceae > Sicyos > Sicyos edulis. The sequence goes on along the minus strand of CM071846.1, from coordinate 31,986,389 downwards.
GCGTGCGATGCGGACACAGGGAGCTGCTCGGCAGGGACACACGCGTGGGCGAACGTCTGGGCGTGCGGGCGAGCGGCTCGGCAAGCGACACGGGCGGCGCGCGCGCGCGCTCGCATATCTCGCTGCCGCGCGCGATCTAAGCGTGGACGTCCGGGCTAGCGATGGCCGAGCGGGGTTGGTTGGGGCTTGCTGGCGAGATCTCGGGCGCGACGGGCTGTGATGACAGGGCGATCGTCGTGCGACGGCAGGGCGATCCGTGCGACGGGGCCGCCGCGATGGAGCTGGGTGGTGCGACGGTGAAATTTCTTGGCCGGGCTTCTCTTGGTGGTCGCAACCTAACACAAACACACACCTACTTCTAAACACTCGCCAAACAAAGACACACCAAACGGATGAGAAGAAGAAGAAGATCGATACCTACCCGGAATGATGATGAACGAACCAAAGAGCTGCAAAGGTGTTGGAAATCGGCAAGGGCTAGGGAGGATAGCTTGGGCGGCCACAACTCTTTTGGAGAAGAAAACACAACAAACCTAATTCCTTTTCATTTAACCAAATGCACCAAACACCAAAGATCCAAGGTTAACTAAGATGTGATGCAGAAAGAGCAACAAGAGCACCTAATGGCTCAATTGGCACACATCCCCACAAGCTTTCGGGGAGACCTGTGTTCAAACCCCAGTGCAAAGACAATTTCCTTTAATTTTACTTTTGCATCAAACTTTGCTCAAACCCTTGCACGAAGCCTCACAAACCTACATAAATCCATCCAATATTTTTAGCAACTAGAAAGGACATAAACGACCCTGACGGCCCGACAAATTACCAAAATACCCCTTGGGCATACCTGGAAGACTGGGGTGAAAACCTGGGCCGTTACAATATAACTTTGATCAATACCATTACAAAATAAATAATCTCTTATTACATTCAACTTTTAGTACTTAGCATTCACACATTTCAAACATGGACAACAAATGACATTATTTGACCCTTTCAAATGTAGTATTGCATTGTTTATAAATCTGTCAACTCACAAACTGTATTCTTGTGACATTAGATCCTCAAACATCCATAGCCATGTTTATAAATCTAGCCAACTAGAGAAACTTAACTTACAATTTTTTAAAACAAGGTAGAGTCGAGTCACATATCTAACTCAAATTAAATCAACAAAGAATTTAACTCAATTAATTCTAAAACAATACAATTATTTTTAATGTCACACATGTAAATCAACTTATCGATCTAATCAAAGTATACCCAATAGCCAAAATTGTGAAATAAACAAAAATGCCCAAATTTAACCTTCTTAAGGTAACTTTGAAACAAATGTTCAAATGAAATAAACATGAAAATGACATTTATCACAAGAAACACAAATGCACAAATTTGAAACATATATGGAAAATTACATACATTTGTGAAGAAATGAGCTAAAAAGAGTTTAAAAAAACTAACATAACAACAAATTTGAAACAAAATTGTGAATATATGGAAAGATTACAACATAAATTAGCTAAAAGTTACCTAATTTGTGAAGGAATGTCAAAATTTGTTAGCTAAACCCTTCACCTCCAAAGTGGCAAAAAATGGCAAAATGGGAGCTTGAAAATGGCAAAAATGGAAAGGAAATGGAAAATCCTAGACCTTATGAACTTGAAAATGGCTGAAAATGAGAAGAGGAGAAAAGGGAAAAGAGAAAGCGGTGGGGCTTGGGTAGTGTAAGGGACCGACCCGAATGGGGCACTAAATGGGCCCTTACCCCAATGCATGCATTCAAAGTAAAGGACATTTAAACAGACATGATTTTGGATTCCAATTAAAACAAAACATTCAAAATAACCCCTTTAAAAACTAGACAATTTCCCTGGAACCTGTCCCTGTTTCCAAGCACCTGTTCCAAGATAAATACATTTCCAAAGTATACTCCGATCAGAGATTTCTTAAAATCATTCAAAACATGTCTAAATACAATAATTTGGAATCCACAAAATATTGAGAGAAAACATCCTAGGGCTCCATGCCCGCTACATGCATTCAGGGAAAATAAAACATAAAGAGTCATAACACAAAATCGAGTTGGATGATTGAGCCCCATGATCACAGCTCCTCCTTCACCATCTGTCTCGCACTTGGTTACTGTGGAAAAACCACGTAAGGGTGAGTAACGAATTACTCAGTAAGAATCCCCAACCGGGGTACAATACGATATACATGGTCATCTCGATGAGCGTATGCAAGCTATGAATATAAACACAGAATATAGCACATAGCTTAGCCCACACTTGGGCCTCGGATGCCAATTTAAGGTCTTAGTCCAGAATAATATCACCACACAAGTCGCCCTATACAAGAAACAAGTCCCGGCCTCAGCCTGTCTACTGTCGACGATAGGTACACTGGCTCAAGATCCCGAGGAGCTCTCCGGTCGGCGCTGTAATGAGCGTAAGCATGCACCGCGTGCGTGCAGACTGAACTATGGGGTGTCGGGTCCGAAGGCAAAGCGCCCATGTCCGATCACCACGCCTAACTAAATCTTTGGATCGGTGTCAGCGACATAGGGGTGTGAGACCTGGACACGTAAACTATGTCAGCCTGAACCACCGCACCTGGGGCCAAGGAACGGTCGTGGTAGGCTTACACCAGGAAGCCGTCCTTGCCTTAACATGTGGCAATCAGGGGCTACGGCCGAACACGCTGAGGACGTGCCGACTGCCGGGGACGAGGCAATGCCAAGTCATCATCCCGACGGATGGGGCATTTAACAGTCTGCCACCCTCACCCAAGATTGCAGTGCCTACCGCTTGGGTTAGCTAATCCCTAACGGGGTCCAGGGACGGAATGACTTGCTCGACGTCCCTGCCATGGATGCAAGGTACTTTATGCATCAGGCCCGGATGATGCTATCTACCTGCAATTCTAACCTGCCCTAGCAAACAGCAAACAATTCCATAAAATCCAATATGTGCTCAATAAGAATACAACGAGCCTAGCATGATACTACGAAGCAAGGAATAGATACGAGCATGCTAGAAGGGAACAACCTAGCATGGATTAACAAGAGAATTAATCAAGAACAACATGCTAATCGGGAATTCAGAATTGAGTACCTAGCTATACATGTCAATAAACACAAACAAGCAATCAATCAGCAATCGCATAATATATCGCAGGGTCCACACAACTCCGGTAAGAAATCCTTACCTTGGTCGGGGACGATTTGACACGAAAACCTAGGTGGCGAACGAACCCGAACTAGCTATCGAGAACCTATCAATCACAACAAAAATCACACAATAGGCCTTAATATAATAAAACAAACAAGGCTCAGCTCGGGAGCAACTCACGAGGTGCGACGAAAGCACGAACGGGGCAGCAACGGGGCTGGCTGGGCGAGCTGGGGCGCAGAAATGGGCGCGTGGGGCGCGCTGGGGCGCGAGCTGCGTGCGGACAAACAGGGCGTTGGGCGCGGACGAGGGCGCGGGAGCGATGCAGAGGCGCAAGGGCGATGCAGGGGCGACACAGAGAGGCTCGGCTGGGGCGCTCGTGCCGGCACGACTCGGCGAGCAGGGGCTCGAGCGACGCGTTGAGGAGCTGAGCGAGGACACGCGCGCGGGCACGGGACGGTGTGCGGCGAGACTCGGCGGTATTGGATGCGCCTCGCAGACGCGAGCTCGGTGGTGTGAGGCCCCCCTGTTTTGGCCAGCGTGTGAACAGGCGAAGGAGAAGCTCGAATTCGAGCGATCCATGGGGATTCGACGAGCGATTCTTTGATGGCGAACTCCCCTACACTAGCTGCACAAAACCCATACCTCAAATTACCTCGACTCGGCCGGAAATGGCGAAGCCCGAAATAGGGGTGAAGAACTCAAATTTTGAAGGAGAAGAAGAAGAGAAGAAGAAGAAGAGAAGAAGAAGAAGAAGAAAAGGGGAAGGAAAACTCACCGGAAAGGAGACGATCGGCGAGGGAGAGCTCGGTCGGTCGGGGAGAAATGGAGAAGGAAAATCGCGAGGAAGAAGAAGGAGGAAGAAGCTTCGGGCGAAAATTTCCTTTTAAACCAAAGCAGCGCATCAAGCGGGCATATGTATTAGATCGCGTTTAGATTAACAAACGCGCCCGATGGCTCGGTGGCGGCGCTTACCGCTAGCACGCGACACGTCCTTGGCTCGAATCTCACTCGACGCGCTATTTAATTCCCTATTTATTTCCACATTCTTCCAAGCCCAAATGCCTTCACCAAAATTCTCGATCCAATTCAAATCGACTCATAATTTTTCCGGCAATTAACAAATACAAAACCGGCCCTGTCGGCCAGACCAAAATGCCCTTGGGCCTCTCGGGAAGACCGGGATGAAATTTTTGGGCCGTTACAATATTCCCCCCTTATAAGACTTTCGTCCTCGAAAGTCACTTAAGATTGGAACAGCTCGGGATACTGCAATCTCATCTCATCCTCCCGCTCCCAAGGGGCTTCCTCTGAGTTCTGACTCCTCCACTGAACTTTTACCAACCGGATTTCACGATTACGCAGTCCTTGTCTCAAAAGCAAGAATCCCCACTGGCTTCTCCTCGAAGCTCAAATCCTCATTCACCGCAAAGGCTCAAAATCAACAATGTGCGACGGGTCCGCACGCATCTTTGTCTCAACACCGAAACATGAAAAACACTGTGCACTGCTGACAATGACGGAGGCAGGGCTTACCGATAAGCAACCTTGCCAATCCTCTCCAAAATCTCAAACGGACCCACAAAACGGGGACTCAGCTTTCCACGCTTGCCAAACCTCAAAACACCTCCCATCGGTGCGACCTTTAGAAATACATGTCGACCAACCTCAAACTCTAAATCCCGACACCGGACATCGGCGTAACTCTTCATGCGCTCGCTCGAGTTTGTCAACATACGAGCTCTAATCTTCTCTGACGGCACCATTGGTCAACTGCAGCAATTCGGGACCCAATACCTGCCTATCACCAACATCTTCCCAGAACACAGGAGAACGGCAACGCTTACCATACAAGGCCTCGAATGGAGCCATCTGAATCGTCGACTGATAACTGTTGTTATTTGCAAACTCCATCGAATCAGTATCGGTCCCAAGCGCCGGAAATCCAACACACAAGCCCTCGAATCATCATCGGACACAATCCTCACAGCACACCGTGATAGCGAACAATCTGTTCCAAAAACAACTGCGCCCACTGTTCCACGGTATAAGTGTCTCTACCGGGAATGAAGTGTGCGCTCTTAGTCAATCGATCGACTATCACCCAAATCTGAGAGAACTTCCTCGGAGTCCTCGACAAACCAGAAATAAAGTCCATGGAGATCTCTTCCCATTTCCACTGAGGCACACACATGGTGCAACAAATCGTGGTGGTCTCGCTGGTGCCTTCACTTGCCGACAAGTGAGACATCGATCGACAAACTCCGCAACATCTCTCTTCATACCCATCCACCGGAATGTCGCTTAAGATCCGATACATCTTGGTACCTCCGGTGCCAAGCAACCGAGAAGCTGTGGGCCTCGAGAGCAACTCGCTAGCAATCTCGCAACATCCGGAACACACAACCGGCCTCTGTACGTCAGCCCACTGTCTGGTGAATATACAAAGTCAAAATCTCCATCAGCACTAACTCTGTCACTCAATCTTTTACGTGCAGGGTCACTCAGCTGACTAACAATAATCCATTGTCTAATTGATGGTCGGATCATCAACTCGGCTACTCTGGCAAGTAACCTCACCCAACAACATCGCAATCTCGGCCCGCTCGAACTCTCTCCGTGTCTGGCTGAGGAACTCAACAACGCCGCGAGCGCGACGTCTTCCTACTCAAAGCATCGGCTACAACATTTGCTTTGCCGGATGGTACCAAATCTCGCAGTCATAATCTTTTACCAACTCTAACCATCTCCTCGCCTCATATTTGGCTCCTTCGGGAAAGCAGATACTTGAGGCTCGGTGATCGGTAAATATCCGAATCCGCTCACCATATACGTGTAATGCCTCCAAATCTTGGTGCAAACACCCTGCTGCGCCAACTCCATATCATGAGTCGGATAGTTCGCTCATATAGCCGGTGATTGACGGAAGCATAAGCAATGACCTTCCGTCTTTGCATCAACACACAACCTAACCCAAAAGTGGAAGCATCATTTGTAAACCACGAAACCACTGTCCCCTCGGGATCGCCAACACAGTCTTGAAGTCAAAGCGGGCTTGAGCACGGCAAAGCTCTCATCACACTTATCTGTCCCAAACAAACTCGACACCCTTCCTCGTCGGACGAGTGAGGGGCGAGGCTATGGCGAAAAGATCCTTAACAAAACCGACGGCAAAGAAAGCGCCAAACCCGAGAAAGAAAGCGGCTCCTACGAGCAGACAACCGAAGGACAGAGAGCTCCACATACACTCACTGTCTTGCTCCACTACAACAACAAAATCTAATTCTCACGGGGTAGCAACAGGGGTCCACCACTGACTAAACCTCCAAATACCAACGGGGCAACTCTCAACTTTCCTGGAAACAGGAAAACAACCAACAGGGCACGAATCATTCGCCCCACGAGCAAAACTGACTTCTAGCAATTCCAATCCACACCTTGGTCAACACCAAGCATCAACTTGTCACCATACCGGAACCAATCCGGACTCTACTCCAAACAAATATTAACTTGCTAGGCTACCAAGATCGCGGCCAATTCCCCAGAGGCTACGAACTACACGGCTTGACTTGCCAAGCGCAACTCACTACTTGGCCTGACTGAGCTCTAGAGAGGCTCTTCACAACCCAGGGTTCTCCGACAACCCTCGACACCCACTGCCAACTAACTGCCTACAGCCAACTGCCTGCACAACAACAACTCTTTTTTCCAGCAACACAACCATGCTGGTTGTGACGAACCCGACCCAAAACATGGTCCTAAACCGGGGTTCTCACTCAGCATGCAAGTTAAATATGATAACAAGCGGTTTAGTGCTCATATTTAAAAACCATTCAAAACATATGAGAAGGGGGAACCCTTAAAACATAAACCACAGTTTTCATTTAAACCATCCAACAAAGTAAAACATCCTGGCCAGTATTTATCAAAATATACAATACAATTTAAACCACTTTTTAAACAATGTTCCCTAGGACTCTGTCCATCTACATCTTTGAATAAACAATGCAACAATAAAAGGCAGAGTGCCATGGCTCCCCATGATCAATCGGCTCCCTCCGCTAGCCCTCCTGGTGTTGTCCCAAGCTACCTAAAAGATAAATAAGGGTGAGTATAAAGATACTCAGTAAGAATCCCCAACCGGGTAACAATACGATACATCCGTCATCTAGCACCTCAACAAGCAAGCAAACAGCCATCAACACAGATCATAGCTCAACGAGCTCATAAGGAAAGATCTGGAATCATCGGAAGTCTCCTACTTCCGGAATCATCGGAAGTCTCCTACTTCCGCCTAATGATTGGTTCTCATAACCAATCCGGGACATCTTCGAGGTCTTTCTCCTCGGCCATTTGATCACTCAAAACCGATCCCAAGATGTCCGACACCCTCGAGGGTCTTTCTCCTCGACCAATTGATTAGCTCAAAAGCCAATCCCAATGGGTGTCCTCAAGGGCCTCTTACCCTCGCTATACATCTGGACTATCGGGAGAGTACCCGAAGTCTGGCTCTAAATTGGAAGGAATGGTGTACTCACGAACATTAGCCCGGAGGAGCTCTCCAAACCGGCAACTACTTGGCGTGTGCGAGCACACCGCATGCTCTTCGCAACCGGCGTAAATGTGGGGGGCCTAAGGGCAAACCACGCGGGCGAGTGCACGCATGCCTATGACTTGGAAGCGGTGTCACGATCACGATGAGCGCGAGGCCCTCGGCGCTCATCATGCGCACCTGATCCACCGACACGAAGCTAAGAACCGGCCGGCCAAGGCGGGCTTACACCGCTGGCGTGGGGTTCCGCTCTAGCGAGCTACAAACTAGGCTATGCCGAAGTGGGTAGCTAACTCCACAACAGCTGGTCGGGCGGGGTAGCAAGATACGTTATGCTTCGCACAATTTACTCCCGACACGAGCTCATGGGACAAAGTACGTTATGTCCGCTCGGCCTGCGGATGATGACAAACCCTACAACTCTATCTAAGAGTACAGAGCAAAAATCAATGATTCTGGCTAGCAAGCAAAGACTGACATAAATCACATTACCTAGCATGATACTACAACTTAGCAGAATCACAAGCATGTTGTGCAGAACAAACCTAGCATGGCACTAACATGTAAAATCAGCAAACATGCTAGCAAGAATTCAATCAATCGCTCTATCTCTAACATGCTCATAACAATCGGCAAACAAGCAAGGCATATCGAGAGATATATCGCACGGTCCACACAACCACGGTAAGAAATCCTTACATGGGACAAGCAGAGAAAACAATAATTATAATAAATCTACGAGCGAATCCTCGAGCCTCTAGACGATCCCAACACTGAACATCAAACAAAGCACCCAAATCAAATACATAAATGACCCAATAAATCCATAACCAACACCAATAAATTCGGGCCCAACGAAGAAAAGACTCGGGAAATACCATCCGAGAAGCCACAAGGCTCGGGCCAACCAAAGACACACACACAGGCAGGCGGGCGCAGGCAGCGCAGTCGGGCGCAGGCACGGGCGCAGGGGCGCAGCAGCGCGCGGGCAAGCTGGGACGAGGCGAGAGCGCGCGGCGTGCGGCGCGGCTCGGCACAGTGGACGGCGCGCGGGCGTGAGCTCGGCAAGCACAGGGGACGGCGTGAGGCGACGCGACGCGACGGGCTCGGGCGCTCGATCCGCACGGCACCGCGGCGAGGGATCGCGAGCTACTGAGCGCGACGGACCAGGTGGTGGCGACTTCGGACAAGGGCGAGCGGCTGGCTCGGGACGGCTGGGCGAGGCGATCTGGGCGAGCGTGACTGGGGCGACGCGGCTGGGCTCGGCGCGCAGCAGACGCTGCGAAGGCTGGGGTTGAAATTTGGCGAGTGAGGGCGAGCTCGGGCGGCCAGGGGCTCGGGCTGGGCGGCCAGGGGGGCAAGCTAGGGCGCTCGGGCGTGGTAGGAGAGGGCCAAGGGGGGGGGCTCGGGCTGGAGGAGAGAGAAAGGGGAAAAAAAATGGATTTTTTCTTTTTTTCTTTTCTTTTTCTCTTTTATTTAAAATTCAAACTTATCCAAATAAATCCAATTTATCCATTTTCCAATTTTTCCAAAAATCCTTAAAATCCTTAAATCTCATTTCTCGGCTTCCTCCTTCGAGACCCGACTGAAGCAACCTTTCCAAACAACAAAACTCACTGAAATTAACCTCCCAAACCAATACTGAAGGCCCGGCTTGAATCCCGAAGGAAACACCCAAACAACCATCATTTTGCCCAAAACCCAAATGACAACCGAACTCCCAAACGAAAAGCCCAAACATCTCGGGACTCGCAGCCCACAACAAACAAGCCTCAACAAAGGCAGGAGCTGCCTCGAAGCCCTAAAAATCCACAAATCCTACCCAGGGAGCAAAAAAGACCAAAATGCCCCTAAGGGTCCAAACAGCTCTAACGGCCCAACCGAACCACTGAATCTGAACCGGAAGCTCCTCGAGAACCGGGATAGAAAACTGGGCCGTTACACTGGTCAACTCCAACTCCTTGGAAACCAAAAGGACCCGAAACGCTACCGAATGCGTCATCCTCCTACTCAGACATCAACCACAACATAACTCATATCCAAGGAAGGATCCGAACAACTCTCTCAGCCATGACGATCAACAAGAAGATCTGCCAACCAAGCTTAGGTCCAACTTAACAAATCTTACCTAAGCAACAACCTGATACCACGAGCATGGTATCCTTACCGCCTCACTAAAGCCTTACAACATCCACCTGGAGTCCAACTTTTCCAAGAACTGAGCACCAGATCCCCAAGCAAACCCTACATGGATCTGAAACTCTTGCCACAGAACGAACCACACAAAACACACTTGTGTGCACAACTCCCAACCTTCATTTAGAGATTCAAGATTAACAAATGCTTTTCTCCCAAAAGCAACACTAGCTCTTGGCAGAGATACAACCAATCAACGGAACACCCAAAGTTCCATCTCCACACGATGCTCGAAGCTGTGGCAACCTTGCTCTACCAAAGCATAACCATGCCAAACCAAACTTACTTTATACCAAGCCTCTACCAAGGGGGCTTACCCATAAGGCATCCAACTCCTCTCACAAGGCATCCTACTCACCTCGTAGGCATCCAACTCATGGTCCCTCAGCTGGACCCAACTTGCTTCTACGATGCTCAACTCTCCTGAGATTTAGGCACTCGAAGGTAGTTGACCGCACTACCAACCACAAAGATCTCTTGGCCTTAACACTAGCGTGAGATGCACGCGCACTAACACTTACCAACCGTCAACCTGCTTGACTTACTCAACCTCCAAGAACTTTGGGAAAAGGCTCCTTTCGAACATCCCTTCGCTTGAAATCTTTCGATTACCACTGAACTAGCCCTTTTTTGCACGACCTCCACAGGTGCAACTACCATAAACGGATCCAAGGCTAAAGGAGTACGCTAAACTCCGAACGGCATAGAACCATCTGCTATGCCCATGCCAAACTCAGGCCTTAACCAGATTTAGTGCCAAAGCGGCACACCAACCAAGGCACCTCAAGTGCCACTACTACCAAATCCACTTCTTACTACAAACGGGGCCAACAAGGTCACAACCTCAAGTGACACAAATTCTGGCTCGGCATGCAAGGGCTCAACTCCAACAACTATGCCTAAGGCATCTCATCAAGCTGAAGGCTCACAGCCTACTCTTGCATCTCCACATGATGCTCAACAAACTCTGGTCGGCTCTCTCAACATGCAGCAGCTAGCCCTACTCCCGGGCTTACCAAAAGAAGAGTGTTCAATTCTACCAAACAACTGAGGAAACCACCAACGGATCCAGTCCGTAGGGAACACTGCTTGTTGCACCCTTAACTACAGGGTTCCGGCTTACTGGCTGCAAACAACCACACTTCACAGAAGCACAAAGATGCCTCATCAACCTCCTCGAAGGCTACCAACTTTGCAACCACTCTCTGGGCAACCAAATAGTCTAACAAGGCTCAAGATCAGCACTTGAGCTACCCAGGCTAGTCCACACGGGGACCTGCTCCACAAACATCCACTTAAGCACAACCACAGCTAATTCCTCTCTTGGAGTGGCATTCCAAGGCAAAGCACCTCCACCCTCTCACTAGGGGAAAACCATCAACTGGGCCACAGTTGGCCTATGGGAGTCCAATCTCTACCTCCCTCCGAACGATGTCCTGGGGCATCCGAATCTACTGGATACCACAACAAGCCACAACATACATCACACACTGCGGGAAGTTGGCATGATGGCGCTCTAAACCCAAACCAATAACGAGTCAGAACCTGCTCGTCTCCACTCCACAACACTACACAAGGCATACACTAGATGACAGGTATTGTAAATTCTTAACCCTTTTTCTTACAATAAATAGTAAACTTAGGCGTACCTGATGACTGTCGGAGTGCTAGTGATCATGGGTAAAACGACCTACAACAAAAGGTCAAACTACAGAATTTATGACTCTGAGCTCTAATACCAACTGTAAGGGACCGACCCGAATGGGGCACTAAATGGGCCCTTACCCCAATGCATGCATTCAAAGTAAAGGACATTTAAACAGACATGATTTCGGATTCCAATTAAAACAAAAACATTCAAAATAACCCCTTTAAAAACTAGACAATTTCCTTGGAACCTGTCCCTGTTTCCAAGCACCTGTTCCAAGATAAATACATTTCCAAAGTATACTCCGATCAGAGATTTCTTAAAATCATTCAAAACATGTCTAAATACAATAATGCTGGAATCCACAAAATATTCAGAAAACATCCTAGGGCTCCATGCCCGGCTACATGCATTCAGGGGAAAATAAAACATAAAGAGTCATAACACAAAATCAGAGTTGGATGATTGAGCCCCATGATCACAGCTCCTCCTTCAGCCATCCTGTCTCGCAACTTGGTTACCTGTGGAAAAACCACAATAAGGGTGAGTAACGAATTACTCAGTAAGAATCCCCAACCGGGGTACAATACGATATACATGGTCATCTCGATGAGCGTATGCAAGCTATGAATATAAACTCAGAATAGAGCACATAGCTTAGCCCACACTTGGGCCTCGGATGCCAATTTAAGGTCTTAGTCTGGAATAATACACACCACATAGTCCAATACATAAGTCGCCCTATACGAGAAACAAGTCCCGGCCTCACCCTGTCTACTGTCGACGAAAGGTACACTGGCTCAAGATCCCGAGGAGCTCTCCGGTCGGCGCTGTAATAAGCGTAAACATGCACCGCACTGTACTGCGCACCATGGGAAGTCTTTGGGTCTAGAGGCAGCCGCCCATGTCCGATCACCACGCCTAACTAAATCTTTGGATCGGTGTCACCGACATAGGGGTGTGAGACACGGACACGTAAACTATGTCGGCTGAACCACCGCACAGGGCCAAGGGCGGTCGTGGTAGGCTTACACCAGAAGCCGTCCTTGCCTTAACAGTGGCAATCGGGGGCTACGGCCGAACAAGCCGAGGACGCGCCGACCGCCGAGGACGAGGCAATGCCAAGTCATCATCCCGACGGTTGGGGCATTTAACGATCTGCCGCCCCTCACCCAAGATTGCGGTGGCCTACCGCTTGGGTTAGCTAATTCCTCACGGGGTCCAGGGACGTAATGACTTGCTCGACGTCCCTGCCATGGATGCAAGGTACTTTATGCATCAGGCCCGGATGATGCTATCTACCTGCAATTCTAACCTGCCCTAGCAAACATCAAACAATTCCATAAAATCCAATACGTGCTCAATAAGAATACAACGAGCCTAGCATGATACTACGAAGCAAGGAACAGATACGAGCATGCTAGAAGGGAAAACCCTAGCATGGATTAACATGAGAATTAATCAGGAACAACATGCTAATCGGGAATTCAGAATTGAGTACCTAGCTATACATGTCAATAAACACAAACAAGCAATCAATCAGCAATCGCATAATATATCGCAGGGTCCACACAACTCCGGTAAGAAATCCTTACCTTGGTCGGGGACGATTTGACACGAAAACCTAGGTGACGAACGAACCCGAACTAGCTATCGAGAACCTATCAATCACAACAAAAATCACACAATAGGCCTTAATATAATAAAATAAACAAGGCTCAGCTCGGGAGCAACTCACGAGGCGCGACGAAAGCACGAACGGGCCGACACGACGAACGGGCAAAGAACGGGCCGGGCCGGGTGAGTGTGGCGCAGAAATGGGCGCGACGGGCGGGCTGGGCGCGAGCGCGCGATGTGGACGAACAGGCGCTGGGCGCGACGCGGCGCGCGAGCGCGCAGAGGCGCGAGGGCGGCGCAGGGGCGACACGACGAGTTCGGTGGGCGCTCGCGACCGCGCACGACTTCGGCGAGCGGGCTCGGCGGCGCGTTACGGAGGCTGGCGAGGACGCGCGGCGCGGCGCGGGGCGGTGTCGCGGCGAGGCTCGGCGGGCGGGTGCGCCGCGCACGCGAGCTCGGCGATAGGGGCCCTGTTTCAGCACGCGAACAGGGGCGAAGGAGAAGCTCAAATTCGAGCGATCCACGGGGATTCGACGAGCGATTCTTTGATGGCGAACTCCCCTACACTAGCTGCACAAAACCCATACTTCAAATTACCTCGACTCGGCCGGAAATGGCGAAGCCCGAAACAGGGGTGAAGAACTCAAATTTTGAAGGAGAAGAAGAAGAGAATCAGAAGAAGAAGAAAAGGGGAAGGAAAACTCACCGGAAAGGAGACGATCGGCGAGGGAGAACGGCGAGGGAGAGCTCGGTCGGTCGGGGAGAAATGGAGAAGGAAAATCGCGAGGAAGAAGAAGGAGGAAGAAGCTTCGGGCGAAAATTTCCTTTTAAACCAAAACGCGCATCAAACAGGCATATGTATTAGATCGCGCGTTTAGATTAACAAACGCGCCCAGTGGCTCGGCTGGCAGCGCCCCCTACCTAGCACGCGACACGTCCTTGGCTCGAATCTCACTCGACGCGCTATTTAATTCCCTATTTATTTCCACATTCTTCCAAGCCCAAATGCTTTCACCAAAATTCCCAATCCCATTCAAATCGACTCATAATTTTTCCGGCAATTAACAAATACAAAACCGACCCTGTCGGCCCGACCATCCCGGGATGAAATTTTCGGGCCGTTACAGGTAGAGAGAGGGGAAAATTGGTAAAGTTGAAATTAAGAGATATGAGGGCGCGAGCATGTGAAGAAAAAACCCTAGATACGATGGCGGGCGTGCCCACCATCAAAAATCCTTAACGACGGGCGTTAATGCCCGCCATCGTTATTTGTTAACGACACGTCTTCACTCTCGCCTCTTATGTCTTTTAACAGTGGGTATACGTGACTGTCATCTTGTCTTGTTAACAACAGGCATTTGTATCCGCCACCATTTCTTCGGTGATTTTACAACCCAAATTATCAGCTCGCCTTATGAGATATTGTAGTAGTGTGATAAATTATAATTATGATTATGTATTTTGAATTTAAAAACTTATTTGGTCACATTGTTATTTCATAGGTTAATAAAATATTTATTCGCATTAATTTTCAAAGAGAAAAAACATAAGAAGAAATAAAACAAGAATAATTACGTTTTAATAAGAATAAATTTTAAAGTGTTTGAAAGGATAAAAAAAATTATTTAAAAAAAAGTGTAATATTTTCTTAAAGTAAATGATATTATTTTTTAACTTTTTACTAGTTCGACCGTCTTTTTTTAAACTAAACTTTAATAATTTTGCAGATAAAGATATTTATGAAACTTTTATTAAAGTCAAGGACATTTTTTAAACGTTTCTTAGTTAGTATTTTTAACTCAAGTATAGTGCCAAAAATACTAACTATGAAAAGTTTAAAAAATGTCGTTGAAACTTATTAAAAGTTTCATAATTATCTTTATTGAGGAAAGCTATTTTTTAATGCTATTTTTTTGGGCCAACTTTGATAGAATCGTTGTTGCTCCATTCTCGACGATATTCCTCTACTACCAGTGTTGGTTGTTTGTTGAAAGCTCATTATTTTGTTAAAAATCGTGAAGTATATTGTTTTGGAGAATCCTAAGTATGTTAAGACAAGGTTTGATCTCAAGTTTAAGTTTCATGGCAACCACTCTCTACATCATTGTTGGCTAATTTTAGATCACTATTTATGACATGCGAGAGATTCGTGTGAGATTGCTTCGCTAAGAAACTTACATATATGACAAGATTTCTTTTCTTGCACCCTTAATTGGCCATCAAATCATGTAACACAATGCTCCATCTATAACTTATGTGATTCGTCATACTCCATCGCCGCCTTGATGAGACGCGATTCTTCTCCACACATCCCACCTAGTGCCAAATTTGGAGGTGTCATCCTCCTCTACTTTCCTCTATACCAGTTCCATTGGAGTATCCTCTGTATGCGAGTTCTTTCTCCTAAATGTGAAGCTAGTGATGAGATATTACTTCAGATATGTGTGTCATTTTATTTAGGATCCATAAGTTGGTGGTTCAATTTAATGAGAAGAAAATTTTTGTAGATTACTATATCATCTCATTGTAAAAAACAAAGCTCAAAACTCGACCCAAAACCTTATAACACTTCATCCTATCAATGAAAATGTTTTAGTTTCTTATAAAAATATTTTAGCCATACATCCCCAAGGCATTTTATATCATTTAGAAAAACAAAAACTCTCTGATAGTGTAAAGACCCGACCCAAAAGGGGCTCTAAATGGGCCTTTACCCCAATGCATGTGTTGAAAATAAAAGACATTATGAAAAATATATTTCGGATCCCAAGTAAAAACAGAAACATTCAACAACCAAAACATACATTTCTAAAGCATACTACGATCAGAGATTTATTTAAACCATTTAAACAATCCACAAGTACAAATATGCTGGAATCCATAAAACGTAAGAAAACATCCTAGGGCTCCGTGCCCGTCTACATGCATTCAGGGGAAATAACAAAAGTCAAGAGTCATGATATAATAAAATGGTCAGAGATGACAGCAGGATTCCATGATCACAGCTTCTCCTTCAGCCATCCTGTCTCCCGCCTTGATTACCCGTGGAAAACCACGGAATAAGGGTGAGTAACGAATTACCCAAGAAGAATCCCCAACCGGGTACAATACGATATACATGATCATCTAGAAGAATGTATGCAAGCTATGAGTATAAACACGAGAATAGAGCACATAGCTTAAATCCACACTTGGACCTCGGATGCCAACTCGTGGTCTTAGTCCGAATAAATCCACCACACAATACGCCCTATACGAAACGAGTCCGGCCTCGGCTGTCTCATCGTCGTCACGAAAGGTGCACTAGCTCAAGATCCCGAGGAGCTCTCGGTCGGGCGCTTATTTGTAATGAGCGTAAGCGCGCACTGCGTGCTACTGCAGACTATGGGGGGTGCCGGGTCTAGTGGCAAGCTGCCCATGTCCAGTCACCACGCCTAACTAAATCTCTGGATCGGTGTCACTGACATAGGGGTGTGAGACTCGACACGTGAACTATGTCGGCTGAACCACCGCTTTGAGGCTAAGGAATCGGTCGTGGTAGGCTTACACCAGAAGTCGTCCTTGCCCTATCGGTGGCAATCAAGGGCTACGGCCGAACACGGCGACGACGATCATTGCCGGGGATGAGGCAATGCCAAGTCATCATCCCGACCGTTGGGGCATTTAACAGTCTGCCACCCTCACCCAAGATTGCAGGGCCAGCCGTTAGGGTTAGCTAAACCCTAACGGGATCAGGGACGGAGTACCATCTCGTACGTCCCTGTCGGGGATGCAAGTTACGTTATGCATCCGGCCCGGATGATGCTACCTACCTGAACTCTAAACCAAAGCAATAATAACAATTCAATCAATGCAGTCCAATACGTGCTCAATGAGATACAAGGAACCTAGCATGGTACTACGAAGCAAGAAACAGATATGAGCATGCCGTAAGCGGAACAACCTAGCATGGACTAACATGAGAGAACAACATACGAAGTCATGATAGTCGGGAATTGCAAGCGAGCACCTAAACTATACATGCTTTGATAATCACAAACAAACATACAAACAACAATCACATAGAACATCGCAGGGTCCACACAACCCCGGTAAGAAATCCTTACCTTGGCCGGGAGGCAACTACACACAAAATCCTACGCTGCGATCGATCCCGAGCTAGCTAACGAGAACCTAACAAACACAATAGAAATCACAATCATAGCCCTAAAAATATAATAAAACAAGCAGGCTCGGCTCGGGGCACTCACACGGCACGGCGACACATGGCGTTGGCCGAGTCTGCCGGTGGCGGTGGTGCGCTGGCTGGCGCTGGCAGCGGCTGGGCACGGCCGCCCGCCATGGACACGCGCTGGAGCACGCAGACGGGCGGCGGCAGCGCGCGGGGCGCAGGGCGAAGGGCCGAGCACGAGCGAAGCGTCTGGGCGTGCGGGCGAGCGGCTCGGAGCGAAGGCGCGCGGACACGGGCGATCTGCTGCTGCGCGCGAACTGGTGCGACGGCGGGCCTTCGCGCGAACTGGGCGTGCGATGGACGGATCGGGGCATTCTTTGGTGTGCGGCGGCAGCAGTGGCTGACCGACGCGTTTCGGGCGTCTTTGCTCGGGGCGATTCTGAACGGTGGCTTTGGCGCGCGAGCGACGGCTCATCGTGCGATCCGGGCGATGGCTTCCTCGGCTGCGACTGGCGTCGCGATAAGCGATCTGCCGATCCTCGCCGGATCTGGTCGTGCATTTCTGGCTGGTCGAGGGCGTCTGCGGCGGCAAGGCAGGGCTGCGACAGGCCGTTCTGGTGCGGGTTGGGCGTGCTGCTCGGCCGGTTGGGCGACGGTGGATCTGCTGGTGCCGGGCGGATCTGCTGGCTGGGGAGGCTGGCTTGTGCGGCAAAGTGAGGTGTTGGAGAAGAAATACAAAACCTAGCTTCCTTTCTCTTTTAACCAAATACAACAAAACTCCAAAACCCAAGGCTAACCATAAAATGACCCGGAAGGAGCAACAAGAGCTCTCAATAGCTCAACTGGCACGCATCCCCACAAGCTTTCACGGAGACCGGGTTCAAACCCCAGCAAAGACAATTCCCTTTTAATTTTACTTTTGCATCAAACCTTGCTCAACCCTTCCACAAAGCCTCACAAACCTACATAAATTCATCCAATAATTTTAGCAACTAGAAAAGACATAAACGGCCCTGACGGCCCGACCAAATTACCAAAATACCCCTAGGGCATACCTGGAAGACCGGGAAGAAAAACCTGGGCCGTTACAATATTCCCTCCTTTTTATGACTTTCGTCCTCGAAAGTCCTTAAGATTGGAACAACTCAGGATAATGCAATCTCATCTCGTCTTCCCGCTCCCAAGTGGCTTCCTCGGAACTCTGACTCCTCCACTGAACTTTTACCAACCGAATCTCGCGATTACGCAATGTCTTAGTCTCGAATGCAAGGATCCCCACTGGCTTCTTCTCGAAGCTCAAATCCTCATTCAGGTGCAGGGGCCCAAAGTCCACAATGAGCGATGGGTCCGACACATACTGCCTCACACCGATACATGAGAACACTGCACACGGCTGACAATGACAGAAAGAGCTAACCAATATGCAACTCTGCCAATCCTTTCGAGAATCTCAAATGGCCCAACAACTGGAGGCTCCACTTCTCCCGCTTACCAAACCTCAACACAACTCACAACGGCACAACTTTAAAACTACGCATTGCCGAACCTCAAACTCTAAAACTCGACGCCGAACATCGGCGTAACTTTTCTGCCTGCTCTGAGCTAACAACACTAGCTCTAAACTCCTGCACATCACCTCTGGTCAAATGCAGCGACTCAGGACCCAAAACAAAATTGATGGCCACCAACCTTTTCCCAGAACACTGGAAGCCTGCAATACTTACCTTGCAATGCCTCAATGGAACTACAAGAACTGACCGCTGAGAACTGCAACCAAAGGCAACCTCATAAAACCACTCTAGTCTTTCGCTGCCTAATCACGGAAACACCAACTCGCAACAAGCTCCAAAGGTTCTGGATCACTCCTCCCAAAAGACCACCGGTCAGAGGGTGAAAACACTACAGAAACTGCACCCGGCTCATAAGCCTCTTAACAACGCTCTCCAGAACCACGGTTCATCACGCACTACCTAGAAAAATCTTTGTTGCCACACTCTGGAGCCAACAACTCCAGCCTGAAACTGACATGCCACTACTCCACAGAAAGACATCTCCACCTGGGCGAGGTGCGAGTTCTAGCTACAGAAACCAGTCACCAAAAATCCGAACTCACACAACAACCTCGACAAACTGCCAGCTTCCACACGAACTCCTTCAAACCAACAACTTGAGTGCTACGATCTCGGAAGCCCAAACAACTACAAACTACATAGCTATGCCAATCCACTCAACTCTAGCTTGGCTCAAATCATCTAATTTGGACAAGTCGTCACCGCCAACAACCGGCCCTAAATGGGCTCCCTCCACCAAGCCTACCTCCATGCAAGCAACAGAACGAAGCTTGCCTCAAATATGAAGCACATCTCACAAGTCCAAACGATAACACATACAGGCTTAACCCTCTAGCTTAGGCTTATTGCACCTTCCCACCGAAACTTCATAAACGAAACTCCACTACTCGGTCAACACCAACTACCAGGAACCAGATTACCAATAATGGCTGGCAGAGCACAAACCACACTAACCAGCAAAGATCCCTCAAAATGTCAAGACCCTAATCCATCCACAATGGTGCAACCTCAACCCACAACTGATACAAAGGAGTTCTTCCACTACAAAGGTGCAACATCTTCCATGCCAACACACAAAAATCTTAACCAACTAGGCCAAACACTCATAAGAGGCAGAACAACCTTTACTGCAGCCTCTAGAACACCATCCAAGAATCCGCTTAACTGGACAAACGACTACTTCCAAACAGCCAACAAACTTTTCCTTCAAGCTAGTGCTTCCACCATTAACTCCAAGACCAAGGAGTAAACGACAACTCCCCGAAGGAAACGGCTCATACAAGCAGACAACCAACGGACAGAGAACTCCACATACGCTCACTGTCTTGCTCCACCAGAGCAACAACATCTAATCTCACGGGGCACAACAAGGGTCCATCTCAGACTGAACCTCCAAATGCCAAACGGGGCAACTCAACATCCTGAAAACAGGAAAAACAACCAACATGGCACAAACCACTCGCCCCCACGAGCAAAACTAAACTCTAGCAACTCCAATCCACACCTTGGTCAACACCAAGCATCAACTTGCCACCACACCGAAACCACTCCGGACTTTACTCCAAATAAACACTAGCTTGCTAGTCTACCAAGACTGCTAGCAACTCCACTGAGGCTACAAACTACACGCCTCCAGCTAGCCAACTGAAACTCACTAGCTGGGCTGGTGAGCTCGAGAGGCTCTCCACAACCTAGGGTTCTTCGGCAACCCTCGACACACACACTGCCGGCATACGATCTAACAGACAACTGCCTGAACAAACAACTCCAATTTCCAGCATCCCAACCATGCTGGCCAACTCCAACTCCTTGGGAACCTAGAGGACCCGAAACGCTACAGAATGAGTCATCCTCCTACTCAAAGCATCGGCCACAACATAACTTCTACCCAAGGAAGGATCCGAACAACTCTCTTAGCCATGTCGATCAGAAACCACGCGGCTTAGCTACCATCAGCTCTTGTTTGGTTTCCAAACCGAACTCCAACCAACGATCAACAAGAAGATCCGCCAACCAAGCTTAGGCCCAACTTAACAAATCTTGCCTAAGCAACAACTTGATACCACGAGCACGGTATCCTTACCACCTCAACCAAAGCCTTACAACATCCATCTGGAGTCCAACTTCTCCAGGAACTGAGCACTAGATCTCCAAAGCAAACCCTACATGGATCTGAAACTCTCGCCACGGAACGAACCACACAAAACACACTTGTGTGCACAACTCTCAACCTTCCTTTAGAGATCCAAGACCAACAAGCGTTTTTCCCAAAAGCAACGCTAACTCCTAGCAGAGATACAAACAATCCAAGGAACACCAAAAGTTCCATCTCCACACGATACTCGAAGCTGAGGCAACCTTGCTCTACCAAAGCATAACCATGCCAAACCAAACTTACTTTGTACCAAGCCTCAACCAAGGGTGCTTACCTCTAAGGCATCCAAAACCTTTCGCAAGGCATCAGCTCATCTCGCCTCATAGGCATCCAGCTCATCTCATGAGCATCCAACTCAGGGTCCCTCTGCTGGACCAAACTCGCATCTACAATGCTCAACTCTCCTCAGATTTAGGCACTCGAAGGTAGTTGACCGCACTACCAACCACAAAGAAAATCTCTTGGCCTTAACACTAGCGCGAGACTCACGCGCACCAACATTTACCAACCGGCAACTTTCTTTGACTTACTCAACCACCGAAACATCGGGAAGAGGCTCGGCTCCTCTCGAGCATCCTTTCGCTTGTAGTCCATCGACTACCACTGAACTAGTCCTCTGGCACGACCTAAACGGGTGCAACTGCCATAAACAGATCCAAGGCTAAAGGAGTACGCTGAACTCCGAACGGCATAGAACCATCTGCTATGCCCAAGCCAAACTCAAGCCTGAACCAGACTTAGTGCCAAAGTGGCACACCAACCAATGCACCTCAAGTGCTACTACTACCAAATCCACATCTGAGGAAGCTGGGCTGTTAAACAACAAAGAGGCTCGCAAGGGGCAAAGATGACCCTTCATCCGCCTCAAGCCACTAACACGGCGGCAACTTGCCAAACAATCGGGCGTGGTGGAGACTCTGCTAGTCCACCTCTCACAAGGGACTTCCACCACCATCTAATGAACCAAACAGCACAGGAACGGCACACCTCGGCCTCTGAACAGCAGGGCATCCCACACACGGATGCTAAACTCAAACCTGGCCAACTACTTTACTACTAGCAAAGAGGGACTTACTAAAACATCGAGCTCTACAGGCATCCATTTGCCAACACGGGCGTCTCCATCAACGCCAACAAACTCATCTGAATAAACTCTGCTGATCATGCCCTCCGAGAACCTCAGGGGCTACAAGAGCTACTGGGGAAAAAATGTGAAACAAACTCGTCATTTGGGCTATCTCGTGCCGGGACTCCTCACTACGCGCTACAAAGCTGCGCACTGGGTCTCCGCTCTCGATAGCTAAAGACACGCCATCAAATCTCTCATGGTGGAGCACACTCGCTCAAGGAGTCTCACTCTGAGGCGCTGCTAGCCTCTACCCCCTCCTCTAGGCAACTCAACTGCCGGGGCCAAATCTGGCATGCGGGCCTAACAACCCTGGACGCGGCCTCAACATCAACACGATCGGTCCAACTCCTCGGTCGGACATGCCAAGCGCCCTGCTCCTCTGGGTGCGATCAACATACTGGCGATCTGCACGAAGCACCACCACCCTCTCACAAGGGGAAAAGCAGCAACTGGGCCACAAATGGCCAACGGGATTCTAAGCTCTGCCTCCCTCTGGAACGATGTCCCAGGGGCATCCGAATCTATCTGGATACCTCAACAAGCTGCTAAACAAATCGCTCGCGATCATGAAAGTTGGCATGATGGCTCACTAAGCCCAAACCAACAACGAGTCAGAACCTGCTCGTCTCCGCTCCACAACACTACACAAGGCATACACAAGATGACAGGTATTGTAAATTCTTAACCCTTTTTCAACAACAAATAGTAAACTTAGGCGTACCTGATGACTGTCGGAGTGCTGATGATCATGGAAAAACGACCTACAACAAAAGGTCAGTCTACAGAATCTATGACTCTGAGCTCTGATACCAACTGTAAAGACCCGACCCAAAAGGGGCTCTAAATGGACCTTTACCCCAATGCATGTGTTGAAAATAAAAGACATTATGAAAAATATATTTCGGATCCCAAGTAAAAACAGAAACATTCAACAACCAAAACATACATTTCTAAAAGCATACTCTGATCAGAGATTTATTTAAACCATTTAAACAATCCACAAGTACAAATATGCTGGAATCCATAAAACGTAAGAAAACATCCTAGGGCTCCGTGCCCGTCTACATGCATTCAGTGGGAAATAACAAAAGTCAAGAGTCATGATATAATAAAATGGTCGTGAGAGATGACAAAGCAGGATTCCATGATCACGCTTCTCCTTCACCATCCTGTCTCCCGCTTGATTACCCGTGGAAAACCACAGAATAAGGGTGAGTAACGAATTACCCAGTAAGAATCCCCAACCGGGGTACAATACGATATACATGATCATCTAGAAGAATGTATGCAAGCTATGAGTATAAACACAGAATAGAGCACATAGCTTAAATCCACACTTGGACCTCGGATGCCAACTCAGGGTCTTAGTCCGAAATAAATCCACCACACAATACGCCCTATACGAGAAACGAGTCCGGCCTCACCGCCTCTCATCGTCGACACGAAAGGTGCACTAGCTCAAGATCCCGAGGAGCTCTCCGGCCGGGCGTTGTAATGAGCGTAAGCGCGCACCGCGTGCTACTGCAGAACTGGGGTGTGCCGGTCTAGTGGCAAGTCGCCCATGTCTAGTCACCACGCCTAACTAAATCTCGGATCGGTGTCACCGACATAGGGGTGTGAGACACGGACACGTGAACTATGTCACCTGAACCACCGCACTTTGAGGCTAAGGAATCGGTCGTGGTAGGCTTACACACCAGAAGTCGTCCTTGCCCTATCGGTGGCAATCAAGGGCTACGCCGAACACGCCGAGGACGCGTGTCGATCGCCGGGATGAGGCAATGCCAAGTCATCATCCGCACCGTTGGGGCATTTAACGATACCGCCACCCTCACCCAAGATTGCGGGGCCACCGTTAGGGTTAGCTAAACCCTAACGGGATCGGGACGAGTACCATCTCGCACGCGTCCCTGTCGGGGATGCAAGTTACGTTATGCATCCGGCCCGGATGATGCTACCTACCTGAACTCTAAACCAAAGCAATAATAACAATTCAATCAATGCAGTCCAATACGTGCTCAACAGATACAAGGAACCTAGCATGGTACTACGAAGCAAGAACAGATATGAGCATGCCAGAACGGAACAACCTAGCATGGACTAACATGAGAGAACAACATACGAAGTCATGATAGTCGAGAAATTGCAAGCGAGCACCTAAACTATACATGCTGATAATCACAAACAAACATACAAACAACAATCACATTGAACATCGCAGGGTCCACACAACCCCGGTAAGAAATCCTTACCTTGGCCGGGAGGCAACTACACACAAAATCCTACGCTGCGATCGATCCCGAGCTAGCTAACGAGAACCTAACAAACACAATAGAAATCACAATCATAGCCCTAAAAATATAATAAAACAAGCAGGCTCGGCTCGGGGCACTCACACGGCACGACGACATTGTGTGAAATCTTCTTGGCTGCAGTCTTGGTGCTGGCTGGCGCTGGCGCTGCTGCGCTGAGGCGCCAGGCTGCTTGTGGACACTGTACGCTGGAGCACGGTGACGGGCGAAGGCGTGCGGCGCTGGGCGAAGCGGCCGAGCACGAAGCGAAGCGTCTCGGGCGCGGGCGAGCGGCTCGGAGCGGCGCGCGGACACGGCGATCTGGCTGCCGCTATGGAACCGTGCGCGACGGCGGCTCGCGCGAAGCGGGCGCGCGGCGATGGACGGATCTGGCGGCTGGCGGGTGTGCGACGGCGAGCAGGGTGACCGACGCGCGTTCAGGGGCGTGCCGCCGGGCAGATCTGAACGGCCGCTGGCGCGCGGGCGGGCTCATCAGTGCGATCGGGCGATGGCTTCCCTCGGCTGCGACTGGCGTCGCGACAAGCGATCTGGCGATCCTCGGCCGGATCTCGTGCAATTGGCTGGTCGAGGGCGTCGCGGCGGCAAGGCGGTGGCGCGACAGCCGCTCAGTGCGGGTTAGGCGTCTTTGCCGCTCGCCGGTTGGGCGACGGTGGATCTGCTTGGTGCCGGGCGGATCTGGCTGGGTGGGAGGAGGTGGCTTGTGCGGCAAAGTGAGGTGTTGGAGAAGAAATACAAAACCTAGCTTCCTTTCTCTTTTAACCAAATACAACAAAACTCCAAAACCCAAGGCTAACCATAAAATGACCGGAAGGAGCAACAAGAGCTCTCAATAGCTCAAGCGCACGCATCCCCACAAGCTTTTACGGAGACCAGGGTTCAAACCCAGTGCTGCAAAGACAATTCCCTTTTAATTTTACTTTTGCATCAAACCTTGCTCAACCCTTCCACAAAGCCTCACAAACCTACATAAATTCATCCAATAATTTTAGCAACTAGAAAAGACATAAACGGCCCTGACGGCCCGACCAAATTACCAAAATACCCCTAGGGCATACTGGAAGACGGGAAGAAAAACACGGGCCGTTACAATATTCCCTCCTTTTTATGACTTTCGTCCTCGAAAGTCCTTAAGATTGGAACAGCTCAGGATAATGCAATCTCATCTCGTCTTCCCGCTCCCAAGTGGCTTCCTCGGAACTCTGACTCCTCCACTGAACTTTTACCAACCGAATCTCGCGACACGCAATGTCTTAGTCTCGAATGCAAGGATCCCCACCGGCTTCTTCTCGAAGCTCAAATCCTCATTCAGTGCGAGGGCCCAAAGTCCACAATGAGCGATGGGTCCGACACATACCGCCTCACACCGATACATGAGAACATCGCACACACGGTGACAATGACAGAAAGAGCTAACCAATATGCAACTCTGCCAATCCTTTCGAGAATCTCAAATGGCCCAACAACTGGAGGCTCCACTTCTCCCGCTTACCAAACCTCAACACAACTCACAACGGCACAACTTTAAAACTACGCATTGCCGAACCTCAAACTCTAAAACTCGACGCCGAACATCGGGCGTAACTTTCTTCTGCTCGCTCTCGAGCTAACAACACTAGCTCTAAACTCCCCGCACATCACCTCTGGTCAAATGCAGCGACTCAGGACCCAAAACAAAATTGATGGCCACCAACCTTTTCCCCGAACACTGGAAGCCTGCAATACTTACCTTGCAATGCCTCAATGGAACTACAAGAACTGACCGCTGAGAACTGCAACCAAAGGCAACCTCATAAAACCACTCTAGTCTTTCGCTGCCTAATCACGGAAACACCAACTCGCAACAAGCTCCAAAGGTTCTGGATCACTCCTCCCAAAAGACCACCGGTCAGAGGGTGAAAACACTACAGAAACTGCACCCGGCTCATAAGCCTCTTAACAACGCTCTCCAGAACCACGGTTCATCACGCACTACTTAGAAAAATCTTTGTTGCCACACTGGAGCCAACAACTCCAAAACAAACCGACATGCCACTACTCCACAGAAAGACATCTCCACTGGGCGAGGTGCGAGTTCTAGCTACGAAAAACCAGTCACCAAAAATCCGAACTCACACAACAACCTCGACAAACTGCCAGCTTCCACACGAACTCCTTCAAACCAACAACTTGAGTGCTACGATCTCGGAAGCCCAAACAACTACAAACTACATAGCTATGCCAATCCACTCAACTCTAGCTTGGCTCAAATCACTGGCTGGACAAGTCACCGCCAACAACCTAGCCCTAAATGGGCTCCTCCACCAAGCCTACCTCCATGCAAGCAACAGAACGAAGCTTGCCTCAAATATGAAGCACATCTCACAAGTCCAAACGATAACACATACAGCTTAACCCTCTAGCTTAGGCTTATTGCACCTTCCCACCGAAACTTCATAAACGGAACTCCACTACTCGGTCAACACCAACTACGGGAACCAGATTACCAATAATGGCTGGCAGAGCACAAACCACACTAACCAGCAAAGATCCCTCAAAATGTCAAGACCCTAATCCATCCACAATGGTGCAACCTCAACCCACAACTGATACAAAGGAGTTCTTCCACTACAAAGGTGCAACATCTTCCATGCCAACACACAAAAATCTTAACCAACTAGGCCAAACACTCATAAGAGGCAGAACAACCTTTCTGTGACCTCTAGAACACCATCCAAGAATCGCTGGCGGACAAACGACTACTTCCAAACGACCAACAAACTTTTCCTTCAAGCTAGCGCTTCCACCATTAACTCCAAGACCAAGGAGTAAACGACAACTCTCCAAGAAGAAAACGGCTCATACAAGCGGACAACCAACGGACAGAGAACTCCACATACGCTCACTGTCTTGCTCCACCAGAGCAACAACATCTAATCTCACGGGGCACAACAAGGGTCCATCTCGCATCGAACCTCCAAATGCCAAACGGGGCAACTCAACATCCCGAAAGCAGGAAAAACAACCAACATGGCACAAACCACTCGCCCCACGAGCAAAACTAAACTCTAGCAACTCCAATCCACACCTTGGTCAACACCAAGCATCAACTTGCCACCACACCGAAACCACTCCGGACTTTACTCCAAATAAACACTAGCTTGCTAGTCTACCAAGGCGCTAGCAACTCCACTCGAGGCTACAACTACACACCTCCAGCTAGCCAACTGAAACTCACTAGCTGGGCTCGACCGAGCTCTGGAGAGGCTCTCCACAACCTAGGGTTCTTCGGCAACCCTCGACACACACACCGCCGAGGCATACGATCTAATGGACAACCTGCTGAACAAACAACTCCAATTTCAAAGATCCCAACCATGTTTGGCCAACTCCAACTCCTTGGGAACCTAGAGGACCCAAACGCTACTGAGAATGAGTCATCCTCCTACTCAAAGCATCGGCCACAACATAACTTCTACCCAAGGAAGGATCCGAACAACTCTCTTAGCCATGTCGATCGTAAAACCACGCGGCTTAGCTACCATCGCTCTTGTTCGGTTTCCAACCGAACTCCAACCAACGATCAACAAGAAGATCCGCCAACCAAGCTTAGGCCCAACTTAACAAATCTTGCCTAAGCAACAACTTGATACCACGAGCACGGTATCCTTACCACCTCAACCAAAGCCTTACAACATCCATCCGAGTCCAACTTCTCCAGAACCGAGCACTAGATCTCCAAAGCAAACCCTACATGGATCTCGAAACTCTCGCCACTTTAACGAACCACACAAAACACACTTGTGTGCACAACTCTCAACCTTCCTTTAGAGATCCAAGACCAACAAGCGTTTTTCCCAAAAGCAACGCTAACTCCTAGCAGAGATACAAACAATCCAAGGAACACCAAAAGTTCCATCTCCACACGATACTCGAAAGCCGAGGCAACCTTGCTCTACCAAAGCATAACCATGCCAAACCAAACTTACTTTGTACCAAGCCTCAACCAAGGGTGCTTACCTCTAAGGCATCCAAAACCTTTCGCAAGGCATCAGCTCATCTCGCCTCATAGGCATCCAGCTCATCTCATGAGCATCCAACTCAGTGGTCCCTCTCTTTGGACCAAACTCGCATCTACAATGCTCAACTCTCCTCAGATTTAGGCACTCGAAGGTAGTTGACCGCACTACCAACCACAAAGAAAATCTCTTGGCCTTAACACTAGCGCGAGACTCACGCGCACCAACATTTACCAACCGGCAACCTGTTGACTTACTCAACCACCGTAAACACGGGAAGAGGCTCCGCTCCTCTCGAGCATCCTTTCGCTTGTAGTCCATCGACTACCACCGAACTAGTCCTCCGCACGACCCTAAACGGGTGCAAGCGCCATAAACAGATCCAAGGCTAAAGGAGTACGCTGAACTCCGAACGGCATAGAACCATCCGCTATGCCCAAGCCAAACTCAAGCTCGAACCGGACTTAGTGCCAAAGTGGCACACCAACCAATGCACCTCAAGTGCTACTACTACCAAATCCACATCCGAGGAAGCTGGGTCATTGTTAACAACAAAGAGCTCGCAAGGGGGCAAAGATGACCCTTCATCCGCCTCAAGCCACTAACACGGCAACTTGCCAAACAATCGGGCGATCTGGTGGAGACTCGCTAGTCCACCTCTCACAAGGGACTTCCACCACCATCTAATGAACCAAGCAAAGACAGAACGGCACACCTCGGCCTCGAGCAGGGGCATCCCACACACGGATGCTAAACTCAAACTGGCCAACTACTTTACTACTACTAAAGAGGGACTTACTAAAACATCGAGCTCTCTAGGCATCCATTTGCCAACCCGGGCGTCTCCATCAACGCCAACAAACTCATCCGAATAAACCTGCTGATCATGCCCTCCCGAGAACCTCAGGGGCTACAAGAGCTCTTTGGGGAAAAAAATGCTGAAACAAACTCTGTCATTTGGGCTATCTGTGCCGGGACTCCTCACTACGCGCGCTAAACTCGCGCCTGGTCTCCGCTCTCGATAGCTAAAGACACGCCATCAAATCTCTCATGGTGGAGCACACTCGCTCAAGGAGTCTCACTGAGGCGCCGCTAGCCTCTACCCCCTCCTCTAGGCAACTCAACTGCGGGGCCAAACGGCATGCGGGCCTAACAACCACTGGACGCGGCCTCAACATCAACACGATCGGTCCAACTCCACGGTCGGACATGCCAAGCGCCTGCTCCTCCTGGGTGCGATCAACATCTTGGCGACCGCACGAAGCACCACCACCCTCTCACAAGGGGAAAAGCGACAAGAATCGGGCCACAAATGGCCAACGGGATTCTAAGCTCGCCTCCCTGCGGAACGATGTCCTGGGGGCATCCGAATCTATCTGGATACCTCAACAAGCCGCTAAACAAAGCGCGCCGCGATCATGAAAGTTGGCATGATGGCTCACTAAGCCCAAACCAACAACGAGTCAGAACCTGCTCGTCTCCGCTCCACAACACTACACAAGGCATACACAAGATGACAGGTATTGTAAATTCTTAACCCTTTTTCAACAACAAATAGTAAACTTAGGCGTACCTGATGACTGTCGGAGTGCTGATGATCATGGAAAAACGACCTACAACAAAAGGTCAGTCTACAGAATCTATGACTCTGAGCTCTGATACCAACTGTAAAGACCCGACCCAAAAGGGGCTCTAAATGGGCCTTTACCCCAATGCATGTGTTGAAAATAAAAGACATTATGAAAAATATATTTCGGATCCCAAGTAAAAACAGAAACATTCAACAACCAAAACATACATTTCTAAAAGCATACTCTGATCAGAGATTTATTTAAACCATTTAAACAATCCACAAGTACAAATATGCTGGAATCCATAAAACGTAAGAAAACATCCTAGGGCTCCGTGCCCGTCTACATGCATTCAGGGGAAATAACAAAAGTCAAGAGTCATGATATAATAAAATGGTCAGAGATGACAGCAGGATTCCATGATCACAGCTTCTCCTTCAGCCATCCTGTCTCCCGCCTTGATTACCTGTGGAAAACCACAGAATAAGGGTGAGTAACGAATTACCCAGTAAGAATCCCCAACCGGGGTACAATACGATATACATGATCATCTAGAAGAATGTATGCAAGCTATGAGTATAAACACAGAATAGAGCACATAGCTTAAATCCACACTTGGACCTCGGATGCCAACTCAGGGTCTTAGTCCGAAATAAATCCACCACACAATACGCCCTATACGAGAAACGAGTCCGGCCCGGCACTGTCTCATCGTCGTCACGAAAGGTGCACTAGCTCAAGATCCCGAGGAGCTCTCCGGTCGGCGCTGTAATGAGCGTAAGCGCGCACTGCGTGCTACTGCAGACTATGGGGGGTGCCGGGTCTAGTGGCAAGCTGCCCATGTCCAGTCACCACGCCTAACTAAATCTCTGGATCGGTGTCACTGACATAGGGGTGTGAGACCTGGACACGTGAACTATGTCAGCCTGAACCACCGCACCTGAGGCTAAGGAATCGGTCGTGGTAGGCTTACACCAGGAAGCCGTCCTTGCCCTATCAGGTGGCAATCAAGGGCTACGGCCGAACACGCTGAGGACGTGTCGACTGCCGGGGATGAGGCAATGCCAAGTCATCATCCCGACCGTTGGGGCATTTAACAGTCTGCCACCCTCACCCAAGATTGCAGGGCCAGCCGTTAGGGTTAGCTAAACCCTAACGGGATCAGGGAGGGAGTACCATCTCGCACGTCCCCTCGTCGGGGATGCAAGTTACGTTATGCATCCGGCCCGGATGATGCTACCTACCTGAACTCTAAACCAAAGCAATAATAACAATTCAATCAATGCAGTCCAATACGTGCTCAACAGATACAAGGAACCTAGCATGGTACTACGAAGCAAGAACAGATATGAGCATGCCAGAACGGAACAACCTAGCATGGACTAACATGAGAGAACAACATACGAAGTCATGATAGTCAGGAATTCAGAACAGAGCACCTAAACTATACATGCTGATAATCACAAACAAACATACAAACAACAATCACATAGAACATCGCAGGGTCCACACAACCCCGGTAAGAAATCCTTACCTTGGCCGGGAGGCAACTACACACAAAATCCTACGCTGCGATCGATCCCGAGCTAGCTAACGAGAACCTAACAAACACAATAGAAATCACAATCATAGCCCTAAAAATATAATAAAACAAGCAGGCTCGGCTCGGGGCACTCACACGGCACGACGACGACATTGTGGTGAAAAGCGCGGCTGGCTGGTGTCTGGTGAAATTGGTGGCGCTGGCGGCGTGCTGGCGCAGCGCTGTGTGTGACACGCGCTGGAGCACGCAGACGGGCGCGCGCGCTGGCGCTGGGCGAAGCGGGCGAGCACGAGCGAAGCAGCGTCGGGCGCGTCTTGGCGAGCGGCTCGGAGCGAAGGCGCGCGGACACGGCGATCGCTGCTGCTGTATGACCCGGTGCGACGGCGGGCTGCGCGAGAATCGGGCGTCGATGGACGGATCGAAGCGATCGGTGTGTGCGACGGCGGTGGCCGACCGACGCGTGCAGGCGTCTTTGCTCGCCGGCAGATCTGAACGGGCTTGGCGCGCGACGGGCTCATCGGTGCGATCGGGCGATGGCTTCCCCGGTGCGACTTTGGCGCGGCGACAAGCGATCTGGCGATCTCGGCCGGATCGTGCGGTACCTGGTCGAGGGCGTCTGCGGCGGCAAAGCGGTGCGACAGCCGTTCAGTGCGGGTTGGGCGTCTTCGCTTTCGCCGGTTTGGCGGCGACGGTGGATCTGCTTTGGTGCCGGGCGGATCTCGCTGGGTGGGAGGGTGGCTTGTGCGGCAAAGTGTGGTGTTGGAGAAGAAATGCAAACCTAGCTTCCTTTCTCTTTTAACCAAATACAACAAAACTCCAAAACCCAAGGCTAACCATAAAATGACCCGAAAGGAGCAACAAGAGCTCTCAATAGCTCAACTGGCACGCATCCCCACAAGCTTTCTTGGAGACCTGGGTTCAAACCCCAGCTGCAGCACAATTCCCTTTTAATTTTACTTTTGCATCAAACCTTGCTCAACCCTTCCACAAAGCCTCACAAACCTACATAAATTCATCCAATAATTTTAGCAACTAGAAAAGACATAAACGGCCCTGACGGCCCGACCAAATTACCAAAATACCCCTAGGGCATACCTGGAAGACCGGGAAGAAAAACCTGGGCCGTTACATAGCAGTCAAAGTAACTTTTCACAAATGAAAATAAATAGATAAGTATTTGTACTTTGTAGCTTCAAAAAAACCTATGAAGTAGAAATACTTATCCATTATTTTTGTTTGCAAAAAATTTAGATCATGCAACATGCATATGTGGTTTAATTACCAAATGGGTTGGTGGTACGATTGTTTATCTTATTTGGTGTTAATTCATTCTAACTCCATAGTCACAAGTTTGAGATTGGAAATTAGTTTTTGTATTTTTTTTTTTTGTGGCAGTGGAAGGAGCCGTCCAAGTTGGTCTCTAGTTGCAAAAGGATGTAGTGTTTATGGTTGTTTGGGAAATTTAGGTGGAGGATTGGTCAACGACAACCTTTGATAAGTCTAAAATAATGATATTTATTGTGTCAATCTTCCATATAATTTAATTGAATAATGAGCTTAATTATGAAAAATATGCTTTATTTGATTTAGGTGGTAAATTACTAGAAAAATTGGTGAAATAAGCTTATATGAGTATATTAGTTGGAATTTGAAATAAATAAAATAAAATAGAAATAAATTTTGAAAATATATATATATATATATATATATAAAAGGCAAGTGGGAGACACCACTCGCAAAATTTAAAAAATGAAAGGATTTTTTTATTTGGGCTCATTTCAGCCCAACAATTAAAATCAAAATGGGTTTTAAAATAACACACAAATATATACTAGAAAATACCAATGTACACGTGAAATATTTATTTTGTAAAATTTTATATTCAAATATTTCAATATTTAAACATTGCTAACAAAAAAAAAAGTTAAAATAAGCAATCCAATGAAAATTAAGACAATTACAACATCAAATTGTAAGATTTTGAAGAGTGTTTTAGAAACTATAAGAATTGAGTGAAGATTTTGAAGAAAAGAATGATAGGATAAACAGTTTTATGCAAAGGTATTCTATCAAACTTTTTAATTAATAACAATTTACCAATTATAAAAGTAATCGATAAATTAATCATCTAATAATTTATCGAATAAATTTGTAAGGTTACGAGTCGAATTCAAATAATGATTCGACATGTGCATCATTTGCAATTTGATGATAACATTGGAATAAAAGATCCCTAATAAAATATTGCAAAAAAGAAAGTTAGATAAAAGGTTAAATAAGTAATCCAACAAAAAATTAAGACAACTATACCATCAAATTATAAGATTTTGAAGATTGGACATCCTTTGAAAACTAAGAATTAAGTCAATATTTTAAAGAAAAAATCATAGATTAAAATAGTGGGAATGAATGATAAGGAAAACACATTGTATAGTAGAAATTGCTAAGGAGTTGCACCCTTTTTTAAGTAAAAACTTTTGAATTCTAGAGTTATAAGTTTCCATCATTTCATTATAAATTATTATCAATAAAAAATTTAAGAGTATAAAACTTTCCATATACCAATTAAATAGAAAAGTTTATATAAATATTAAAGCATAACTGATTATGTACTTTAATGGTGTATTTATTTTGTTTTTTCTCTAAACCCTAAACAATTAGAGAAAACAAAAAAAAGTAAATAAACACAAATCAAAAAGAAAAAAATGTAAATGCTCCAAAAAAAATGTAAAAGAAAACTCTGGTAGGAAATCAAAGATATAAAATCTTTAAAATGCCACATGAAAAAAGCAAATATAAACTGATAAAAGAAATTAAGTTGTACAAATAAGAATAAAACTTTTCATATTCTAACCTCAACCAATGCATGGGAAGGAATATATCACGTTTCTAGGTCAGTTTTTCCTTCGAATTTCCAAATTTGATTAGTGTGGATGATCTTACACTTGTTACAATTCCAACAATATCTACAAATAATAGAAATAGGTAAACTATATACCGAAGAAATAATCAAACTTATATTTATAGTATAAAAGAACTTACCAAAAACTTGAGTGTTGAAATTGGTGCTAATGCAAGAAAAATCAACATGATTAATTTTTATATTTGAAAATGTCATATCTTCAATCATCTCAATCTCGCTATTATTTGTGAATACAATCTCTATTTCATTATGAACACTCAAATATCTACTATTCACTGTACTGATATTTCCGTTAGGGATGATATAAATTTTGTCCTTCTCTAAAATGTCATTGAACTTTTTGATGAACTCATTGTAAAGAGTAATTTGAATCTTCACTCCCGGCAAATATTAAAGAGAACATTTAACTAATGATACATTAGGAAAAAATGAAGTATAATAAGAGTGACAAAGATAAAATATATTATCTATTAACCTTAAAAACGACTTAAACTCAATACTTTAAAATGTTGGCCAATTAGTATTGCATTACAGTGATATTTTAACAAAAGTACATTTTCTCAATTTTAAAATATTGATAAATTAATATTTCATTATGTATGCTATTTTAATGAAAAATATTTTGCCTTTTTGTTTCTAGCATTAATGCCAAAATTGTAATTTACAAATCATATATTATCATTGTCAAAATGTTTTTGAGTTTTTTTAATATGTTTCACAAAAGAAAATTTACTCCATTTTAAAATATTCATAAATTAGTATTTAATTATATATGCGATTTAAATGAAAAATATTTTATTTTTTTGTTTCTAATATTAGTGCCAAAATTGAATTTTAAAAACCATACAGTTTGATACAAAAAGAATCATTTTAAAATGTTTGAAAATATCATTAGAGATAATGTAAGAATAGTTGAAGGGAGAAATATAATATAAAGAATTAAAATTACTCTAAACAAATATGTGAATTTTCAAGAATGGCAAATTACCTCTTCATCCATGATGATGAATTTCAATACCTCGAGAACTTCACCCTTTTTTGTTTGGTATTTCTCAATAGTACCTTTGCGAATAACGCTTACTTTCAAACTCCAAATATGTTTGAAAAGTTTTAGGTATTTTTCAATAGTAATCAAAGAATGAAATTCTCTTGACAAATTGCTTGACAAATGAGTTGTAAATCTATGCAATTATTTATAGGAAATACAATATGTGTTTGTTTGATTTTTCTTTTGTGGTTATGAAATTTATAGTAGTGGAATTTGATTGGTCATAAATTTAGCATGAAGTGATTTTATTAATTTATAACCAATTTTCAATATTAAATTAGAGTGTTTAATTGAGGGTTATGGAGAATGAAGTGGAGAAAGTGGGCATTTAATTGAAGGTTGTAAGGTGAGGTATTCTAATCAATTTTAGTATTAAATTACCTCTAGGTTAAAAAGTGGTGGTATTAATGCAATCAATTCTTAATAGTAAAACATCAAATTAAAGACAATTATAGTTACATTGTTTTGTAACCAACCAAATGAAACATGAAGTGGTGAAGGTTGAGTATTAAATAGAAAATAAATTAAAATGAAGGTGGGCATTTACTTCAAGGATGAAATGAGGTGGTATGACTTTAAGGATGAAAGGAGGTGGTATTCTAATTATTAATTTTCAATAATAAATAATTAGTAAAATGAACATAGGCAAAATTACTTGAAGGTTGAAGGTTTAAAGTTGAATGTGAGCAAAATAAATGAAATTTTGTTAAAATAAGAAGGGTAAATGTGCCCAAAAATGATTTACACGTTAAGACACATTTTAAGAATGTTAGATGTGTGTGTGTAGAAGCCGTTGGAGACCCACGGTGGAGAAGGAGGAAGAAGCAGTCGTAGGGAGAAGTGCAAAGAAAAATTAAAAGAGGGTTGCAGCTTTAAATCATCATTGGCATAATGTTTATTTTTAAAAAGTTTACTAAAATTAATACATTAATGGTCATGGTTTGTGAGATGGCGGAATGTGGTGTAAAATCTAGATGGCGCTCTTACACCAATTTGCAGAAACTCGAATCACAAATAACACAATTGTGTAAGCTTTTTGCTTCGTGATTGGAGAGACAAAACACTCACAAATTCTCTAAAAACTGTAAAGACTCGGCTAAAATAACTAATTTTAGTAGGACTTTACTAGCCTGCATAATAAAATAACTCATAAAAAAAATAAGGTTAAAATAGTCAAACATCCTTTTGCTTTAAAAACAATTTCTCAAAAAAAAAACTTTAAAGTTTCAGCTCCTGGCCAGGATAAGTTTAAACAGTAATTGCAAACAAACAACAACAATTTAAAATAGTTCGTGCTGAATAGAAAATTCAAAGAAAATAAAAGGGACACATGTCCCCTCCCATGATCATTCGTTGTCTCCAGCTTAGCCACCACGATTTACTCCTTTACCTAAAAGAGGGGAAAATGATAAGGGTGAGTAATGAGAATTACTCCGTAAGCACTCCCACATAGCGTACAAAAATGCATGCATCAACTCAACACCTAACCAATAACTGCCCTCAATATCTACAACACGCTCAGACTCAGAGCTCTAAGCTTAGAACCTCTAGGCTCAGCTAATTAGGGAAACACAACTAGTTCCCACCTATTCAAGTACTTGTCTGGCCTATTTACATAAGGAACTTATCTGATCCAAGTGATTACCAACAGGAACTCAACTGGTTCTATAATAGAAGTTCTATCAGTTCTATCTAAATTTAGGGACTCAACTGGCCCTAATAAAACCTATATGAACACTATTAGTCCTATAATAATGTAGGGACTCATCTGGCCCTATTAAGATTAGGAACCCAACTGGTTCTAATAAGATTTATAGGAACACTACTAGTCCTATAATAATGTAGGGACTCAACTGGCCCTATTAAGATTAGAAACTCAACTGGTCCTAATAATATTTATAGGAACGCTACTGGTCTTATAATAAAGTAGGGACTCAACTGGTCATATTAAAGATTAGGAACTCAACTGGTCCTAATAAGATTTATAGGAATGCTACTAGTCTTATAATAAAGTAGGGACTCAACTGACCCTATTAAATATTAAGAACTCAACTGGTCCTAATAAGATTTATAAGAACGCTACTGATCCTATAATAAGTAGGGACTCAACTAGCCCTATTAAATATTAGGAACTCAACTGGTCCAAATAAAACCTATAGGAAGCGCAACTGGTCCTATAAGTTACAATCATCCTATTTACTACTCAGCATCCCATACTACTGAACAGTATCAAGCATAAAGAATATTCGTATAAAAAAAATGATAAACAACCTATCAACAATGCATTTAATGACCACATAATCCTAGGTAAAAGTCCTTACCTTTGAAGATACATAACTCCTCAATTCGCATGCTAAAATCTCGGACGAGTTACGAATTTAAACCTAGCCACAAATCGTAGCCTAGAGTTAAACTTAACTTTCTCTTGAAATGAAAACCCATAACAAGATGGGCATTAAAAATAACCCCAAAAAAAAAAATCTCTTAATCCAAAGTTTATAAAAAAATTCTCCAACTATTATTTAGAAGTAATAATTAGCATTCAATTATTTATTCCAACATAAACCTCTAAAAATAGAATATTAATTAATCCATAAAAATATTCTATTTGAAAACAATGCTTAAAACCCAGTTATTAAAATCCATAAATTTGTGGCACTCATTTTAAAACCAACACATGCTTCCATAATAAAAATCCAACCATAAGCCCACTGCCTATTTTAAATTCTAAGCTCAATTCTAAAATAGGACTAATTTCCAGTTTTTAAATTTGGTAAATCATAGTATTTGTCTATATTTCACAAAATATTTAAGTAAATGTCTAATTAGGAAAATATTAAAATTGATCACTTTCGAATTCAGGGGAAGAAGGAGAAATTATTGTTACCATTCATACCCTTCTCAATTAATCCTTATTTTTCTAATCTAAATAAATTATAGAACTCATCATTTATGAATTAGTTACACCCCACCCTTTTAAAACCTTCTAAATTGGAAAAACGAATATACCCCCACCCATGTATGATTTAGTTTCACTCTACACAACAACCAGATTTTCTTCACTCTTCCTCTGGATTGTTTTGGGGACCTCCATAATCCAATCTCAAACTAAATTATCAGGTTCATTATGATTTGAATTGTCTCATTTGCCACTATTTTCCACATTTTGCATCCACCAATTTCTAGTTGTGCACCAGATCCTCATATCCCAATATTTTTCTTATTCCCATCATCAATTCCTATACTATCTTTATCTCTGCCAAATTACAAGGGGGTAGGAAGGTTGTTGTTTTAATTGCGAATAGATGTTACGTCGGTTACGATCGTCTTTAATGAGAGTTGGAATGAGGGAGATATTTACTCGAACTACAATACCGTTGTTGATATCACACGCAACACCTCTCTATCCCTACTGATATCGTCTGTCAAGGGAATTATGAGGCTGGACACAGATTCCAAAGTCATCAGTATAGCATTGTATAAAGATGGGGCACACAAAGAAATGGCAAAGATATTGTAGGATGATAGAGATGTTCAATGGATGTACAAAGGGTTCGCTGTTGGCATGTACAACGACTGTTGCATTCTGGCTGACATCGTCCAAACACGGACTGAGATGTACATCACAGACTTAAAGGGGGGTTCACTGTGCTAAGGGCAGGTGCAATGTTACCAAACCAGGGAATATATTCGAAATCTTAACTTTAAATATCACCCAAGAAAGTCGATTACCTAGTTTTGAGGATGATTCTGAAGGAGATCTTCAAGACCCAACAATAGAGCAGGGACGATTGAAAACAAGTCGGAGTGGCGAAGACTTGTGATGTTCCTTGGTTGGGCGAAAGCTTTTTACCTGCGATTCACGATGGATAGGGAGAACCACAAAAGACTGGGGAATGACGATAAGCTCGAGCTCCCCTTAGGGCTTCGTTTCGACCGTTTAGCTGCCCAACCTAAATTTTGGCGGAGCGAATTAATGACTACAGAGATGGCAGGTACGTATTTATTGTTTTGTCATTTTTCACACCTTTTTAAAAACACCTGGGAGGGCATTGGATGTACCATACTGTATATTGGATGACTCTTATGGACAATGGATATACCATGTTGTGGAATGGAAAAAGAATTCAAAATAAAAATATGTTCTAAAATAAGTCCAACGTAGTTCTTTTTTTTAATTAAAAAAATTTGAATGAAGATCTTCATTATTTATAATTTAGTGTTTTGTTTAAAAATTTAAATCAAAATTTTCATCTCTCATGTTAGTTAAAATAGAATGATATTTAAAATAATTATAATTAAAAAATGGGAACAAATTAGGATGGGGTATTTTGGACTATTACATTTACACATTAATTAATTAGAAATTTAAAAAACTAAAAGTAGACATGGATTTAAAAATGTTTCTCATGTATACATTTTCCTAAATACTTTCCTACAGACGTTTACCTAGTTTGCCCTTTAAATTTCTTAATTTTGATAATTAAAACTCGTGTTATTTAAATAGTTCATGGCCAACTAATTGATATTTGGAACTTACCCATGCCCAACAATTGACCATTTAAAAGAACCAAAGTCCATCTCCCTTCATTTAGTAACACAACCCACAAAGCTATATTTATTATTAAAAATAACATCCCAATTAATCACTCATAGAATTTTAAGATTTATAGCCAAGTGACAAAATGATGCAAAACAACACATGGCTTATGAAATAATTTTGAAACAGCAGCCCATTAAAAGAATAAACAACTTCTGATTTAAAACCCAACGAAACTATTAAATTTTGAAACAAAAGTCCAAACACAAGCATTCCAAAATAAACTTATAATCACTAGCAGCTCAACACAAGCTATATGATTAAATCATATTTTAGCAATTAAAACACAAGTTATATTTTATGCTTTTTAAATTCCTTAGGTAACAGCCCCTTTTCATTTTATAAAAACAAAATTGATAGAATACAATACCCCAGAAACGGCAACTACAAGCAGCTTATTGGTGGGTCAAACGCAACACAAGCTGGAGTGTGGGTAGTGGCGCGAACGGGTTGGGCACAAATCTCAACGGGTAGGGGGACTTCGAATCGGCAGCCAACGAACTCAGATCGGGACGAGCTTAAGGCGGGTTTGGTCGGAAAACCTAAAAGTGGGTTGGCCGTTTTCTCGCGCAAACAACGCTACGCTACTCAGGTACCACTCGGGAAGAAAATTGGCACAACCAAAATAAAACATAAATGGATGACTTAAACAAAACGTTTTTCACTTGAAAAGTCATGAGATTTGAGGATGAATCACAGAATTAAGAAAATAAGGAGAAAAAGAACCCAAAGGATTTTGGTGGTTTCAAAAATTAAAAGGTCTTACTAATTAATTTACAATAAACCACCACAAATAATTTCTCATAATTTAGTTTCTGCAAAATAAATTGTGGAAAAATATCAAAATTAAATTTTCAAAAGAAAAATCTCGGGTCATAACAAGAACACTTTCTCTTTATTTCTCAACTTTCTTGCTTGCTCTTTTTTGCTCTCTTTTGCTCTCTCTTTCTTTTTCTCTACAATTTTCTCACTTATTATAATGAAATTGGCTATCTATTTATAGCCTACAATACTTGGTCTCCAAGATTCTTAGTCATAAATTCATAACCGTTTTGACATTCAATTTTCAAAACCATTTTTCTCATAACTCCTAATTTAAGACTCATAACTCCTAAATAAAAAAAACTCCCACTAATAACAATTAAAACATATTAAAATTAGCATTAAGTTTATTCAACAAAACTCCTCCATAAACTTAAATGCTTCTGGCATCGGGCATGCCAATCATCTTCTTGAATTTATCAAACAAAACCTTTGGTAATGATTTCGTAAGAATATCCGCAACTTGATCTTGACTCGTTACATGTAGCAAATCCACACTTCTTTCCTTCGCATGATCTCGGATGAAATGAAAATGAACATTAATATGTTTGCTTCTTTCATGATTCACTGGATTCTTTGCTAACTCAATTGCTGATTTATTGTCAACTTGAATCACTATTGCATCAAGTTGCTTCAACTCCATTTTGTCAACAGATTTATGAGCCATATTGCATGACATATGCACTAAGAAACTGCAACATATTCAGCTTTGCATGTTGAAAGCGTTACGATCGGTTGCTTCTTTGACAACCAAGTAAAATGTTGTGTTGTCCATAAAGAATACGTATCCCAAAGTGCTCTTCCGATCGTCTATGTCTCTGCACCAATCACTATCGGAGTCAATCAACTTGTAGTCTTCCGCTTTCGAATAAAACATCTCAAGTGACATTGTACCTTGGATGTATCGCAGAATTCGCTTCAATGCATTCCAATGCATATAAACTGGCT
This sequence comes from Sicyos edulis, assembly GCA_036507275.1. Lineage (NCBI taxonomy): Eukaryota > Viridiplantae > Streptophyta > Magnoliopsida > Cucurbitales > Cucurbitaceae > Sicyos > Sicyos edulis. Next base: position 31,944,418 of record CM071846.1, on the reverse strand, counting down.
CCTCCATGAACCGACTAACAATGTCAACACTCAGTGCGATGTCTGGTCTTGTGCATGTAAGATAGCTAAGGCTTCCCACCAAGCTTCTGTATCAGCTCACATGTACACGTTCTTCTTCATCAAACTTCGAAAGTTTTGTACCTAGTTCCATTGGTATTAAAACTGGGCTGCAATTCTCCATCTTAAACTTTTTCAAGATCTCCTTCGCATAATTCTCCTGCGATACAAAAATGCTTGTCTCTTCTTGTTTAACCTCTAAACCGAGGAAAACTTTCGGCAAGCCCAAATCTGTCATCTCAAATTCTCGCGTCATTGTTCTCTTAAATTCTTCGATCATCGCATCACTATTACCCATAAATATTAGGTCATCAACATAAAGAGCAACAAAAATCGCATTACCTTCACTCTACTTTGTATAAAGCACATGCTTGTAAGGACACTTCTTGTATGCGTTCTCCTTGAAATAAGTATCGATGCGAGTATTCCATGCTCGCAGTGCTTGCTTCAACCCGTGAAGTGCTTTCTTTAATTTTTGCACTTTCTTCTCTTCTCCAATTTTCACATATCCGGGTGGTTGCTCAATGTACACTTCTTCTTCAAGCACACCGTTCAAGAATTTCGTCTTGACATCTATCTGAAAAATTGGCCATATGAATTGAGTCGCATGAGAAATAAGCAATCAGATTGTCTTCATTCTCGCAACGGGAGCAAAGACTTCATCATTGTCAATTCCAGCTTTCTGCTTGTATCCCTTCATAACAAGTCGCGCTTTATAATGCTCTATCTTGCCTTGAGCACTCATCTTCTCCTTGAATACCCACTTCACGCCAATTGGCTGAATTGCATTTGGAAATTATGTCAACTTCCATGTATCATTGCGCTTTATCACACTGATCTCCTCATCCATGGAACTTTGTCACTTCTTGTCTCGCACTGCTTCTTCAAAGCTAATATCTTCTGCATCTGCCAAAAGACATACAAGATGTATCTCATTTGTTGCATCATATAGATCTTGCAAACTTTTCATTCTTGGTTGTTGCGGTTCATCTTCATCATCAGTAGCTTCAGAATCTGCTGATTTACTTGATGATGGAATGACTGGTGATTCTTCAACTTTGATGCTAACTTTCATCGAATTGTTCCAGTCCCATTCACTTTCTTCATTGACTCGTACATCGCGACTCACCATCACCTTCTTGCTTACTGGGTCAAGTAGTTTGTACCATTTTGTTTTCTCATCATAGCCAATAAAAACATACTTCTTGCTCTTGTCTCCAAGCTTCGTTCTTCGCTGATCTGGTACGTGTGCATAAGCTACACTACCAAATACTTTGAGGTGCAATACTATCGGCTTTGGATTGCTCCATGCCTCTTGTAGTGTCTTATCACCCAATTTCGCATGAGGACATTGATTTTGCACATAGATAGCGCATTGTACTGCTTCTGCCCAAAACTCCTTTGGCATACTTTTGCTCTTCAGCATTGCTCGAACCATGTCAAGAATGGTTCTGTTCTTCTTCTCGGCCATGCCATTTTATTGAGGAGTATATGGTGAGGTTAGAAATTGCATTATGCCATGCTCCTCGCCATGAAAGCCATCGAAGTATATTCGCCACCTCTGTCAGATCGCATAGCTTTGATCTGTCTACCTATTTCCTTCTCCATCTTCACTCTGAATTTCTTGAACGCCTCATATGCTTCTGATTTTTCTTTCAAGAAATAAACCCAAGTTTTTCGTGAGAAATCTTCAATAAAGGAATTGAAGTACCCTTTACCGCTGAAAGATTTGGGGGAAATTGGTCCACATATATCAGTATGAATCATCTCGAGCGGTTTCTTAGCCTGATATTCTGCTTTCTTCTAAAACGTAGTTGTCGCATGCTTGTTGAGCCCGCATTCTTCACAAAATTTTCCATTGTAATCCATGTCAGGTAGCATGTACACCATATTTTTCTTCGCTAACTCTTTTAGTCCACAATGATGTAGGTGAAAAAAACGAAGATGCCAAAGTGATGTTTTATCTTCTACATCGACTTGCAAACACCTTTCTCGCACACTTTTCAGATTCAATCTATACATGCAATTTCTTCTTGTAACGGCCCAGTTTTCTATTCCGGTTTTCGAGGTGCCTTCGGTTCAAGATTCGGTTGTTCTGTTGGGTCGTTAGAGCTGTTTTAACCCTTAGGGGTATTTTGGTCTTTTGGCTCCCCGGGCAGGATTTATGGATTTTCAGGATTCCAAGGTAGCTCCTGCCTTTGTCGAGGCTTGATTGTTGTTGGTTGCGAGATCCAAGATGTTTGGGCTAGTCGTTTGGAAGTTCGGGAGTGGTTTGGGTTTTGGCAAGTTATTGTTGTTTGAGTGCTTCCTTTGGGATTCGAGCCCTGGCCCTTAATGTTGATTTGGGAGTTTGATTTAAGTGAGTTTTATTTATTGAAAAAGATTGCTTTAGTCGGGTCTCGAAGGAGGAAGCCGGGGAATGGGATTTTAGGGATTTTAAGGCTTATTTAAAATAGGATAAGGTCGGAGAAAATAGGAAAAAATCCCATTTTCCCTTTTTGTTTTTCTCTCTCTCCCACTCTCTCTCTCTCTCTCTCCCCCGAGCCCCAGCTCACCAGCCCGCTCCGCATCAGATCGCACGTTCGTTGTAGCTCGCCATGCCAGCCCGCGCGTCCCATGTAGCTCGTCGCCCAGATCGCCCGTTCCCTGTAGCTCGTCGCGTCGCCGCGCGCCTTTCCCTGTGCCGAGCCGCGCCGCACCACTCCGAGCCTCAGCGCCGCGTCAGCGCGCCCGTGCCCCTATCGCACGCCCAGCAGCTCCGCGTCGCTCGCCGGAGCGTTCGCGTCTGCGCCCGAGCGCCTTGTCTCGCCCAGCCTTGCCCCAGCGCCCAGCCCTTGCGCGTGCGTCCCCTACCGAGCCAGCGAGCCAAGCCAGCCCGCCCTGCTGTGTTGGTGTGGCCCGAGCCTTGTGGCTTCTCGGATGGTAATTCCCGAGTCTTTTCTCCCTTGGGTCCTTTGCTGTTGGCTTTTGTTTATTTAATTAGGTTGTTTTTATTTAATGCTTAGGTTGCTTGGGTTCGATCGCAGCTTAGGTTTCTTGTGTGTAGTTGCCTTCCGACCAGGTAAGGATTTCTTACCGGAGTTGTGTGGGCCCTGCGATATATTATGTGATTGCTGATTGATATTATAGGTTTAGAGTGCAGGTAGGTAGCATCATCCGGGCCGGATGCATAACGAAACTTGCATCCACGACAGGGACGTACGAGATGGTACTCCGTCCCTGATCCCGTTAGGGTCTAGCTAACCCTAACGGCTGGTCCTGCAATCTTGGGTGAGGGTGGCAGACTGTTAAATGCCTCAACGGTCGGGATGATGACTTGACATTGCCTCGTCCCCTACAGTCGGCACGTTCTCAGCGTGTTCGGCCGTAGCACCTGATTGCCACCTGATAGGGCAAGGACGGCTTCCTGGTGTAAGCCTACCACGACCGGTTCCTTAGCCTCAGGTGCGGTGGTTCAGGCTGACATAGTTCACGTGTCGAGTCTCACACCCCGTGTCGGTGACACCGATCCGAGAGATTTAGTTAGGCGTGGCGATCGGACATGAGCGACTTGCCACTAGGGCCGGCACCCCCATGGTCTGCAAAGAAGACGCGGTGCGCGCTTACGCTCATTACTGGCGCCGGCCGGAGAGCTCCTCGGGATCTTGAGCTAGTGCACCTTTCATTCGACGAGATGAAGCGGAGGCGGGACTTGTTTCTCGTATAGGGCGTATTGTGTGGTGGATTATTCAGGACTAAGACCCTGAGTTGGCATCCGATGTTTATGTGTGGATTTAAGCTATGTGCTCTATTATGTGCTTATATTCATAGCCTGCATACCTTTCTGCTAGATGACCATGTATATCGTATTGTACCCCGGTTGGGGATTCTTACTGAGTAATTCGTTACTCACCCTTATTTTGTGGTTTTCCACAGGTAACCATGGTGCGGGACAAGATGGTTGGAGGAGGAGCTGTGATCATGGAAACCCGTTGTTTTGAACTCTAAGTCTTGTATTTATGTATTTATGTTTTAAATGTCCTCTGAATGCATGTAGTTGGGCACGGAGCCCTAGGTTGTTTTCTGAATGTATTTCCGGATTCTAGCACTGTTGTTACTATTGGAAAGTTTTGAATGTTTTAAATAAATCTCTGATCAGAATGAGTTTTGGAAATGTATTTGTCTTGGAACAGGTGCTTGGAAACAGGGACAGGTTTCAGGAAATTATGTTGACTTTTGAATGGATGCTTTTATGTTTTAGTTTTTACTTAGAATCTGAAACATCATTTTGCATATTGACTGTAGTTTTGATTGCATGCATTAAGGTAAAGGCCTATTTTAGAACCCCATTCGGGTCGGGTCTTTACACTTCTCATCTCAACTTGAGCGACGAAACGCTCTTGCTTGTCCTTCAAGTCTAACAACCGGTCTTTCAAAAATATCAAAAAATCCTTCTTTGCAGGTTGCCCCAAACTCAAAATATTTGTTTTGAGATCTGGTACATAGTAGACATCTTGAATTGACCCTATCAGGCCATCATTTTGCAAATAATAAATCGTACCTTTGCCATTGACCTCCACTTTTGACGCATCGCCAAAAGAAACATGACCGTCTTCAACCTTTCGCATCTCTTTGAATAGATGCTCGTGACCGCACATATGGTTGCTTACCCCTGAGTCAAGATACCATAAAGTATCATCGTTGATGTTGTCATCACTTTTCGCCATCAAAAGAAGACCTTCATTTGCTTCATCTTCTAATGTTAAATTGGTTGTTTCTTCAACCCTTTTATCCGTTCAACAATCTCTCGCAAAATGTCCTACTTTTTTGCAATTATAATATTTGTCAGAATTGCAATCACTTGCATAGTGACCATACTTATGAAATTTTTAGCACTCAATGTTCGAATAATTCGATCGACTGCCTCTTCCTCGGCCGCTTCCTCTTCCGCGATAAGCAATTGGCTCGTCTGTCCCTTCTCTTCGTGTCTATCGCTATGACCACTGCAACCATTTCCAATACCTCCATGACCATGTTCTCTACCCTAAGAATTTTTATAATAGAGTACCTTTTCGTCTTTAATTGACGCTTTGGTTTGAAGTGCTTGCTCAAGCGTTTCCTCCTTCTTCTTATTCTTACGTTGCTCGTGTGCTTGAAGAGAACTGAAAAGCTCATCAACAGTGAGCGTTGCAAGGTCTTTTGACTATTCTATTGCGCACACAACATTCTCGAAATTATTGGTCAATGAACTCAAAATCTTCTCAACAACTTGTGCATCAGTTAGCTTTTCTCCGTTGCGATTGAGTTGATTCACCACCGTCTGCACACGCGTGATATAGTCAGATACACTTTCTGACTCTTTCATCTTATTCTTTTCAACTCGCCGCGAATATTTTGGAGACACACTTGATTTACTCAGTCGGATCCTTTGAACACTTTCTCTAAAGTGTCTCACGCTTCTTTTGAAGTAGTTGCACTCGCAATCTTCTCAAATCCCGACTTGTCAACTGCTCGGAACAACATGTATAATGCCATTTTATCCTTCAAACGCGTCTCTTTCAACGCTTTGGTTTGATTCACCATATAATTTGTGATGTCCACTGGTTATACGAAACCTTCTTGGACCACCTATCATGCATAATGAGAGCCGAGAAAATCTTTCATCTGAATGCTCCAATTCTCATAATTCGCCTTCGTCAATCTTGGTAGCGGCATTTGACCCGTCACGTTCGCTATAGCTCTGATACGAATTTGTAAAATCTAGATCCCGTTCTGATACCAATTTGTAGAAACTAAAATCACAAATAAAACATAAATAACATAACCGCGCAAGCTTTTCGCTTCGTGATTGGAGTGACAAAACACTCACAAATTCTCTAAAGAACACTTTCTCTTTATTTCTCAACTTGCTTTCTTGCTCTGTTTTGCTCTCTTTTGCTCTCTCTTTCTTTTTCTCTACAATTGTCTCTACCTATTACGATGAAATTGGATATCTATTTATAACCTACCATACTTGGTCTCCAAGATTCTTAGTTATAAATTCATAATCGTTTTGACATTCAATTTCTAAAACCATTTTGCTCATAATTCCTAATTTAAGACTCATAACTCCTAAACAAAAAATTTCCACTAATAACAATTAAAACATATTAAAATTAGCATTAAATTTATTCAACATGTGGGAGTCTAAGGAGGTGGGGCAGTCGTTGATGGACATTGATGAGATGGTGGTGATTAATGATTTTTCTGCTACCGATTTTGAGGATTTAATTTGTTTAACTAGTCATATTGATGGGAAATGAAGGTTATGGAATCTATTGAATTAGTCTCCTTAATTGGTGGAATGAAGGTGCCACAACTTAAGATATCTTCTAAACGGAATTTTAATAAAGTGCTTAGACCTAATCATTTGGGCTTTTACCATGGAAAATGATAAGCTTCTAGAGAATTTGAAATCAACCGAGAAAAATTTGATCGTTTTTTAGGATTTGGTGTTTGATGGTGATTGTTCATCAATCTCCAAAGTGGCGTTTCCTAAAATTCCAGGGCGCCATTTGCATTAAATCATTTTGTTCGGAGTGCTCAAGGGAGAGGAAATTCTTGAGCAATCCGTTGTCTTACGGAAGTGGGTACACTTCTAATCCCTTTTTAGAGTTGCGTAATAAAAACAAGTTTGGGTGTTCGGCATATGCAAGTTTTCGAACTTAGTTTACAAGTCTTTGAAGTCAGAATTGGTCTTCGTTATGTCTTTTGTGAAGAAGAGTTAATTGATAAATGATTTTCTACTATAAATTTGAATGGTTTATACCCTCAAACATGGTTACATAATCTATCATTATGACTTATATTGAGGTCTTCCAATCTCAAGTATAAAAAGTTCAACTTGTAGGGTTATATTAATCATTCTAAAAAAATTCTAAATCATAATTTTTTTTTTTTTTTGTAGTTGATTTTGGTCCAAGTTGTGACTTAGAAATCTTTTTAATTAGGGAGTTATATTATATTTTATTTTTACTCCTAAATAATTGGGGAGTAGGTTTATTTCTATATATTCTTATTAGTAAAGAATGAATTTTGATAAATTAAAAAAAAAAAGGACTTTTGCATGTATATTACAAAAGGGTTAAAATATTTCATGAATAACACAATAATGAAAATATTTGCACACATAGCAAAAAATGTAAATTGATAAACTTTCATATTGATAGATTCTATCAAATAGAGGCCCATAGAATCAATTACTAATAAATAAAGTAAATTGACAGACTTCCATTAGATTCTATAATAAAGGGCTCATAGAATCAATTAGTGATAAAATTGATAGACTTTCATCACTAGAGAATGATAGATTCTATCAAAGTCGTCGATAAAAAATGTAAATAGATATTTTTTTAAAAATAGGCAGAATTTGCTATAAACGAATTATTTTTAAAATGTTGCCTATAATTATAAATGGATCAAAAAGTTGTTGAAAATAATAAAAAAAAATAAGGTAAAAAAATTATAAAAAATATATAAAACAAAATGAACAAAAATATCAAAAGTACTTAACAAGATAAAAATGTATAAGGAATAAAAAATAAATAATGAATAAAAGTAAGAGAAAAAATAGGTTAAGACGAAGAAAAAAAAATAACATTAATTATAAATTGAAAGTGAATTCAGACAATAAAAATTTGAGGACCAAAATTTAATGACACTAACTTATTTTATAAAATTTTCATTAACATATTAAGTTGTCAACTAATAGATAAATATTTCATTTCTAGAACAAACCAAAATTATTTTATGATTACAAAATTAATATAAATAAATTAGTTGTTGAATAATTACATAGATTTTTTTTTAGAAATAAGTGAGAAAAGTATTTATAATGCTAGGAAAATAAATAGCAATAATAGTCATAGGTTTGTTTTTCTAATAATCATAGTCATAAGTATTAACAATTATATCGTACGGTATTATTAATAAATTTATAAGTATTAGCAATTTATATATTAATTTAACATTGATAAAGTATACGTATTTATAAATGAAATTAATTAAAAAACAGCAACCTTAAATATTAATACTGATATTTATTAATTTAAGTAATATTTAAAATTAATATTTAAGGTTGATATTTTTTAATTAATTTTATTTATAAATATCAATAATTTATAAATGAAATTAATATATAAATTTTTTAAAAAAAATATACATTTTATGAAAAAAGGTTAATTATTGTATTAATTAAAAAACATCAACCTTAAGTATTAATTTTACAAAAAAAAAAAAAAAAAAAAAAAAACTCTAACCTCCATTTCAAGCAACCATATTCAAACAAGCTTTTCAACAACCTCTCTTTCAAACATCCATATTCAAACGAGGTTTTACTGCAACCTCTCTTTCAAACATCTATATTTAAACAAGGTCTTCGTGCAACTTCTCTTTCAAACATTCATATTCAAACGAGGTTTTCCTGCTACTTCTTTCTCTTCCTCTCCACTTCCCCCGAACCAAATAGCCCCTTAAAAAAAAAGTTCTTGTTTTTTTTGCACTTTTATTGTCTCCCTCTCCCATAGACGTATATGAAGAATATAAGGTTGAAGGAGCAATTCATTATAGACGGAGACGGGCTATGAATTGGACGAAGTGAAGAAAATGGGCGCAGAAGAAGCAGCAGCCATGGAAGAAGAGAAGCCTGCATCTCATAATCCAAGGACGAATCCCATCACCGCAGCTCAGTTCCTTTCATGGAAGCGCCAGAAGGTACTTTCCCTTCTTCTTCCTCAATCTCTTTCAACCTTCGCCTTAGGATTTATTTCCATTGCTGCCCTGCTCTTTCATGTGCCATTAATCTTCCTGCGTTCTGTAAGGTGCCAATTGCTTGTATTTCGTGCCATAATCCGTATAATTTGAGAATTAGGGTTGCTACATTGGACAATCAATGACTATTGGGAGATTTTGAATTTGGAATCTCGAGGAATCGTTCAATTTTGAGATCATAATATGTAAGTGTTGAGATCTCAATTGTCCCACATTGGAAAAGTGGGGAGTCCAACATCAATATAAAAGAGATATGAGTTACTCCCCTCATTGCCAATTGGTTTTGAGGTGGAACCCCATATTCTCTAATATGGTATCAGAGCTTAATGTGGGTATGGACCCCACCCAAGCGGGCATAAGCTTAGCGTGTATTTGATCCCAAAAATTTGGATCCACCGCTAGCAAAAGTAAGCCAAAGCGGGTATTTCGGTCCACAAATTCGGATCTCAATAATATGAGTTACTTCCCTCATCACCAATTGGTTTTGAGATGGATGTCCACACTGTTTCACATGGTATCAGAGCCCATTAAGCCCAAACGGGTATTCGGTCCAATAAAAATGAAATTGAGATCCGATTCAAGATTGGTGAGCCGAAAAGAGGCACCATCTTGAGGGGACATGTTGAGAATCCCACATTGATAACTTGAGGATATCTCCAAGTGCTTAAAAGGTAGATGGACTACTCCTCTCATCGCCAATTGATTTTGAGGTGGAACCCCATATTCTCTAATATGGTATCAGAGCCCATAAAGCCCAAACGGGTATCGGTCCAATAAGAATGAAATTGAGATTCGATTCAAGAATGGTGAGCCCAAAAGAGGCACCATCTTGAGGGGGCATGTTGAGATCTCAATTGTCCCACATTGGAAAAGTGGGGAGTCCAACATCAATATAAAAGAGATATGAGTTACTCCTCATTGCCAATTGGTTTTGAGGTGGAACCGGTGTACATTATATGGCCCGCGCCAGATTTACCTGAGGTTTAGACAAGGAATTGGGCAATTACGAGCGAAGTGGTGTGTATACATAAAATGACTGAGATGTTTTTTTGGACCTTATAGATGTTTCAATTCGTTTTTCTGTAACACTTTCACTTTATCGTTGAAAATATTTTCGCTTACCTTTCCGAGGAAACCAACCAACCAACCAACCTAAGATTTTGATCTCTTCTATGGAATCTTTCAGTCGTAAAGAAGAAAGTGGAGCAAGAGGGTTGGTTTGGGACGCTAATTGAGTGAAAGTTCAAATAGCATGTTCAAGGGATAGGCAAACCTTTGTAACATAAAAAAAGGAGATTGGCCAAATCTTGACATTCATGATCATTAAGAGGTCTTCCAAAATAAAAAATCATAATCATGATGATGTATGGTACAAGATCATCATTAAGGATTAGAACATAACTGATTTGATTATTTTTAGGACTTTGTAAACAATAAAATACTTAGTGGTTGTCGGTTTGATCCATACGAGCTACCATGACAATCGGAGGTAATAGAGTTAAGTGGTTGTTCTATGAGAATAGTCGATGTGCGCGCAAGCTGACCTGACACTCACATATATCAAAAAAAAATTAAAGTGGTGAGGGAAAATTACTTGGAGAGAATTATTACCGATCCTGAAATCCACCCTGAAATGAACGTAAGCCTCATTTCCCATGGAAATTGTAATGAGGCTATTAACAATTCTTCCGGAAGTTTTGCTAGAAAGTACCTTAGAACTCAAGGACATAGCTTAGCAACCTATCGAATAGATCATGTTCAAGTAAGGGCATAAAATGGCTACAATATATGAGTGGCTACCTTTAAATTTGGAGGCTATTTACGTTCTAAACTCACACATTTCGACGATTGATTGACAGTGATATGAAGCACATGTATTTTTGTACGTTTAAGTTAACTAACCACTAAATTATGAAGAACCCGAATAATTCCACCAGTCAATTATGAGATAACTTGTGCGTCAGTGAAGTTAATGAGTTATTGAAGTTTCACTTTATCTCCTATCTCCTTTTATTTGCAGGATGCCGAGGCATCTGCTAAAAGAGATGAAACATCAAGGAAGCGTGTGGAGGATATAGCCTCAGGAGTGGTGCAAATGAACGGCCGAGAGCTTTTCTTGCACCAACCATGGGTCTTTGATAATACTCAATATTGAGGTTGGTTTTAGATGGAAATATTGTAGTACCACTTTTTGTGGTCCCTTGAGAAATTTGATTTTGTTTCCTTTAAAATACTACCTTATGTTGCATCCAACATTCATCCTTCATACGAAGTGGTAGTTCTTCCGCCCAAAAGTTTCCTATCTTTGTCCATATTTACCCATTTATGAATCTGTTTGGTTCATCCTAAGGTAAAAGCTGTACAATTTTATTTTATTTTTTGAAACAAGGCTAACTACACCCGTCGAAGGAGTAATATCACAAGTGAGTCTCGAACCTGGGACCTTGAGGGGAGCATATCTTCAAAGTCCAAATCTTCAACCACTACGCCACCCCTTGGGGAACAAAAGATGTACAAAAATTATGAATTGGACTGGTTGGTTCTAGACAAAGATGCATCCAAATTATATATGACTATAAAAGAACTACTTTTACAAGAAATAACTTTAACTTCCGTGTTCTTTGTTCTTAGTTAATGGGATAAACTATCAAAGTGAGCATAGTTGTGAATGCATTAACATCTAGGAGGTTTGTGGTTGGAGTTTCCAACTCTTATGGTTCTAAAAACGTTAATGTGTAAACTAGAATCAAAGCCTAGTACAAGATAAAGCACAAAGGTCACCAATCTCCTTTCCTTTCCCTTTTTGTCCAATGGGCTGTTGATTGGACTTTTATGAGGCGGAATTTTTTTACTGGATCCAGACCAACCTAACCATGACGAGCCAACACAAGTATATGAGGTAGTTTGCGAAAACATCCTCTTACAAAGAGGCCAATCCACAATTATCAACGTGATAAACGTTGAATTTAGAAATTCTTTGGGGATGAATCCAATAAATATACTACTAACTCAAGAATGTGAATCCACCAAAGATAAAGAGGGAAACATAGAATCAGAAGAGTACCCATGCTTCCCTTAAAAAAAAAAAAAAAAAAAAACCTAGCCCATACTAATTTTGAGAATCAACCTAACAACCCAAGCCCAACCAATACAAAAAAACAAAGATCTAACCCAATTAGAGATAAACAAAAAATGTAAATAGCTACTAACTTCTTCTGGGTCCAGCCCAATTAACTCCCAAAACCCATGCAGATGTAATAAAGTCGTTCAGGTCCATCCAATCAAAATAAGTCAAAAACTCTTCAACATATTTGGTCCCCTCTTATGCTACTAAATTGTACTCAATTTTTGTGGGTTTAGAGATTCGAATGATAGATCTTGTGGTTCATAATACATTCAAGATGTCGGTTGAGTTATGCTCACTTTGACCTCATTCTTTGAGGTTATATCGTTATTAATTGAGCTATAAAATCAGTTATTAAATTTTTCAACCCAACTTCTTCTCAGGCCAGTTAATCATAATCTGTCACGTAGTTGGATTGCCAAAAATTGGATGTTGCAACCTATATTGAACTCAAAGTTTTATTTTTATGTTTTCAATTTAGAATAGAAAACTAACAAAAAGTTAAGGAGAAATGCCAATCTCGCTAATATGATTCTTTTTGTGGGTTAAAATACTATATTGATTCTTAGAATTTCCATATGTATTGGTTTCGATTTCTGAGATGGCATTTTCTTAATGTAAAATATTTTACTGTGTTGTCTCTTATCTTTCTACCTTTTTTTCTTTCTTTCTTAATTATTCATATTATAAAAACCTTGTAATGTTGGTACTCGTAGTTTAGTATCATAGATCATTTTAGAAATGGTCAGGCATGTTGTGTTGCTCCTAAGGGTTATTTTTAGCTTTGTTCGTGAAGATTGTCTAATATCTTATATATTTTTCTCCTCCACGTACCTTCTTCAGAACCTATTTATACTTTACTTACGGGAAAGTTTTGATCTCGTAGCTCTCATCCTAAATACATGAATGTACTTAATTTTATGAACTTGCATAATTAACTCTCCTACACATTAATGTATACTTAACCTTCATCCTAAACATTAGTATGTTTATGATTATGAGATCATGTGTTTGAATCCCCCCAAATATTGTTGACCTAAAAAAAAACTCTTATCCTAACAACACAAACGTGTTGTTTAAAAACATGTTTAACTTTTAACAAGTTATTAATAGAACTCAAAACTTGATCTACTATACGTAAATTCAAATACTTCTCTACATCGACGCATTATACCTGCAAAAGAATGTATTTATTATATCCACCAAGGAATTTACAAAATGAAAAGAAAACAGTTAAATATGTTAGAGCGGGGATATAGTTCTTTTTGGAGAAGGAACAATTTTATTGATGGGTGAAATGAGTGAAAAGGGGCCACCACAAGCGCAATTACAAAAGAGCACTACAATTGACAAGGAGGGTAGAAAAGCTGTAAGTAGAGAAAGAGGGATCTTTTTGTCCATGATACAATCATAAACACAATTTCTTTCCTAAAAGGCTACAAAAGACGTCTTTCTCTTGAAAGATTCTTCCCATGAAAGCTCTAACAAAATATTCCCATAGGATTTTAGCTATGTTCCTGAAGGGGTGACCCCCCCAAGAAAGTATTCAATCAATGTCGAGGGACCAAAGGGGACAACAGTGGTCCAGTTGAAGATGCGGGGATGATAATAGGTATAGTTAAATTTATCAAACTGGTAATGTCATTTCCATTCGATTAAAATTGATTTATATTCGTTGCATCTCTTACGAGTTTCCAAATTCACAAGTTAGCCGAGAAAGAATCAGGGTTTTTATATATAAATTGAATTATATATATAATTCAATTTACATAATAAACTATCTCCAAGGGATGGTGCAAGTGGTTGAAGACTTGGGCTTTGATGCTCTGCTCCTCTCAAGGTCTTAGGTTCTCAAGACTCATCTGTGACATTAATTTGTACACACCTTCCGTGCCTCTATTTTTTTTTATATCTCTTAGTGCCTGGTCTAGGAATGGGTGTGTTACCTTGTTTCAAAAAAAATTTCATAATAAACTCACAGCCCATGAAATTAAGGTCCCGTTTGATAACCATTTGGTTTTTTGTTTTGGTGTTTAAAATTTAAGCCTATTCTTACTCAAATTTCCTACAATGTGTTCCACCCTTTATACAATGTATCCATCTTTTGCTAAGAAAGTAGGTGAATACTGACAAACTTTTAAAAACAAAAACTAACTTTAGAAGCTACATTTTTTTGTTTCCAAATTTTGGTTTGGTTTCTATAAATATAGGTGAGAGGTAGATATTCAAGTAAGAAAAAACATATGGTAAGAAAAAATATAGGTGAGAGGTAGATATTCAAGTAAGAAAAAACATATGGTAAAATGGTTGTTGTAAGCTTAAATTCCAAAACTAAAAACCAAAGAACAAATAGTTATCAAACGGGGCGTAAGTTTTTGAGTTTTAGTTCTTAGGTTTTGTACTATTTACTTCAAACAATAGACAAACTTACATGTTCTATCAAAACATTACACAAACCATCAGATCAAGAAAATCAACGGAAGGGATATAGCAAGTTGAAGGGTAGAAAATTGAGACATAAATTATATATCATACATATTTCATTGAAATTAATAATGAAGCAAAGAGGGTGGTTTTGCTACAAGTTGAACTACATGATGGAGCAAGCATAGGGATTGTCATCACTGAACATTCGAACATAGTTTTCATCCATGACAGTCTCTGTAATGATGGTTGGGTCCGGAACTTTTCTTACCATGTTTGGTGGTGCCTTCTTGTCGTATGATGCTGACACATAAGCATATGGCTCCAATGAAACTGGAACGTACGGCCACATCTCCACCTTCTTCTTTGTTGCTTGTGCTGCTTTCAGCACCTTCTTTGGCTCTATGTACCCTGTCACTGTCACCTTCATCTGCTTCACATCTACATCTACTTGCTTTGCTCCTGCAACCACACATCAAAAGTACTTATAGGCTTTAAGATTCGTGTTGTTTTAGTTTTAACTATCTTGAGTTGGCGTAGCGGGTGGTTGAACTAGTAAAAATCTCTCAGCAGTTAGTGGTTGTCTGCTTACGATATTAAAAATCTTATGAAGTAGATGCCTACGGTGTTAAGCATAACAATTGTTTCATGAGATTAGTTAAGATCTTAGTCGTAGAGGCAGTAGTTAAAGCATGTTTGGACAAGTGCTTAGTATTAAGGGTGATCATCTGGGAAGTTCTTATGTCGAACTCCTTCATCTCTTTTTGTTTTTCTTTGTTACTTTCACTTTTTTTTTCTCAATTTAAACTGGCTTCAATCCTCTCTTGTACGTTCATGCTTGTTACTTTTAATTTTTCGGGTATGCATTTAGGCCGTGGCGGCCGTTTAGAACTCCTTGTGACTCCTCCCTTGCCGGTTGGTTCTTCGTGACTTGTTTATCCCTTTGCGACAGAGAATTTGAAGAAAATAAGTTTAAAACCTTATGGTAGCGTCTTTAAATCAATTTTTTTGAAGTAAATGTTATAGAGGTTTAGACAGTTGTTTCATTAGATTAGCTTAGTGCTAGAAGTCTTGAAAAATTTTATTTAAAAAGCCTGAAATATGGCTCACTATGCCAAATTCAACCTTGGATTGGCTTAGCCAATTGTTAGACTGGTAATTACGAATTATTGGTTCAAATGGCCTCTTGATGATTGTGATCTGCTAAGGATATTGAAGTCTTACAAGTTTTTTAAAACTAAATGTTATAGACCTGCAGCTCACCTTTCAGGTAGTACTGTAAATTAACTTATAAAGCAAGTTATAATGAGATTAGTTGAGTTGTGTTTGAGCTGACTTAGACATTCTGGATTTCCATGGCATACAACGACTCACTTTGCCAATTTTTGACTTTTTGAGAGTTACCGAACTTAATGGATTACAAAAATTAGCAGGAGACTCAAGAAATTATTAGAAAATAAGATTAAAGTGAGGTTGGAATACACGAGTATCTTATATTATTATGTTATATCAAATTACTGTTTAACTCAAAAGCTCATACATACCTTTTACTCGAGACATGATCTGTTTCAGCTTGCGGCCGCATCCTTCACAGTCCATTCGAACCTTTAATGACACTGTTTGCATCTGCTTCTTCTTCTTCCTGTGCTTGTTAATCAAATTTGAAAAGTATTCCCAAGTGCCTTCAACTCCCATTTTGTTCAACCTTTTCTTTTCTATATGTTGCTAAAAATAATTCCACAAGAAGTGTATTGCCTAGCTAGGAAATGTTCTTCTAAGGTTTATATAGGGGATAGGAAGATTGATGGAAAATGGAAACCAAAAAGGCTTTGAAAGCTTGGTTCTTTTTTTGGTGTGTATTTCTCTAGAACTGAACCCCTTATAAATATTGAGTTCTGAAGGGACTGAGTTGAAAAGAAAAAGGAAAATTTGCAATTTTCTTTTTTAAACTAAGAGTTTGACTCCAAAATTGTACTTCCTTTCTCTTGAATTTAGTTTTTTCAGAAAAATGGTTTCAATGCTTCTTGGGTAAGAAAAGGTGAAAGTAAGAACAAAGTTAAAAGCTCGAGAACAATAGTGACAATTTAAATGCTTTAGAACATTTTGATCAATGACATATCCATATACTTTTGGCAGAATATGCATGTGGCATTGTACGGTTGGATTGACATGGATTTGGATGAATCAAAACTGCCACGTCGCCAAATGATGGATTTCCACGTGGATAATGTATAATCCAATGTTAGATTCAGAACCCAAGTGGCCACCAAAAATTCAAGGGAATGGGTGCGGGTAGTTGCTTGAAATTAGTGTGGAATTGTTGTTATGTTATATCATCTCTATCATGTAATTAATACATTGAAAACTATGCAAGTCAATGGCACATTTGTACATATGGAATTAGAATTGAAAAAAGAAAGAAAGTGAATAATGAGGATATTCATATAATTAACTATTATGTATTGACCTTGTAATTAAAAATAATCTTAAAAATTTAAGAAGTTAGATGTTCAATTTATGGTGATCACATATATATAAGAAATAATTTTTTACCAGTTTTTTTTTGTATCCAAATATTATATGATCACATGCTATGTTACTAAAAACAGTTAAAGTGTAATATAAATAGATACATTCCCTAATATAAAAAAAATAATTCAGAATGATGGTTATTTTTAAAACTAGCATGAGAAGTTTTTAATAGCAGTCTAGCCATGTTGAACCATAAAATATAAGGGTTATTTTTTTGTAAGTAATTTTTTTATTTAACAGTTCAATCAATAACATTGTTAACATAACTAAACTAAAATAATGGAATTGAAGTTGCATTCAAATTTTTCCCACAGAGTGCCATTAGATGTGCAGAGATGATAGAGCCGTGATTGGCGGTGGGAATATTTTTGGAAAGGGAAAATTGAAGGATGGAAAAAAAGAATATACAAAGCCATACCCAAATAGGTGACTCCTTGTATGTACTTTGCAAGGTGGCAACAATTTGGAATATGATTTCAAAACTTCTATTTATCTTTCCTTTATCACTTCAATGATTTACGATCAAAAGGTGATTTGATCATTTTAGTGACAATAAAGTTGATTTGATACTTATTTATTCTTGTTAATAATTATTTAGTTTTTTATTTTTATAAATTATAAGTGTTTTTCATCTCCATTCCATAATATATTTCATATTTCGTAACCAAATATTTGAATTGTTTGCTCAATTTTAAAAACAAAAATAAATGTTTGAAATTATGACCTTGCTTATTAACTCTTTAATTTTAAATTTTTCTTAAAAAATTAAGTCCATAAATATTATTTTTAATTATGATTTCTTTTCTGTCTATTTTTTTTATATATATTTTAAAAAAAGTCAAAATTAAAAAAAGAAAAGAAAAGAAAAAAGAATTTGGTTATAAATTCGAATATTTTATTAAAAAAATTGAAAATGAAATATATCGTAAAGAAATTATATGGAAAAAAAGCGAAAAAAATTCAAATACAAAGAATCAAGAGACAAATGGTTATAAAAAAGGCTTTTTTTTTCAAAATTTGAGCTCATTTTTTAAAGGTTAAAATACCATTTTGATCCCTCAACTTTGAGGTTTGTTCCATTTTGGTCCCTAGACTTTCAAATGTCCATTTTTAGTCTTTTGACTTTGTAGTTTGTTCAATTTTGGTCCATTGACTTTGCTATTTGTCAAATTTTGGTCCCTCGACTTTCAAATGTCCAAATTTAGTCTCTAGACTATAAAAAAAGTTCAAAAATGGTCCTTTCGTCAAATAATTTTTTTTCTCACTCCTAAATTATTTTCTCTCTCTTCCATCTTTCATCATTTCTCTTCTAAAAGTTTTATCTCTCTTAAATCCACCTCTCTAATCCTCTTCTCTTCTTTTTTTCTCTTATTCCTCCTCAATCCATCTCATCAAATTATTTAACATGAGATAATTTTTCTAAATAATAATTTTCCTACTTTGATTTGTCACTTTTTGTTTTCTAAAATTCATAGTCTACCATGGAACAAAAAAGAAAAAGAAAGAAAATAAAGAAGAAAAAAAGAAAGAAAAGAAGGGAAGAGAGGTGGATTGCAGAGAGGTAAAATTTCTAGAGAGAGAAATTATGAAAGATGAAAGAGAGAGAAAATAATTTATGAGTGATAAAAAATTCATTTGACCAAAGGACAATTTTTGAACTTTTTTTATAGTCTAAGGACCAAATTTGAAAACATTTGAAAGTTGAGAGACCAAAATTGGACAAATAGCAAAGTTGAGGGACCAAAATTAGATATTTGAAAGTTGAGGGACCAAAATTGGACAAACAACAAAGTTGAGGGACTAAAATTGGACATTTGAAAGTCGAGGGACCAAAATGGAACAAACCCTAAAGTCGAGGGACCAAAATGGTATTTTAACATTTTTTAAAATATAGATAAAATGTAGATAACAAAATTTTGTAAAAAAACTTAGAAATAAAAAAAGTATTTATAAACTTAAGTTTTAAAATAAAGCCAAATTGTTATAAAATTGAGGGTATTATTATGATTATTATTATTATTATTATTATTATTATTATTATTATTATATTTTTAAATTTTGAAGATCAAATTTACAAAGGCTATTTCTGTGAAATTTGTTGTTGACTATTTTAAAAATGTTTGCTGTTTTAAAAAATTGAAGTCAAGTCTTAATTTAAAAGAAGTATTTGAACGCTCGTTGTTGTTTTGAATTTTGATTAAGAATTCAAATATTTTAAAAAAATAAATAAATAAAGAAATATAAATTTAAAAAAACTAAAAATGAAAAGTGATATAAAATGGGACTGAATTTTTTCCTTTTTATATATGATCTTTAGAAAATAAAATTGAAGGCTTAAGAATTAACTGTATTTTGTTGGATTTATTTAGGTATAGAGTATATATGCATGGCCAACATGAGAGTCCCCACACAGATTGTTTCATTGCTGCATAATTATTGAACACCCAGAGGCTTCTATATTTTGATGTTGTAGTTTCAAATATCACTCAAATATCATATTTAGTTTGATTGTTAACTTTTTTTTTTTTTAGATTATCTTGAGCCTCATATTGTTATTTTCATGAACACAAAAACAGTTTCAATTTTAACAAGATATATATAATTTGAATAACAATCATCAAGCTTGTTACAACTACACCCTTTGATCAGTTAAGAGATGAGCATCAAATTCATTGAGCTAAGGTCGTTGTAAGGCTCACAACTATTATTGAATATTCATAATTAGCTACAAAGGTTGGAGGTAAAAAGTCACTCAATGAGGAATCATATGTTAAGGGTGGTTTTGTGTAAATATAAATATAGTTTTTAATATAGATAAATAGTTGATCTTGTCCTCAAATTTTAGAAAACATATATCTCTCACCATAGCCATGCTCTGTGTCATGTCCATTTTCACCTGTCTCTGTAGTTGCTTCTCAAATAACATTCTTCTCAATATACCTAATATTTGAAATGATCTTAGATAAGGCAGGAATATAAATTCAGGATTTCAAAGAAAAAAAAAAAGAAAAGAAAATTAAAAGGGATACAGAAAGAATCTTATAAAGCCAATTATTGCAAAACATAATAAAAAGGAAACAAAATTAGAAGGTAGGAAAAAAAAGATATATATATATATATATATTAGTAATAAGTTAATTAGGTGGCCTCCACAATGGGGTGACATCTAAAAATTATTGAAAGAAGGGTGGAGATGGGGGCTTGTTGAGTAATGGGGCTTTGTTCTTCGTTTGTTTGGTACAAGTGAACACAAATATTAAATTTATGTGGTTATAAAAACTACTTAAAAGGTGCATTTAGATTTGGTAGAAAAAAATAGTGTGAAGTTGAGTGGAAGGATTAATGGTAGTTGAAGTAATTAAATACTCGTTTAATGATTGATTTAGCAGTGATTGAGTTAATTAATTACTTGTTTCAAGATTGAAGTTGATAGTAGTTGAGATAATTAACTACTTACTTATTTGAGAATTGATGTCAAAAGTGGCTGAATGATAAATTTAATAAAGAATTTGATGATGAGTGATTAAAAATAATTGTGTCAGAAATTTTTTAACTATGATAGTTTACAACTCTTCTTCTACAAAAAAAAAACATACATATACCTTAATTTTTTTTAGAGATAAATAGACACACCCTAAATAATTAGTTTGCAATTTTTTGAATTTACATTAAACTTTTGTAAAGATCACATAGTTTCATTGTCATGATATTTGCGTAAATTTTAGGACATATCAAGACCTTACATAAGTTTTCATACATATTTATGTGATTAAATAAGTCGTATTAAAATTTACATTATATTTTTTTTTTTGTATATGTGATTGTTCGGGACCAACTTGCAGGAACCATTTAGGTAGTTATTATAGATTGTGCTCATCACCTTAAATATCTCAAAATCTTCTTCGACCACTTAAATCATTTTATGATAATTAATTTAGATTATAATTTTTTTGATATAATCAATGTCAATAAAACTATAAAACGTCATTAATTTTTTTTAGAAGCACAATACTTTGCATTATTGAGTATGCCACGCTATTATTTTGAATAGTAATGGTTGAAGTGGCCCTCAACCTCATCTATCACTATCTCATAATAAGAGCCTATAATAATGTTGGAATTTTCATGTAGAAAAAAAAGGAAAGAAATCAATATATATTTCTCTTTTTCAAGTTGAATTCATTTAATACTAATATTCATCTTTCGAATAGTTTCGACCCCATTTTGTTGGAATCTCTAGAGGTAAAAGGTAAACTTTTTTCTATATTAAAGACGCCTCAACTTTATCAAAATTCGAGAACTTTTCGTTCGTATTTATCATCATTTTGGTTTTTTTCTTCTATAAATAAAAAAAGAGAAAGAAATGAAAAAATTCCATGGATCACAAGCTCCAATTAAAAAAGGAGGGATTCAAATATGAAAAACATAATTTTATTCGAGAAAAAAAGTTAAAATATTATTTTGATATATAGGCCTATGTTTAGTTTTAAGTTTAGGTACTTATAAATTTTTTAAAAGGATTATTATGGAAACATTTTGTTTTTATTGTTTTTAGTTTACTCATATTGTCTATAAATTATAAAAATATGTTTGCGTTTGGTTATTATTTAAATCAAAGTTATTATTCAAATTTATCATAAGGATGAAGTTTACTTTTTTTGATACAAAGAATAAATCGAATATTTAAAAGCGTAGGAACAAAAAACAAACAAAATTATATTAAAAAAAAAGTATCAAAATTTGATACTTTTAACCCAAAAAAGTTACTTGCTCATTTGCTAAGCAGGCTTGTGATTAAAAAAGTAATCTATGAAAATTAGGGTCTCTAGATTTAGGATGGACCTTCAAAATCAAAAAGATTGGTGACGTGTTTGTTTCATTATTATAGTCCAATTTAATAGCACGATTATAGATTTGATCATGAAATCAATATTTGGCCATTTATAATTTGTGCTAAAAAAGGACGTTAAATTCCTAAGTATAGGACTTGTCATAAGCTAAAGCTCAACTAAATTGATATTCTTAGTACCAAAAATATTTGTTTCAATTTTAATTTTATAGAGAGTATCCATAAGAGCAGAAGTCTAATGGCATATTGTAGAACTTTGTAATCATGAGATTACATGTTCGATTTTTTTTTTCCCTAATATTATTGAATATAAAAAAATTTAATGGAGAGTTTTCCAGATTTAAGCCATCCGTTTGAAGGCTTGAAACCATTAATTTAACCTAAATCAATTTTTAGTAATATTAAAAAATTTTACTAAAATTTTGACATCGATATATATATATATTTTGTTTGAACAAAGACATGGATACTTATTAGTTCTACTGTTGCGATGAATTAAAAGGTAGGATACGATAAGATGTTGAAAAAACTGATAAATAGAATGGGCTGGGCTGGGAAAAAGTAGAGCCCATTATTAGAAAAGCCCAATTATACACGAACTGGGCCGAAGAAAAAGCCCGGTTCTAATGACCTAGCTCTAAAATGATAACCCTAACCCTAACACCCACTTCCGTCTTCTTCATTCCCGCTACCAGTGGAAAAGCTTCAGCACAAGGTAAGGTAAGGTAAGGTAATGTGTGATTCAAACCCTAATTCGAAACATTTTCCCCACAAGAGTTCGAAGATTTTGATATTTTTTTCATCTTTGACCCTTTCTGTTTCGTCTTCATCTTAAAGGTTTTTGCACACCCTTTGAGCAGCAACAATGGCGCCGACGAAGAAGACCGTAAGTATCACTCTAACAGCCCATGAATTTCGCTTTTCCAATCATTTTAGGGATATTAGTTTTGATTATCTGTGGGATTGCATTTGCAGAAGAAGACTCATGAGAGCATTAACAACAGGCTAGCCCTTGTGGTGAAGAGCGGCAAGTTCACGCTGGGCTATAAAACCGTCCTTCGCACCATCCGCAACTCCAAAGGTCTTCCTTTGTCGCTTCCATATTCGATAAATCTTGTTGCTTATTACCTGCCTGTGTGCTTTTGACACTTTTGTGTTTTTGGATCTGTGAAAATACAGGAAAGCTTATTATTCTATCCAACAACTGCCCGCCTCTGCGTAAATCCGAAATCGAGTACTACGCAATGCTTGCTAAAGTTGGGGTTCACCATTACAATGGAAGTAAGTGAAGTCATTACTCTGCCTTGTTACTTTGTTGTTTATATGTCCAAGTTGCATGCCGCATGATGTTCTGATTTTTTATATTTAGAGCATTGTCGGCAAGATTTCCGATATATGATTGTAGTACATTGCCTTTCATTATTTTAGAAAAAAATAAAATAGCTATTAAAGTTTGCTCAATTAATTCCTAATTAGAGGTAGCCTATTGCAAGTGTCGGTTTATTGTATATTTCAGTAAGTTGATCAGCTAGGTATGGGCTGAATAATCTGATTCAGAGTGCTATAATTTGCTTTTCCATTATTAAAAAAAAATGAATGTAACATCCGGTATTTCTTCTTTATTGAAGTATTTCTTGAATAGGGTCAAGGTTCTTTCACAATTTCCTATTGATTGGCTTGTCTTATTGAAGGAAATAGGTGGGTTGCTTATCTTACATTTGTAGTGGTTCGCTTTTAACATATAGAACTGATGCGGGAGAGCAAGTATTAACTTGCATTTCACCTGTAACCTGTTCAGTACGTCTTTAGTTTTAAGTTTTGTCAATAAATTAGTGGGTTTATGTTCGGTCAATCTGCATTACCTCCTCCTATGTATTATTTGTACGATTATTTGTATATTTTGTTTCATCTATTTTATTTAAGATTTTGTTATTTGGGTTTATAATTAGGTAACGTTGATCTTGGAACTGCTTGTGGCAAGTATTTCCGTGTCTCATGCCTCAGCATTATTGACCCAGGTACATCATATTTCTTTATTTGTTTTCGAAATTTCATGTTTATTTTATATCTATGGATCTTTAATTTCGACCATCTTGTTCTAATTCCTGATGTCTGTAAAAAAAAAAAGTTTGTATTATATTCTTTTTATAAGTATTTAACAAGAACTTGATAAAGTCACATGTGTTTTTCATTGACATAATGTGTTAATATCTTTCTGCGAGTAGGTATCTTGTGGAAAGTGTTTGAGAGAATACATTCAATTACTAAGGCCTTATTTTTTTTTTTTTAACTTTTTGGTGTTTTGTTTTGGGTTTTTGAAATTTTAAGCTTACAACTACTACTCCAACTCATTACTTTGGTATCTTCATCTTACTTATGTTTTTAAATATCAAACCAAAGTTTGTACCAAAAACATAAACCAAATTTGAAAATCCAAACAATTATTAAATGGGCCTAAGGTGTTGAGTTTTAAAGCATGTTTCAGTTTTTGTTAAACGATTATTAGAGAAGTTATGCCAAGGGCTTAAACAGTGTTAAGCGTAGTTTTCTTGCCTAATTCTCTTTACAAGTGAAGTTGAAATTTTGAGTTGTCTTAAAAATACTTTTCTATTAAGCCCTTGGCATAACTTCTTGAATTCCTGAAATTTCAAGTGCATTCCATTTTGAAAGTTGGCCCTAACATGAAACATCTAGTAGTTAAATTGAAGAGAAATATTTTTTCAATTTTGAGTTGCCTAAAAAAATACGTTTTTATTATGCCTTTCTTTTGTTTTTTGAAATTGAGTTAGTTTTTTTTTTTCAATTTCCTTACAAAAGTTTTCAACTTTTCATCTTCTCCACCATCCAGAAACAAAAATAAGTTTTTGAAAATAACTAGCCCCGTTTGATAAATTTAACCTCCGTTTGGTAACAATTTGGTATTTGTTTTTTTGTTGATGGTTTTTTATCATTTATTTTTTAACTTAAGCTTGTTTTCTCTAAAATTCTTTACAAAGTGTTTTATCTTTCTTAATTGTTTGAATCTTAACCTAACTCAAAAAATCAAAACAAGGTTTTTGAAGCCATATCTAAAGTTTTCAAAATTTGGTTTGGTTTTTAAAAACATGGTAGAGATGTCTAACAAAGGCCATATGCTAAATGGCATCTATAAGGGCCTTAGTTTTCTAAACTTTTCTTTGTAAACATAGTTAAACGGTAGATAGAAAACATGGAAATCCATAGTTGAAAAATGAAAATAGTATATACAGGCTTTAATTTAAACAAAAATAAAACGAATTGATTATTCTTTTAATAGTACGTTTTTACCGAAGTTCTGCCTTTTCTTTTCTTCTCTTCTCTTGTCCAGGCGATTCTGATATTATCAAATCACTTCCCGGTGATCAGTGATCATGCTCTGAAGATAGCTGTCTTCATTGTGGTGTCTTTTGGCTTCGGCAAACGGTAGAATTGATTTTTTTTTTCAATGTCATGCAGTAAAAATTTTATGTTGATAAACCAGATTTTGTTGGAGACTTTAAGGTTTTGTTTAGTTGAGATGGTCGAATGTTCAAAGTAGATTTATGTCTACTATTTTTTTATGCCCTAAAGAACTCTAAAATTTTCTTGCCTTCTTACATTAGCAATGCAATTCCGTTTTTAGTTACAGTTTTATTTTTAGTGCCTTAGAAGTGAACCCCATCTTTGGCGTTGGAACATGCCTTAGAATTTATGTAATGTACTTTCTCTTCAATTTTGATTGTATTACTAGTGGTATTATTGAGGAAATGTAAGCTCGAGTATGATGATTAAAATCCTGGCTTTTTGCTCTGCAAATTTGCATATTTGACAGAAAATGCGTAAGTTGAATGAAATGTTGATGGATTGATTATATATATATATATATATATGTTTATTGTTAGTGTGACCTTTGCTGGAATCACCATGTTCCATATTAGTTGAGGCCTTGGTTTCGACTTGATTCTTTGTTGATTTTGATTACATTTATGGGTGGTTCTTTTTTTACTATTCCAATTTTGTTGTTTGGGACCATATCTTTTTGGGGAGATTGTCCGTTAATGGTTTCATCTGTTTTTAGATAAAAATATATTGTTTAAGTTTGATCATTAATGTTTTCAAAAATTCTACTGTTTTAAGTTTGGCCATTAGTTATGTCATGATTATAAAAATAACATACATTTTAAGTTGAGTAATAATTATTGACATAAGTTGAGTTCTATATCCAACTATTAGCACTCGAAAAACAAAATCAGTTTCATCAGCCATTCTAGACACTGCCTTGTGAGTTTATTTTCTTTTGTTGAGTAATTAGTGTGATATTGGTTCCACTTTTATTTGGTTTTAGGTCAAATCGATCACCGAATTGATCCAATCAATTTGACATGACAATAAGAGGAATCGAACCAATGTCCAACAAAAGATAAAACCATTGGTTCAGTTTTTTTTTATTTTTAGGCCAAATTGATAATCGATCCGATCTAACTGATATGATAAAAAGAGGAACCGAATCAATGTTCGATAAATGATAAAATCGGTAACTCAATTTTCTTCAATTCGGAACCCTATGATTTAATTCTTTTTTTATTATTTTACTTGCCATTTCACTTCTAATTTATATTTTAATGTTGTTTTCTTGAAAAAAAATCTCATAATTTTTAATTAAATTTAACAAAAATAATTAGCCACTTACCGATAAAAAGTTTAACTAATAAAAAAATCAATATTGATTCGGTTTGATTTTTATTGGTTTTACAAATAGAAATCGATCCGATCCAATAACTTTCGATTTTCTCTAAATAAAAATCAATGTGTCAAATATTATGTAAAAAATTTGGACTGATCCAATAAATCAGTTTGGTTCAATTTAGTTTTGTCGGTTTTCAACTTTCATTATCACCCCTACCTTCTAGCTTCATGGTACTACGAAATTTATGGGTGCTAAATT
Organism: Sicyos edulis; assembly: GCA_036507275.1. NCBI lineage: Eukaryota > Viridiplantae > Streptophyta > Magnoliopsida > Cucurbitales > Cucurbitaceae > Sicyos > Sicyos edulis. The sequence continues at coordinate 31,917,703 of CM071846.1, read as the reverse complement.
AATTGGAAACTAATACTTTTTTAGTTTTCATGTTTTTTTTTTTGTTTTTTTTTTTTTGTAACTTCCGAATTAAACACTGCAATTCAAGTTTAGTTATCATTCTATTATATAAAATACGATTATAATTAAAAGAAATATTACAAATGTTTTTTTAAAGTAGAAATTAAAATTGAATGAACTAACTATAAAGAGACTAATTTTTTTTTCCTATTAAAATATTCATTGATAAGGGTGTTTGTTTATCATATATAAAGATGATTCTTCAAAAATTACATTTAAACGATTTTTTTTTTTTGTAATTGACAAAATAACTATTCATTTTTAATATTAAAAATAACTTCTTATTTTTAATCACTTCTTTCTAAAACAACTCATCATTTTCAAATCATTCATTTTTAATTAATCAAAATAATTTATTTTTAACTATTCTTTTTTAATCATTTTTAACTACTTAAAATAACTATTTATTTTAAATTTACATTCAGACAAGGGTTTATCGTAACTTTTCTAAAAAAACAATGGTATTGAAATGAATTTTTGGCTAGCATTCTTAATTTTTAAACTACTCAAAATAAAAGTTTAAAATAACTCTCATATCTCGTCCAAACACTTTGTTAGGTTGAGATATGTAATGTAAAAATAATTAATTAGACTTGTAGACGGAAAAAATAGTTTTGGATGGGATCTATGAAGAGAGGCATTTAGATGAAGTTTGGATGGGAAAAATAAGATGGGATTCAAATGAAGTTACATGAGTGGACTTTAAAATATAAAATATATGTGATGTTAAATGGATGGGATTGAAATGAAGTGACATAGGTGAAGGTGATGAGAAAGGATAAATGATGAGAAAAGTTTAAACTTTTAAATTTCAAAGATGTTTTAAGGAATATTGAATAATATGGGATAAATATGTTAATAAATCTTGGAGAATATTTAATATCTGAAATAGTATTTATTTGTGATAGTGAAGCAAGTTGTAAATTGGTTTGGTATTAGTAAATGGTGGGAAGAAAAAGGGTGTAAATTTGAGGAAAAAAAGAAAAAGAAAAACTGAATTGTTTATCAATAGGAGCATAGAGAAGAGAGAGAGAGTGAAGAAGAGTGGAATATGGACCGCTGATTCAAAGCCTTCAACAACCTTCCATTCTGCCCTCCCGTAATTGCATCATTGTAATTTTCAAATATAAATATTGTACTACTGCAATTCTTCTTCATCCCCTCATTAATTCCCCTTTCATTTTGAACAATCATTTAAATCCCTTGTTCATAATCCACACTCATTTAATTCTTTTCAAGGGATCCGTTTCTCAGCACAAAAACTTGTCAAAACTATATATTTATATTTTCAGATTACCTCAAAATTAAATTCGAACTTAAAACCTATAGTCATTAGGTGTATACTAATTTTAATATTCACCTTACATTTTTTAAATTTTATTTTATAAGAGGGACAACATTTGTTAAAAGAAATATGTGTCAAACTTGTGTCATCTAATGGACTACTCTATACATGTATATGTAAGCTAGTTTAATAATACCCCATTTCAGTTGGCGTTGATTGAAAATGTACTCAATTTGAACAATGCCTATGCAGTGGAAGAGGGATTCTCCTCCTGTCCCGTCCCCAGAGATTTGGAGAGTTGGGGAGAATTGAGGATGGGGAATTGTAGGAGGAGAGAATATCCACCGCCCATTCCATTGCTGCCATGGGTGTTCAAACGCCACTACACGGGCGACGGCCGCCTAGAGTGAGGCGACGTGAGTTCTTCCGTGCCCACAGATCTGGTGGCCACCTCACTCTCCACCTCGGGGCAGAGATTGATTAATAGTAAATAAGTGGGATTGATTTTGCATTAACTAAAAAAAATGATTTATAGACTAAATTTAAGAAAAATATTAATTAACCACCTCAATGAATAGATAAAAGGTTGCAAGTTGGAGTTAAAAAAATATTTTTTTCTCCCATTTATGAATTCATAATCAATTTTTTAAGTTTTAGAATTCAAAAGGTTTTGTAATTAACTCTAATGGTCTACCATAAAATAGGGCTTCAAAAGTCTAGATAGATGTTGTTGTAAATCAAGATCAGTTGCAACATGTTCCATACATACGGTTTTCATTTAGTTTAGGGAGTTGAATCAAGCAAACAGTCTTTAACTATACCGTAATATTTATACTATACTAGGATCCGTAACAGAAAGTTAGTTATAGGTTTGTTGTAACAACTTCTATATAAGAATCAGTTTCTTAGCGGTAGATATAGAGAAAGTGAGTTAGAACGACTTAACAATTGAGTTAGAGGTAGTTTTGAGTAGCTTTTCCAAAATTAAGATTGTAGTTTGAGAGCTCCAAGAAACCCATTTTGTATTCTCAAGAAACTTCATAGTAAATACTATTTGAATCTTGCTCTTCACAGTGGATTAGCCCGATTTTGGGTGAACCACTTACATCTTGTGTCAACTCTTTCTATCCCTTCTTTATCTCTTTACTTTATACATATTCTTGAATGTTTCTCCTTGTTCATTGTTGAAAAAAGAGAAGAGAGAAAGAGAGAAAAAGAAGAAGAGGTTTCGATCATACCCTAGTAACATTGCTACTGCTCATTGTTGGTTTGATTCGATCTCGCAATTCCACACGAGAGAAGCCCAGAAGAACGCCTCCTATACGGTGGGTTTTGGACTTCCTTAACATTCTGCAAATTCTCAACCGTTGTGTTGTTGCATTCAAGTGTATGTGATTAAAAGTGTTGAATCCATATTTTGAATTCGGTTTATGATTATCAACTTATGCTTTTGTTGCATTTATATCATTATTGTATATTTAGTTTCTTTTAATGCTTACTTCTTTATATCCTATTTTATTTGGTATTTAATTTTACTAGCAGTCTTCTATCACGTCTATCTTTTGTTTTGTTTTTTTTCGTCTATCTTTTGTTGCATAGAAAAGTTTTGTTTTTTACACTTATTCTAAGGGTTCAATCATTTTTAGACTAATAATTTGACGTAATGATAATTTTAAAATTCCAAATATGCCCCTACATGAATAAAATTTATCACTTAACTTTGCCCTTTCTTATCCATCTACACCCACAAATTCAAGTTTGCATGTTGCTTTAATATTATATTTAATAACTTTCATCACATTATTATATTTAATATATTTATATAATTATTACTTATAGTTCAACCTCTTTTTACATTCCTACATTCATATTAACCTATTCAATATAAATAATTAGTAAATGCGGATGTTTTTTTAATAATGGAAATGCAGATGTTAGAATATGGTATGTTGTATCCTTTTATTTCATAATTTTATTTATATAATTAATGAATATATCTTTAATCATATTTGATGGTGAAAATTAATTTTTTTTTGTAACTTTCTTATTTTCAAAATGATTTTGAAAATGAAAGAGAAAATAAAGATGACTACCATAAATTATAATTGGTTAAAGAAATAAAAGAATTTGTGAAATTAGAGATAGATAGTTACATGTACCTTAATAAATTTTGTTTATTTTGTTTTTTTTAGGATTCTGGTAAGATGAGATTCAAGTTTTTATTTTCTCTTCTTTTAATATAAATATGCAAATCATATTCTTATTGAATGATAGTTATTGATAATGATTTTTTTTTAAGAAAAGTTACTAATATTCTTATTGAACAGTAATTATTGATTCTCATTTCAAAAAAATTAAAAATTAATAGTTATTGATATTTATTTAAGAGCATTTCAATTTTGAATATGTTGTATAGCATTTTTTCATATTTAATTTAATTTATTTATAATGTAATGACAATAAATTTATAGATACATGAAAATTTAAGCAATATATATTACTAAACAAAAATTTACATTCAAATAACTTACATCCTCTCTACACGTTATATTATATTCCACAGAACAAAAAAGGTAAAAAAAAAAATATAAACTAAATGATGAATAAAATGCATTTAAGAGGATGATAAGAAAATCCCATACATTATTTAAATGGACAAAGAAGGTTTAAAAAAAATATATTCATATATCAATTTTAAGGCAAACAAAATAAGTTTACTAACTTCTTAATTTATTATTTTATATTATAAAAAAAATCAATTGTATCATTAACAATTTTATAGTATTATTTAATGAAAAATTGAAAAAAAATATTAATGAAACAAAATTATAAGAATGTAAATGTAAAATCGAAATTTGAAATTGATTAATAATTTATATATATAATTTTTTTTTAATGATTAACAATTATATATCTTCTTATATATTTGAAAGTTTCTATTTCCCTACTATACATTTATTATCTTAAAAAATAAATGAAAGTTACTTTAATTATAGAGAATTTATGATCAGCAGCACATTCTACCTCTTGTATTATATTTGCAGCAAATTTTTTAAAATAATTAATCTATAGCATATTTATTTCTATCACTCACTTAGTGATAGAACTCAATTTAGATTTCTATCACTGTTAGAAAACTTAAATAGTGATAGAATGAGTCTATCATTGATTGAATTCTATCACTAATAGAACTCAACAAGTGATAGAAGTCAATTTAGATTTTCTGCTGCAAATGAAATTATTTTGGATTTTGTGCTATAGATGGAAATATTTTACCATTTTTTGTTATACATGCAAAATCCCCTTAATTATAATTTTTTTTACAAGAAACATGTATCTTATCTGATGATTAGAATTAAAACTAAATTTAAATAAATAGATTGAAATGTGATGAAGAGAGTCATATTAAAAATAGAACAGAGAGAAGAGTTAGTGATTTGAAAAAGAATATATTTATTAAAATATGGTACCAAACAAAAACATCACAATCCACTTGACCTCAATCTTTCACATATTTGGTTTTGGTTTGATTATTAAGGAAATAAAGTAAATAGAAAAATTGGTGTTTTAGAGACTATATATTAGAAAGAGAAAAAAAAAGTTATAGTAAGAGAAAAAAAAGAGTTTCTTATTCTCCTCTTCCTCCTCCTCCCGCTCCTTCTTCTTCCTTCATCTTCTTCCCGTGTGAATCTTGTACATATAACAAAGACTTTTTGGTCAAAGTGTCCAACATTATTCTCAATTTTATTCATTAAGTTATTAGTTTGTCATAAACTTATATAAATAGTTTTATTTCTAATACCATTTAAACTCTAGAATTCATCTATTCAATGTACAGATTGTTAAAATGTACTAAAAATAAGTAATCTAGAGTTAACATATCCACGTCAACAAATTACATTATCATTAATAGAAAGACTAGGGAAATCTTTTTGATACTTGAGAGCTCCAACAAAGGAAGCCTCCTATGTAACGGCCCAGTTTTCCGTTCCGATTTTCCAGGTACTTTCGGTTCAGTATTGGGACAATCGGTTGGGCCGTTAGGGCTTTTTAACCCTGAAGGGCATTTTGTTCATTTTGCTCTTAGGGCTGACCTCGTGGATATTTAGGGTTCCAGGGCTGTTTCTGTCTTTCGTCGAGACTTGACTTTTTGTTGGTTGCAGGTTCCCGGGAGTTATGATGTTTGTTAGGGTTTTGGAGGTATCCCAGTTGAATGTAAAAATTAAGGAAAATTTAAAAGTAAAGTGCTCGAGCCAGGACTCGAACCCAGGTGGCTAGGAGTTGAAGTTTGTTGTTAATTAATGTTGCTGCTGGGATTCGAACATGTGACCAGCTAGGCTTTGGGAGGCTTTCTTTGTAGAAAATTAATAAGAAAAAAAAGTGTTGCTTGTGGGTTTCGAACCCTTGACCTGTAAGGAAGTTAGGAGGCTTGGATTAAAAAGAATTAATTAAGAAGAGAATTGTGCTGCCGCCGGGACTTGATGGGGGAAAGCCTAGGAGTTGGAAACGTAAAAAACCTAAGGAAGAAAGAAAAGGAAATCGTTTTTTTTTTTCACTCATTCCCCTTGCTGTACCAAACTCTCCTTCTCCTCCCTTCTTCTTGCCGACTCCCATCTTCTCCAATCGATCAAGCCCTTCCCTCTTGCCGACTTCATCTCCTCCCTCTTCTACGTTCTAGCCAAGGGCTTGAGGAAGCCCTAGCCGAGATCCCAACCTACTCTTCTTCCTTGTGTTGCCGGGAACTTCCTCCCTTCCATCTTCTTGCCGTTTCTCCAAGATCAAGATCAAGATCAAGACCCGAGGTAATCATCTCCTTTTCCTTTCTTTTTCCTAGCCGAGACTTGCTTTCCTTGTTGCTTGGGCAAACCCTAACCGAGCAAGTTGTTTCCTCTTGAAGCCGAGGCCTTCCCTTTGGAATTCTTGGGATTGCCGAATCATCTCCTTCTTCTTTCTAGAGAGGGTTGATCACTCTCTTGTTCTTCTCCATGGGCTGTCACAAGCCTAGTTCAAGAAGCTTGCCCAAGAGGTGTTTTCGCAAGCCCTAGTTGGAATTGTTGTTGCCGAAAACTCCATCCAAGTGAAGCCCTTGTAGCCTCGCCTTCCCTCAAGCTTTCTTGGAGCCGATTCTTGTTAAGGTGAGTTTTCTTTCCCTTGGTCGAGAGCCTAAGGTTGCTGGTTAGTTGTTCCTTAAGCGTTTCTACGTTGTTTTGCAAGCTCCGATTGAAGCCGAGAGAGTTCTCGCATCAAACCCTAGCAGCCGTGAGCAGTAGCCAAGCCGAGCACACACTCCCAAGGTGAGTTCTTTCCCCTAGCCGAGAGCATGTTGGTGTGGTTTTGGAGTGTGATGTTTGTTTTCCCTACAAGCTAACCTATGTTCCTTCTTGTTGAGGTGAAGCCGAGCTTGGTCCAGGAGGTGTTGTGAGGAAGCTAGAAGAAAAGCCCTAGCCGAGAGTTCCCTTGGACTTTCCTAAGGGGTTGGCCGAGAGCTTGTATAGCTAGTTTAGGTTATTGATTTAGCTATGTATGTTTTGCTAGGTTGTGTGTTCTGCAGCTCTAGGAGCGTTATACTTATTTACTGCTTGTTTCCAGGTAAGGATTTCTTACCGTGGTTGTGTGGACCCTGCGATGTTTCATGTTTGTGCCTTGTATGCTTGTTGACTATTATGAGCATGATAGTGATAGGACAACTATGATTGATCTCTTGCTAGCATGTGTGCCTGTTTGTACATGTTAGTGCCATGCTAGGTTTGTTCTTCCAGCATGCTTATGATTCCTGCTTTAAGTTCGTAGTATCATGCTAGGTTAAGTGTGATTGATGTTGAATATGTATGTTTAGCCAGGAATCAATTATTTTGTGCTCGTAGTTAGAACATTAGGGTTTGTCATCATCTAGAGGCTGAGAGTGGACATAACGTACGTTGTCCCCACGGGTCGGGAGTTAGAGCGAAGCATAACGTACATTGCTTCCCCCCAGAAGCCGATGTGGTTTTAGCTACCACATCGGCATAAGCCTAGTTTGTAGCCTGCTAGAGCAGAACCCTGCCAACGGTGCAAGCCTACCTTGGCCGGTTCTTAGCTTCAGGTCGGTGGTACATGTTGTTACAGATGAGTGTCGAGGGCCTCACACTACTGTGTTCAGTGACACCGCTTCCGAGTCTTTAGGCATGCGTACCTGGCCCGCGTAGTTTGTCCCTAGGCCACCACATTTACGCCGGTTGTAGCGAAGATGGTGTGCGCGCGCGCGCGCGTTAGTCACCGACGGAGAGCTCCCGGGCTAATGTTCATGAGTACACCAGTTTCCTTCCAGTTTAGAGCCAGACTTCGGGTACTCTCCCGTTAGTCCAGTTTATCTAGTCGAGGGTAAGAGGCCCTTGAGGACACCCATTGGGAATGGTTTTTGAGCTGATCATGTGGTCGAGGGAGAGAGACCCTCGCGGGTGTCAGACATCTATTGGGATTTGTTTTTGAGTTGATCATTTGGCTGAGGGAGAAAGACCCTAGGAGATGTCACGAGATTGGTTATGAGAACCAATCATTAGGCCGGAAGTAGGAGACTTCCGAGGACTCCAGATTTTGCCTTGTCAGCTCGTTAAGCTAAGATCTGTGTTAGTAACTGTTTGCATGTATACTAGGGTGCTAGATGACTGATGTATCGTATTGTACCCCGGTTGGGTATTCTTACTGAGCATGTTTATACTCACCCTTATTTATGTGGTTTTTCCACCAGGTAGCTTGGGACAACACCGAGACGGCTTGCGGAGGGAGCTGCATGATCATGGGAGCTGCCGGCACTCTGTCGTTTTTATTTGCATTGTTTATTCAGCATGTAGATGGACTGGAGTCCTAGGGGAACATTGTTAAAAGTTGTTTAAACTGTTTTGAGTGTTTTTATAAATACTGGCCAGGCTTGTTTTTACTTTATTGGTTTTGCTTAATAAAAACTGTTGGTGATGGTTTAAATGTTCCCCGTTCATTGATGTTTGAAAAGTTTTAAATATGAGCACTAAACCGTTTGTAAACATATTTCTCTTGCATGCTGAGTGAGAACCTAGGTTTAGGATCGTATTTCGGATCGGGTTCTTACATCCTATCCCCTTTATTGTTCATATTGGTGGTTGAGCCTTAGTCGTATGCTCACATAAGCTTGGTACATCGTGACAATATCAAAGGTTTTCATGAAGCTATTATGCTATCAATTGGCAGACCCTTATAAGGCCTTTTATTGAAGGTGGGCTAGAAATGATAGACTTAAATGTGTTATAATCCTCGTTAAATTTTTTAAAAAGAAAACCTAAAACTTAGACTCTAAAATTTGGAGAAACTTTAGACTAGATGAAATTTTAAAAAATTAGTGTTTGTCCTTTGTAATTGTTTACAAACTAAACATGTGAAAATATGTTATTCACGTGTTAATAATGATGTTACGAATTAAGTATTTGATTGGAATAAGAATTTACATCATTTTTTAATTAAAAAAATTAAATTAATATCAAAACTAAAATAACCACACTATCGATAAATTGAAATTTAAAATTATTCTAATTATGATTTTAGGCAACATTATATTCTATAGCTAACTGTTTTTGTCTATTATAGAAGGGATTAAGACAAGCATAATTGAAATGTTCAAACATTGCTTAGATGTTTTTAATTTTTGAATTATCGAAGGTAAGAGAATTCGAATCTATAACTTTTCGATGGACAATATGTGTTAGCATATATAACGAGGTTCAAAGCATGAGTTGTAAAATGATATATTTTAACATCATTATTTGAGGGAATGATGAAATATTCATAAATGAGAAAAAAGAGTAGACAGTTAAATCAAAACAAGCAATGGTTGGTTCAAGAAAAGAACACACTAGAATTACATAACTGGGAGATTTTAAAAAGTACAAAATCAGGCAATTAGGACACAGAAACAGAAAGAATTCAGCATTGAAATGGGTTCAATTTTATTGATCAGGAGGTTTTAGCATTGCTTGCTTGGATGGATTTTGAAGGAGGAGCCATTGGGGCATTTTTTGACCAATGATTCGCGAAATGTTGGAAGCGGTCTTTTGTTGTCTAATTCCTTCATCTCCACTTTCTTCTTCAATTTTTTCTATCTAAACTTTATTATACTAAAAAAAGTACACGCTACTCAAAAGTTGGTGGCGAGTTGATTTCATTGTTTAATCAATAATAATTCAGTTCAATACTACATTCAAGTATTCAATAATGAAAATTGGTATTTGACTCTCATTTATTTAAGAACATTTTAATATATGCTTAAATTTAATAATTTATTTATATATTAATTCAATAAAATATTTTAATTATTAGTTAAATTACCGAACTCTAATGATATCATATATATTCCAATAACTATGAGGGTTTGAATCTGGTTTGATTTAAAAAGGAAAAATTATCTTTTGTTAAATTTAAAGAAGAGAAAAAGCTTTTTGTTGCTTTTTGAATTTTAACACTAAACTCAAATTTTGAAAATGTATGTAAAAATGCTTGATAACAAAACAAGGAAAAGATACACAAGGAAAGATTTAACACTTAACTCTAACTCTAAAATCAACAAAGTAAGATTTATATAAAGCAATAGATACACAAGGAAAAATACACCAAATGAAAGAGTAAATAAGAGATAAAGCAAATAATTCAATCGAAAGTAATATTTCTAGGCTTAATTTTTTTTTTTTTTTTATTAAAAGGAACTCAGTTATTAATGAAATCCATTATCCCAAATATAAAACTAAATAGTTATAAAAAAAAAAAAACCTAAAAAAAGTCCAATCATTTTGTTCCTCTACATCTTTTGAGCATTCCATTAACCATAGCATAAAGAAAGGAATAGCATCAATAGTAAGGCTCTATTTCCCTGATATAATATTTAATCTCTGCTAAACCTAGGCTAAAACTTTAGGAAGATAGAAATTATTTGCTTTTTGATTCATTACCACTGCATTTACACTCTAGTTTAACAACAACGAAATAGGGATAAAAATGTATGACCTCTTGGTCATAAGTACACACTCGATTTACTTAAACTCTTTTGTTGGCTATGCAGCTTGTTTACAACATTGCCAAGGTGAAGATTGGAAAACTATACATATTTGCACACAAGTAGTATAGCCAATGGGTCCCTATTCTAATGAGTTTGAGGAACTAGATATAGCTTTTGGGATTCATCAATCATATGGACATCAAGAATTTTACCTCCATCTTCTGATAGTATACAACATTTGTCTGAAACTTGTAGCTGTTCTGATGATGCTTCAATCAGCTCCTCAATGGTGAGTGGAACCCATAGCACAATTCCAGGTCTTCTCTTCTCTTTAGGATCCCATGGGTGGAAGGGGAACACTGTACATTTCTTTGAGTGGTTTCTTACTGTAAAAATAACAAATGTTAATTTCAAAATCTCTCCTTTATCCATTGAGAGACAATACAAATTCAAATTGGATCACTGTGTTCTAAGCTACTTCACACCATACTGAATTGTTTTGTGCTATGTGAAGTAAAATATTCAACAAACCAATGGAACCAAATATTGGGAGGAGTTTGACTAATCACAACTCACGAGACTAATTAAAATTTTGATAGTACCCTATCAATTTTATTTATGTATCAAAGTTCTAGGGCTTTCAAGAGGCCTAGTCTCTCCTCAATTCTCCAAGAGAATTCTCAATTTGACAAAATATTCGACCCCCCCAACCAAAAAGGAAAAGAACTTAAATAGTCTGTAAAGAGAAAATAACAACCAACAAAATGGGCCCCACAGCAGGACCACAACAAAATAAACCCTTTGCCAACTCAGCCTTTTATTTCCACCTTTTGGGCCGTGCGTCTCCTGGAATAGACCTTCAATATTGGGGGTGTATCAATACCCGCCCCCCAACGCGCCACCTTGTCCTCAAGGTGAAAATCTGGAAACATTTCTTTAATAACTGCAGCTTGTTCCCATGTCGCATTCTCGGCAGTGGTGCCATCCCACTGAATCAAAACTTCTAAGTCGTTATCCGTTCCCGCTGCTGTCCGTGCGCCAAGCAAGGATGATGGTGATAAGGTTTAGATTATATGCTCTGATACCAATTGATATGATCCAGGATCTAGATTATATCAAAAGATAAAAGAATAAAGATAAACCAAGTTTTGATAGGAACTTGGAACCTCCCTTCTCAAGAGAATCTCTTGAGCCCTTACAATAAATCACTCAATAACTCATTTAACAATTGGATGCCTAAACTCTAACCTAACTCACTCTATTTATAACAAAATACTAACTTATTCTCCAAGTAATGGCTAAATAGAGCCCTAGGCCCAATCGAGCCCTAGGCCCAATCGAGCCCTAGGCCCAACCTTATCAATACCCGCCCCTTTAAAGCACCTTGTCCTCAAGGTGGGCATAAACAAAAATATATATATATATATATATATTTTTTTTTTTTTTCGGCGGCGGCAGTGTGAGTCGGTGGTGGAGGCAAAGAAGTGACAGGTGGTGGTGGTGATGGCAGAGCGCAACAACATGGTGGTGGTGGTGGCGGCGATGTCGGAGGTGGTGACGGTGGAGATGGCGGCGGCGATGTTAGAAGTGGTGGCGGCGATGGTGGTGGCGGAGGTGGTGGTGACGGCGGCGGCAGCAGCGCCGCAGTGGGGTTGGTGATGGTGGCGGAGGTAGGGGCAACGGCGGCAGAAGAACGACGGTGGGGAAGGCGGAGGCGGCAACGGAGGAGGCGGTGGTGGCGGGGTCAAAACCCTAGCCGTCATTGTTTTTTCCAACCTAATTTCCTCCCTAAAACATCGTTTTAGGTCATTGAAACTCTCCTTTAGGTCTTCTCTAATTTCTTTTTTTAGAGAAGCTACCTCTTCTCTGAGGTCTTTTTTTAAGTCCACCATCAAACTTTGCAACTTTTCTTGAATGAAACGAAGAACCTCTTGATCCATCTCTACAACCAAGAATCGAACGGCTCTGATACCAATTGATATGATCCAGGATCTAGATTATATCAAAAGATAAAAGAATAAAGATAAACCAAGTTTTGATAGGAACTTGGAACCTCCCTTCTCAAGAGAATCTCTTGATCCATCTCTACAACCAAGAATCGAACGGCTCTGATACCAATTGATATGATCCAGGATCTAGATTATATCAAAAGATAAAAGAATAAAGATAAACCAAGTTTTGATAGGAACTTGGAACCTCCCTTCTCAAGAGAATCTCTTGAGCCCTTACAATAAATCACTCAATAACTCATTTAACAATTGGATGCCTCAACTCTAACCTAACCCACTCTATTTATAACAAAATACTAACTTATTCTCCAAGTAATGGCTAAATAGAGCCCTAGGCCCAATCGAGCCCTAGGCCCAATCGAGCCCTAGGCCCAACCTTATCAGATGGTTGGCATGGTATGGTCAAGTCCTCGGCTAGGGCGGCGGGAATAGGTAGTGTGGCCAAAGTGTGCCCCACAGCTTTCCGTAGCACGGAGACGTGAAAAACATTGTGAATACGGGCCTCCGGAGGTAGATTTAAACGATATGCCACCTTCCCCACTCGTGCCGCGATCTGAAAAGGCCCGATGTAACGAGGGGCAAGTTTGGGGTGTTTATACCTGGATATGGAAAGCTGGCGGTATGGACAGAGTTTGATATAAACCCACTCATTCTCCTGAAACTCCACGTCCCGACGTTTAGCGTTCGCCGACTTTGTCATACGGTTCTGAGCCTTTTGTAGCGCACTCCTTAATTTGGCTAACATCAAATCTCGATCATAAAGCTGGCGGTCGACTTCTGATACTAAACTGGTTCCTTTCTCATAAGACAATAAGGGTGGTGGAGCACGCCCGTATACCACCTCAAAGGGAGTTTTCTGCGCTGCGGAATGGAATGCCGTATTATAACTGTACTCGGCCCACGGTAACCATTTGGCCCATTGCTTCGGTGTGGTCATGGCAAAACAACGCAAATAAGTCTCCAACCCTCGATTGGTGACTTCAGCTTGGCCATCGGTCTGGGGGTGATAAGTACTGCTGCGCTTCAATTTCGTGCCTGAGGACCGAAACAGTTCCTCCCAAAACAAACTCGTGAAAATTTTATCCCTGTCAGATATTATGCTCCTCGGGTACCCGTGCAACCGCACAACTTCTTTAACGAAAGTTGACGCAACCGATACCGCCGAAAATGGATGTTTAAGCGCGATGAAGTGACTGTATTTCGATAACCGATCCACCACGACCATGATTGTATTATACCCTTCGGATTTAGGTAAGCCCTCGATGAAATCCATCGCTATGTCTTCCCAAATCTGTTCAGGAATGGGTAACGCTTGAAGTAAACCCGCTGGTGCGAGGGACAGGTGTTTCGCCTGCTGACAGATGTTGCATTCTTCTACAAATTTTCTTACTCTTGCCTTCATTCCCGGCCAATAGACCTCTCGGGAAAGTCGCTGATACGTTCGGGCGGAGCCGTGATGTCCTCCCGTAGGAGTGCTATGGAACTCGTGTAACAGCAGCGGAATCGTGGGGGATGAAGATGGTAGAACGACTCGGCCTTTGTAGCAAAGCAAGGAGTTCTGAACTGTGTACCCTTTTGGCACTATTTTTCCCGCATCGATTCCTTTCCGAATTTCAGATAAAGGAGCATCACTTTCAATCTGGGCAATGAACATGTTCGGATCTAGGCCTGTTATCACACTCAACGCCCCCAACTCACTAGCGGATGGTAACCGAGATAAAGCATCAGCCGCAACATTTTCTAATCCCCGTTTATATTCGATGCCGAAATCATAAGCCAACAACTTGACGACCCATTTCTGATAATCCCCTGCAATAACGCGTTGCTCCAACAGAAATTTCAAACTTTTCTGATCTGTACGCACTATGAACCGCCGTCCCAATAAATATGGTCTCCACTTTTGGAGAGCGAAGACTATGGCCATCAACTCACGTTCATAAACAGCCTTATGTCGATGAGTGATGGGTAGTGCCTTGCTATAGTAGGCAATGGGTCGTGCCTCTTGCATAAGAACAACACCTACTCCTACGCCCGACGCGTCGGTCTCTACTACAAAGGGTCGGTTGAAATCAGGTAGGCGTAATACTGGCACGTTGGTCATGGCATTCTTTAACCGCTGGAATGCGTCTTCTGCCATCGGACTCCAACTAAATCTCCCTCTCTTTAACAACTGTGTGAGGGGTAATGCGATCGACCCATAGTTCGCTACAAACTTACGGTAGTACCCCGTGAGTCCAAGGAATCCTCTCAATTCCCGAATATGAGTCGGGCTTGGCCAAGTGGTCATTGCTTCAATCTTGCAGGGGTCTGCTGCCACTCCCTCTTTAGATATTAAGTGCCCTAGGTACTCAATTTGCAATTCCCCGAATTGACACTTCTTAGCATTAGCTACAAACTGATTATCAATCAATATTTGAAGTACTATGGATAGGTGGCTTACATGCTCTAGCACGGACGGGCTGTATACTAGGATGTCATCAAAGAATACTAACACAAACTTCCGTAAGTACGGTCGCAGTATTTGGTTCATATTGGCTTGAAATGTAGACGGAGCATTACGCAACCCAAATGGCATCACCAGGAATTCATAGTGTCCGTCATGCGTCCGGAAGGCTGTTTTATGGACATCCGTTGGCTTGACGCGAATTTGATGATATCCTGATTTAAGATCGATCTTCGAGAAGATTGTTGCCCCGTGAAGCTCGTCTAACAATTCATCAACCATAGGTATGGGAAACTTGTCGGGTACCGTAGCCTGATTTAGAGCCCGATAATCTACACAGAACCGCCAACTCCCATCTTTTTTCTTAACTAAAATCACTGGACTCGAAAACGCACTGGTACTTGGTCGTATAATTCCTGATAGCAACATCTCGTGTACTAACCTTTCAATCTCATCTTTCTGAAATTGTGGGTATCGATAAGGTCGCACACTTACAGGCCCTGCCTCTGGATTCAGCTGTATTACATGATCAATGTCTCTTTCGGGGGGTAGTCCCTCATGCGGCTGGAAAACTTCAGCATATTTTTGTAAAACCTCACGCACAGCCTGTGGTGTTCCGGTATAGTTTTCGGTGCCAACCGATTCTCCAATGCTCTCACGGTAAGCCTCGACACGGTTCAACTCAATCAGAATACCCTTATCATCGGCAGTCCACGCCTTCATCATAGACTTCAATGTTATTTGAGATCGCACGAGGCTTGGGTCCCCTTTAAGCTGCACTAACCATTCCTCCACTCGAAACTCCATAGTTAAAGCACGGTAATCGAATTGAATCTGTCCCAGAGTCTCTAACCACGCCACTCCCAATATTACATCCGCACTTCCCAAGGGTAGTGGAAAAAAGTCATGGATAATAGTTAAATCTGAGAGGATAAGCGTTATATCTTTACATAACCCTGTGGCTCTCACGGAGTCTCCCATACCGAGAACCACGCCACACCCTGTTGCTGGCGCAATCGATATCCCGAGCTTCTTTACGATCTCCTCCGAAATGAAGTTATGTGAAGCTCCGCTATCAATCAATACGACTACAACATGACCTCCAATACTTCCTCGTATTTTCATTGTCTTGGGTGAGTCAAACCCAACCATGGACTGTAACGAGAGTGTGGCCAAGTCTGGTGTCTCCTCCTTTTTCCCTTCCTCTTCCAGGTTCGCATCACCATTAAGTTCACAATTCTCTTCCACGGTTGGTGCCGTTTCCTCATCCCTATCCCGGACAACCACGACCTCTAACTCTTGGAGTTCTTTCTTTTTACACTGATGCCCTGGCGCGAACTTTTCATCACAGCGGAAACAAAGACCCTTCTCTTTTTTAAGCCGAATTTCAGAGTCTGTCAAGCGTTTGTATGGCCCTTTTAAAAACGATGTTGTAGGATTCATCGTAGTTGACGACGTCGACCTCGAATTCACACTCTGGTTTCCGGTGTTCGTGGCTGATAGATTTATATTTCCCCGATTCGGACTGAAAACAAAAGACCTCGTTCCTCTAGGCCCCGAATACGACGATCTTGCATTTGCACGCATCGTTCCCATATTGTTTCTCTTCCTTTGCTGAACCGCGACATCATCCTCAATAAGCTGAGCCATCATCATTTTTGCCTTAAGACCAACCGGTTGCAATTTCCGCAGTTCGCTCTGTATTTCTTCCTTGAGCCCGCTTTCAAATTTGCCTTCCAATACTGCATCGCTCACATCCTTCAACCCGCCTGCACAACGTTCAAATTGTCGCCTATACTCTTTCACGGTTGCGACTTGCTGCAGCTTCATTAATCGGGTATATTTTGTCCCTTCTGACGCCGGCAAAAATCGTTCCAGCAACAGAGTCCGAAACCCCATCCAACTTGTCATCGGCGTACGATCTGCCTCATATTGCTGCCAGTCAAGAGCCTCCCCCTCTAAATAGAGGATTGCGGCCTCCAATTTATTGCGTTCCGTCAGTCTATTCACGATGAAATACCTCTCCACCCTGTGTAGCCATCCGATTGGGTCCTCGCCATCTTCCCCTTTAAATATCGGAACCTCCAGCTTGCGCAACCTCATATCAAACAAGGGAATCTCGCGATTTGTAGCAACCAAACCCGATGGGTTTCCCATCTCCGTCGTTGATTCCATTTTTTGTCCAGCCCCTGTTATTTCCGAAACCATCTGTTCCGCCAACGCCTCCTCCAACTTTTGTTTGCCTTTGCGCTTCGACTCCTCATCCACCGATCGTGTTCCGCGATCCCCAGCAGACGCGATTTCCGTCCTCTCTGACGAGCTCACGGCCGGATGATTTTTCGATTCCCCAAACAGAGCTTTCATTTCATCCCTCATCAAAGCGAACTCGAATTTCTGCCTCTCCGAAGCTTCATCAAACTGAGCTTGGATGCTTGCTTCAATGGCTCCCTGTTTCGCGAGAACTCCAGCCAAACGCTCCTCTACCATTGCGACTCTCCCTTCCATTTTTCCCACCATGAGCCAGGAATTTGCTCTGATACCAAAATTGATAGTACCCTATCAATTTTATTTATGTATCAAAGTTCTAGGGCTTTCAAGAGGCCTAGTCTCTCCTCAATTCTCCAAGAGAATTCTCAATTTGACAAAATATTCGACTCCCCCCAACCAAAAAGGAAAAGAACTTAAATAGTCTGTAAAGAGAAAATAACAACCAACAAAATGGGCCCCACAGCAGGACCACAACAAAATAAACCCTTTGCCAACTCAGCCTTTTATTTCCACCTTTTGGGCCGTGCGTCTCCTGGAATAGACCTTCAATATTGGGGGTGTATCAAATTTCTTAATGTATTGGTCGATATAATTAAATTTATCCAAATTAATGAGCTTTGATCCTATACTCAATTCTTTGAGACTTGTTTCATCTTCGATTAATATTGATTTCTACTTAATGAGTACTCTCCAATTTGTAGGTCTATAAGTGACTGGAAGTATTGATTTATACAACTAAATTATTACTCCAATCTATAAAGTTAAATTTTTGGGTTGATGGATGATTGTGATGCAACAAAATCAGGTTTAGTTGTTCATGTTTTTATGCTTTGAAATGTTGAGAAATATAAGAATAAAGCTCAATCTGTACATGGGTTGTGTGCAGAATATTGATGAAAAATAAATATAGAGGTTAGAATAGGTGTGATGAATATACCTGGGAGTTCTCGAGAGGGACAAGGGGTTTCTGATAACTGAGTATTCTTTGCCTCTTCTTCCAAGAGCATCACCAATTTCTTGTTTCCACATTTCCGGCCTTCATCAAGCGGGGTGTTTCCCCATCTGCAGAATTGAAAGTACCACAGAGATGAAAGGAAATTTAATTCTCACTGGAACTGCTTTTCCAAAAAACGCTTACAAAACATAATATGGGATGTTTGGGGCAACGGCATCAAACCGGGGCGATGGGGAATAATGAGCCAACGCCAATTATTCTTTCATAATCACTATTTATCTCCCTCAGTGTTCACCATTCATTCTCCCTATAAATAATATTTTGTTCTCCAAAATCACTTCATGTACCCCAAATACAGGTATGGTTCCTATTAGAAATACTCATCTTGTGCCCTTCATCCCATGAGAAGCCTTCAACATCTTTAAATGATATATGAGTTAATAACTTAGACCCTTATCATCGATTGATTTTAAGGTCAAACCTCATAATATCTAACACTTCCCTCATAATCACTTCATGCACCCCAAACATAGATAAAGTTTCTTCATAATCATTTCATTCACGTCAACACGGATAATCATTCTCCCTATTCATCATTCTCCTTCTATATTCTGATTCTTTCATAATCATTTCATTCCCTTCGTGCATAAAAAAAACTCCATTGTTTCTGTTGGAATAAGTAACATAGGAAGTGCTTTTTCCATAAACTTTGACGACGTAATACAAATAGGCTCCATTATGGAACCGCTATGTATTTAAATATCAGGCAATAAAAAAAGAAGTATGTTGTATGCGCATACCTGTCCTTTGAGAGTACATTAGCCCCAGATTCTAAGAGCAACTTTGCCATCAAATGTAGCCCTTCTGATGCAGCTATATGCAGCGGAGTTCGATAATCGTAATCTTTCGAGTTGGGGTCAATGCCATAGCACAACAATCTCTTTATAATATCTAAATCACCCCTTGAAACTGCTGTACACAGGAAGCTACCAGCATTCTCAACCTTCAATGAAGCACCCTTGTTAGAAAGCAGAGTAGCAATTTGATCGTTCCCATTCTTGATAGCTTCCATTAATGGAGTATTGCCAAAGTTATCTAGAAAAAGGCCAGAGGAAATATCAGAACACAGCATTACTTGGGTCAGAAAGAAGAAACCTCAAACACTTGTATAAATTAACCTTTAAGGTCAATGTTTACTCCTCCTTGAATTAGGAAAACAACTACATCCTCAAATCCTCTGGATGCTGCAAGATGCTGTGCAAAAACAACCAATTGTTTAGCCTAAGTAGTTCATGTTAAATTATGTAGATCATTGTGGATGAAAATGACTCGCAGAGACTTGAACTCAGGATCTCTGCTCTAATACCATACTAAATTATTGTAAATCTGCTTTGATATCATGTTGAATTATTTTAAATCACCAATCAACCAAAAAACTTAAGTTGATGAGTTGAGGCACATATAATTATATCAACCAACAGTTCATTATCATCTCAAAAAAAGGAAACGAATCATTAGCTAAAAAATCTACTCCATACCAAAGGCGACCTTCCATCATAATCTGTCTTGTTTGGATCAGCTCCAGCTCGAATGAGACCTTTTAATTGGTGTAGATCTCCATGATATGCTGCACTGTTGACCTTGAGAGCAAGCTCAGCTTCTTGCTTACCAATATGAAATGTGATATCTGACTCCAATTGCTTAATTCGAAGGTTTGTATCCTTTCCCTGCAAGTATATGGAATCCTTAGTTGTGTTAGGGATATATTCTAACTTGATGTTAATAATTCAGCAACTTAAAAATGTGTATATACATATAAATGTATGTATGTATAGTGAAATATGTGTTACCTCTAGAAGGTTGTTCAAGATTTTTCTCCCATCGTAAAAGTATATGTCAAGGATATTTGTAAAGGACTGCTTGTCGATTCGCAAAAGCCTACACAACTCGCATACTCGAACAGTATAAGGTTGAGGAATGTTGCAAAGAATTGATATCTCTCCAAAAGAGCTGTTGGGCTGTAGTGAAGATATGGTCTCTTCCGAGCCATCTTGTCCTATGCCCAATTCCTCCTGCACAAATATGGTTCTTCATTAAGATTTTTTTTTTCTTTTCTTCTTTTGGCTCCTCTAAAGACAAAAAAAAATTAGGACATGTAGCTGTAATAGAGTATAAGAAAAAGGGTTAATCAATGGGGTATTCAAGGTTTGTAGCCCCAATGAGATGCAAATATTCCTCTCAGGCGTAACAAAAAGCTATAAAAGAAGCCAAGATTTATCTTCCTGATGTTCCAAAGCTAAACATTGAGTCCAAATTTCAAAGTATACATAAGTTCTTTTGCTTTCAAATAAAATATCTCTAAGGATAGCAAGTTTCCATTAGGGCAAAATGAAGATACAATACGGTACTGACATCTAAAAGTTCATGAAGAAAACACAAACCATGGGAAACATCGGTATTGGAAAAATAAATTATTGGAAACAGATTATGTGAAAAGTGGATCATACCAGCTCACCATCACAGACAAAATAAAGCTGATCAACTACATTTCCTTGCTCCATTATCACTTCTCCAGGGAGAAAAAACTCTTCATGGAGTTTGATAACCTACAATAAAGGCCATTAACATTTTAGATTATTTCTTAGAGAAAATGATCATCTGTTACAAACTAGAAAATAAAATGCTTACTATTTGATTGATGAACTCTGGAGAGCATCCTCTAAATAAAGAAACATTCTGAATACAAGGCAAGTATAGTGTTTGGAAAATCTGCATAAGGTGAAATATTGTCATGCACCACATTTATGCACTGAAGAAAGAATATAGAAAGCCAACCTTATATGAATATACTAATCATTACTCTTTCTATACCCCCAAACATTGAAAACTCAACTACTTCTCCCTCATTCCAAATCAAATATATGATAAAAGAAAGTGAAAATAAAGCCATCATGGAGTGGTCTAGTGATCAAGAGGGTCTTGAAAAACTACAAAGTAATGAGTTCAGTCTATGGTGACCATCCACACAAGAATTAATTTTCTACTAGTTTCTTTAACACCCAAATGTTGTAGGATCAGGCAGTATGTCCCGTGACACTAGTTGAGATGCGCACAAGCTATCCGGACAGTCAGCAATATTAAAAAAAACCAGCCTTTACCTTAGCACGGATTGATATTGGGATGTCCTGTAGAACAGTAGCCTCAGTGTAGCTACTTTCGTACTGTAAACGCAAGTGACCTTTGATCTGATCACGGATATCTCTGTCAAGTCTATTTCTATTCATGTATTTTATTACATCTGCCATTTTATCCCTGAATTTCACTGTCTTGGATCCTTTTACAATCAATGCAGTCATGTTACCAACCAAATAAGCACCCAGAACCATGTCAAATGACACATAAATCATAACAAATATCATTTCCCTCAAGTTGACTGCATGTATATCTCCATAACCTTTTCACAAAAAAAAAAAAACAAGAAAGGATTAAGGAAGAACAGAGAAGAAATAAACTCAACTGAACACCAATGTGTACAATTTCACTTCCAAATGTCACCAAATAACCAAAAAAAAACAGAAAACTACAGCTATTTCAGTTATAACATTCACATTTGATTGGTTCAAGAATTGTCATGGAAGATGTTGAAATGTGTTAAATCACCAAAATCTAACCCAAAAGCTTAAGTTGATTGGTTGAAATCTAATTGTAAGGTAAAATACTATTTTAGTCTATGAACTTTGAGATTTGTTCCATTTCGATCCGCGAACTTTTTAAAGGCCAATTTTGGTCTTAAACTTTGAGGTTTGTTCTATTTATGTCTCTCGACTTTTGAAAAACCTTAAAATTGGTTCTTAGAAAAAAACTATAATTAGATGACGGGACTAAAAATGGAACTTTGAAAGTCTTGGGACTAAAATTAAACTTTTGAAAGTTTGGGGGACTAAATGAAACAAATCTTAAAGTTCAGGCACCAAGATGGTATTTTACCCATAATGTTACCCACAAGTGAGAGAAATATCGTATGAGTGGTATTCAATTTTAATTGAGTAAACGACTTTACAAGGATTCAAATCCAGACCTTGTACTCTTATACCATGTTGAAACGTGTTAAGTCACCATTAAACCCAAAAATTTAAGGTAAGAAAAGATGTTGAGAAGGTAGTTACCAACAGTAGCCATGGTGACAATAGCAAAATATAAAGATGTGGTGTAGCGTTTCCACAAATCAATGTCTCTGAAATGTGAGTAAGAGTAGTCTCCCAATTTCAAGCTTCCAATCCATGTGTACCCTTCTTCAGAAGGAGAAAGAGTAGTTGCCAAATAGTAAAAGATGCAGGCCGCAGTGTGTGTGCAGTAAAGTTCAACGACAAGGAGCTTGATAATTCTAGTGAACATATAGCTAATACGTATATCCTTTTCCAATGTTTGAAAAAAATCTGTGATTTTTCGCACCCGGAATAACCGTATCCATAGGAGGTATCTCACTTCTTCTCTTCTCCCACAAACCTGTCCCAACAGATGTAAAACATTGTTATAAAACAATATTTCTAAAGGCCCTTTTTAAGTACTAGCTAGGCCAACTGTTATGGGACAACAACCTATCACTTATCTGCACCATTGATATGATATATTCACTTTAGGCATAAGCTTTCATGATTTTATTTTGGTCATCACTAAAATGACCTCACGTCAATGGAGATATTGTCCCTCACTTATGTACCGAGATCTCCCTAAAAACTTAGCAATGCGGGACTTGTTCACATTAGCAACACGAACCTATGATGGTTAAGGTATATTACTTCCCATTGAACACTCTAAAGAGAAACAAAAGAATGGTTCAATAGAGTGTCACCTTATAAATGATATCCCAGGGCATACAGCTGAGAAAATCAGTCACAAAAGTGGATTTCAAATACCTGCAAGAAAAGAAGATCAATTATCAGGTTAAGTTCTCTCTATTTGAACAATCAGACAGTGAAGATTAATTAATGAAAGGAAACTGACTTGAGTGCTATTGGAGTGCGGTTATAGACCATTCGGTATGTCTGACTGTCTCTATAGGCAAGGAAGAACTGGAAAACAATGTCGAAAAGGAAAGCAATCTGTCCGACAATGTCGAGTATAAATAGATTCTCTGGCAATCCCCTAAAGAATCCGAACTCCATAGGCGTGAAGAAAGAAGAGTAGATTGCCCATATCAGTATGAACTGCGTCCAAGCCTTGTACCATCTGCATTCATTTTCAAGCCATGTTACTAGACACATCCATATTTTGTTTTGATTTGTTATGAAAATCGGAATCAACAATCAATTAAACAATAAATAATGTAAGATAAAAATATAGAGATTTACGTGGTTAACTAACTAGCTACGTTCATAGAGGAGATCAACAAAAAAAAGAATCTAAAATCTCTGCTCACTGACCGAATAGCAAGACCCCGACTAAATAGTCGTGGGAGAGCATAGTTCAAATGCATATCTCAACATGATTATTACGACATGAATGGAAACAAAAAAAGTTGTAAATTTATCATAAGTTTTGTTTTCCAGTATCCCTTAGATATATTTTGAATTGTATTGTTGTTTTTCTTAAACTAATTTCCAAAAACTTGATTACCCTTAAAATATATTCATTACTAATTGGCATAAAATAAATATACAAGATCAGTTTGAAATAGATCTACATTGTGTGAAAATCTTCATGTTGAAATATAATGTGTATAATAACATTTTGACTAATAAAAAAATTTAACTACCTGAAAGAATTCTGTTAAGTAAAAGTTGATCTAATGGAAAAAAAAAAATTCTTCTTTTCAACAACATTAGAGAAATAATTATTAAATCTATAATCTCAGGATTACTAAGTTATATAAGATATTGTTAGAGTTGTCCTCTTGCGAGATAGTTAAAACTTAAAAGCAAGTTAAAAGTAATATAGATCTAATTAGAGAACAAATTATACATTGGGAAATTATTAAAATTACTTTTAAGACATGATAAAAAGTTATTGAAGTAGTATATAAGATATAATATAATTGCAATTATAAAATGTTAAAATTGAACTGGCTGAATTGCAGTTTGTTCTGCCTTCATTTCTAGCTACTAGCTAGCAACCATATTGGTTTTACTTAATTTTTGTTGTTATCATGTATAATTTTGGTCAATTGGAGTTAAAATTTAGGTTAAGCCTCTAATATTATGACATGTATTTCGAAAGCCCAACGGCACATGTGGAGGGATGTGACGTAAGAAAGGGCAATTTTGTCTGTCTTGGACTCATTTGTCAATATAATTAGAATAAGTACCACCGCTAAACAAAGGATAATCATAAAATAATCATTTCATAATTTTAAATAAATTTTAACTATTTCACATCACCAATTCAAATTAACAAGTGTGTTTGTTCAACAAAATTGATTAATTACTCTAAAGAACATCCGCGCGTTCTTAAGATCGGATCAAATCCAGAACGTTTCAGTCCTGTTCTTTTTTTTCTTTTTTCTTTTTTAAGAATCAAAACCATAATTTGTAGCTTATTCTATCGCTGTCCCATTTAAAAGTTGTCCAACCTTGTATCAACGTGGCAGTCTTACCTAAAGTTAGCCAACAACCCATGTTATGATATGAGAAAAATAAGCCCATATAACTTCATATTTTGATAGTCATATCTGTTTACTCAATTTTCATATACAAAATCTTAATTTGTCTAATAAAGGAAAAAAAGTTCATTGATAACAACAAAAGGGAAGAAATATCAGTCTACTAATTTAAAACAAAAATTGCACTTATGTAGTGTAAAATCAGCCTTCAAACTTTTTTGAGAAGTTATTATTTTTTACTAAGAATTTTTGAAGTTTACAAATGATCGATAATAAGCTAAAAAAGAAAAGATAAAAATATAATAAATTGATAAAATATCATGTTTACTCTCTACTGTATTTATATTAAAATCAATTTTTTAGATATTACCGTGTCAATTAATATTTCTAGTAAAAAATAAATCCTCGTTCCAAATACCTTTCCCCAAAAGTAAGTTATAATTTTTACCCGAACTTATATGACCAGTTTTACCTTTTTTTGAGAATGAACTTATATGACCAGTTGGTACGTTATTTTCATATATAAAAAGCTAAATAGAGGAGAAATTGGTTAGCTCCTTCCAAAAAAAAAAAAACCTGTAAAGTTAAATTAAAAAATCTAATGGCGGTTGTGTTAGTACAGAGGACTTCGGAAATTTAAATTATAAATTTCATAGTTTTTAATACAATCATTATGTCGGTTGGTATTACTCTATTTCTACTCTACGGTCACGAATTCGATCCCTAAAATCGGTATTTATAATTTATAATAATAATGATTATATATATATATAATCATTATCATCTAAAGATCAATAACTTAATAATTTTATTGTTTGATTATAATTTAATTCAGCCACACGGGGAGGTTGCAATTTGCACTTAAACAAAAAGGTTCATTTTTTGCAAATATTATATATAATTTGAAGAAAAGATAAAATAAATATTAGACCAGATCTATAAGAATCTATGAATAATTGAATGGATTGTTCTATTTTCTCAACGTATAATGAGATCAGAAGAGACCCATCTAAGTTCATCAAAAAAAAAAGAAAAAGAAGAGACCCATCTAAGATGATTAAATTAGATAAATTCATAAAAATATATAGTATTTTTAGTTAAATAACCCAATAGGCCAAGGCAGAACTTGAAAGATGATTGTTTCGCAAAAGAAAAAAAGACTTGAAAGATAATTTTTTTGAAAGATAATATAAAAACATACTCCAATAACCCAAAATTTACTCCTAAAATATGGGGCAGGGCTGTCAAATTGCCAGCTTAACTTTTTTCTTTTTACAGTAATTGCCAGCTTAGCTTATACATGTGAGGTGTGACAAAAGTGACAACACAGCCATATATTATTTAATATTTTTATTATAGACAAAAACAACAATATATTATTGTTTTTATTTTTAGAGAAATACTTCTCTACACATACACACCAACAAGTAGAGTGACTCTACTTGTTGCTTATGTGTCATCACTTAGTTCCACAAAAAAAATTTCATTTCAAAGAAAAAATCAACAAACAAGAAAAGTTAAAAAAAATTTGTGGCTCTAAGTGATGCCACATAAGGAACAAGTGTAGAGAAGTATTTCTCTTATTTTTATGTGGCTGCTGTGGCTCCCTCAGGCCGATGTTACCTTAAATTACGTTAAATGTCAAAATCTATTTCTTTTTTAATTATAATATTTTTCCTATTCTGTTTGTAGAGAATATTTTTTAGTAGTTCTTTTGCAAAATAACTTTGACTCCAGAGCGTTTTCATATTTAATAATTGAAAAAAAAATATAAAAAAATGAAAATAAAAATTTGCACAATAATTTTGTAAAAGATATTTAATTTGATTTTGATTTTGATTTTTTTTTTTTTTTTTTTTATAGCAATAAGAACCATAGATAAGCATATCCAATGATGAATGGGTATCTCCACTAAAAAAAGTATTGATTCTTTTTTTAGTACAGATGTTTTGATTTTTCAAAAATTAATTTAAAGTAAAAAAATAGAGACAAAAGAAATGATAACTAAAAGTAGTATAATGGAATGTCTGAAAAGAAAAAAAAAAGGAATAGTATTATAGAACGAAGGCAAAAAAAAAAAAAGAAATAAAAGATTTTTAACTGGTTTCACCGCCACGCGTGTGTGAAAAATGATGGCGGGAACACTGGCACACGCTTGTTTGTTAAAGATGTCTATGGGATGGGCCAGGGGCGAGGCCGGAAACCATCACTATACAATTTCTGTCTCTATAAATTTGCTGTATTTGTTCTACGAGATCTGAGCAGAATTCTTCGTGGGGAACGGGCGGAATTTAGTTTTTTTATGACAGAATTTTCACCGTTAATTTTTTTTTTTCGTTTTCATAATAAAATTTTCAAATACTTAATTTTCACTCTAAACTATAAATTAATTGTAAAACGAAATACTAATTTCCATAAAAATGGTACTAAAAAATTTATTTAAAGATTAAGTTCATAAAAATGAGAAAATAATTAAAATAAAATTTTACAAATATATGTCTACATTAATAAATAAACTAGGTGAGATTCGAAAAATTAAGAGTAATACTAATGATTGAAAACTACAAAACCGAACCGAACCAAAAGATCCATTAGATTAATTCGAATGGCATATCAATTTTTATTTAGAGAAAATAAAATATTAGTGGTTTTGTTTGGTTTCTATTTATAAAAACCAAATAAAAAATCAAACAGAATTTTTACTTTTTATCTGATTAATTATTTGTAGTTTAATTTAATTATACAGTGTTAAAAATTTGTTATGAAAAATGTTTAAATAGGGGGTTGGAAGTAAAATAACAAGTAAAATAGTATAAAAAAAATCGTACAGAAACAAATCAACAAAAATTGAGATAATGATTTTATCCTTCATTGAACATTGGCTTGGTTTGATTTTTTTTTTTGTTAGATCAATTGGTTCTCAATTTGGCCTAAAATCAAGAAAAACTGAATAAATAATTTTGCCTTTTATTGGATATGGATTTAGTTCTACTTTTCATCAAATCCATTAATTCAATTTGGTTCTCAATTTCTCCTAGAATCGAATAATATTATCTCTAAAAAAATGGGGATAGAAATACATTTCTACCCCTATTTAGGAATTTTTTGTGCAACCCCTATCCTAAAACAATTATAAAAAAAAAAAAAAAAACAAATTACGCATAACATGTAACTTTTTATGTTAAAACATTATTTTTAGTAGAATTTTAGTTACCTTTTATACAATATAATAAAGAGGTTGAGTTAAATATTTTATTTTAAAAAAATTAAACCTATATCAAATACTTCAACATGGTTTTCCTTACTTTATATCGACATTTATTTATGTTTTTAAAATTAAATTAAAATTTGAATACTAAAAAGAAAAAAAATCATTCAAATTTTATTTTAATATTTGAAATTTAGTTAGGATTTGAATACGAGAAAATAAAACTCTTAGAAGATAATTTAAGTAAAACTCACCTTCAATTTTAAAAATAAAATAAAATAGTTATTAAAAAAAAGAGATTATTCATTATAAAATTTATTATTGTTTTTATTTATTTATTTAAAAAATATGTTTATAGTTACTTTTTCCTTATAAAAATGATTCTCCATAAACTTTTCTCTGGTTATTCTTCTAGTAAAAAGTAATTATCCATGCTCATTTTCAACTTCGCGTAGTAAAAAAAACTATACTAAATGGTTTTGTTGGAGGATGAATTTTTTGGACATCTTTTCATTTGGAAAAATAGAACGTTATATATTTGTTTCCATTTCTATTATAAAAAAAACAATATAAAACCAAACAAAACTAATATTATCTTTTTTTCTTTCACTTTGATATTCATTTGAATTATGTAAGTTTTACTTCTTAGTTCCTCATAATTGATTTTTATTACTATAACCGAAAAAACAAGAATCAAACCTAAGAGGAGGAAAAATAGAATAAAAAATTTTGTTCTTTGTTAAAGATTGGCTCAGTTTCTCTTAGATTGATTTGGTTTTAGATTTGGCCTAAAATTAAAGAAAAAAAACCAATATGGTTTATTATTTGTTTTGAGTATATATTGGGGAAGATAGGACAAATAATTATTATGGGGATCGAATTTGTGATGTTAGCGTTGAACTGATTTACAATTAAACAAATGATTTTTTGAATTCAACATGGTAGATTCTGCCCAACGACCCTTAGGTCATAGATTTACTTCCGTTTTGAACTAATGAGCAATGATTTTTTTTTATTTTTCTGAAAAAAAAAGTGCAAGAAAGTTTTAAAAACAAAGTGAGTGGAATTTAGGAATGGTTAGAACTTGAATAATGGAAAAAATAAAATAAAATAAAACAAAAACGTTAAATGGATTGAAAGCGAGGAAGGAAAATTGTTGAAGAAGAAAAGGCGTAGGTAGGTAGGTACCTGGTGTGAGGGAGGATGAGGAAGCATTTGATGCGATGGAAGAGATTTTGGCGGTTTAGTGTTGGGCGAGGGCGAGGGCGAGGCGGTTTAATCCTCAACTGCCTCTGAACCAGATCGAACCGGCTCCCTCGCGAGGAAGCAATCCCTTCGTGGACGCTCTCCACCTGATACTGATCCTCCTCCTCATTATCCCAAACCAGCCCCCGGCTTCCACTCTCCTCCCTTCCGCCCCCGCCTCCCGCCATCGCCGCCGATCCGATTTCTAAATTGATAGCTACCTTAACCCCAAAACAGGGGTCCTTTCAATTTATAAATGGAACCATTATATTATATTCTTCGGGTAACGCCTCACATTTCTTTCCCATTTTCTGTCCTTCTTTCTTTTTTATTACTTCAAATAACCTTTTTCTTTTAATTACTTTCTTCCTAAAATTAACTCTTCTTTTATACCTAAATTTACCTTTTGTTTTCCATCAATTTGGAGCACAATTTTGTTTTATTAATCTCTTTTGCATAAATTTATAATTAATATGGTTCCACACATAGTTTTTCTTTTCATTTTAACAGCAAAATTAGACATAAATATAGATAATTTGTCGCATCACATAAACAACTATAAAATTTATACGTGCCTGACGCTTATATTTTTTAACATATATATATTTTTGTTATAATTTTATGGTATAAAAGATTAATCTTCAGAGTCGAAGATAAAGATTAGTCCAAGTATATAACATCATTCTTAAAAAAAAAAAAAATACATAACATCATTCACATATTAATATATTTAATTTTTAAAGACTAAGGTTGTCTCAAACACCAATATGATGAGGGTACAATCTTGGTAAGAACTTCTCCAAAAATTAGTAATGACTTCCTCAAATACTTCCTTGACTATGATTTATGATTTATTAGATTTAGAATTTCAAAAAAAAAAAAAAAAAAAGCTAAACATTAGAGATAAAAAAAATTAAAAAATAAATGTTGACAAAAACAATGGTGAGGAAAGTTAAAACTCAAATATTAGAAAAGAAGAAGTTAAGAAGAATATTATATATAGTTGTAGAGATAAAAGTTAAGAAAGCTTTCATATCAAACATTAAATCAAATTTATGACAAATTCATAAATTTTAAAAAATTAAATTACAAATATGAAGAGTTATTATTATTATTATATTTTTAGTACATATTGGAGGAGGATGATTGAATTGATTTACAACTAAACATTGAAACTATTGCGCTATTAACCCATTTGATAAAATGAAGAGTTATACCTTATCCTATTCGAACTTAATAATATGATTAAAATATTTAAAAACAATGGTAACTTATAGGTGGCATGTGGGTGGGTGTTTAATTAAGATAAATTAAATATTATTTTATTAAATTAATTTAAAATAAAAATATAAAATATAAAATATAAAATATATTACAAAAAAGAAAATAAATTAAATTAAAGCCCATTTCCACACATCTATTATCAAATTTATTATTATTTTTTTATTAAATTCCTTTTTTATAATTATTTTATTTTAAATAAAAGAAGTATGATTTTATCCATTTTTATCGTCAAACTTAATTTTTAGTGAGTTTTTTTTTACATAATAAAAAAAAACATGTCCTAAAGTTATAAAAAATAAAAAGTTATATATATAAAAAAATTTATATATATATAATGTGATAAAAAATAAACATGTTTTATTTTAGGTTAAACAAAATAGTTATAAAATAAATAAGTCTTCAACTTTTTAAATTTACCAATTTTTTATTATTATATTTAATATATGCCAAAATCATGTTTGTTTCCTTCGATGCTTAAAAAAGTTTTATTTTTTTTATTTTTATTATATATATATATAAAGTGCTAATTACTTCTTAATGTTGTTTTTGAAATAGTAATGACCATGTTTGTAATTTTGTTTTTTTTGTTTTTTGAGACAGACCATGTTTGTAATTTAATGTATGACTTAAGGGTAAAATCATTTAAATTTTTTTTTTAAGCCACTCATACATTAAGATAGAATGATAAGTAGATTTGCCCACTAAGTAGGCATGCATTTCTTTTGAAAAAAACTTTTATATACATACATATATATATATATATAGTATTTGAATAAAAATAGAACCAAGTTTTTATTATTTTTTGTCATAAAAAGTAGAACAAAGTTGAATGTACAAAATCTGAAAAAATATTTTAATTTTAATTTTAATTTTATTTATTAGAGTTTAGCATAAATTTTAATCAATCTATAAAAAAACATTAAATTTTAGTCAAAATATTATTTTAATCATTGGTAATTTAAACTTCATTTCATTTTAGTTTATATACTTTCAAATATTAGTATTTAATTTTTGTGCGGTCAATAAATTTCAAAATGGAATTTGGTTATAAATTTGAATTTATTTTATCAAAATTAATTTAATAATAACAATAGTTTTTGTGCAAAGATTAAAGTTACGTGTATTAAAAATATTAGAGGAGAAGTTTCTTTTTTTTTTTTAATCTATTAGAGGAGAAGTTTAACATGTATTAAATTATCAATCAACTACTAGTAATATATCGATTTTAAATTTAATTAAACTACCTGTATTAAATTTGAAAATTTAAAAGAAATAACAACTAATAAAGAATAAATACAAATAGATAAATTAAAATGATATATATATATATATTTCTTAGATGTATTTTAACTTATTTTTATTCTAATTAGTACGGCTCATAAAAGATAATCGTCATATTGTTGTTAGTTTTCATTAATTCTTTCAGAAAATTTCAAGTCCAAACACTGGGTGTATGTAGAATCTATTTATCTAATTATCTTCTTTAAAAAAAAAGAAAAAAAATCTCTTTACCTAATTAACAAACAAACAAAAATAGTAATTTTTCACTGAGTATAGTCCAATTGATTAAAGACATAATATTCGTTACATGCTCCATTTCTACGCCACATGCTACCCAACTAAAGAAAAAATAAACGTTTAAAAAAAATAAGAAGAAGAAAACAAAAAAATAAAAGTTTTATTTTGAGAAGTCTTTCAAAGAAAAACAAGAGTGTTTTAGTATAGTTTTTTTTTTTTAGATTAGTGTTTTAGCTTAGTTAAATATTATATAAAAAGCAATAATTTTCTATATATGTATAAATATAGGTTGAATTATTTTGCAGTGTGACCCTCCACAAAAATATGCTTTTTAAAAAAAAAAAAATTGCTTGTGGTTTGTTTCTATTTTGTTGATTAATATTATGTTTTTTTTTGTGTGCACAGATTAAAAATACATATAAAATTAATTTTATGGATTAAAATAAAAATTATCATAAAAATTCACGACTAATTAATCCTTTATTTGTATTATTTTTATTTTTTACACTTTAAAATATTATCCAAACTTGTGCATAAATTAGAGTAATTAACATATATTACAAAGGTTCAAAATAGTCTACTATTGTTTTGTTAGGTCAAAAAGACCTCAAATTTTTTGGGATAAACCTTAACTAAAATATCTAATCAATAAATTAACTAAAAGTTCTATTCAATAACTTGAAGTTTGTGCTTGTATCTTTTCAGTATCCATTCATGAGAACTAAGCTCATTCATGTTGTATAAACTTAAATGGTTAATGTATTTAGAATATTGTTAATTGAGGCTATAAAGAATTAATGGAGCCTTAATTTAAGAATTAGTAGAAAACAGTTCGTTAAATAAACAAAAAATAGAGGCAAAACAATTTTGGTAATTGTAAGAGCCTTGGAGACCAAGTATTGTAATAGGCAACAAAATAAGTTGCTCATCTTATTGTGAAAAGTAGAGCAAGCGTGAGAGAAACATAAAGTTATTGAGAAAGAGATAGAGAAATAAAGGAAAAGTGTTTTTGGAGAATTTGTGAGTGTCTTATCTCTCCAATCACGAAGGAAAAGCTTGTGTGGTTGTGTTATTCGTATTTTATTTTCTTCTCATTATTTACAAATTGGTATCAAAGCCGATGGCTAACACGACGGGTCAAATGTCGCTGCCACGATTGACGAAGACGGATTACGAGAGTGGGAGCATCTAGATGAAAGCTCTTTTCAGCTCTCATAATGCATGAGAGGTAGTCAAAGAAGGTTTCGAAGAACTAGCTGATACCACAGGTTATACGATGAATCAAACCAAAGCATTGAAATAGACATGACCGAAGGATTAAAAGGCAGTGTACATGCTGTTTCGAGCTGTTGATGAATCAGGCTTTGAGAAGATTGTGAGTGCAACTACTTCAAAAGTAACGTGGGACACTTTAGAGAAAGTTTTCAAAGGAGTCGATCGAGTGAATCAAGTGCGTCTCTAGACTCTTCGTGGCGAGTTGGAGAGCATAAAGATGAAGAAGTCTGACCAATTATCGATCTCCACAGGGACTGTGATTTACCAAAAGATGATGTTTAGAAAATGAACATAAAGTAACGAATGAAGTCAGTGACTGTCCAGGCCAGCTTGCGCGCACCTCGACTATTGTCATGAGGCATACCACCTAACCCTACAACATTTGGGTGCCAAGGAAACTCGTAGGAAATTAATTCCTAGGTTAGGTGACCACCATGGGGATTGAACTCATCACCTTATGCACCCCAAGGTCCTCTTTGACCAATTGAGCCACCCATGATGGTTCCCTCCCTAGATCTATTTAACACATACGTAAGCAATTCTTTTTTTTTTTCCTAACTTAGGCTAAACGAAATTAGTTCATAGTGCAGACAAGAAACACAGATAACTATGAAAAATGACATGCTGAAAAATAGTATTACTTAATTGCAAAAATGAGTCTTTGAAAATGAAAACAGTAAACAAAAAAAATGGTGGTGAACTCTGTCATGTTCCCCCCAAAATGGTTGTAATAATCTCTTCTTATAATCTCCTTCTAGGTCTTCTCGAATCTTCTTGGTTTTGATCGATAGCTTGATAACTCTCAAATAGAGCATATTTTAGGTTGTTTTAGTTTGCATTATTCTAGAAATAAAGGGGGAATGAGCGCTAACAGAAGAAATGCGATGAAAGAACAAAGATTCCAGCATGCATTCATAATTCAGCATCGAAAGCGCAACATTGCAAAAAAAACATAAATATTGAATACTTTGCGCTGAAAGTTTGTATAATGTAGGAATACGCTAAAAGGTATGCTGGAGGGGTTAAGAAATGTGAATGGCAACACTTATTGAGGATTCACACGCTGACATGGCAGTTCCATTCAGTAAATTACTTCAACAAGGAAATAAAGCAAAAATTCAAGGTGGTAATAAAAGACGATGTAAATTAAGAAATTCCAGCGAAAATCAAGAGACCTGCATTAATGATGATTTTATCGCTCATTCGGACTCGTCGACCAAGTAATTCAACATTATAAATATCCGTAGAAAGGCCTAAGTCAAGTGAGCTGGTCGGATGGCCAAATCTGATATAAGGATCAGAGCCAATACTCAGGAAGAAGCACTGATGGGGCTCATGGAAACTGATGACAAGAAACTATGTGTTGACCCAATATGCTACGTTAGGTTGTGTTGAAGTCTTTTCACCGCTTAAAGTGTTAGGAATAACCTTACTTATAGCTTGTGTCGCCCTATTTTTAGTATGAAGTTCGCAGCGGAAGTTGGCACTGTTATAAATCATTAAGTGCGGAAGTACTTATTTGTTAAGGAAGCAAGAATCTCTTTAACTAGCCTGCGCGCGTAATATCTTCTAGGAGTATTAGTTATCAATACTCGTTGCATCATATTTATTTTAATCTTAGCATCATATTTATTTATGCATTCATTTTCAAAACAAATCACAACAACTTATCCAAATCATGTTTTACTTTTCTGCATAACTTTTATCCTGATAATTTTAGCTCTAGACATCAATCTCTGTGGGATCGATAAGATTTATATACTTATTACTTGCTGCAATATCCGACCGCGTATATTTGCGTGTAAGTGATTCCAGTTAATCTTAGAATAAGTTGACTTTGAATTAGTTACTAGACATTATATTAGCACCAGAATCACACAGTCAAGTTTTTGGCGCTATTGTGGGAGATTTGATTATTTAGAGTTAACATCATTAAGAGGAGAGTAGTTTTTTATTGTCTAAAAGGTTGCATTCTTGAATTTCAGGAAAATCTAGATTTAGGTCGATACAACCAACAAGGAAAAAGAGTCCCATTACAATAGATTACCACAAGCATGAGCATAAAAAATGGCATTCAATCATTGTGTGAATCAACAATGGAAGCATAATAGCATTTCGTAGCAGACGTACAAATTTCAACAACAAGGCTATGCGGAGGAGATCAACACAACACAATTTTGTCAATGAATTCTAACTGGGATTATATGTCGCAGTTTGGGGGAGATCGTAGTAGCATCTATCAGCATCATTTTGATCTGCAAGGAGATCGCATCAACATGGGACATGCGTGGGATACTAGGAGTCATGAACCTAGGAATATAGTGTATACTCATGGGGAATCTCTAGAGGACACAACTATAGAAGAAGAAGAACAGATAAGACAAAGACAATGGATGAGGGACAATTGTATTATATAAGAACCTTAACAACCCAACACTGATCATCAATAATGAGCATCAACAATCTTGGAAAACACTAACAGTAGAACACACAACAAGCAGTATAAGGGCAGAAAAGACATATTTTAAGGTCGACATACTTATTTGAGCAACAACGATGGATCTTTTTAGTGAGGGGAAACTCTTATGGGAAGATTTTCAGCTGGCCACAATCACAAGAGCAAGAGAAGCCAAGGAATTACATCTTGCAGCAGAAAAGACAGAGAGCACCAGAGACGTTATCAGCAGTAGGAGGAAGTCTGGGTAAGGTTTACCCCTCTGCCAATCATGAGGCTAACGAAACAAAATGCGTTGTGATAAAAAATGAAAGAATTTCCGATGTTGATACTGAGCAAAACTCAAATGATGAAAGCAAACATGGAGATGAAAGTCTTCAACAAGAAAGCAGGGAAGGTATTGAACCCGCGGAGCCAACTGATAAGGTTCTACATCAAACCCAAGGGGGAGATGTAGAATCGATTATTCAGCAGGAAGATAGTTATAGTGCTGAAGATCACAGCCTACCAGCAATGGTACCTGAGTTTTTTTCGTTATTAAAGTAGACGCATTGCAAGAATTGTTTAGTCGAGAAAGTAACACTTGGGCAATTCAAATGAGCTTCAACTCGAAATTCTGCACCCTATTAATGCTTGGATTGGTAGGAAGTCTACGCATTAAGGCGCATGGAGAAGGAAGGGAAGAAAAGGTGATCAAAGATGGCTTTGCCCCGAAAATTTTTAAATGGCCTAAGCACGGACGAATTATGTCGAACAGAATTAGCCCAAAGGTTTCGCCTAGATCTGCTCAACAACATTCCTGGAATGCGAAAATCCGATATCTCTGACTTTGTGCAATTTAATTATGGAATTTTATTAGAATATGAAGTTTTTCTATATTTGTAATTTTCCCTTCTCAAATTTTTATTGCATTCTAAATTTTAGTAGTTTAGGAAGAAATTGGTTCAAATATTGAAATTAAAGTGTAGAATTTTGGTTTTTCTTTTTGTGATTAATTATTTCCTTGCACGAGGATTTTCGAAAATCATTACAAGTTCTATAAACAATCTGTGTGGGGATGAATCGACCACCGCAATTCAATCATAACCTTGGAAATTCAGAAACTCTGCGTGTTCTCTTCAAATGGCCTCAACCAGCATCTTACCTAGGAAGGGTAAGGTAGTTGAAAGCGGTGGTGATAAAGGCATAGAGACACCAGTTTAGAGTAAGTATGCAGAATTGGTTAGGAAGAGGTTTTGGCAGAATCATGGTTGGCCTGAGGAATTCATGGCTAAAGCTAACTTATACGTGGTCGGTAGCCTAGGGTGGAAATGTTTAGCCATGCTGACGACGGATGCAAGGCAGGATTGGGGTTCGCCAGTTTTATGCAAACCTGAACAAGGAAAGAAAATTCTTTTCTCGATGCGAAGGGAAAATGATAGATTGCAGGTATCATGCCTTAAATAAAACTTTCTATCTTCCTGAAGAAAATGGAATAGAAGGACAAAATCTATTAAGGAAGCCAACTAAAACGCAATTGCAAGATTGTGTTAAGACTATTGGAATAAAGAGAGCTAAATGGAAAAACCAGTAGTCGTTCCCAATGGATTGTGTTAAGCTGAAATTAAAAAGTTGGATTATATTCATCAAGAACGCAATTATGCCATCGCCAAATGTGAAGATAGTTAGCAGGGAATAAACATTACTGCTCTTTGCCATCAAAAGCGGATTGTGCAACAATTTGGGGAAGGTAATGGAAGAATAGATTTAGTGATGGGCTTCAGCTAATCGCAGGAAGATGTTCTATTCGCATACCATTACGCACTTGTGTATGGAGCAAGGAGTTCAATCAAGAGCAACAAACAGGTTATTAAGGATTCATACAAAGCATGTGGAAATTATGGAAGGTGAAATGGGGAAGAAAAAGCGAGAGCAGTTTGAGACATGCATGAACATAGATAGTCTGGTTAAACAATTTGAGATGATGTTCAGAAATTCACATGATTACTTGGAATATGCGAATGCAAGGGACGAGTTAATTTTTAAAGTTACGGCAACACTTAAAGATTGCTCCGAATGGCCTAAATTTCCAAAACAAATATTGAATTCGAATCAAGACAAAGGCAAGCTAGGCGGCAACGATGCGACAACTTAGATGGAAATCCCGTTCTTCTCAATATTTTAAAGATTTTATTTCTTTCCGAATGCATTTCATTCGTAGTCGCAATTTTACTTTGATAGGAACATGCATTTCATTCTACGATGCAATTTGTTTGATTTCCCTTTTGAATTTTTATAAATTAAGCAATTTCCCTTTGAAAGTTTAACTAAGCATGATTATCGAAAAATTGAATTTAGCGGAAAACGTAATTTCAATTAGAAGAATTCTTAAGTTCCCTTAGATCCAAAACTAGCATTAGAATAGTCCTTATCATGAACGACAAAAGGAACAAAAAATTCGCAAGGAAGTTTTAGAGCTTGAGATAGAGTAGAGCAATCACAATAATAGCCAAGTTTGGGGGAACTAAAGCCTCACCTTCATTGAAGGCGATGAAGATTTTAAGTTTGAGGGTGAGGGATCGAGAAAATATAAAAGAAAGAAAGAAAAAAGAAATCAGCATATTCGGGGTAAAATAAAAGACAAAAAAGTGCGAATAAGCTTTAGGATCCTTAAGTATTCTGCTGTCTATGGAAAATCACAAGCTTGAAATTCTTTTTGCTTAGGTGAAGTGTTTGATGCTCAAACATGTCATTCTAAGAACCACGAAATTATAAATACGAGTGCAACCTAAGAGGAATGTGAATAGTATAGCAAAAAAAAATCCTTGAGGGATATAAGGGCCTAAATAAAGTCTTGACATGGGAAAATTTAGACTAGAAGTGATTGCAATACAATAGATTAAACAATGAGAAATACTTGCGTTGAGGAACAATTTGTCAGTCATGGTAGGGAGAATTTTAAGGCTAAACCCGTATCTTTAGGAAAGTTTGAAAACTGAAAAGAGAAAGAAGTTTTTCGCTAAGAATATGAGATGTGGTAAGAATTGTGGATTTAAGCTTGAAAAGAAGGAAATGCTAAAATAATTAAAAGAGTAGCTAACTGAGCAGACGAGCATTACTTAAGGATAAGCAATGATTCACGTTTGAGGGTGTGATAGCTCTCAAATAGAGCATATTTTAGGCTTTTTTAGTTAGAATTATTCTAGAAATAAATGGGGAAAACGATCGCTAACAGAAGAAATGCGATGAAAGAACATGGAAACCAGCATGTATTCATAATTCAACATCAAAAGCACAACATTGCGAAAAAAGCATAAATATTGAATACTTTACGCTGAAAGTTTGTGTAATGTAGGAATATGCTAAAAGATATGCTGGAGGGGTTAAGAAATGTGAATGACAACACTCACTGAGGATTCACACGTTGATATGGCAGTTGCATTCGGTAAATTACATTAACAAGGAAATAAAGCAAAAAATTAAAGGTGGTAATAAAAGACGACGTAAATTAAGAAATTCCAGTGGAAATCAAGATATATGCATTAATGATGATTTTCCCACTCATTCGGACTCGTCGACTAAGTAATTCAACATTATAAATATCTGTAGAAAGGGCTAAGTCGAGTGAGCTGGTCGGATGGCCAATCTGATCTAAGGATCAGAGCCAATTCTCATGAAAAATCACTGGTGGTGCTCGTGGAAACTGATGATAAGGGAACTACACACTTTACATTCGCATTAATTCCATTTTACTGTTTTTATTAGGAGTAGCTTGTAATTATAAACATTTTGTAGTTACAATAAAATCGTATGATTTAACCTCTATATTATATTTATTTCTATGGTTGCGTTGTAGGCGTTTTTGTTAATTATTCATGAATAGAAGCATGCTAGGAGCGTAGGTCATTGAGTTTTACACTACTGCTTGTTATTATATATATACATATATATATGCGTCGATTAGCTACCCACGCATGTACCTTGCGGTGAGTTCGGAAGAAGGAACCGCATGTTGACCCAATACGCTACGTTAGGTTGTGTGGAAGTCTTTTCACCGTTTAAAGTGTTAGGAATAACCTTACTAACAGCTTGCGTCGTCCTACTTTTAGCTCTGCCATAAATCATTAAGTGCAGAAGTACTTATTTGTTAGAGAAGCAAGAATCTCTTTAACTAGCCAGCGCATAATATCTTATAGGACTGTTAATTATCAATACTTGTTGCATCATATTTATTTTAGTCTTAGCATCATATTTATGTGCGCATTCATTTTCAAAAAAATCACAACAACTTATCCAAATCATGCTTTACTTTTCTGCATAACTTTTATCTAATAATTTTAGCTCTAGACATCAATCTTTGTGGGATCCATAAAATTTATATACTTATTACTTGCTGCAATATCCGACGGCGTATACCTGCGTGTAAGTGATTCCGAGTTACAGTTAACATAAGTTGACTTTGAATTAGTTTCTAGACATTATATTAGCAACGAAATCGTACGGTCAAGCTACATTAGGGTAATAGAATCTTGCTGATTGATTTTGCCAATCTCGTTATGTGAATTAAGGAATGAATCTTGTCATTTGCGCAGTTTGTCTCATAGCTCTCTGGTTAGTCAACAATTTTTCTTCATTTGATTATGTCCTTATTTGCTTGTATAGACCTTGGCGTCTTTTGCATCATGTGGCTCCGCATTGATCCTTCTCGTTTTGCACTGCTTTATCTAGCTCTCGCTCTGCATCGCAATTCCTACAAAATTGCTGATTAGTATAAGCTATGTCAAAATATGCATTTAGGCCATGTTTGGTTCGCTGGTTGGAATCCACATTTCCCTAGAATGCAGCATCATAATAGAATTACTTGGAATCATGTATTACGATGTTTGGTTCGCTAGATTCATGCTCAAATAAAATATTGTGTTTGGTTCACTGTATTGTTTCTTCGGAATGGAATCCTAATAAATTATTCTAAATAATAATAACAAAAAATTTATGAAATTCTTTCATTCATTATTATTATTATAAATAAATAATATTGATATAATTACAAACCTACACAATAAAATTGATAGTAATAGTAATAATAATAATAATAAATATTATATTTTAAGTTTATAATAACAATAATAAACATTATATTTTCGGTTTATAATTATGATAATAATAATAATTATTTTTGGTTATCTAATATTTACATTTGATTGAACATATTTGCAAACAAATTCATTAAAATAGTTGAAAACGAATTGTAAGGGACGGACCCGAATGGGGCACTAAATGGGCCCTTACCCCAATGCATGCATTCAAAGTAAAGGACATTAAACAGACATGATTTCGGATTCCAATTAAAAACAAAACATTCAAAATAACCCCTTTAAAAACTAGACAATTTCCCTGGAACCTGTCCCTGTTTCCAAGCACTGTTCCAAGATAAATACATTTCCAAAGTATACTACGATCCAGAGATTTCTTAAAAACCATTCAAAGCCTGTTCGGATACAAAATCTTTGGAATCCACAAAACATTTACAAAACATCCTAGGGCTCGTGTGCCCGCTACATGCATTCAGGGAAACAAAACATAAAGAGTCATAATACAAAAATCGAGTTGGAAGGCTGGGCCCCATGATCACAGCTCCTCCTTGACCATCTGTCTCGCAACTTGGTTACTGTGGAAAAACCACGATAGATAAGGGTGAGCAACGAATTGCTCAAGAAGAATCCCCAACCAGGGGTACAATACGATATACATGGTCATCTCGATGAGCGTATGCAAGCTATGAATATAAACACAGAATAGAGCACATAGCTTAGCCCACACTTGGGCCTCGGATGCCAATTTAAGGTCTTAGTCCGGAATAATATCACCACACTTTGCCCAATACACAAGTCGCCCTATACGAGAAACAAGTCCCGCCCTCGGCTCATCTCTCGTCGACGAAAGGTACACTGGCTCAAGATCCCGAGGAGCTCTCGGTCGGCGTGTTGTAATGAGCATAAGCATGCACCGCGTGCTCACTGCGAACCATGGGGGTGCCGGGTCAGAGGCAAGCTGCCCATGTCGATCCACCATGCCTAACTAATTCTTTGGATCGGTGTCACCGACATAGGGGTGTGAGACACGGACACGTAAACTATGTCGGCTGAACCACCGCACCGAGGCTAAGGAAGCGGGTCGTGGTAGGCTTACACCAGAAGCCGCCCTTACCTTAACAGTGGCAATCAAGGGCTACGGCCGAACACGCGCGAGGACGCGTGCCGACTACAGGGACGAGGCAATGCCAAGTCATCATCCCGACGGTTGGGGCATTTAACGATGCCGCCACCCTCACCCAAGATTGCGGGGCCTACCGCTTGGGTTAGCTAATCCTCACGGGGTCGGGGGCGGAATGACTTGCTCGACGCCCGACCATGGATGCAAGGTACTTTATGCATCAGGCCCGGATGATGCTATCTACCTGCAATTCTAACCTGCCCTTGCAAACAGCAAACAATTCCATAAAATCCAAGACGTGCTCAATAAGAATACAACGAGCCTAGCATGATACTACGAAGCAAGGAACAAATATGAGCATGCTAGAAAGGAACAACCTAGCATGGATTAACATGAGAATTAAATCAGGAAAATCATGCTAATCGAGAATTCAGAATAGAGAACCTAGCTACACATGTCAATAAACACAAACAAGCAATCAATCAGCAATCGCATAATATATCGCAGGGTCCACACAACTCCGGTAAGAAATCCTTACCTTGGTCGGGGACGATTTGACACGAAATCCTAAATTGCGGACGAACCCGTACTAGCTACCGAGAACCTATCAATCACAACAAAAATCACACAATAGGCCTAAATATAAGAAAATAAACGAGGCTCAGCTCGGGAGCAACTCACGAGGCGCGACGAACGCACGAACGGGCCGATTGCACGAAGCGGGCAAAGAACGCGTCGTGGTGGCGCGATCTGCAGCGCAGACGGGCGCGCGGCGACACAGGGGCGTGCGGGCGAGGCTCGGCTGGGACGGCGTGCGACGAGGCTCGACTGG
Source organism: Sicyos edulis (assembly GCA_036507275.1). Classification (NCBI taxonomy): domain Eukaryota; kingdom Viridiplantae; phylum Streptophyta; class Magnoliopsida; order Cucurbitales; family Cucurbitaceae; genus Sicyos; species Sicyos edulis. Next base: position 31,875,078 of record CM071846.1, on the reverse strand, counting down.
GCACTGGCGATGCGACGCGACACGGAGCTGGCTTCCGCGCGAAGGCTGGCGAGCTCGGCGTCTGGGCGCGATCGCGAAGGAAGGATGAATCGGGCGATTTGGGCGATTTCTAGGCGATGGAGAAGAACTCAAATTGGCGATGAAGAAGATGATCTCGGCCGAATTCTGACTGGGATGAAATTGGGATGACTGGGATGAAGAAGAAAACTGGGATGAAATTTCCGGGCCGTTACAATATTCCCCCCTTATAAGACTTTCGTCCTCGAAAGTCACTTAAGATTGGAACAGCTCGGGATACTACAATCTCATCTCATCCTCCCGCTCCCAAGTGGCTTCCTCTGAACTCTGACTCCTCCACTGAACCTTTACCAACCGGATTTCACGATTACGCAGTGTCTTTGTCTCAAAAGCAAGAATCCCCAGCGGCTTACGCCAAGCTCAATCCTCATTCAAATTGCAATGGCTCAAAATCACCAATGTGTGACGGAATTAAGACGCGTCTTTGTCTCAACATCGACACATGAAAAACAATGTGCACTGCCGACAATGACGGAGGCAAGGCTAATCGATAAGCAACCTTGCCGATCCTCTCCAGAATCTCAAACGGACCAACAAAACGGGGACTCAGCTTTCCACGCTTGCCAAACCTCAAGACACCTCGCATCGGTGCGACCTTTAGGAATACATGTTGACCAACCACAAACTCCAAATCCCGACGCCGAACATCTGCGTAACTCTTCTGACTGCTCTGAGCTGTTAACATACGAGCTCTAATCTTCTCTGACGGCACCATTAGTCAAGCTGTAGCTTTTCGGGACCCAAAACACGCCTATCACTAACTTCTTCCCGAACACGGGAGATCGGCGGCGCTACCATACAAAGCCTCGAATGGAGCCATCTCCGATCGTCGATCGATAAGCGTTGTTATATGCAAACTCCATCGAATCTGATCTTGGTCCTAAGCGCCGGAAATCCAACACACAAGCCCTCGAATCACGGTCAGACACACTCCTCACAGGCACACCGTGATAACAAATGATCTGTTCCAAAAATAACTGCACCCACTGTTCCACGGTATAAGTGTCTCTACCGGGAATGAAGTGTGTGCTCTTAGCCAATCGGTCGACTATCACCCAAATGAGAGAACTTCCTGAGTCCTCGGCAAATCGAAATAAAGTCCATGGAGATCTCTTCCCATTTCCATGGGGTATACTCGTAGTTTGCAACAAACTGGGTGGTCTCTGCTGGGTGCCTTAAACTGGCGACAAGTGAGACATCGATCGACAAACTCCGCAACATCTCTTTTCATACCCATCCACCGAGAATGTCTCGCTTAAGATCACGATACATCTTGGTACCTCGGGGTGCCAATCAAGCGAAGAATCTGTGGCCTCTCGAGAGCAACTCGCTCGCAATCTGCAACATCCGGAACACACAACCGGCCTCCGTCCGTCGACCCTTTGTCGGTGAATATACGAAATCAAAATCTCCGTCAGCACTAACTCTGTCAAACAATCTCTTAAGTGCGGGGTCACTCGGTGACTATCAATAATCTGTTGTCAATCGAGCTACTCTGGCGATAACCTCACCCAACAACACTGCAATCTCGGCCCGCTCGAACTCTCTCCATATAACTGAGTGGGAACTCAACAATACCGTGAGTGCGACGTCTTTCTACTCAAAGCATCGGCTACAACATTGGCTCTACCGGATGGTACAAAATCTCATGATCATAATCTTTTACCAACTCTAACCATCTCTCTCTGCCTCATATTCGGCTCCTTACGAGTAAAGCAGTACTTGAGGCTCGGTGATCGGTAAACATCCGAATCCGCTCACCATACAGATAATGCCTCCAAATCTTGATTGCAAACACCACTCCCGCCAACTCCATATCATGAGTCGGATAGTTCGCGCTCATATGGCTTCACTAACGGGAAGCATAAGCAATGACCTTCCGTCTTTGCATCAACACACAACCCAACCCGAACTTGGAAGCATCGGCTGTAAACCACGAAACCACTGTCCCCTCGGATCGCCAACATCAGTCTTTGAAGTCAAAGCTGCGCTTGAGCTGGCAGCAAAGCTCTCATCACACCTACCGTCCCAAACAAACTCCACACCCTTCCTCGTCCGGACGAGTGAGGGGCGAGGCTATGGCGGAAAAGTCCTTAACAAACCAGCGGTAGTAAACCTGCAAAACCAGAAAAAGCGGCTCCTACGAGCGGACAACCGAAGAAACGAGGAGCTCCACTTACACTCTTTGTCTTGCTCCACTAAAGCAACAAGATCAAAATCTCACGGGGTAGCAACAGCGAGGAGTTCACCACGGTGAACCTCCAAATACCAGCGGGGCAACTCTCAACTTTCTGGAGCGGAGGACAATCAACGAGGCACGAACCATTCGCCCCACGAGCAAACTGACTTCTAGAAATTCCAATCCACACCTTGGTCAATCACCAAGTATCAACTTGTTCCCACACCGAAACCAATCCGGACTCTACTCCAAACAATTATTAACTTGCTAGGCTACCAAGACTGCCAGCAATTCCCCCGAGGTTACGAACTACACGGCTCCAGCTTGCCAACTGCAACTCACTACTTGGCCTGACTGAGCTCTAGAGAGGCTCTCCACAACCCAGGGTTCTCCGACAACCTTCGACACCCACTGCCAACTACGGACTAACAACCAACTGCCTGAACAACAACAACTCCATTTTTTTTTCCAGCAACACAACCATGCTGGCCAACTCCAACTCCTTGGAAACCAAGAGGACCCGAAATGCTACCGAATGCGTCATCCTTCTACTCAGACATCAACCACAACATAACTCCTACCCAAGGAAGGATCCGAACAACTCTCTCAGCCATGACGATCAACAAGAAGATCCTCCAACCAAGCTTAGGTCCACTTAACAAATCTTACCTAAGCAACATCCTGATACCACGAGCATGGTATCCTTACCCTCCTCACTAAAGCCTTACAACCTCCACCTGGAGTCTAATTTTTTTTTTTCCAAGAACTGAGCACCAGATCCCCAAAGCAAATCCTACATGGATCTGAACTCTCGCCACAGAACGAACCACACAAACACACTTGTGTGCACAACTCCCAACCTTCATTTAGCGATCCAAGACTAACAAATGCTTTTCCCAAAAGCCACACTAGCTCCTGGAAGAGATACAACCAATCAACGGAACACCCAAAGTTCCATCTCCTCACGATGCTCGAAGCTGTGGCAACCTTGCTCTACCAAAGCATAACCAAGCCAAACTGAACTTACTTTATACCAAGCCTCTACCAAGGGTGCTTACCCATAAGGCATCCCATTCCTCTCACAAGGCATCCTACTCACCTTATAGGCATCCAACTCATGGTCCCTCAATTGGACCCAACTTGCTTCTACGATGCTCAACTTTCCTCAGATAAGGCCCTTGAAGGTAGTTGACCATACTACCAACCACAAAGATCTCTTGGCCTTAACACTAGCGTGAGATGCACGCGCACTAACACTTACCAACCGACAACCTGCTTGACTTACTCAACCTCCAGTAACACTGGGAAAAGGCTCCGACTCCGGCTCCTCTCGAACATCCTTTCGCTTGAAGTCTTTCGATTACCACTGAACTAGCCCTTTTTGCACGACCTACACAGGTGCAACTACCACAAACGGATCCAGGGTTAAAGGAGTGTGCTAAACTCCGAACGGCATAGAACCATCTGCTATGCCCATGCCAAACTCAGGCCTGAATTAGATTTAGTGCCAAGACGGCACACCAACCATTGCACCTCAAGTGCCACTACTACCAAATCCACATCTTACTACAACGGGGCCACAAGGTCACAACCTCAAGTGACACGAACTCTGGCTCGGCATACAAGGGCTCAACTCCAACAACCATGCCTAAGGCATCTCATCAAGCTGAAGGCTCACAACCTACTCTTGCATCTCCACATGATGCTCAACAAACTCTGGCCGGCTCTCTCAACATGCAGCAGCTAGCCCTACTCTAGGGCTTACCAAAAGAAGAGTGTTCACTTCTATCAAACCACTGAGGAAAACACCAACGGATCCAGTCCGTAGAGAACACTGCTTGCTGCACCCTTAACTCTGAGGGTTCCGCCATCTGGTGCAAGCAACAACACTTCACAGAAGCACTAAGATGCCTCATCAACCTCCTCGAAGGCTACCAACTTTGCAACCACTCTCTGGGCAACCAAATAATCTACCAAGGCTCAAGATCAACACTTGAGCTACCCAGGCTAGTCCACACGGGAACCTGCTCCACAAACATCCACATCAGCACAACCACAGCTAACTCCTCTCTTGGAGTGGCATTCCAAGGCAAAGCACCTCCACTCTCTCACTAGGGGAAAACCAACAACTGGGCCACAGTTGGCCTATGGGAGTCCAACCTCTACCTCCCTCTGGAACGACGTCCCAGGGCATCCGAACCTACCTGGATACCACAACAAGCCACAACATACATCACACACTGCAGGAAGTTGGCATGATGGCGCTCTAAACCCAAACCAATAACGAGTCAGAACCTGCTCGTCTCCGCTCCACAACACTACACAAGGCATACACTAGATGAGAGGTATTGTAAATTCTTAACCCTTTTTCTACAACAAATAGTAAACTTAGGCGTACCTGATGACTGTCGGAGTGCTAGTGATCATGGGAAAACGACCTACAACAACAGGTCAAACTACAGAATTTATGACTCTAAGCTCTGATACCAACTGTAAGGGACCGACCCGAATGGGGCACTAAATGGGCTCTTACCCCAATGCATGCATTCAAAGTAAAGGACATTAAACAGACATGATTTCAGATTCCGATTAAAAACAAAACATTCAAAATAACCTCTTTAAAAACTAGACAATTTCCCTGGAACCTATCCCTGTTTCCAAGTACCTGTTCCAAGATAAATACATTTCCAAAGTATACTCTGATCAGAGATTTCTTAAAAACCATTCAAAGCCTGTTCAGATACAAAATGCTGGAATCCACAAAACATTTACAAAACATCCTAGGGCTCCGTGCCCGGCTACATGCATTCAGGGGAAACAAAACATAAAGAGTCATAATACAAAAATCAGAGTTGGAAGACTGGGCCCCATGATCACAGCTCCTCCTTCAGCCATCCTGTCTCGCAACTTGTTTACCTATGGAAAAACCACAGTAATAAGGGTGAGCAACGAATTTCTCAGTAAGAATCCCCAACCCGGGTACAATACGATATACATGGTCATCTCGATAAGCGTATGCAAGCTATGAATATAAACACAAAATAGAGCACATAGCTTAGCCCACACTTGGGCCTCGGATGCCAATTTAAGGTCTTAGTCCGGAATAATATCACCACACAGTCCAATACACAAGTCGCCCTATACGAGAAACAAGTCCCGGCCTCGGCGCATCTCTTTGTCGACGAAAGGTACAGCGGCTCAAGATCCCGAGGAGCTCTCGGTCGTATTTGTAATGAGCGTAAGCATGCACCGCGTGCTCTCTGCGAACCATGAAGTGCCGGGTCTAGAGGCAAATTGCCCATGTCGATCCACCAAGCCTAACTAATTCTTTGGATCGGTGTCACAGCGACATAGGGGTGTGAGACACTGGACACGTAAACTATGTCGGCTGAACCACCGCTTTGAGGCTAAGGAAGCGGGTCGTGGTAGGCTTACACCGAGAAGCCGCCCTTACCTTAACGGTGGCAATCGGGGCTACGACCGAACACGCTAAGGGCGTGCCGATTTAGGGGCGAGGCAATGCCAAGTCATCATCCCGACGGTTGGGGCATTTAACGATCCGCCACCCTCACCCAAGATTGCGGGGCCTACCGCTTGGGTTAGCTAATCCTTCACGGGGTCCGGGAAGGAATGACTTGCTCGACGTCCCGACCATGGATGCAAGGTCATTGTATGCATCGGGCCGGATGATGCTATCTACCGCAATTCTAACACGCCCTAGTAAGCGACAAACAATTCCATAAAATCCAAGCGTGCTCAATAAGAATACAACGAGCCTAGCATGATACTACGAAGCAAGGAGCAGTCACGAGCATGCTAGAAAGGAACAACCTAGCATGGATTAACATGAGAATTAAATCGGGAAAATCATGCTAATCGGGAATTCAGAATAGAGAACCTAGCTACACATGTCAATAAATACAAACAAGCAATCAATCAGCAATCGCATAATATATCGCAGGGTCCACACAACTCCGGTAAGAAATCCTTACCTTGGTTGGGGACGATTTGACACGAAATCCTAAATTGCGGACGAACCCGAACTAGCTACCGAGAACCTATCAATCACAACAAAAATCACACAATAGGCCTAAATATAATAAAATAAACGAGGCTCAGCTCGGGAGCAACTCACGAGGCGCGACGAACGCACGAACGGGCCGATTGCACGAACGGGGTAGAAGCGAATTGGGTGGCTGCCGGCTCGCGTGCGCGAATGGTAGCGTGGCGACTCTGTGGCGTCTTGGCGCGAGGCTCGGCTGGGACGGCGTGCGGCGAGGCTCGGCTGGGCGCTGGCGATGCGACGCGACACGGAGCTGGCTTCCGCGCGAAGGCTGGCGAGCTCGGCGTCTGGGCGCGATGGCCAAGGAAGGATGAATCGGGCGATTTGGGCGATTTCTAGCGCGATGGAGAAGAACTCAAATTGGCGATGGAGAAGATGATCTCGGCCGAATTGGTTGGACGAATCCCCTTGGTCAGCTGCACCGAACATCACACACACACCAAATCAATCTTCTCGGCCATCAATGGCGAAAACCAGAAAACAGAGGAGAAGGAATCGGAGGAGAAGAAGAAGAGGACTCACCGGCTGTTCGAAAAAGAAGAACGACTTCGAAATGGAGAGGAACTCGATCGAATTGGAGCTGGCGAGGGAGGAAATCGCGAAGAAAAACTCGGTCGGTCGAAGAAGGAAAATCGCGAGGAAGAAGAAGGAGAAGCTCGGGCGAGCTGGCCTTTTAAACCAAAACTCAGCACAAACGGGCTTATATACTAGATCGCGCGTTTAGATTAACAAACGCGCCATGTGGCTCGGCTGGCAGCGCACTCCGCCTAACAAACGCGCTATTTAAATAATTAAATAAATAATTAGAAATACGAGTAATCATCTTTCATTATTATTTAATTTTATAGTAATCTTTGATGATATTTAAAAAATGTTTTATCACTATGTTACAAATGATGTATACCAAAATTATTTTTAAAAAGTAAATCATCTGATAACAAGATAAAATGACACAATTAAACACGTAATTAGAAATATAAATAGTCTTCTTCAAGACGAGTAATATGAATGACAACAATTGTAGTTGAGAACTTCTTAAAAGTGTAAAACGACCTATAATTATATAGTAAAAAACAAAAGTTATAAGAAAATATATTAACAAATAAAAGTCATAAATTAAACAAGAATAAACAATTTAGTTTTAAAAAAAAGAATGCATACTTATTTTTGGAGGTAAAATCGTTCACGTGAATAAAAATTCATATTTAGGGTTGAAGAACATGAAAAAAAAAAATATTGAGAAAGAAATAATAATGAAAAAAATGAAGAGATATAACAAGAATTTATTATAATTTGAAACTCACACTAAAATCGAGTGAAGGGTTGGAATGACATTGAAAAATGGACGGTTTTGGAATCAATTCCAGAACCATGTTTAAATACGGTGAACCAAACTCTAGTTTAATCCAACCAGTGAACCAAACATGGCCTTAGAGTATAAATTTAACGTTTTTAGCCTAATAATGCATAGTCCTCCATTTATTCCTCTAATGCATACACATTAGCCTTTTTCACCTTTTACTCCTTATATTCACCTTTTTAGAATTAGATTTTTCTAAAATAAGACCAAAAAATGATTCTAAAATGTCATAAATACTGACTCTATTTGAGAGTCATTAGAGTTAGAAAGCGTATCTGATCACTACATCACACATGTATATATGGTGGTGAACCAACTCAATGGCAATGGAGAAAAACTAACCAAGGCGCGAGTTGTGGAGAAGATTTTGAGATCATTGACCAACAATTCAAAAATTTCTTGTGCGTGATAGAAGAGTCAAAAGACCTTGCGACACTCTCTATTGATGAGCTTGCCAGTTTTCTCGAGGTACACGAGCAACGCAAGAACAAGAAGAAGGAGAAGACTGATAGCTCTCAAATAGAGAACATTTTAGGGTACTATAGTTTGCATTATTCTGAGGATTAAAGGAAATAAACGTGTTTTAATAGTAAATTGTGAGTAAAAACCAATGGAAGTTGCATGCATTCATAATTTAGCATCACAAGTGCAATTTCGCAGTTTAAGTACAAATATTCAATAAAGTTTGCTAAAACATTATGCAATGCACAACTATGTAGAACGTTTACACAGATAACGAACCAATGCGAATGAAAATCCACTCAGCGGAATCACGCATTTACAAGGAAGTAGCGTTAGAAAAATCACGCAATAAGAAAATTGACCTGGATTCCGGATGCTAATATAATTGTACAGTAACTAATTCAGAGCAAACCTAATGCTAAGTGTGACTCGAAATCGCTTACGCACAAATATATGCAGTCAGAGTGCAGTAAGTAATAAGTATATAATTTATCGATCCCACAGAGAATTTGTAGCACATTTATATAAGTCAAAGGTCGAATGTAACGAACAAGAATGGATTCAAAGGTTGTTGTTTTGTTCTCAATGAAATAAATAAATCTATGCTAATGCTTATGCTTAAGATTAACTAGGTTAGAGAACAAACATGCGTGCTTTGCTTGGTGAGACTAAAATCATACTTCCCTTACAAACTAATGCTTCCACATTTGATGGTGTAGAATCTAGCTTCCTCTGTAATTCTACACAAATAGGCTCTGAGCTTCGTATGTGCTAGCGGGATTAACCTTAATCCCATTTAATGATGCAAAAGACTTTGCACTAGACTAAACGTAACATGATCAGTCTTCCGCCATGTTTCTCTTTCGAGTGAGCTAGAGGCTAGAATACGTGGGTAGCTAGCCGACACATGCTTAATGAATAAACAACATTATAAAATCTATCACCTGCATTCATATTTTACTTGATACCCTTAGTTAACTTGAAGTGCCTAATTCTAACTAATTAACTAATAAAGAGAAGTTCACATTACAATTCAATTTAAAGCAAGTTAAGTTGTCATGAGAAAATTAGCACATACTAAACTTCAACTTCAAGCCTTCTCTTGGAGTACTTGACTGCAACCTGCCAGTACATTGCCCGTAGATTTACCTTTAAGAACGAGCATTGCATATGCAGCTAGTGAGATGATTATCCCTAACTCCCCTCTAAAATACTTAAGACTAAGCATTGCCTAGTGATTATGGTGAGGTTAAGCCCTTAACATTCCCTTTTCCAAGGAAAATGCTAAGCCCTTGCGAGTGGACAGTCAATCGACCCGCAATATATAAATTCAACCGCCGTTCTTACTACTTTCCCTCTTTTACTTGACATTTAAATTGAATGATAATTGTTCTGTATTCAAACATCACGACTGGATTCTGGTCAAGATAAGCTATAACAATTTAAGGTAATTAGAATCTTGCACTTATCATCTTATAATTTCACACATTCATGCACAAATGCTACAAAATCATTGGAAAACTTGTTCTACTCAGAAAAGTGTAAAACTTAATAAATTGCTAACGCATTCTATCTCTTAATCACAATTTTTCTCAATTCATATTATTAAATTAGGGAATTTACTCAGAATATTCTCAATAATACATCAATTACTCGGAATACTTGAGAGTTATCACACCCCCAAACTTGGATTATTGACCATCCTTGAGCAATAGCTCAATTTCCAATTGAGAACTCTTTCTTTTTCAATACCTTTTCTTGCTTCAAAAGGAAGACAAACCATTTTATTGAAACTGCAACAATTAACATTCTATCATGCAAGTCAAACATATATCGAATCATAGAGAATTTTATAGCTAAGTAATGCTACAAGAACTGAGGTTTTCTGCGACAGAAATTTTCGTCGCGAAATGTGCTGATTTCCGTCGTGAAAGCCTACCGCGACGGAAATACTTCTGTCGCCAATTCCGTCGGGTAAAACGTGTCGCGATAGGCTATCGCGACGAAAAAATGCCATCCGTCGCCCAAATCCTCAATTCCATCGGGGAAACCTTCCGTCGCGACAGAAACCTATCGCGACAGAACAATTGTCCTTCGTGGTAGCTTTATTTGGCGACGGAATAAGTTCCATCGCGATAGTTATCTAGCGTGACGGAAACAAGTTCCATCGCGATAGATATCTACAACGACGGACACATCTTCCATCATGGAAAATATCTACTGCAACGGAAAAAGGTTCCGTGGTGACAAATACCTATCGCGATGAACTTTAGTTCCGTCGCGGTAGATACCTTTCGACGACGGAACATTTCGTCGCTTTAGCACTTTAGATTTTTTTAAAAAATTAAAATTCTTGTTTTATGTACGTATATGATTCTTTAACAAAATACTTGAATATGAAATAAATTTAATAACATTAGCCATCAACAAAAAAAATTAAATATCAAATGTTACTAATTCAATACAAACAAATTCAACACAAAAAAGTGTATAAATGTTACTTAAAACATAATAATTGAACACAATGTTAATATCCCTACAAAAAGAAACTACATGTGAATGCACTACACCGCCTCTCTTGATCGTGATTGTAGATGACTACCTGGATCAAACAAAACAAATATAAGTATTTTAACTTAGAAGTTACAAATTTAGAGTGCAAAATTTAAATGTTTGGAATCTTAAAACTTTATATAGATTTCGGCAACATAATATCGTATGCTGAATTATTCTCAAATAATTAAACCTATTATAATACAAATAAAACATTGATTGTAGCTATCTTTGCTGCAGGATAACCACGAGCAAATAAATTGCGTTATTTCACTAACATATCTTAAAACATTGTAATTAAGCTTAAAGAAAATTTTCACTATAAAAAAGTTTTTAAATATACTTACTTTGATGTGCTATTGTTGTCATTCATCTTCCTAAAAAATTCTGCCATCTGCGCTTCCATCTTAGCTTGTTGAGCTTCCATCCTAACTTTTTGAGCATCCATGTCAGCTTTTTTAGCATCCAAGTCAGCTTGCATCTTAGATTTTTGAGCTTCCATGTCAGCTTGCATGTCCGCTATTTTTATGTTCATTTGAGCTTCTACGTCAGCTTGAATCTTAGAATGAAACTCCCCACGCAATATTCACACTAGAATTTGAGGACGATGAACCTTTTCCACGTTTACTTGCTGGCATATAACACGTGCCTCGAATCCCATCTGTGCGTCGCCCTAACACAATTTCACAAATCTCAATCTGTGTTAGGGGTATACATCCTTCAGGAGTCGGTGTCTGCAACATCTTTACCATCTTCTCCTACAGGTATTAAACTATTAGTTATCACACTTATTACATTTATGAACATTTAGTCACTTAAGGTATTAAAACTTACGTAAGCTTCTCTCGCAGCGTCATTTATCCATATGCCATCCTTACATCGGACTTCTTTGAACATATCGATTGGACCCATTTGGACATTTTCTTCTTCCTTTTTCTATGTTATAAAACATAAAGAATTAGTCTTCAAATATTCACAATATGCGTTAAAAACTAACATACATCATAAATAATACATCATCAATAATTGCTGCAAATGACTTGTTTCCTGCCCGATGGTTGAATGGCAATGCGGCTCGCGCAGCTTGACCTCTTTCAGAACTCTTTTTCCATTTAGGAGTTTCCCATTTATCACACAAAAATTCTCAATCTTTGATGTCTTTGACTTGATAATGAGGCATTAAGCGCCGCTTCTCTACCGGCAAACTCCTAAAACAATACCAACAAGTTAGGAAAAAACTTAAAATTTACACTGACGAATTTTTCCCCAAATAAATGAACTTTATATCACTTACGTGTAGTGTTTGGACATATAGTATCTATGGTCTCTAAGAGCATTTTGCATAATATCATATTAACATCATCATAAAAAGCTAATGTTTGGTGGAGACGGAATTACAAAGTAGGAGAAAAGTGTTTTTAAAAAAAGCAACAGTAAAAGGATCAATTTGAAGCTGTATAGCACTATCCATTATTTGGGGGGTGGGGAATCAACATAATGCAAGAAACAAACACACTCAATAAATGTTAAAACCCATTCAATTATTTTTGAACTACCACTTTTTTTATATGTTCATCTGTAAAATTCTCCCGAAACAAAGCAAAATCGATACTCCAATCACATCTAACCTTAAATTAAATATTCACAAAGAATCTTAAGAGGAACAAAAATTGGTGATAATCTTCTCATTCTTCCCTCATCCCATTCTGATACTGTTATAAATTTATAATAATAATCAAGAAATCAGCAAATAAAGCAACAATCGACCTTAATCTCGCAACAGGAACACAATCAAACAAGAACAGAACCTTAAGTTCAAGCAAAAGAAGAAGAAGAACGTGAAATTTAGGGCATATAAAGAACCTGAAAGCCTACTATCGATCCTACGTGCGGCGGAAGGAGGTGGTGCGACGAGTTCCTTGACGGAGACGTGACGGCGTCGATTTGGAGGATGCGAGTTTAGGGAGGGGATTGAGGGGACAAATATCGATTCTTGGACTCGAATCCGTTATGCTGATGTTGAACTGGTTTACAACCAAATACTGAAACCATTGCGCCACTGATCCATTTGATAAAATATTAAGATGTATTGAACTATTATAAGAGAAAGTTAAAATTTAACTATATCTTTTTAAAGTACTAAAAAAACTATATCTTTTTAAAATTAAAATTTAAGTTTATTTAATTTAATAAAATCTAAAAATAATAATTATGTAAGATGTAATTTTTAAAATTTAATAATACAAATTTAATTCAATAGCTTGCATTATCAACAAAAACAAAAAAAAGACTAATATCTTATTAATTATAAATGAATTGGGTGATTTCAAAAAATATATATATATAAATGAATAGTTTATAATACTTAATTTGTTGTCTTTTTTTTTTTGACAAAGAGGTACTTAATTTTTAGTAAATATTAAAAGTAGAGACCATTTATTAATTAATTTATAAGTAAGTATTAAAGAGCAGAGAGACTAATATTTATTAGGTTGAAACTTCGCTTTGTAAGGAGTCCAACCCATTGTAATTAACGAAAAGAGGCACGACGGTGGTGAGTTGGAGATTTAGTGTGTTTTTTAAAGATAAAAATCGGGGGAATTTTTAAAAGAGGAAAAAAGAAGCTCCATCGATTAATTTCTTTTTTTTTTTTAATTATATCTACCGCGACAAAACTCTATCGCAGGAGCTTCTTTTCGCGACGGAACTTCGTCGCAGAATTTATCCTACCTCGATGGAGTTTCGTCGCATAATGTATCTATTCAAGATGGAATGTTGTCGCGAACGACAATTTATCGCTACGGAACAAAGTTTGTCGGTGTAGCTTGGGTTTAGCCGACGGACAATGACGTTCCGTCGGAAAATTAATACAAGGCCGACGGAAGATCCTTCCATCGGCGTTGACCATTTTTTTCGACGGAACATAGCTCTGTCGTAAAAAATTCCGTCACCAAAAAATATTTTCACCCTAAAAATTTTGCCTTTGAGTTCTAATAGCTTTCACTTTCTAATAAGGAATAATCACTTGCATAAAAAAAATATCCACTCCTTTCTCCTTTGGTTTTGTCCTCTATTTTTCTGAAGGAATTCTTTCTTTTTACCGTTTCCATGGAATTCCTCACTTACAGGTTTCCTACTACCATTGCTTATATCTCAAGTATCAGTGTTCAACATTCATACGATCAGTGTTCTTTAAGCAAGAACATCGGAGAAATCCCATGAAAACCTACTGTCATTGCTTATAATCACTTGCTCAATTTCCTTCTTCTTGGTCTTACTTGTTCGGAGCCACTTTGCCATGTCCATGATTTTTGGCTCTTTGACTATGCTCTTGTTAAAGGCTATCTGGAAAAATACATTGACCTTTAGTGTGCAATCCCTTGGTGCACATTGCAGCCCTTGATTGCAGCACAACGATGTGATGAAGTGCGGAAATAATAACTTCTTGTGCGTGTTCCCCATCTGGTTCCTAATTTCATCCTCAATGATACTGCACATTTATATTATCACTCGGAACACAGGTTAGAGACATTGGAAAAAATGATTCAAACTAAGGCGTCAATCAAAGACGAAAAAGTACTATATTCTAAAAAGAATTTGGGTAGAGGTCGTGGCCATGAAGTTCATGGAAATGGTCATGGTGGTCAAAGCGACAGTCATGAAGAGAAGTGACAATCAAGCTAAGAAAATTGGTGCAAAAGAGAATGCGGTCGAGGAAGTGGCGGTTGATCAAATTATTCCAACATTGAGTGTTATAAATGTCACAAGTATGGTCAATATGTGAGTGATTGCAATTTCGACAAATGTTATTGTAAAAAAGTGGGGCATTTTGCAAAGGATTGTCGAGCGAGTACAACGGTTGGAGAAACAACCAACTTAGCATTAGAAGACGAAGCGAATGAAAGCCTTCTCTTGATGGCGAAAAATGATGATAGCACCAACAATGAAACTTTGTGGTATCTAGATACATGAGCAAGTAATCATATGTGCGGTCATGAGCATCTGTTCAAAGAAATGTAGAAAATTGAAGATGGGCATGTATCTTTTGGCTATGCATCAAAAGTGGAGGTCAAAAGAAAAGGTACGATTTCTTACTTGTAAAAGGATGGCTTAATAGGGTCAATCCAAGAGGTTTATTATGTACCAGGCCTAAAAACAAATATTTTAAGTTTGGGGCAACTCACAGAGGATGATTTTTTGATATTTTAGAAGACCGGCTATTACACTGGAAGGATAAGAAAGAGCGTTTGATCACTCAAGTTGAGATGGGAAGAAATCGGTTGTACAGATTGAATCTAAGAAGTATACGAGAAAATTGTTTGCGAGTCGATGTAGAAGTTAGGCATCGCTTCGATATCTTCGATTTGGTCACCTACATCATGGTGGACTAAAAGGGTTAGCAAAGAAGGATATGGTGCACGGGCTACCTGACATGGACTATGAGGGAAAGTTTTGTGAAGAATGCATGCTCAACAAGCATGCAAGAATCTCGTTTAAGAAGAAAGCAGAATATCGAGAGAAGCAACCGCTCGAGATGATTCATATTGATATATATAGACCAATTACCCTAGGATCTTTTTGCAATAAAATGTGTTTTATTTCCTTTATTGATGATTTCTCACAAAAAACTTGGGTGTATTTTTTGAAAGAAAAATCAAAGGTATTCGAGGCATTTGGAAAATTCAAAGTGAAGGTGGTGAATGTACTTTGACGACTTTTGTGGCGTATTGTCAGGAGCAAGACATAAGGCGATTTCTAATCGCACCATACACTCCTCAACAAAATGGTGTGGTCGAGAGGAAGAACCAGACCATTCTTGACATGGTTTGAGCAATGTTTAAGAGCAAAAGGATGCCAAAGGAATTTGGAAGGAAGCAGTGCATTGCACAATGTATGTGCAAAATCGATGCCCACATGAAAAGTTAGGTGATTAGACTTTAGAAGGGACATGGAGCGGAAAAAAGCCAAAAGTTTCGCATTTCAAAGTGTTTGGTAGTGTGACTTATAGACACGTACTAGATCAACGAAGAACGAAACTAGAAGGCAAGAATAATAATTAAATTTTTATTGGAGATGATGAGAAAACAAAAGGGTTCAAGCTACTTGACCCAACAAGAAAGAAGGTGATGGTGAGTCGTGATGTGTGAATAAATGAAGAAAGCGAATGGAAGTGGAACAATTCGATGGAAGCTAGCATCAAATTTGGAGAAACACTAGTCGTTGCATCAACGAGTTTGCAAACAGAGTCTGAAACTAGCGATTATGAAGTTGAACCGTAATAACCAAGATTGCAAAGTTTGCAAGATTTATATGATTTGACAAATGAGGTATACCTTGTAAGCCTTTTGGAAAATGCTGAAAATATTAGTTTTGAAGAAACAGTGCGAGATAAAAAGTGGCAAACTACCATAGATGAGAAGATTAATGCGATTCAATGCATAATACATGAAAGCTGACAGAATTACCGAAAGCAAATCAACCGATTGTTGTGAAGTGGGTATTCAAGAAGAAGATGAGTGCTCAAGGCAAGATAGAGATCTACAATGTGAGACTTGTTGCAAAGAGATATAAGCAGAAAGCGAGAATTGACTATGATGAAGTCTTTGCTCCCTTTGCGGAATAAAGACAATTTGATTGTTCATTTCTCAAGAAGCTCAATTCAAATGGCCGATATTTCAAATGGATGTCAAGACGACATTCTTGAATGATGTGCTTGAAGAAGAAGTGTATATTGAATAACCACTCGGATACATGACAGTTGAAGAAGAGAAGAAAGTGAAAATATTGAAGAAAGCACTTTAAGGGTTGAAGCAAGCACTCCGAGCCTGGAATAATTGCATTGATACATATTTCAAGGATAACGGGTACAAGAAATGTCCCTACAAGCATGCACTTTACACAAAGCAGTTTGGAGATAATTTGATATTTGTTGCTCTTTATGTTGATGACTTTTATTTTTATAGGAAACAATGATGCGATAATAGAAGAGTTTAAGGGCATAATGACATGAGAATTTAAGATGAATGATTTAGGTTTGATGAATTTTTTCCTCAGCTTAGAGGTTAAACAAGGAGAGAAGGGTATTTTTGTATTGCATGAGCAATATGCAAAGGAGATCTTGAAGAAGTTCAAGATGGCGGATTGCAATCTGATTCAATACCAATGGAACCAGGCATGAAACTCTCAAAGTTTGATGGAAGAGAACGTGTAGAGCTACTAGATACCAGAGTCCAGATACTAGAGTTTGGTGGGAAGTTTTTTCTATCTCACATGCACAAGGCCAGATCTCACATTAAGGGTTGACATTGTTATTCGCATTAGAAGGAATTGAAATGAATTTTGTAATACATCTAAGGTATGGTGTCACTTGGGATGTTTGATTCGAAAGCGAAATATTACAAGTTGATTGGTTACTCCGACAACGATTGGTGCGTAGACATAGACGATCGAAAAAGTACTTTGGGATAGGCATTCTTTATAAGTAACACAACATTTACTTGGCTATCAAAGAAATAACCATGGTGACACTTGATGCGGTTTGGTTGTGATATAAATATTCAATTAATTAATTCTCAAGCTAAGACTTATTACTTAGGTCCTATGCCTTGAATGGCATTATACGCAAGTATATACAGTCGAATTGCAGCAAGTGATAAATATTTATTTTATCGTTCTCCACATGGTTTGATATCTAGAATTAATCTTGCTAGTCTATGAGTCGTGCTGAAATATAGAAAATTGGTGTTGGATTGGTTTTTGTTATAATTCTACGGTGCGAAAAATAAATAAGCTTAGATAGAAATTGCGAATGCTAATGATGCTGATCAGGTGATAATGGTAAGTTAGATTTCATGCTTTCCTAATTCTAATGATCACTTTAGCAACAATGATTTATGGAAAACCTAGCTCCCAATGCGATTCTTCATACTCTACCTTGGACAATGCATGCATTAGTAAGGTTCTCCCCAACTCCTTAAACAATGTGAGAGACCTCGCAACGACCTAACATAACATGTTGTGATTTTCCACCTGTTCCCTTTCCCGAGTTCACTGATGGTTAGCATACGTGGGTAGCTAATCAACGCATACATGATTTATAAACAACATTATAAAATCCCATATCAATCCTAACATGTATTCTACAAACGAATTTCCTAAGATGCCTCTACTCTAATAAGGCATAATTAAGAAACAAGTAAATGATAACAAGAAATTCCATTGCAAAGTAAGTTAACTACAAATTTATGATATACTCCTAACTACAAAATGAAAACTAAGGAAGGATGCGTCTGTTGTAGATGGATGGATTCCTCGTCATCAAAGTTCATGAAAACCTTCTAATTGCCTTCTTCAACAGTGAAATACTATCTAGGGTTTCTCGCATTCTTTATATAGGGTCGATTTACTTGGCTGGTACATTTAGATGGTTCTTGAATGTCTTCATTATTGCCTCAATCATTGTTAATTGATTATCTTGGATTTCCGTGGTGATTTGATTCTCCTCATGGGTGATTCCTTTGGTGCTTAACAATTTTGCTGCTCTCGACTTTGCTGGTTGCTGCGTTTTGATGCAGAAGTATCTTCAACTTCTTATTCCTGCCCAAAAAAACTAAATTAGTGTCTGGCTTGCTCTCTTTTTAACTCGTAAGTCGTTCTGTTGTCTTTCTGTAAAGACCCGACCCAAAAGGGGCTCTAAATAGGTCTTTACCCCAATGCATGCATTCAAAGTAAAGAACAATATGCAAATAAATTTTCGGATTCCCAATTAAAACAAAACAAAAGAGATTCAATCAGAAATCAAATAGATTGCTGAAACCTGTCCCTGTTTCCAAGCACCTGTTTCAAGGCAAATACATTTCTAAACGCATACTCTGATCAGAGATTTATTAAAACATTTGAAACAATCCTCAAATACAACAAAGCTGGAATCCATAAAAACATTGAGAGAAAAACATCCTAGGGCTCGTGCCCGCTACATGCATTCGGGGAAAATAAAAGACAAGAGTCATAGAAATAAAAAGTCGAGACGCAGCAGCGAGTTCCCATGATCACAGCTCCTCCTTGACCATCTGTCTCGCCCCTTTTACTGTGGAAACCACAAAATAAGGGTGAGTAACGAATTACTCAGTAAGAATCCCCAAACGTGGTACAATACGAAGCACATGGTCATCTAGGTGAGTGTATGCAAGCTATGAATATAAACACAGAATAGAGCACATAGCTTAAGTCCACACTTGGACCTCGGATGCCAACTCAGGGTCTTAGTCCGGAATAATCCACACCACACAATACGCCCTATACGAGAAACAAGTCTCGGCCTTAGCCTGTCTACTGTCGATACGAAAGGTGCACTAGCTCAAGATCCCGAGGAGCTCTCCGGTCGGCGCTGTAATGAGCGTAGCGCTCACACGCGTGCTCTGCAGACTATGAAGTGTGGGTCTAGTGGCAAAGCTGCCCATGTCCGATCACCACGCCTAACTAAATCTCTGGATCGGTGTCAGCGACATAGGGGTGTGAGACACGGACACGTGAACTATGTCGGCTGAACCACCGCACCTGAGGCTAAGGAATCGGTCGTGGTAGGCTTACACCAGGAAGCCGTCCTTGCCCTATTAGGTGGCAATAAAGGGCTACGGCCGAACACGTTGAGGACGTGCCGGCTGCCGGGGACGAGGCAATGCGAAGTCATCATCCCGACCGTTGGGGCATCGCGCAGACTACCACCCTCACCCAAGATTGCAGGGCCTACCGGTCGGGTTAGCTAAACCCTAACGGGGTCGGGGATGGAGTACTACCTCGTGACGCCCCCGCCATGGATGCAAGATACTTTATGCATCGGGCCGGATGATGCTACCTACCTACACTTTAACCTATCATATCAATAACATACAATCCAATACAATCCAAAACGTGCTCAGCGGATACAACGAACCTAGCATGGTACTACAAGCGAGAGCAGATATGAGCATGCGAGCGGAACAACCTAGCATGGGCTAACATGAGAGAACAACATACAGTATGCTAGTCGAGAATTGAGCAGGGCACCTAATCTATACATGCTGATAATCACAAACAAACATACAAACAACAATCACATAGAACATCGCAGGGTCCACACAACTCCGGTAAGAAATCCTTACCTTGGTCGGGAGGATTCCACACACAAATCCTAAGCTGCGAATAATCCCGAGCTAGCTAACGGAACCTAGCAAACACAATAATAATCAACATCTATAAGCCTAAAAATAATAAAACAGCAGGCTCGGCTCGGGAGCACTCACACGGCACGGCGACACGAGACTAGGCGCTGCTGGCAGGCTGGTGCGGCTGGCTGAGCCGTGCGCTGCGCGGACAGGCGAGACACAGCAGCGAAGCGGCACGGCACGACGCACTGGCGCGAAGCGTCTGGCGCGGATACGGCGAGCGTCTGGGCGTGCGGGCGAGCTGCTCGGAGCGAAGGCGCGCGGGCGCTGGGCGTGCGACGCGGACACTGCGAGCGTCTGGGCGTGCGACGGGCGATCTGGGCGCGACCTGGGCGCGATCTGGGCTGCCGACGATGGAGCTGCTTTGTCTTCTTGGCGGCCGGCGAGGCGATCTAAGCGCGCGACACAGGCGCGATCTGGGCGTGCGAGCTGGCCGGCTGGAGCGTGCGACAATGGTTGCTGGCTGGGGCTTCTCTCGGTTGGCTGCAAACAAACACAAAAACACACACACTTCTATTCACTCGGCCAAACAGCACACCAATCGGAGGAGGAGAAGAAGAAGACGAAACTTACCCGGAACGACGATTGATCCTCGGGGCTGCAAAGAGGGGATGGAACTCGGCTTGGAGAGCTAGGGAGAAGAGCTTGGACGGCCACAAGGCTTTTTGGAGAAGAAGACATACAAAAACCTAATTCTTTTTCATTTAACCAAATGCACCAAAACTCCAAGAATCCAAGGCTAACATAGATGTGATGCAGAAAGAGCAACAAGAGCTCTCAATAGCTCATCTGGCACGCATCCCCATAAGCTTTCCTGGAGACCCGGGTTCAAAACCCAGCTGCAACAAAATTTCCTTTATTTTTACTTTTGCATCAAACCTTGCTCAAACCCTTCCACAAAGCCTAAAAAACCTACATAAATCCATCCAATAATCTTAGCAACTGGAAAAAGACATAAACGGCCCTGAAGACCTGACCAAATTACCAAAATACCCTTAGGGCAAGCCTGGAAGACCGGGATGAAAAACCTGGGCCGTTACACTTTCTTTCTGCATGTGTATGGATGCGTATGAATTCTACTTTTTTATCCACATTTTAGCTGTATTTAATATTAAATTACCTAAAAAAATCCTAAGAAATGCTTAAGTTAGATGCCTAATTCATGCTCTATTTATGATCTATCAACGCTTTCAACATGGGAATCGAAATTTGTTGCAGCTTCTTGGTGCATATGTCATGCAATATGGCTGAGAAATTTATTGAGCAAGATGAAGCTGAAGAAACTTGATGCGACCATGATTCAAGTTTACAACAGATCAGTAATTGAGTTAGCAAAGAATTCTATGAACCATGAAAGAAGCAAACACATTGATGTTCATTTTCACTTTATCCGAGATCATGTGAAAGAAAGAAGCGTGGAATTGCAACATGTGGTGAGTCAAGATCAAGCTATGATATTTTCACAAAACTATTATCGAAGGTTTTATTCGACAAATTCAAGAAGATGATTGACACGACAAATGTTAGAAGCATTTAAGTTTATGAGAGAGTTTTTTTTTAAAAAAAAATAAACTTATAGGTAATTGTTTAATGTATTTTGAGTATTGTTAATTAGGGTTATAATTAAGGAATTAATGGGGCCTTACTTTAGGAATTAGTGCAAAAATAATTTTGGTAAATAAACCAAAAATAGAGTTAAAACAGTTTTGGTAATTGTAGGAGCCTTAGAGACAAGTATTGTAATAGGCTATAAATATGTTGCTTATCTCATTGTGAAAAGTAGAGCAAGGAAGAGCGATAGAAAGAGAAAGAAAAAGCAAGAAAAAGAAAGTTATTGAGAGAGAGATAGAGAAATAAAGGAAAAGTGTCTTGGATAATTTGTGAGTGCCTTGTTTCTCCAATCACGAAGCAAAAAGCTTGCACGATTGTGTTATTCTTATTTTATTCGCTTATCGTCATTTACAAATTAGTAATAGATCTTTACAATTCATATTCACACTTCCAAATCAGTTATGGTATCTAACCTGCTTTTCGGGTGGTAATATAAATGTACAGTAATTATGTAAGGGACCGACCCGAATGGGGCACTAAATGGGCCCTTATCCCAATGCATGCATTCAAAGTAAAAGACATTTAAACAGACATGATTTCGGATTCCAATTGAAACAAAAACATTCAAAATAACTCCTTTAAAAACTAGACAATTTCCCTGGAACCTGTCCCTGTTTCCAAGCACCTGTTCCAAGATAAATACATTTCCAAAGTTTACTCTGATAAGAGATTTACTAAAAGCCATTCAAAACCTGTTCAGATACAAAATGCTGGAATCCACAAATATTTACAAACATCCTAGGGCTCCGTGCCCGACTACATGCATTCAGGGAAAAACAAAACACACGAGAGTCATAATACAAAAAATCAGAGTTGGAAGACTGGGCCCCATGATCACAGCTCCTCCTTCAGGCATCCTGTCGCGCACCACGATTACTTGTGGAAAACCACAGAATAAGGGTGAGTAACGAATTACTTCAAGAAGAATCCCAACCGGGTACAATACGATATACATGGTCATCTCGATGAGCGTATGCAAGCTATGAATATAAACACAGATTAGAGCACATAGCTTAGCCCATACTTGGGCCTCGGATACCAACTAGGGTCTTAGTCCGGAAATAATATCACCACACAGTCCAATATATAAGTCGCCCTATACGAGAAACAAGTCCCGGCCTCAGCCTGTCTACTATCGACGAAAGGTACACTGGCTCAAGATCCCGAGGAGCTCTCCGGTCGGCGCTGTAATGAGCGTAAACATGCACCGCGTGCTCTGCGCAGACCATGGAGGGTGCGGGTCTAGAGGCAAGCTGCCCATGTCCGATCCACCACGCCTAACTAATTCTTTGGATCGGTGTCAGCGACATAGGGTGTGAGACTGGACACGTAAACTATGTCGGCTGAACCACCGCACTTTGAGGCTAAGGAAGCGGGTCGTGGTAGGCTTACACCAGAAGCGCCCTTACCTTTAACAGTGGCAATGTCGGGGCTACGGCCGAACACGCCGAGGGCGTGCCGATCGCCGAGGGACAAGGCAATGCCAAGTCATCATCCCGACGGTTGGGGCATTTTAATGATCTGTCACCCTCACCCAAGATTGCGGGGCCTACCGCTCGGGTTAGCTAATCCCTCACGGGGTCCGGGGGCGGAATGACTTGCTCGGCGTCCCCGCCATGGATGCAAGGTTCTTTATGCATCGGGCCGGATGATGCTATCTACCCGCAATTCTAACTCGCCCTAGCAAAGCAAAGCAAACAATTCCATAAAATTCAATACGTGCTCAATAAGAATACAACGAGCCTAGCATGATACTACGAAGCAAGGAAGGCAGATCACGAGCATGCTAGAGAGGAACAACCTAGCATGGATTAACATGAGAATTAAATCGGAAAAATCATGCTAATCGGGAATTCAGATTAGAGAACCTAGCTACATATGTCAATACACACAAACAAGCAATCAATCAGCAATCACATATAATATCGCGGGGTCCACACAACTCCGGTAAGAAATCCTTACCTTGGTGGGGACGATGGCACGAAAAACCTAAAGCTGCGAACTATCTCGAACTAGCTACCGAGAACCTATCAATCACAACAAAAATCACACAATAGGCCTAAATATAATAAAATAAATGAGGCTCGGCTCGGGAGCAACTCACGAGGTATGCACGAACGCATTTAACGAGCAGCCAATTGCACGAGCAGGCAAAGAAGTGAAATTTGGCCGGGCGAGCTGGGGCGCAGGAGTGGGCGCGTGGGAGCGCTGGCCTTGTGCTTTTGGGCGCGACGCGACGTCTTGTGGACGGCGCGCTGCTGTATTGTGATGCTGGGGCGAACAGAGGCGCGGCTCGTCTGGGCGCTGATGATGCGACGCGTCACGGAGCTGGGCGAGAGCGCGCGCAACGCGAGCACGGTCGTCGCGCGTGGCGTGGCTCGACGGGTGGCTGCGCCTGCAGCGCGCGCATGCATTTAACGACGGTAACAGAGCGATCTGGGCTATGGAGAATAACGAACTCGAATTCGAACGATTGGAGAGGATTCGACGAACGATTTGTTGATGGATGAGTTCCTCTACACTCTTGAACAGAAACCACATGATTTTCCTCACTCCTCGGCGTGGCGAGAACGAAATCGAAAGCAGGGGAAAAACGAAGGAGAAGAAGAAGAAGAACTTACCAATTGCTTGAGGATGGAACGCTTCGAATTTGGGGAAGGAAACTCGGTTGAATTGAAGTCGAGAAGGAAGAATTCGCGAGAGAATGGTCATCGGTCGGGAGCTCTGCGAGGAAGAAGAAGAAGAAATGGGGAGAAGACTCGGGCGAGCTGGCCTTTTAACCAAAGCAGGGGACGATCAGACATAAATAACAGATGGCGCGTCTAAAGCAACAAGTGCGTTTGATAGCTCAAGTGGCAATGCCACCCGCCTAGCCTACCACACGGCCCTGGTTCGATTCCCGCTTGACGCACTATTTAATTCCCTATTTATTTTTACTCTTTCCCAAGCCCAAATGCCTTCACCAAAAATCCCGATCCTTTTCAAATTGACTCGTAATTATTCCGGCAATTTTTAATTTCAAAACCGGCCCTGTCGGCCCGACCCAAAATTACCAAAATGCCCCTGGGCCTCCCGGGAAAACTGGGATGAAATTTCCGGGCCGTTACAATACTCCCCCCTTATAAGACTTTCGTCCTCGAAAGTCACTTAAGATTGAAACAGCTCGGGATATTGCAATCTCATCTCCTCCTCCCGCTCCCAAGTGGCTTCCTCTGAACTCTGGCTCCTCCACTGAACCTTTACCAGCCGGATTTCACGATTACGCAGTGTCTTTGTCTCGAAAGCAAGAATCTCCACTGGCTTTTCCTCGAAGATCAAATCCTCATTCAGCTGCAAAGGCTCAAAATCAACAATGTCGCGACGGGTCGCACGCGTCTTTGCCTCAACATCGATACATGAAATACACTGTGCACTGCCGACAATGACGGAGGCAAGGCTAATCGATAAGCAACCCTGCCGATCCTCTCCAGAATCTCAAATGGACCAACCTCAAACTCCAAATCCCGACGCCGAACATCGGCATAACTCTTCATGCGCTCTCGATTTGTCAACATACGGGCTCTAATCTTCTCGACGGCACCATTGGTCAAGCTGCAGCAACTCGGGACCAAAACCTGTCTATCACCAACCTCTTCCCCATTACACGTGAGATCGGCAACGCTTACCATACAAAGCCTCGAATGGAGCCATCCGAATCGTCGATCGATAAATCGTTGTTATATGCAAACTCCATTAGATACTGAGATCTGGTCCCAAGCGCCGGAAATCCAACACACAAGCCCACAACATGTCTTCGAGAGTCGGTTCACCCTCTCGATCTGTCATCCATCCGTGCGAGGGTGAAAAGTTGTCTTGCCAAGCCTGCACTAAGTGCCTAAACCCTTACGAGCGCTCTCGAGAACGAGAAGTGAACCTTGAATCACGGTCGATACGATCCTCACAAAGACACCGTGATAGCGAATGATCTCGCTCCAAAAAACAAGCGCGCCCACATCGTTCCGGTATAAGTGTCTCTACCGGGAATGAAGTGTGCGCTCTTAGTCAATCGATCAACTATCACCCAAATCGAGAGAACTTCCTCGGAGTCCTCGGCAAGCCGTAAATAAAGTCCATGGAGATCTCTTCCCATTTCCATCGAGGTACACTCGTGGCCCGCAACAAACCGGTGGTCTCTCTGCACAGGTGCCTTCACTTGCGACAAGTGAGACATTGGTGACGAACTCCGCAACATCTCTTTTCATACCCATCCACCGTAATGTGCGCTTAAGATCTCGATACATCTTGGTACCCCAGGGTGCCAAGCAAACGAAGAATGTGGGCCTCTCGAGAGCAACTCGCTCGCAATCCTGCAACATCTGGAACACACAACGGCCTCAGACGTCACCCCACCGCATCGGTGAATATACAAAGTCAAAATCTCCATCAAGCACTAACTCTGTCAAATATTCTTTTAAGTGCGGGGTCACTCGGTGACTATCAACAATCCATTTGTCTAATCGATGGTCGGATCATCCAATCGAGCCACTCTGGCGAATAACCTCACCCAACAACACTTTGCAATCTCGGCTCGCTCAAACTCTCTCTCGTATGTCGGCACGGGAGCTCAACAACACCGCGGAGTGCGACGTCTTCCTACTCGGGGCATCGGCTACAACATTGGCTTTACTCGGATGGTACAGAATCTCGCGATCATAATCTTTCACTAACTCTAACCATCTCCTCTGCCTCATATTCGGCTCCTTACGAGTAAGCAGATACTTGAGGCTCGGTGATCGGTAAACATCTGGATCCGCTCACCGCATGCAGGTAATGCCTCCAAATCTTGATTGCAAACACCACTGCGCCAATTCCATATCATGAGTCGGATAGTTCTCGCTCATATGGCTTTAGGTGACGGGAAGCATAAGCAATGACCTTCCCGTCTTTGCATCAACACACACCCAACCCGAACTTGGAAGCATCGGCTGTAAACCACGAAACCACTGTCCCCTCCCGGATCGCCAACACTGGTTGAAGTCAAAGCGCGCTTGAGCACGGCAAAGCTCTCATCACACCTACCGTCCCAAACAAACTCGACACCCTTCCTCGTCGGGACGAGTGAGGGGCGAGGCTATGGTGGCGAAAAAGTCCTTAACAAACCGACGGTAGTAACTCGCCAAACCTAGGAAGCTGCGTATCTCGTGAATCAAGTCGGCTCGCCCACGAACTCACGGCCTCAATCTTTGCAGGATCCACAACTATACCATCTCTCGAGACTATATGACCTAAGAAGGCCACTTGTTCCAACCGAACTCACATTTGGAAAATTTCGCATAAAGTGGTTTTCCCTCAAGGTCATCAACACTTTCCTCAAATGCTCTGCATGATCCTTCCGGTCCTTGAATAGATCAGAATATCGTCAATGAAACACGATGACGAAGCTGTCCAAAAATGCTTTGAACACCCTATCCATCATGTCCATGAACGCTGCTTTGGTGCATTCGTCAATCCAAACGACATGACCCCAAACTCGTAGTGCCCATATCTAGACACGAACGCATTTGTCTTAGGAATGTCGGCGTCCCTAATCCGCAAATCGATGATACCCGGATCTCAAATCTATCTTGGAGAACACGAAGCTCCTGAAGGCCGATCGAACAAATCATCGATCACGGGGCAACAGATACTTATTCTTCATCGTCACCTTATTAAGCTCACGATAGTCAATGCATAGGCGCATCGAACCATCCTTTTTCTTCACAAACAACACTGGCGCTCCCACGGGACACACTCGGACGGATGAATCCTCGATCTAACATCTCCTGCGGTGAACCTTCGCCTTTAGCTCGGCTGGTGCCATACGATCACGGAGCCTTCGAGATAGGAGGGTCCCCGGCTCGAGCTCAATTGTGAAGTCAACCTCTCTCTTCGGGGGCAACCCCGGTAATTCCTCAGGGAACACGTCAGCAAACTCCCGCACAACCGGCACTTGATCAATAGTCAGTGAGGGACGGCTCTCTCCGGACAATTTGGCTAGGTAGCCCCAAGCTCCATGAGCTAGCAAACGACGGGCCTTCACAGCTGACACCATTGGCGGGCAAACTCCACCCCGACTCCACGAAACTTGAAGTCGGGCCGGCCGGCGGCGCTGAACACTACTTCCTTCCGGTGGCAGTCAATCAATACATGGTTAGCGGCTAACCACTCCATACCAAGAATCACATCGAAACCACTCATGGGTAGAACTATGAGCGTAGCTACCAGCAACTCTCCGGATATCTCGATCCGGCCATCCTTAATCTTATCTTTTGCTAACATATTAACTCCCGAAGGAGTTGCAACAGATAATTCAAAACCTAAAGGCTCTAATCTCAACCTAGCATGCTCAGCAAACAATACAGATACAAACGAGTGCGTAGAACCAGAGTCAAACAAGACAAATGCACAATGATCCAAAACAAGAAGCGTACCTGCCACTGCGGCATCCGCACGCTCGGCCTCCTGACGGTTCGTAGGGAACACCCGGCCCTGCTGCTGCTGCACAGGCTGAACTGCCATAGCTGGCTGATCGAAGAAACGGGCCACATGCCCCCCTCTTCCACATCGAAAACATAGTCTGGGCCCGGTCTGACAAGCTCCAAGGTGGGCTCTCCCGCAAGAAACACAAACGGGAATCTGCCTGGGACCTCCCTGCTGGCGAGGCTGGAAATGAGTCGGAACCCTACGCTGATCCCGGTTCGGAAATTGTCCCTGACGGCGCTGGCCGCCTCCTCAGAAGTCAAACCTCATCTTCTGTCCTACCACAGTTGGGACATGGCGCTGAGCCGGAGCGGCAACAATTCGCTCAACAGGGTACTTTCCATTGTAAATAGTGGCTAGCTGAACAACTCTAGCATAAGTGATAGGAGCCTGTGCCCGGACATCCTGAGACACACCCTGCCTCAGACCAGAAATGAACTTCCGAATTTTCAACTCAGGGGTCGCTATCAGCTGCGGAGCAAAATAACCATACTCCGAAAACTTCCTCTCGTACTCCTCTATAGAATCGGAGCCCTGCTGCAGATTCTGGAAAAGCGCTACCATCTTTTCTTGAGCCTCATCACTAACGTACTTGGCTTTAAATTCTGTCTTGAAGAACTCCCAGGTAGCAGGTGGAGACCCAGCTAATCTCTCACTCAAGGTGGACTCCCACCACCATCTAGCTACGCCCCCTAACACATGGGCTGCACACCTCGGCCTCTGCACATCCGGGCACACCATAATCAGGAAGGTGTACTCCAAATGGGCAATCCATCTAGCTGCCGCTAAAGCATCACCTGTGGCATCAAACTTATCAGGGTTCCACTTTACGAAGTCCTTCAACCATTTACCAAGCTCATCGGCACCTTTTGCCACTTCTGCCTCAAAGGCTGCTGGCTCTCTGCGAGCTGGTGAGGTGCTGCAGGCGCCCGCTTTGAAACAAAGGAGTCACCGCTCGATCCGAGCTCGGGACTCTTCCCCGCCGCATACGCCAAAAAGCTCGGTCTCGCGCCTCTGGCCACTCAACAGTCGACCACCATAGACCTCATAGAACTAGCAAATTGCTCCAGGAGAGCGATCTCACGGCGCCTGCGATCGCCTCAATGCCTACTGGGCTCAACAGGGGAGCTACAGGCGGAATGCTATCGATCTCGGCTTGGGACGATGTCCTGCGGTGTCGATCCGATCCCGACACCTCGGCCTCCTCTCGGGCGTCCTCTTGCGCAGTAAGCGGCATCTTTGGCGATCTACACCCAAACCAATAACGAGCCAGAACCTGCTCGTCTCCGCTCCACAATACTACACAAGGCATACACTAGATGACAGGTATTGTAAATTCTTAACTCTTTTTTCTCAACAACAATTGTAAACTTAGGCGTACCTGATGACTGTCGGAGTGCTAGTGATCATGGGAAAACGACCTACAACAACAGGTCATACTACAGAATTTATGACTCTATGCTCTGATACCAACTGTAAGGGACCGACCCGAATGGGGCACTAAATGGGCCCTTATCCCAATGCATGCATTCAAAGTAAAGGACATTTAAACAGACATGATTTCGGATTCCAAATGAAACAAAAACATTCAAAATAACTCCTTTAAAAACTAGACAATTTCCCTGGAACCTGTCCCTGTTTCCAAGCACCTGTTCCAAGAAAAATACATTTCCAAAGTTTACTCTGATAAGAGATTTACTAAAAGCCATTCAAAACCTGTTCAGATACAAAATGCTGGAATCCACAAATATTTACAAACATCCTAGGGCTCCGTGCCCGACTACATGCATTCAGGGAAAAACAAAACACACGAGAGTCATAATACAAAAAATCAGAGTTGGAAGACTAGGCCCCATGATCACAGCTCCTCCTTCAGGCATCCTGTCGCGCACCACGATTACCTGTGGAAAACCACAGAATAAGGGTGAGTAACGAATTACTCAGTAAGAATCCCCAACCGGGGTACAATACGATATACATGGTCATCTCGATGAGCGTATGCAAGCTATGAATATAAACACAGATTAGAGCACATAGCTTAGCCCATACTTGGGCCTCGGATGCCAACTAGGGTCTTAGTCCGGAAATAATATCACCACACAGTCCAATATATAAGTCGCCCTATACGAGAAACAAGTCCTCGGCCACGGCTCATCGTCGACGAAAGGTACACCGGCTCAAGATCCCGAGGAGCTCTCCGGTCGGGGTACTGTAATGAGCGTAAACATGCACGCGTGCTCTCTGCGAACCATGGGGTCTTTGGGTCTAGAGGCAAGCCGCCCATGTCCATCCACCACGCCTAACTAATTCTTTGGATCGGTGTCACCGACATAGGGTGTGAGACACGGACACGTAAACTATGTCAGCCTGAACCACCGCACCTGAGGCTAAGGAAATGGGTCGTGGTAGGCTTACACCAGGAAGCCGCCCTTACCTTAACAGTGGCAATCGGGGGCTACGGCCGAACACGCCGAGGACGTGCCGATCTGCGGGGGCGAGGCAATGCCAAGTCATCATCCCGACGGTTGGGGCATTTAACGATCGCCACCCTCACCCAAGATTGCGGGGCCTACCGCTCGGGTTAGCTAATCCCTCACGGGGTCGGGGGCGGAATGACTTGCTCGACGTCCCCGCCATGGATGCAAGGTTCTTTATGCATCGGGCCGGATGATGCTATCTACCGCAATTCTAACCGCCCTAGCAAGCGGCAAACAATTCCATAAAATTCAATACGTGCTCAATAAGAATACAACGAGCCTAGCATGATACTACTGAAGGAGGCAGATACGAGCATGCTAGAGAGGAACAACCTAGCATGGATTAACATGAGAATTAAATCAGGAAAATCATGCTAATCGGGAATTCAAATTAGAGAACCTAGCTACATATGTCAATACACACAAACAAGCAATCAATCAGCAATCACATATAATATCGCAGGTCCACACAACTCCGGTAAGAAATCCTTACCTTGGTAGTGGGACGATGGCACGAAAACCTAAGGCTGCGAACTACCTCGAACTAGCTACCGAGAACCTATCAATCACAACAAAAAATCACACAATAGGCGAAATATAATAAAATAAATGAGGCTCGGCTGGGAGCAACTCACGAGGTATGACGAACGCACGAACGAGCCAATTGCACGAACGGGGCAGCAACGGGGCTGGCTGGGCGAGCTGGGGCGCAGGAGAGCGCGCGTGCGGCGCGCTGGGCGCGACGGGCTGCTGCGCGCGGTGATGCAGAGGGCGAGCAGAGGCGCGGCTCGTCTGGCGCCGCGGCGCGCGACGCGCCACGAGCTGGCGAGGACGCGCGCGCGAGCACGGCCGATGCGTGGCGTGGCTCGACGGCTGGGCGCCTGCGCGCAAGGCGACGCGGGCAGGGCGAGGGTGACAGAGCGATCCGGGCGATGGAGAATAACGAACTCGAATTCGAGCGATTGGAGAGGATTCGACGAACGATTTGTTGATGGATGAGTTCCTCTACACTGCTGAACAGAAACCACACGATTTTCCTCACTCCCTCGGCCGACAGAACGAAATCTCGAAAACAGGGGAAAAACGAAGGAGAAGAAGAAGAAGAACTTACCAATTGCTTGAGGATGGAACGCCTTCGAATTTGGGGAAGGAAACTCGGTTGAATTGAAGCTGGAGAAGGAAGAATTCGCGAGAGAATGGCTGTCGGTCGGGGGAGCTCTGCGAGGAAGAAGAAGAAATGGGGAGAAGACTCGGGCGAGCTGGCCTATTAACCAAAGCAGGGGACGATCAGACATAAATAAAAGATGGCGCGTCTAAAGCAACAAAAGCGTTTGATAGCTCAAGTGGCAATGCCACCCGCCTAGCCTACCACACGGCCCTAGTTCGATTCTCGCTTGACGCACTATTTAATTCCCTATTTATTTTTACTCTTTCCCAAGCCCAAATGCCTTCACCAAAAATCCCGATCCTTTTCAAATTGACTCATAATTATTCCGGCAATTTTTAATTTCAAAACCGGCCCTGTCGGCCCGACCCAAAATTACCAAAATGCCCCTGGGCCTCCCGGGAAGACCGGGATGAAATTTCCGGGCCGTTACAAATTAACTCGAAGCTCAACCGATTTCTAAGTGTGACTCGGAATTGCTTACACGCAAACATATGTGGTCAGAATGCAGCAAGTGATAAGAATTTATATTTTATCGCTCTCAACAAGGATTGATGTTTAGAACTAATACTATTAAAGTGAGAGTTATGTGAAAGGAGTAATTCATGGGTTTGAAGTTGTTTGTGTACTTTATACTATTGATGTTTCACTCATTTGTTTTTATCTAAGGGCTTGATACACTCATCAAAGTTCAAGAGAGTTAATTGATTCAACTAAATTTTTTAGCGTATAATTGTCACAAACCATATAGTTTATGTTGAGGTTTGCCTTGAACTATAGCACCCCACAATTATTTAGTCGAAATGTCGTTGCCTGGTGAGCGAGTCGAGGTCTACGGATGATGTTCCACTGGTGGCTCGAGGGCAACGCCTTCGAAATCTAGATGAAATATATAATTGAGTTTATGTTTCGTATTTGTACTTTTATGTATATTGGGTCATATGTTGTAAAATGGTTTATGCTAGTCCATTATATAAATTGTATTGGTAATTTTCAGAGAAAATTTAAGAGCTTTTCAAAAAAAAAAAAAAACAATTGAGAGCCAAAATGAGCATCTTGTATGAGAGACATGGTAAATAACAATTTTAAGGTTTCTCAAAAAAAAAAAAAAAAAAAAAAACAATTTTAAGAGACACATTCCTTAAAGTCAATTAATTTATCAATCATGATATACACTCGTGAATATAATTAAGCCAAATAGTTTGGATTGTCTTATTTTACTTTTTTTTTTTTTTTGAGAAAATTGTCTTATTTTACTTGAGTGGCAATTTTCTCTTTTAAATAAAATCGAATAATTGGTGACTTATCACCAATTTGGGAATTTTTCGTCCCAAATCTTCATCAATAATCTCATTCATATTCCTTATTCTATACTTTGTCCTACAAAATTCCTTAGTTTGGGGACCCCAGCATTTTCCATTAACATCTTTACAACTTTTAAAGCATCTTTCATCTAAGGATAGTTTGGCCTAGGCATATTTTGACTAAGACAAACTTATATGATTTTATAATATTTAGATATAAAAAATTTTCGTACTAAATTAATTCTTATATATCTAATCAGTTGGATTGAACTTATTATTTTTATTTTTATTTTGAAGATTTTGTCCATTAAATTAAACTCATAATGATTCATTTTAATCGGTTTTAGATTTCAGCTAATAATTATAATTCAAATTATATAAATTATGTGTTTATGAACTTAAAAGATGTCTATTCCAGATATGGTTGAATTAAACAAAAAAAGATTTTTATTCCAAAATGTTCCTCTCATCAACATCAAAATGTTCGTTAAGAGGCATTTGGATGAGTTTTTGATGAGAAGTTATTTTTAAAAATTATTTTGAATAATTAAAAATTGAAAGTTGTAACTAAAAATTCATTTGGATATGATTTTTTTTTATAAAAAAATTAGAGTCAAAACATTTTTTGAATGTAGATTAAGATGAGTAGTTAAAAAAATGATGACTAGAAATGAGTGATTAAAAAATAGTGATTTGGAATGATTTGAAATAATTGATTAGAAATGATAAATTATTTTGAGTAGTTATAAAAAAATTCGTTTGGATGTAGTTTTTCAAACAAAAGTTAGTAAATCCTCAGTCTCATTAAATATGGCAAACAAACATCCCAAAAGAATATTTTTTTTATCATAATCAAAGTTATAACTATAGTATTAAA
Organism: Sicyos edulis; assembly: GCA_036507275.1. Lineage (NCBI taxonomy): Eukaryota > Viridiplantae > Streptophyta > Magnoliopsida > Cucurbitales > Cucurbitaceae > Sicyos > Sicyos edulis. The sequence continues at coordinate 31,841,248 of CM071846.1, read as the reverse complement.
TTAAACAACCATCAAACAATGAAACCAATTTGAAATAACACAAAAAGAATTACAAATTTCATAAAGGTTTTTTTTTCTTTTACTTTAGTTGAAAGCGAGAGCAGTCGACTTTTGAATACGTAAGAAATTCTTTTCAAAAAAAAAAAATGTAAGAAATTAACTATTCTTTTATTAAATCATCTTCTTGTGTTTATCAAGTAAAAAAAGATCATCTTCTTATATATTTAATTTATTGACTAAAAAATACAATTACTCTCCCAATTATTATAATTTCAAAAAAAAAAAAAAAAAAATCCAATTACTAAAACAGATAAGTGGATGACATAAACATATAGCTTCCTTGGTTACGAATCAAGTACCACCTTAAAAATGGATGAATTAATTTCCCATCCTGTAATTATCATACTTTTTTTAGTTTTTTTTTTATAAAGCCAAATCTCCATAAATAAAGAAAAAAAAAATACATACGATCATAATGATTTGTCATACAAACTCGAGGCTTTCAAGGATTATTAATTATAAAATTACTCTTATAATTTGATCATTTAAGTTTCATTTGATATTTATCTCTATGGTTGCAGTGTAAGAGTTGTTGTTAATTATTCATGAATAGAAGTATGCTAGGAGTGTAGGTCAAAGAGTTTTACACTGCTGCATGTCTTTTACACACACACACACACATATATATATATATATGCGTCGATTAACTACCCACGCATGCATCTTGTGGTGAGTTTGGAAGAAGGAATCACATGTTGACCCAGTACACTACATTAGTGTAAGGGACCGACCCGAATGGGGCACTAAATGGGCCCTTACCCCAATGCATGCATTTAAAGTAAAGGACATTAAACAGACCTGATTTCGGATTCCAATTAAAACAAAAACATTCAAAATAACCCCTTTAAAAACTAGACAATTTCCCTGGAACCTGTCCCTGTTTCCAAGCACCTGTTCCAAGATAAATACATTTCCAAAGTTTACTCTGATCAGAGATTTACTAAAAACCATTCAAAACCTGTTCAGATACAAAATGCTGGAATCCTCAAAACATTTACAAAACATCCTAGGGCTCCGTGCCCGGCTACATGCATTCCGGGGAAACAAAACATAAAGAGTCATAATACAAAAATCAGAGTTGGAAGAATGGACCCCATGATCACAGCTCCTCCTCCTTGACCATCTGTCTCGCAACTTGGTTACACGTGGAAAAACCACGAAGATGCGGTGAGTAACGAATTACTCAGTAAGAATCCCCAACCGGGGTACAATACGATATACATGGTCATCTCGATGAGCGTATGCAAGCTATGAATATAAACACAGAATAGAGCACATAGCTTAGCCCACACTTGGGCCTCGGATGCCAATTTAAGGTCTTAGTCCGGAATAATATCACCACACAGTCCAATACATAAGTCGCCCTATACAAGAAACAAGTCCGGCCTCACTGCATCTCGTCGACGAAAGGTACACGGCTCAAGATCTCGAGGAGCTCTCTCCGGTCGTGTTGTAATGAGCGTAAGCATGCACCGCGTGCTCTCTGCTGAGACCATGGGGTGCCGGGTCTAGAGGCAAGCTGCCCATGTCCAGTCACCACGCCTAACTAATTCTTTGGATCGGTGTCACTGACATAGGGGTGTGAGACCTGGACACGTAAATTATGTCAGCCTGAATCACCGCACCTAAGGCTAAGGAAACGGGTCGTGGTAGGCTTACACCAGGAAGCCGCCCTTACCTTAACAGGTGGCAATCAGGGGCTACGGCCGAACACGCTGAGGACGCGTCGATCGCCGGGACGAGGCAATGCCAAGTCATCATCCCGACGGTTGGGGCATTTAACAGTCTGCCACCCTCACCCAAGATTGCAGGGCCTACCGCTCGGGTTAGCTAATCACTCACGGGGTCTAGGGACGGAATGACTTGCTAGACGTCCCTGCCATGGATGCAAGGTACTTTATGCATCAGGCCCGGATGATGCTATCTACCGGCAATTCTAACCTGCCCTAGCAAACAGCAAACAATTCCATAAAATCCAAGACGTGCTCAATAAGAATACAACGAGCCTAGCGTGATACTACGAAGCAAGGAACAAATACGAGCATGTTAGAAAGGAACAACCTAGCATGAATTAACATGAGAATTAAATAAGGAAAATCATGCTAATCGGGAATTCAGAATAGAGAACCTAGCTACACATGTCACTAAATACAAACAAGCAATCAATCAGCAATCGCATAATATATCGGAGGGTCCACACAATTCCGGTAAGAAATCCTTACCTTGGTCGGGGACGATTTGACACGAAAACCTAAGCGGCGAACGAACCCGAACTAGCTATCGAGAACCTATCAATCACAACAAAAATCACACAACAGGCCTAAATATAATAAAATAAACGAAGCTCAGCTCCGAGCAACTCACGGCGCGATGAACGCTGACGAGGCGGCAAAGAACTGGCCGGGCCGGGCGACTGGGCTCGAGAAATGGGTGTGCTAAGCGCTACTGGTGCGCGCGAGACGGATCTTTGGCGATCTGCAGGGCGCGAGGATGCGCGGGCGAAGCGCATACCTGGTAGGGCAGCGCGCGGCGTGACACGGAGCTAAGCGAGGCGCGCGCGCGGTGTGCGGCGAGGCTCGGCGGCAAGGCTGCTTCTGCGCATGCGAGCACGGCGAACAGGGGCTATGTTTTTGCGCGCGAACAGGGGCGATGGAGAAAATCCGAATTCGAGCGATTGGCGAAGATTCGACGGCCGATAGTTGTTGGACGAACTCTCCTACGCAAGCTGCACAAAACCCATCCAGAAATTCACTTCAACACGGCCGGGAAACGAAGCCTGGAAGCAGGGGGCTCAGATCGAAGAAGAGAAGAAGAAAAAGAAGAAAAGCTCACCTGCTGCCCGGAAAAGGATCGACCTTCGAACTGGGGAAGACGAATACGTGCGAATCGGAGCTGGAGAAGGAAGAAATCGCAAGGAAATCGCGCGGTCGGTCGGTGAAGTGAATCCGAAGAAGAAGAAGAAGAAATGGGGGAGAAGCTCGGACGATTTTGGCTTTTAAATCCGAAGGCACGAAACAAGGGATATGTAATAGATCGCGCGTTTAGATTAACAAACGCTCCCAGTGGCTCGGCTGGCAGTGCCCCCTGCCTATCATGCAGCATGTCCTTGGCTCGAATCTCACTCGAAGCGCTATTTAATTCCCTATTTATTTTTACCTTTTTCCAAGCCCAAATGCCTTCACCAAAATTCCCGATCCTATTCAAATCGACTCATAATTTTTCCGGCAATTAACAAATACAAAACCGGCACGACCAAAATTACCAAAATGCCCCTGGGGCTCCCGGGAAGACCGGTATGAAATTTCCGGGCCGTTACAATATTCCCCCCTTATAAGACTTTCGTCCTCGAAAGTCACTTAAGATTGGAACAGCTCGGGATACTGCAATCTCATCTCATCCTCCCGCTCCCAAGTGGCTTCCTCTGAACTCTGACTCCTCCACTGAACTTTTACCAACCGGATTTCATGATTACGCAGTGTCTTTGTCTCAAAAGCAAGAATCCCCACTGGCTTCTCCTCGAAGCTCAAATCCTCATTCAGCTGCAAAGGCTCAAAATCAACAATGTGCGACGGGTTAAGACACGATCTTCGCCTCAACATCGAAACATGAAGAACAACATGCGTGCATCGCCGACAATGACGGAGGCAAGGCTAATCGATAAGCAACCTTGCCGATCCTCTCCAAAATCTCAAACGGACCAACAAAATGGGGACTCAGCTTTCCACGCTTGCCAAACCTCAAAACACCTCGCATCGGTGCGACCTTTAGGAATACATGTTGACCAACCTCAAACTCCAAATCCCGACGCCGAACATCGGCGTAACTCTTCTATGGTCGCTCGAAATTTGTCAACATACGAGCTCTAATCTTCTGCACGGCACCCTTGGTCAACTGCAGCAACTCGGGACCCAAAACCTGCCTACCACAAACCTCTTCCCAGAACACAGGAGATCGACAACGCTTACCATACAAAGCCTCGAATGGAGCCATCTGAATCGTCGACTGATAACTGTTGTTATTTGCAAACTCCATCGATCTGTGCATGGTCCCAATCGCTCGGGAAATCCAACACACAAGCCCTCGAATCACGGTCGGACACAATCCTCACAGCACACCGTGATAACGAATGATCTCGCTCCAAAAACAATCGCGCGCCATTGTTCCACGGTATAAGTGTCTCTACCGGGAATGAAGTGTGCGCTCTTAGCCAATCGGTCGACTATTACCCAAATTTGAGATAACTTCCTCGGAGTCCTCGGCAAACCAGAAATAAAGTCCATGGAGATCTCTTCCCATTTCCACTGAGGTACACTCAACGCCTGCAACAAACCGCCTGGTCTTTGCCTGGGTGCCTTCACTTGCTGACAAGTGAGACATCGACTGACAAACACCGCAACATCTCTTTTCATACTCATCCACCAGAATGTCTGCTTAAGATCTCGATACATCTTGGTACCCCAGGGTGCCAAGCAAACGAGGAGAACTGTGGGCCTCGAGAGCAACTCTGCATTCGCAATCCCGCAACATCCGGAACACACACAACCGCCTCTGACGTCGACCACTTTGTCCGTGAATACACAAAGTCAAAATCTCCATCAGCACTAACTCTGTCACCCAATTTCTTAAGTGCGGGGGTCACTCGCTGACTATCAATAATCCGTTGTCTAATCGATGCATTTGGATCATCAATCGAGCTATTCTCGCCGTAACCTCACCCAACAACATCGCAATCTCGCCCGCTCGAACTCTCTCCGTAATCTGGGTGGGAACTCAACAACACCGCGGAGTGCGACGTCTTTCTACTCAAAGCATCGGCTACAACATTTGCTTTGCCGGATGGTACAAAATCTCGCGATCATAAACTTTTACCAACTCTAACCATCTCCTCCGCCTCATATTCGGCTCCTTACGAGTAAGCAGATACTTGAGGCTCGGTGATCGGTAAACATCCGAATCCGCTCACCATACAGGTAATGCCTCCAAATCTTGATTGCAAACACCATCACGCTAATCGCATATCATGAGTCGGATAGTTCTCGCTCATATGGCTTGGTGACGGGAAGCATAAGCAATGACCTTCCCGTCTTTGCATCAACACACAACCTAACCCGAACTTGGAAGCATCGGCTGTAAACCACGAAACCACTGTCCCCTCCGAGATCGCCAACATCGGTCTTTGAAGTCAAAGCGCGCTTGAGCTCACAAAGCTCTCATCACACTTACTGTTTCAAATAAACTCGACACCCTTCCTCGTCAGACGAGTGAGGGGCGAGGCTATGGCGGAAAAATCCTTAACAAACCGACGGTAGTAACCTGCCAAACCCAGAAAGAAACAGCTCCTACGAGCAAACCACCGAAGAACAGAGAGCTCCACTTGCACTCACTGTCTTGCCCACTAAAGTCAGAAGATCAAAATCTTACGGGGTAGCAACAGGGGTCCACCACGAACTGAACCTCCAAATACCAACGGGCAACTCCCAACTTTCCTGGAAACAGGAAGACAACCAACAGGGCACGAACCATTCGCCCCACGAGCAAACTGACTTCTAGCTATTTCAATCCACACCTTGGTCAACACCCAGCATCAACTTGTCATCATACCGGAACCAATCCGGACTCTACTCCAAACAAATATTAACTTGCTAGGCTACCAAGACTGCCAGCAATTCCCCCGAGGCTACGAACTACACGGCTCTAGCTTGCCAATGGCAACCACTACTTGGCCTGACTGAGCTCTAGAGAGGCTCTCCACAACCTAGGTTCTCCAGACAACCCTCGACACCCACCGCCAACTAACGGACTAACACCAATTTGCGAACAACAACAACTCCTTTTTTTTTTTTTTTTTTTTTTTTTTTCCAGCAACACAACCATGCTGGCCAACTCCAACTCCTTGGAAACCAAGAGGATCCGAAACGCTACCGAATGCGTCATCCTCCCACTCAGACATCAACCACAACATAACTCCTATCCAAGGAAGGATCCGAACAACTCTCTTAGTCATGACGATCAACAAGAAGATCCGCCAACCAAGCTTAGGTCCACTTAACAAATCTTACCTAAGCAACAACCTGATACCACGAGCATGGTATCCTTACCACCTCGCTAAAGCCTTACCACATCCACCTGAAGTCCAACTTTTCCAAGAACTATGCACGGATCCCCAAAGCAAACCCTACATGGATCTGAAACTCTCGCCACAGAACGAACCACACAAAACACACTTGTGTGCACAACTCCCAACCTTCATTTAGCGATCCAAGACTAACAGATGCTTTTCCCAAAAGCCACACTAGCTCCTGGCAGAGAATACAACCAATCAACGGAACACCCAAAGTTCCATCTCCACACGATGCTCGAAGCTGTGGCAACCTTGCTCTACCAAAGCATAACCATGCCAAACTGAACTTACTTTATGCCATGCCTCTACCAAGGATGCTTACCCATAAGGCATCCAACTCCTCTCACAAGGCATCCTACTCACCTCATAGGCATCCAACTCATGGTCCCTCAGCTGGACCCAACTTGCTTCTACGATGCTCAACTCTCCTGAGATTTAGGCACTCGCAGGTAGTTGACCGCACTACCAACCACAAGGATCTCTTGGCCTTAACAATAGCGTGAGATGCACGCGCACCAACACTTACCAACCGTCAACCTGCTTGACCTAGTCAACCTCCAGTAACACTGGAAAAAGGCTCCAGCTCCTCTCGAACATCCCTTCGCTTGAAATCTTTCGATTACCACTGAACTAGCCCTTTTTGCAAGACCTACACAAGTGCAACTACCATAAATGGATCCAAGGCTAAAGGAGTGCGCTAAACTCCAAACGGCATAGAACCATCTGCTATGCCCATGCCAAACTCAGGCCTGAACTAGATTTAGTGCCAAAGCGGCACACCAACCATTGCACCTCAAGTGCCACTACTACCAAATCCACATCTTACTACAATGGGGCCACAAGGTCACAACCTCAAGTGACACGAACTCTGGCTCGGCATACAAGGGCTCAACTCCAACAACCATGCCTAAGGCATCTCATCAAGCTGAAGGCTCACAGCCTACTCTTGCATCTCCACATGATGCTCAACAAACTCTGGCCGGCTCTCTCAACATGCAGCAGCTAGCCCTACTCTAGGGCCTACCAAAAGAAGAGTGTTCATTTTTACCAAACAACTGAGGAAACCACCAACGGATCCAATCCCAGAGAACATCGCTTGTCGCACCCTTACCCACTGTGGTTCCGCCATCTGGCTGCAAACAACAACACTTTAAAGAAGCACAAAGATGCCTCATCAACCTCCTCGAAGGCTACCAACTTTGCAACCACTCTCTGGGCAACCAAATAATCTATCAAGGCTCAAGATCAACACTTGAGCTAACCAGGCTAGTCCACACTAGGACCTGCTCCACAAACATCCACTTCAGCACAGCCACAACTAATTCCTCTCTTGGAGTGGCATTCCAAGGATAAGCACCTCCACCCTCTCACTAGGGGAAAACCATCAACTGGGCCACAATTGGCCTATGGGAGTCCAACCTCTACCTCCCTCTGGAACGACGTCCCAGGGCATCCGAACCTACCTGGATACCACAACAAGCCACAACATACATCACACACTGCAGGAAGTTGGCATGATGGCGCTCTAAACCCAAACCAATAACGAGTCAGAACCTGCTCGTCTCCGCTCCACAACACTACACAAGGCATACACTAGATGTCAGGTATTGAAAATTCTTAACCCTTTTTCTACAACAAATAGTAAACTTAGGCGTACCTGATGACTGTCGGAGTGCTAGTGATCATGGGAAAACGACCTACAACAAAAGGTCAATCTACAGAATTTATGACTCTGAGCTCTGATACCAACTGTAAGGGACCGACCCGAATGGGGCACTAAATGGGCCCTTACCCCAATGCATGCACTCAAAGTAAAGGACATTAAACAGACCTGATTTCGGATTCCAATTAAAACAAAAACATTCAAAATAACCCCTTTAAAAACTAGACAATTTCCCTGGAACCTGTCCCTGTTTCCAAGCACCTGTTCCAAGATAAATACATTTCCAAAGTTTACTCTGATCAGAGATTTACTAAAAACCATTCAAAACTGTTCGGATACAAAATTTGGAATCCTCAAAACATTTACAAAACATCCTAGGCTCTCGTGCCTTGCCACATGCATTCCGGGAAACAAAACATAAAGAGTCATAATACAAAAATCGAGTTGGAAGATGGGCCCCATGATCACAGCTCCTCCTTCACCATCTGTCTCGCAACTTGGTTACTGTGGAAAAACCACGATGCGGTGAGTAACGAATTACTCAAGAAGAATCCCCAACCGGGGTACAATACGATATACATGGTCATCTCGATGAGCGTATGCAAGCTATGAATATAAACACAGAATAGAGCACATAGCTTAGCCCACACTTGGGCCTCGGATGCCAATTTAAGGTCTTAGTCCGGAATAATATCACCACACACCCAATACATAAGTCGCCCCTATACGAGAAACAAGTCCCGGCCTCCTGTCTCATCTGTCGACGAAAGGTACATCGGCTCAAGATCCCGAGGAGCTCTCCGGCCGGCGCTGTAATGAGCGTAAGCATGCACCGCGTGCACTGCGCAACCATGGGGGTGCCGGGTCAGAGGCAAGCTGCCCATGTCCAGTCACCACGCCTAACTAATTCTTTGGATCGGTGTCACTGACATAGGGGTGTGAGACCTGGACACGTAAACTATGTCAGCCTGAATCACCGCACCTAAGGCTAAGGAAACGGGTCGTGGTAGGCTTACACAAGGAAGCCGCCCTTACCTTAACAGGTGGCAATCAGGGGCTACGGCCGAACACGCTGAGGACGTGCCGACTGCTGGGGACGAGGCAATGCCAAGTCATCATCCCGACGGTTGGGGCATTTAACGATCGCCACCCTCACCCAAGATTGCGGGGCCTACCACTTGGGTTAGCTAATCCCTCACGGGGTCCAGGGACGGAATGACTTGCTCGACGTCCCTGCCATGGATGCAAGGTACTTTATGCATCAGGCCCGGATGATGCTATCTACCGGCAATTCTAACCTGCCCTAGCAAACAGCAAACAATTCCATAAAATCCAAGACGTGCTCAATAAGAATATAACGAGCCTAGCGTGATACTACGAAGCAAGGAACAGATACTAGCATGCTAGAAAGGAACAACCTAGCATGGATTAACATGAGAATTAAATCAGGAAAATCATGCTAATCGGGAATTCAGAATAGAGAACCTAGCTACACATGTCAATAAACACAAACAAGCAATCAATCAACAATCGCATAATATATCGCAGGGTCCATACAACTCCGGTAAGAAATCCTTACCTTGGTCGGGGACGATTTGACACGAAAACCTAAGCGGCGAACGAACCCGAACTAGCTATCGAGAACCTATCAATCACAACAAAAATCACACAACAGGCCTAAATATAATAAAATAAACGAGGCTTAGCTTGGGAGCAACTCACGAGGTGCGACGAACGCACGAACGGGCCAATTGCACGAACGGGGCAGCAACGGAGCTGGCTGGGCGCTACTGGGCGTAGAAATGGTGTGCTTTGGCGCGCGACGCGCGCGTGGACGGATCTTCGGCGATGCAGGCGCGGGCGCGCGCGCGCGGCGAAGCGGCAGAGCTGGACGGCGAGCGGCGTGACACGGAGCTGGGCGAGGCGCGCGCGCGGTGTGCGGCGAGGCTCGGCGGCAGGGCTGCTTCTGCGCACGCGAGCATGGCGAACAGGGGCTCTGTTTTTGCGCGCGAACAGGGGCGATGGAGAAAATCTGAATTCGAGCGATTGGCGAAGATTCGACGGCCGATAGTTGTTGGACGTACTCTCCTACGCAAGCTGCAGAAAACCCATCCAAAAATTCACTTCAACACGGCCGGGAAACGAAGCCCGGAAGTAGGGGGCTCGGATCGAAGAAGAGAAGAAGAAAAAGAAGAAAAGCTCACCTGCTGCCCGGAAAAGGATCGACCTTCGAACTGGGGAAGACGAATACGTGCGAATCGGAGCTGGAGAAGGAAGAAATCGCAAGGAAATCGTCGGTTGGTCGAAGTGAATCCGCAAAGAAGAAGAAGAAGAAATGGGGGAGAAGCTCGGGCGATTTTGGCTTTTAAATCCGAAGGCACGAAACAAGGGATATGTATTAGATCGCGCGTTTAGATTAACAAACGCGCCCAGTGGCTCGGCTGGCAGCGCCCCCTACCTAGCATGCAGCACGTCCTTGGATCGAATCTCACTCGACGCGCTATTTAATTCCCTATTTATTTTTACCTTTTTCCAAGCCCAAATGTCTTCACCAAAATTCCCGATCCTATTCAAATCGACTCATAATTTTTCCGGCAATTAACAAATACAAAACCGGCCTTGCCGGCCCGACCAAAATTACCAAAATGCCCCTGGGCCTCCCGGGAAGACTGGGATGAAATTTCCGGGCCGTTACAATTAGGTTGTGTGAAAGTCTTTTCACTATTTAAAGTGTTAGGAATAATCTTACTAAATACTTGCATCGCCCTGTTGCTAGTACTGAGTTCGCAGCGGAAGCTAACTCTGCCATAAATCATTAAGTGCGGAAGCACTTATTCATTAGGGAAGCAAGATTATCTTTGACCAGTCTGCGCGCTTAGTATCTTCTAGGATTGTGAATTGTCATTACTCGTTACATCATATTTATTTTAGTTTTAGCATCATATTTATTTATGCATTCAATTTCAAACAAATCACAACCACTTATACAAATCGTGCTTTACTTTTATGCACGACTCTAATCTTAATAGTTTTAGCGGTAGACATTAATCTCTGTGGGATCGATAAAATTATATAGTTATTACTTGCTGCAATTTCTGACCGCATATAGTTGCGCGTAAGTGATTTCGAGTTACACTTAGCATAAGTTGACTTTGAATTAGTTACTGGACATTGTATTAGCACCGTAATCGTACCGATCAAGTTTTTGGCGCCGTTGTCGAGGATTGATTATTTAGAGTTAATCAACACAACACAATTCTGTTCAAACTGGAACTATCAATTGCAGTTTGAGGGAGATCATAGCAGCATCTATCAGTATCATTTCGATCTGCAAGGAGATCGCAGTAGCATGGGACATGCATGGGACACTATGAGTCATGAACTTAGGAATCCATTGTATACTTATGGGTAGTCTCTAAAGGATGCAACTACGAAAGAAGAAGAGTAACTAGGACGAAGCCAATGGATGACGGACAGTGGTATTATATCAGAACCTCAATGGACCAACAATGAGCATCAACAATCTCTTACGAAGCTGACAACAGAAAGCAAAGCAAGCTGTATAACGACAGTAGAGACATATCTAGAGGCTGGCGTACTTAATGGAGGCGCGACAATGGATCTTTTTAGCGAGGGAGAGCTCTCATGGGAAGATTTTTGGCTGTCCACAATCACAAGAGCAAGAGAAGTCAAGGAATTACAACTTGCAGTAGAAATAGACAAAGAACAAGAGAGACGTTTTAAGCAATAGGAGGAAGCATGGGCAAGCTTCGCCACCCTTACCAATCTTGAGGCTGATGAAACAAAATACGTTGTGATGGAAAACAAAGGAAGTTCCAATGTTTGAGCAAAACTCAAATGATGAAAGCAAAAACGAAGATGAAAATCTTCAACAAGAAAGCATGGAAGGTAATGAACCTGCGGAGCCAATTGAGGAGGTTCTACATCAAACTAGAAGGGGATATGCATAATCGATTATTCAGCTGGAAGATAGTTGACTGAGGATGATCAATGTAGCAAATAGGCAAATGCTCGTAGTGTGATTAGATCCCACTTCATGCAAGTATACGCGGTCTGCAACAAGTAATATAATAAGTAAATTATCGATCTCCATAGGGATTGGAAACTATCCGAGGTGATGTTTGGAATTGAAATGTAAATACACGAATATGTTGGATTGATTGTGGTTGTGGCATAAAATAAATAGACAAAGAAATAAAAAATTTTGATAAAGTAAGGCTAGACTAGGATACTCATGAATTTTAGCAGCAGTGTGATAACAAGAAACATGTGGTAAGGGATTCTATCATACTACGCCTACAAACTTTCGCTTCCACTTTCATTCAGCAGTCAGCCAAGGTTCTGTTGCGACTGAATGTAATTTCATCCGGCGTTAAGTATGTAATAGTTACGCGTTTATTCTAAACTCCAATTTAAAGCATCACAGATGTAACACTACCTATTAAACATGCAAAATAGACTTAGGTTATTACCTCTTTCGATTTATAACCTATTAGCTCGTGTGGATGGCCAGTCGACATTTACTATTATATTGAAGAACCTAATCTACATGCTCCAGAACAAACCCTTCCAATTTCTTCCTACAACATGATACTAAGATTCATTTTCTCCCAGTTTCACCTGAGTAAAGTTAGTTCATGATACAAGAAGAAAACACAATACAAGATATGAAATACATATTAAAATTGTATTACTGAAGTAAAATGAGTCTATGAAATAAGTATATAAACAGATAAAAAGTAAATCGTTGTCTTGATCAAGACATTGAACTTCTCTGAGAAGAAAGAACAGGGAAAAGATCAAGCTCTTTTTCCATTACACAAGTAGTCTATATATAGGATTAGGGCGTCGAGTCTTCCGAATACTCCAGAATGACAAGAATCAATTTTCACGATGATTTATCGATTTTATCTTTTCCAAGTATGCTTGATTCGTCTAAGGTAGGATTCCCGTGATTTCAGCAGTCTGTCTCTTACTTTGTCTGATTAGTCAACTTCTTGTTGTCCAACGATTCCTTCCTTATTTACTTGAAGTGCGTCTGGCCTTGGTCTTCTGAGGCTTAATTGCTCACAGTTGCGCGTACTGATTCTCCGCATAGCTTTACTTTGCTAGCACTAACCCTGCAAAAACAGAAATCAACATAAGCTTTGCGAAATCCATACTAAACGTGCTATTTTGGTTGTTTTTAGTCGAATAATCGCTGCATTTTACTCTCCTAATGCGTAAGCATTAGCGAATTACACCTTTTTATTCCTAATTTTACCTCGCTTGTAATAAAATTCAATTAGTAAGCGTGAATAATGATATGAAGTTAGGCTAAAATCTGACTCTATTTTAGAGTCATCAATAGTTAAAGCGCCAAAGATCACAACCTACCAGCAATGGTACTTGAGATTTTCTCGTTATTAGAAGCAGACGCATCGCAAGAATTGATTAGTCTCGAAAGCGACACTTGGGAAATTCAAATGAGCTTCAACTTAGAATTCTGCACCCTATCCACGCTCGAGTTGGTAGGACATTTACGCATCAAGGCGCATAAAGAAGAAAGATAAGAAAAGACGATCAAAGATGGCTTCGCCCTGAAAATTTTTAAATGGCTCAAGCACGGATGAATTATGCCGGACGGAATTAGCGCAAAGTTTGCGCCCAGATCTGCTCAGCAGCATTCATGGAATAAGAAAATCCGGCATCTCTGACTTTGTGCAATTTAATTATAGAATTTTATTAGAATAAGAAGTTTTTCTATATTTAAATTTTTGTTAATTGCATTTTTAAATTTCCGTAGTTTAGAAAGGGATTGGTTCAGATATTTGAAACTAGGTGTAGAATTTAAAATTTCCTTTTGTGATTATTTCTTTCCTTGCACGAGGATTTTCGAAAAACTTTCCAAATTCTATAAAAACCTTGTGTGCGGATGAATCAACCACTACAATTTGACCATAACCCTGGAAATTAGAAACTCTGATTTATTCCCTTCAAATTGCATCAACCAATAATTTATCTCGGAAGGGTAAGACAGTTGAAAGCAATGGTAATAAGGGATTCGAGGCATCAGTTGAAGGTAAGTATGCATCATTTGTTAAGAAGAGGTTTTGGCATGATCGAGGTTGGCCCGAAGCACTCATGGCAAAAGCTACTTTACACAAGATTGGGAGCCTAGGGTGGAAAAGTTTAGCCATGCCGACGACGGATGCAAGGAAATTCTTTGATAGATTGTAGAGCCACAACTCTAAATGAACTTTTCCTACTTTCTGACAATTTTGGAGGCAAAGATCGAAAGGCATTCAAGAAACCAACAAAGAAGCAGTTGCAGGAGTGTGCAAGGTCAATTGAAATAGAAGGGGCCAATTGGAAAAATCAATGGACATTTTGGATGGAGGATATTAAACCAGAACTCAAAAACTGGGTCAAACTCATTAAGAATGCTATCATCCCGTCCACCAATGCAAAGTATTTAGCTGGGAACAAGCTCTATTGCTGTATGTAATACAAGTTGGAATAAACGTGGATGTATGCAAGATAATAGAGAAACAAATTCAGCATTGGATCAAGGAGTGCAACCACAATGTTGGATGTAGGCAAGATAATAGAAAAATAGATTCCCGTCCTCCCGCACGCTATCACAAGATTGTGTTTGGATCAAGGAGTGCATCCACAACCAACTGACAAAATCCTAAAGGTGTACACTAACCATCATGAAAAGGCTATGAAGCTGAGCAGCCAAGAGTGCAGAAAGACATTTGAGGAATTCCTAACCAAGGACAACTTGATCAAACATTTCGAATTGCTATTCATTAATTCATGAGACCTTTGGGAGTATGCGAATAAGCGAAAAAAAGTCATACTAAAAGCAGCTACAACACTCACAGACTACTTCGAATGGCCTGATATTCCAAAAGAGTTACTTTAATCGGAGGGAGGCAAGCTAGGAGGCAACAATGTGACAACTTAGATGGAAGTCTCGTTCTTTTGAATATTTTATTTCCCTTCCGCATGATTTTCGTGATTAGTCGCAATTTTATTTTGATAGGAACATGCATTTCATTTTAGGATGCAATTTATTTTATTTCCCTTGTAAAAATTTATATAAACTTCAGTAATTTCCCTTTGAAAGTTTAACTAAGCATGATTATGGCAAAACTGAATTTAGCGGAAAAGGTAATGTCAATTAGAAGAATTCTTAAGTTCATTTTGAATTGCTATTCATTAATTCATAAGACCTCATGAAGTATGCGAATAAACGAAATGAAGTCATACTAAAAGTAGCTGCAACACTCACAGACTACTCCTAATGGCATGATATTCGAAAAGAGTTACTCTAGTCAGAGGGAGGAAAGCTAGGAGGCAACAATGTGACAACTTACATGGAAGTCTCGTTCTTATAAATATTTTATTTCCCTTTCGCATGCTTTTCATGATTAGTCAAAATTTTATTTTGATAGGAACATGCATTTCATTTTAGGATGCAATTTATTTTATTTCCCTTCTAAAAATTTATATAAACTTCAGTAATTTCCCTTTGAAAGTTTAACTAAGTTATCGCAAAACTGAATTTAGTGAAAAACGTAATTTCAATTAGAAGAATTCTTAAGTTCTTTTAGATTCAAATATAATACTAGAATGGTCCTTATCATGAACGATGGAAAAAACCAAAAATTTGTAAGGAAGTCTTAGAGCTCGAGATAGAGTAGAACAATCATAGTAATAGCTAAGTTTGAGGGAACTAAGCCTCACCTTCATTAAGGGAAATGAAGAATTTAAGTTTCGGGGTGAAGGCAGCCCGAGGAGTGTGAAAAGAATGTGAAAAGAGTGATTTACATTTTAAATTTTTTTTATTAAATAAAGATCAGCCTACTCTAACAAAAGGTGAAAGAAAGGTGCATAAGCCTAACGAACCTTAAGTATTCCACTGTCTACAAATTAGTGCAAGCTTGAAAATTCTTCTGCTTAGGTGAGTTGCTTGATGCTCAAGCGATTTATTCTAAGAACTATAGAATTTAGTAGATATGAGTGCAAACCAAGAGGAATGCGAAAAGCATAACTGAAATCCTCGAGGGATATAAAGGGCCTGGATAAACCACCTTAGCAGAGTAAGTTGGGCAAATTTAGACTAGAAGTGATTGTGATACAATAGATTGAGCAATGAGAAATACTTGCGATGAGGAACAATCTGTCAGTCATGGTAAGGAGGATTTTAAGGTTAAACCTAAATCTTTAGGAAAGTTTAAAAACTGAAAAGAGAAAGAAGTTTTTCTGCTAAGAATATGATATATGTGATAAGCAATGCGGATTTAAGCTTGAAGAGAAGAAAACGCTGAAGAATAGTTAACTAAACAAATGAGCATTACTTAAGGACAAGCAATGATTTTTTAAGTTTGGGGGTTTGATAGCTCTAAAATAGAGAGCATTTTAGGCTATTTTAGTTTGCATTATTCTAGAACTAAAGCGAGAAAACAAGCGCTAACAAAAGAAATGCGATGAAATAACATAGAAAATAAGCATGCATTCATAAATTATCATCGAAAGCATGGTTTCGAGCTTTTGGCATAAATCTTGAGTAAATTGTGTCTAATTAATGCTAATGGAAGGATATATTAAACTACACCATGGAAAAGGACAATTAGCGTGGACAATGACCAGCAGCGCGGGAAGGCCGAATTCAAAATGAAAACACGTTCGAAAAGGACACGCTAATAAGGAAATAATCGAGAATCAATTAGAAACTATGGTGGTGTCAATCAAATAAATTTAGCGGAAATCAAGAGATCTGCATTAATGGAGATTTCACAGCTCACTTAAAATTGTCGGCCAAGTAAATCAACTTTATAAATACCGAGGCAAGGAACCGAGAAGGGGGAGCTGGTCGATTTGCCATGAAGCCTATCGTGGAGAGAAGCAAATGGTGGTGCTCGTAAAAGCCAATGATAAAGGGACTGCACATCTTCAGTCGTGCCAATTCCATTTTACTGTTTTATTAGGAGTAGCTTGTAGTTTTACAGGTAGCATGAGGTTCATGTGAGTATCGTTGTAGATAGATACATTCGGTCCACTTCGCACTTCTAGAAGAGCCTTCAGGAAAGCAATGGAACTACTTGTAAGTTCAGTTCAGTTTTTCATCCACAGACAGATAGTCAGACTGAGAGAGTCAACCAGATCTTGAAGGATATGTTGAGTGCTGGTGAGTTAGACTCTTCAGGCAGTTGGGATATGTGGATGTGTCTGAGAGAGTTGCTTGATATCAATCATCAGTCCATTGTCCAGTTGGCATCATTTAAGTCTCTGGATGGAAAAAGATATAGATTACTTGTCCATTTGGACGAAGTTTGAGAGGGAAAGTTGTTAGGACCTGAGTTGTTGTAGTTGACCAATGATGCAGTTCATGAGATCCATGCTAGAATGCTTACAGCTCATGGCAGTTAAAAAAGTTGTGGAGATGATCATCACATAGATAAAAATTTGAGGTTACCAGTCTTGTGTTTTAAAAGTGGCATCAATGCGGGGAATATAGAGATTGAGATTAGAGGAAAGTTGAGTCTAAGTTGTTTGCTCGTTTGTGATCTTCGAGAGAGTTTAGCAGTAGTGTGCCATTAGCTTTGCTTTCATCGTGTGTACAGTGCATTTTTGTGTTCCATGTTTGATACTTCGTTAGTATGTGCCAGATTTGTCTCGTGTCGTTGATCATGAGCCTTTCAAGTTGAATAAGGACGTGTCTTTGAAGAGATTCCTATTCAGCTTTTAGATTAAGATTGCGAAGTCCTTAGGATCAATGAGTTGCGCTCGTTAAAGTGTTGTGGAGAAGGTTTTGTGCTTTCATTATCCTGAGTTATTCGAGCCTTAGTTGACTTTCGAGGACGACAGTTTTCTAAGAGGGGGAATATTGTAATAACCCAGATTTTTTCTTAAGTTTATATAAGAATAAAGGTTTTTGGAAAATAAGACTAAGGTTGTGGGTATTTAAGTCAAAATGCAAATCCCTAGATGTATGAGAGCACTATTCAACCATCTTCTTCAATGTGCTGCCTGGTTTGAAATCGTGAACTGTTCATCTCCGTCTTAGTCGAGCTTCGATCTTCCCGCCTGCTAGCTCGCTAGAGGCCTGCCTGTGGCCGTTGCTGTTGTCGTTTCTCCCTACGCTAGAGGAAGTCGTGCTCGCAGGTTTGCTGCATCGTGGGTAGTCGTTCGCCGTGGGTCGCGGCTTGTGTGGGCAGCGTTTTGGAAGTGGTATGGTTACAGGTTAGTCTTTGTCGTCGTCTTCGTTTGGGCTTGTCCGAAGCAGCCGAAAGTGGGTCATCGTGGAAGAGGGGTTTGAGCAGCTGGGTTCGTCTTCGCCGTGGGGATCTGCCGCTATTCTATGAAGAAGCTCACCGCCATACTTCGCCGGAGCTAGGTAAGAGGGTTCTTGTTGTGGGTCTCACTCAAATGGAGAAGAAGACCATGTTTGGTATATGATTTAAGATCATTTTAAAGTTGGGTTTAAGTTATCCAAATGAGGTTTTAGCTTGTTTGGCTTAAATGTTAAGTTTATTTAAGTTGAGATTAAACTTGTTTGGCTGCTGGTTTGAAGCTAATTAAATTGTGGTTTATGCTTGTTTGGTTCTTAATTAAAGTTATTCAAGTTGTGGATGGCTAGTGTTTGTTTGTTGGGTTATGGATATCTAACTATTGGTTAAGCTTGTTTGGTTATTGGGCTTATGTTATTCAAGTGTTAAATTAAAGTAGTTTGGTTATGGGTTTAAAGATATTCAAGTGACGTTTAGAGGTGTTTGCTTGTAGGTTTATGGGCATTTAAAATGTGAATTAAAGTTTGTTTGGCTAGTGTTTTAAAATCATTAAGTTGTGGTTTGAGATTCTTTTGCCAGGGGTTTAAGGTTATTAAAGTGGGGATTAATGGTTGTTTGGATTAGAGGTTAATGGGTGTTTGGTTGAGGTTTTGTGACACTTTGACTAGATTTTGACCCATTGACTTTTATATTGACCAGATTTGACCCAAGCCATTTTCTGTTCTTCGAGCCGAGTTTGTGAGGCGCGTGTAGCTGTCGGGTATTGTTGGGACATGTTTTTCGAGGTTCTTCATTATTTGATAAATTTAATATTCTGGATCCGATTTTGATGGTCTGAGGTGCTAGTTTTTACTGGGTTGTTCGTTTTAGGGCTCGGAGTTATGTTTGGCCATTTGGAGATTCTAGTGGATTCTTGGAAAGCTGTAGTGGATTGGCCACGGTAAGAGACCCGTTACCCCTTCTCGAGGACCTGTGGTTAATACATATGCCAGTTTACTTGCATTAGTTGATTTGTCTGATTGTAGCATAACCATGTGCATTGTATGTTGCACTTGGTTGCATCTAGAGCATATACAAATCATGTTTGTCTTTTGTATGACTAGTAATGCATGAATCATGTATGTCTGCCTGATATGGTTGAGTTGCACGTGGTTGCATGATTGCCCTGATATGGACTTGCATGATGTTTGATGCACGGCTTGATGCCTCGTTTCGACCCAAACGAGTCATGAAGACCAGATAGAGAAGACTAGTAGGTAGGTGTGGACGATGATATTTGAGCACACACCCTAGCTTGAGGTGATATTCTCTTGCTCTGCAGGACTTCCGTGGATGGTCGGTCGGCCAGGCTCATGGCCCTGTATGGTTTCTACTAGTAGCCTAGGCTCTCTCTAGGTAGGTTGTATGAACCTGATATGGTTCCTAAGTGATTGGTGTGGCACCACTTCTCGCCTTGAGTACTAGGCCTGGGGCCTACAGGTTGCTCGACTCACCAGTTCCCTCTTGAGTAGGATGTCAGATTTCTCTCGAGTCAGAGGACTCTTGTGAGCTTTTGGTATTGGAGGCTACGAATTTAGACCGCTCTGCGAGGTGCTCGTAAAGGATGAGGTTTCTTGACCTAGCACCCAGGAGCTTGGGTTTTGTACACCCTTCGGTTATGTTACTGATCATACTTGTTTGCTGATGTTTGTATTCTTGGGCATGTCTGTCCCCTAGCTGGGGAAGCCTTATTGAGTTTGCGAAAACTCACCCTTTCCATTGTGGAATCCCCACAGGTACTAAATTGTACCGAGATGGATGATCGACGGAGCAGGAGATGACCATGGAACCCGTTGCATTACTTGTGTAGAGTCTTTTAATTGATTCTTTTTGCATGAACTATTTAGGAGCATGATAAGTTGTACATATTTACTCATATTTTACATTTTGACTCCTAGGTACCCTATAATTCTTGTAATAGATTTAATGTTTTATAAACTTGTTTTTAAACAGTCGCTTTGAAGTGGTTTTGATTTTATACATGCTCTAGATGTCGAACGTCGTTTTCATGCATTTAGAGTTAAGGACTTAGATGTAGACCATTATTTGGGTCGGGTCATTACATACGCATACACCGCATGCTCCTGCAAACCGAATAAATGTAGGCCTACACAAACTATGCTGGTCTAGGTGCATGAAAGGTGTCCACTGATCCACAGCAGACAGGAGGCCCTCGGCACCAAGCTGTGGCCGCCTGTTCACACCCAAAGTCTTGAAGCTAAGGTCGTCCCAAGGCAAGCTTACACCAAGGAAAGGACCCCGCTCTAGCAGGCCATGGACTAGGCTTATGCCGGTGTGGTAGCTACTCCACACCCGACTGCCACGGGTAAGGAATCTGTCCTTACAGCCCGACCGGTGGGGACTCGTACGTTGGTCCACTCTCAACCTTTAAATGATGACAACCTAGCAGGATCTAACTAAGATGAAGCACCCTAGAGCTAATAGAGTTCAACATCAATAACATTGCACAATAACATATAGAATGCCAACACTCACAATCAAAGTAGCCATTGTAAACAGAGAGTGCAATCTAGGGTACAACATTCTACATGCCAAGTCCTATCAGGCAAGCCATACAATCCTATCCACTAACAAGTTCATACAACAGATAACCTGTAAGAGCCTATCCACTAACATGAATATCAAACATGCATTAAACAAGCAAGGCCTATCCACTAACAAGTTTATCAAATAGGCAATAATCAAGTAAAGCCTATCTACTAACATGTATATCCAACAGGCAATAATCAAGTAAAGCCTATCCACTAACATGCATACAACAGATAACAAAAAGCCGAGCACTACAACAATTTCAGGAATAGGTGGCGGGTTAAAAAGTAGATTTTCAAAAACACGGATGAAAGGTGGCGGGCAGGTATTTCAGTGGCGGGCCTGGCCAGCCGTAGAAATTCTTTAGTGGCGGGCCCAACCCGCCTGTCACCTATTCTTTTCCCCTCTTTTTTCTTTCCTTTCTTTCCTTTTCTCTCTCTACTTGAGCCATTTTCCCCATTTTCTCTCTTCTTTTCTCTTCAACCAAACCCTACCCTCACTCCGCCGCTACCGCTTCTCTAGTCATTCCCGACCATTTTTCGACCATCAACGCCGTCGCCGCCGCCACTTTGTTCTTCATTAGCCCCAAATTTTTGTATTTCTCCAAAAAGCTTGGTAATTTCTGAGTCCATTTTCAATTCTAAAGTTTCCTTTTAAGTTTTTTTTTTACCAAATCTTGTTGTAATCTTTCATATATATTTCGAATTTATGCATTTATGGAGCACATCTTTCCATGTATTTCAAATTTGTGATAAATGTTAGCCATTTTTTTTAAAGTTCTATTTAGGTGATTTTTCATGAATTCATTTTTGTAATCTTTCCATATATGTTTCAAATTTGTTCATTTGTGCTTCAAATCTCATATATGTCTCAAATTTGTGATAAACGTTAGCCATCTTTTTTAAGTGTTTGTTTGTTTCATATGGACATTTGTTTCCAAAGTTAGTTTAAGAAACTTAAATTTTTTATATAGTTTCTTCAACTTGTGACTTGTGTATTATGGTAAATCTTTCCATATATGTTTGTTTCATTGTGTCTTCTTTGTATTAGTTTAATTTGTATTATTAATGCATTATGAAAAATCTTTCCATGCATGTTGGGTTGATTTTAGCGATATTCTTTGTTGATTAATTTAAGTTTAGTTAGAGAGTGAGGTATGTGACTCAACTTTACTTTTTTTAAAAAAATTTGTAGGTTAAGTTTCTCTAGTTGACTAGAATTACTAAAATGACTCTGGATAAGTCGTCGATGTTTAAGGATCGAATGTCACCGGAATATGGATTGGGTGTTGAGAAATTTATAAACAATGCCATACGAAATTCGAAAGGGTTGAATGTCGTTTGTTGTCCATGTTTGATATGTGTGAATGCCAAGTACCAAAATGTGAATGTAGTAAGATACCATTTATTTTGTAATGATATTGACCAAAGTTATAACACATGGATTTGGCATGGAGAATCCGTTTCAAGGAAAATAAATAGTGAAAGTGTTCCAATAGATCAAGTTGTAGATGAGAATGTGGATGACCTGGATGACCCAATAGAGATGTTTGAGGCTGCACAAAATTATTTTAACGACAAATCCCCTTTATTTGAGGAAGCATTAGAGGATGCCAAGAAACCATTGTACCCAAATTGTAAAGATTTTACCAAGATATCAACACTGATTGAGCTTTATAATTTGAAAGCAAATTATGGATGGAGCGATAAAAGTTTCACAGAGCTCTTAGAATTATTGAGCGTTTTATTGCCTAGTCCTAATGAAATTCCAATATCCGCCTATTATGCAAAAAGGATTTTAAGTACCTTAGAAAATAATTATGAAAAGATCCATGCTTGCATCAATGACTGTTGTTTGTATCGAAAAGAACTTGTTGATGTAGAATTGTGTCCTACATGTAAAACATCAAGATGGAAAGTTCAGAAGAATATGACAGAAGTAAAAAAAAATTCAGCAAAAGTTATGTGGTATTTCTCTCCCATTCCAAGATTTGAATTAATTTTTTGGAGTAAAGAAACTTCGAGATTATTGAAGTGGCATGTTACGGATCGTCAGGTCGATAGGTACATACGACATCCAGACAGACGCTCATGGAAGGAAATAGACGAAAGATGGTCTGATTTTAGTTTAGAGACAAGGAACCTTCGCCTAGCCCTATCAACAGATGGAGTCAATCCACACGGTGACCAAAGTATTAGATATAGCTGTTGGCCAGTTATGTTGGTGACTTACAATCTACCTCCATGGTTGTGCATGAAGCGAAAGTTTTTTATGTTAAATTCATTAATCTCAAGACCCAAACAACCTGGAAATGATATAGATGTCTATTTAGCTCCGTTAATCGACGATTTGAAAATGTTATGGAACACGGGCATTAAATGTTTTGAAGCACATCGGCAAGAATGCTTCATCCTGAAAGCTATTTTGTTGTGGACCATTAATGATTTTTCAGCATATGGCAACTTGTGTGGGTGTACCACAAAAGGTTATAAATCATGTTCGATTTGTGGAGATAATACATCATCAATTTATCTACCTAGCGGAAAAAAGAATGTGTATCTTGGACATCAAAATATTTACCAATTGAGCATGAATTTAGAAGATAAAGAAAGGCATTTAATGGAGAACAAGAATATGGAATACCCCCAAAACCGTTAAGTCTTGAAGAGATTCTTGCACAATTAAATGGTCTTCAATTTTCGTATGGAAAGGGACAACAACCTACCGAATCTTATTGGAAGAAGAAATCGATCTTTTTTGAATTGGAGTATTGGAAATATTTTCACGTGCGAAATTGTTTAGATGTCATGCACATTGAGAAAAACATGTGTTCGAATATTATCGGAACCCTTCTTGATATTCTTGAAAAAACAAAGGATGGACTAAAAACTCGTGAAGACTTGGCTAAATTAAGACCTGAATTAGCCCCAATTAAAATGGAAGAAAAAAAGACATTCTTGCCTCCAGCATGTTACACACTATCGAGAACACAGAAGATGAGTGTGTGTAAAAGCTTATCTGAACTTAAAGTGCCTGAAGGTTATTCATCCAACATAAGAAAATTAATGTCCCTTACTGATTTGAAACTTTATGGACTTAAATCGCATGACCATCACGTTTTGATGCAACAATTGTTACCTGTAGCTATTCGTGGTGTCTTGCCTAAACATGTTAGATATGCGATCGTTCGTCTCTGTTTCTTCTTTAAATCAATATGCAATAAGTCGATTGATTCATCTAAATTGAAAGGATTGTAGGATGATATAGTAATCACTTTATGCCTACTAGAGAAGTATTTGCCACCAGCATTTTTCACAATTATGATTCACGTCGTGGTGCATCTTGTAAAAGAGATTAAATTTTGTGGACCAGTTTGTTTAAGGTGGATGTATCCGTTTGAAATGTATATGAAAGTTTTGAAAGGTTATGTTCGTAATAAAAATCGTCCAGAAGGATGTATTGGAGAAAATTACATATTTGAAGAGTCAATAGAGTTTTGTTCTGAATTTTTACGAGGAGTTGAATCAATAGGGTTGCGATCATCGAGAAAAATGATAGATTCAAATATCGATCGACCATTATCTGCTGCCAGTTATAAATCACCAACTAAAGATACGATTGATCAAGCACATATGTATATACTTCATAACGTAGATGAAGTGCTTCCATATGTAGATCAACACATGGAAATATTGTGTAAAGTGAATCCTACTAAGTGTAAAAATAAAAAATGGCTTCAAGATGAACATAATCACAAATTTAGCAGTTGGTTGCGTGATCGAGTTGGCTTGGCTTTAGGGGTTCCAAGACATTCTATATCATCTACGTTAAGGTGGATATCACATGGACCTCGTTCAGAAGTTACCACTTACGAAAGTTACATGGTTAATGGTATTCAATATCATACAAAAAATGTGATGATCTTAGAAGTGTGCAAAACAGTGGAGTTATGATAACAGCCGAAACTATGCAAATATCTAGTTTGAAGGACAAAAATCCAATCATGTCAGACATGACTTTTTATGGCATAGTACAAGAAATTTGGGAGCTCAATTATAATAGTTTTAAAGTCGTCATATTCAAATGTGATTGGGTTGAAAACAATGGTGGGATTAAAGTAGACGACTTGGGATTTACGACCATAGACCTTAATCGCATTGGACATAAATCTGACTCCTTCATTTTAGCCACTCAAGCCAAACAGGTGTTCTACATAAAAGATCTAATTAATCCTCGCTGGTCGGTGGTGCTAATACCTTCACAAAGGATAATTGTAGAACACGGTCATGATGAAGTTGATACTAACCAAGATTGTGGATACAGAGTCATAGAATCTCTACCTAATATTGTCGATGATGAATCAGACACCTATATTAGAAGTGATTGTGATGGTATATGGATTAATAAATAGGTTAGTGTTATTGTTTTTATATACAACCATTAATAGTGTGTTAGTATTTTTGTGAATATTTAACTCATTCTTTGTACAATATTTTCTATTTGTGATTAACATATATTGTTTCTTATATATGTAGGTTCACATAATGTCTGGATCTGGTAGCGATCATGCTGACGATGTTCCCATAGGCAGACGGTATTCTTGAAATCGAAATACTAGAGGACCGACAGTCTTGCGCGAGCTGGCCCAAGACAGGATGTCAGGAGAGCATCGAACTGTTCAATACAACTCTATGGAACAGGACGTCGACGAGGCTTCAACGAAGTTACGTAGTTATATTGGTATATGTGTTAGAAACCAAATACCCATTACATAGGAAGATTGGTATGTTGTCCCTGACCAAGTGAAAGAGACTATTTGGGATTGTATAGAGGTAGCTACATATTATCTAAATTTCATCATGTATTTCATACTTAATTTTTATTCGAACTTATTATTTTGTTAACAGATGTCGTTTAAGTTGGATCCTATGTCGAAACATAATGTAATGATGTCGATGTCAATCGCGTTCAGAATGTTTAGATATAATCTAAACAAAAAGTACATCCAACCATTTTTGGATCAACCAGATATTTTGAGAACACAACCCGCTAAATACCCTTGGATCATTCAAGCATACTGGAATTTTTTTGTGGACATTAGGTTGTCTGAAAAAGTTCAAGTAATTAACTATTTATTTTATTAGTTTAATGTCTACAACCTTTAATGTCTACAACCTTTACTATATTCATATAATGATGTATTATATAGAAACAAAGTCAGGAGAAAAAAGAGTTGCAAGCTCTACAAAAGTATCCTCATCACATGGCTCGTAAAGGATATGCGCAGCTCGGTCATGAACTAGTAAGAAACTCTCTAAACCCTAAAAATATATGTTCTGATCATTATGTATTTTCTACTTTACTAAGTCATGTGCGGTAAAACTTTAATTGTAGAATATAGATATTAAAATTGATCCTTCAGCCCGTGCTGAACTATGGAAAGCAGCTCGAACGAGAAAAAAATCAAGAGTACGTCGACCGTGACACTATTGAAGCAGTTGATAAAATTGTAAGTTTGTGTTCTATTTCTTGTATGGTTTGAGTCCAACTCTTAGGGTGTGAATCTAAAACTATTTTGTAACAGATTGAATTGGAACGACAAAATCATCCAGGTCAAGATATTTTGGGTGAAGCATTAGGAACGCCAGAACATCGTGGGCGTGTTAGGGGAGCAAGTCGATTTGTATCTTCATCAGTTTTCTTTAAGATGGCTCATCCAAAGTCTAAGATGGATGAACAACCAAATCGAGCCGATTGCTCTCAAAGATTTAACTCTCCATGTGGAGGGAGTAATAGAGATCATGCCATAAGGGAAGAACAAGTAATCCTTCTAGAGGTCATCGCCGTTGAAGAACCCGCTGAAGAACCCGTTGATTTAGGAGAAGTAAGTTTCATATTATTTAGTCTTAATCATACATTTGAATCATTTTGTATGTTAATTATGCTCTATTTTTTCTTTTTTTTTAAAGGGTATGGCATGTCAACTAGCCGTTGAACACGGAGGTGATGTTGTTGCCATTGGCACAGTGTATGAATCGAGAAGGTATATAATTGTACATTATATATTTATAATAATTTAACATGCATGTACCACATTTTTTTTACTAATAATACATGTCTATTTATTGTCATAGGCCTCTAATCCTAAACAACCGACCAAGAATAAGTCTATATCAGTTACTAGTAGTAAAAATGTTGTTTCAGATTCGCAATCCCATCAATCAAGCACGACCGTTCCAATGATGATCAAGTTAGTACGTAATTATGTTCGAGATTACTTGGGTGCATATGGCATAGTAAGTATACCGCTTACCATAGATGATTTTGCTCCCGATTGTTATATTGACGGTGAAGAGATCCTTCAATATTGCAATATGGAAGAAATAGGATATACTCCTATACTATGCTACATCGGGTAAGTAAACGGTTTTATATCCTCATAGTACTTTACGTGGTTGTCTTGTTTAATAACGTTTCCTCGTCCTATTATTTTAGTTACATATGGGCTAATTGCGATCAACAAATACTTCAGAATTATCTACTAATAGATAGTAGCGACTTTGCCTCGGTATTGAAGAAACAAAATCAACAAGATCGAATTAGACGTCTAGTTGAAAGGTTCAACATGTTGAAAGATATAGATCACGAATGTTCTTTCCCTTCAATACTGGGTATGTGTTCCAAATTTTACATTTTTAATACTTATACGAATGTTTATATTATAATCAATATTAATTAATTGTATAGGAACCATTGGATTTTGATCGTGATAATTCTCAAGGGGAGTACGGTGTACGTCTTCAACTCATTAGGTCAAAATCCGATAGATGAGAATTTATACCAAACTGTAACAAGATAAGTGAATAAATAAGCTTTTGGACATTGAATTTATATTTTATCATCCTAAAGTTTTAACTTGCTTAATATAGAGCATACCGAGCTTTGGTGCAATACACTCATTGAAAAACAAACAATTATTGTGGAAATGGGTGAAGGTAAAGTTAAATTATAACTTCTTTATTCTTTTTTTTGTGATGTTCGACTTATCCGTACTAAGTATGTAACTATTTTTTTCACTAGTGCCCTCAACAAACTGGATCAGTATTATGTGGATTTTACGTCCAAATCTTCATACAAAAGATGATATACAACTCATCCAAGCATATATTGAGACTTGTAAGTTTTGTTTACACATTCATGTTAAATTTAATCATAGTACACAAGAATGATGTTTTTAATTATATGTTTAATACTTGTAGTTCGCCAACGGCCAAAACACATTTACTAAAGCTGATATTGATGAGGTACGAGTAGAATGGGCAGATTTTATAGCTAGACATATGATACAAAATTAGTGTTTAAGGTATGGAGAAATAAAAATATAGTTTAAATGTTAATTATTGAGTTGCTAGATGGTGTGTATGTACTTTAGATTCTGGAGGGACAAAAGTCTCATTTATGAATGTAATCTGGATTTTTCATTATGTTAATTATATACAGGTGGAGTCTTGTTTATAACAGGTGTAATATTTTATTAGGAATCGCATTATTGCCCCGTTATGCTGCCGAAATTTTCATTGCATGTGTTTAGAAGTTCAAATTTTCACATGAGTTTAGTGGTTGTGTGTTTAGAAGTTAGAATCTTAACATGAGTTAGTGGGTGTGGGTGTTTATTAAGAAGTTAAGAATTTTAACATGAGTTAGTGTGTGTGTGCAGTTTAGGAAGTTAGAATTATTTTCACACATGAATTTGTGGGTGTGTTGGAATTGGTTTAGGAGGTTATTTAAATATTAAGTGTTGAAACTTTGATGGCGGGCACAATTTTAGTAAAATGATAGTGTCTTTTAATGGCGGGCCACAATATCCATAATTTTGTTTATAAAGTAATGTCTTTTAATGGCGAGCGGGCTCCATATTGCCCTATTTTATTATTTTTTGACCAAATTGCAACTTTTGATGGCGGGCACAATCTTCTTTTTAATCATTATTGACTATACTATATCAAACCATTTAAAAAAAAATTAGGTTCTGGTCGAGTGGGGATGTAAAAAAAAAAAAACATTGGTGGTGGGCAAAAGTTCCCGTCATTAATACATATTGGTGGTTGATGGCGGGCATGCCCGCCACTTTGTTGCCCGCCACCAAAAGGTTTTAATGGCATGGCTATCGATGGCGGGTATTTGCCCGCTACCTTTCCTCAATTTTGTACTAGTGGAGAAACGATCAATGGCAAGCGCAGGGTCCACACAACTTCAGAAAGGAACCCTTACCTGAAAACTAGAAACAGACAACAATAGATAGTTTGCTCTTTGAGTTGTAGAACCAACACAGAACAACCTAAGCAAATAAAAATAACAACAATCATTTAATCATCTAAATAGCTTAACAACCTAGTCGTCCAAACACACAAAGCTCAGAAACATAGGATTACCCAAAACTGAAGGCCGGGCAAGGCAAGAATACTACTGGCTCTGCAGGACTGCTTGGTTGGACGTGTCACTGCAGGGCTGAGCAGCAACGAGCTTGAGAGTGGGGCGAACAGCAGATGTACGTATGCAGCAAGGCTCAGTAGACGTGTGAGGGCGTGCGTGCGTAAGCGTGTGGGTTGGCTGAGCGCGCAGCAAGGCTGTGAGTGGGATCGTGTGCGGCTGCTCTCAGTGGGCGTTGCAGTGAAGGCGTGCGGGATCGCAAGGCTGGCTGGTGATCAGAGCCTGCTGGGCAGGTGAGGTGACTCGACACGAGCAAGGGCGAGCGGCTGTTGCCATGGAGGGGCTTGCGATCGGTAGTGCGTGCCGCTAGGGCTTGCGAGCGTGGGCGATCGGCTAGGTGAGGGTCGTGGCAAGGGGTGGTCGGCAAGGAGCAAGGGAGAAGAAGACAACAATGGGGAAGGGGTTCTCTCGGTGAATGTGGCAAGGAGAAGGGGAAGAGGGTGATTTGATCGATAAATCCAAATTCCCCTTTTTCTTCTTTTCTTTTTAATTTAATTAACTCCACCCAAAACCCAAAACTCCCTTTTAAGCCAAAAAAGCTTCCAAACCTCCCAAATTAAAAAACCAACCCGGAAGTCCCTGAAATCACAAAAATAGCCCTGATTACCACAAAATACAAGAATAACCTTGAAGCTCAGCAAATTACCAAACTAACCCTAGGGGCAAAATGACTTAAATGCCTTTGAAGGTCAGAACTGCCCTAACGGCCAAACGAAACAATCGAAACGGAAGAGGAACATACTTGGGAAACCTTAATGAAAACCTGGGTCGTTACATTGGTGTAATAACCGCTAAAAGTAATGCAAATCACAATTCCGCGTTCTTCCTCTTGCTAAACAAAATTAATCTTTTAGTATCATTGCCTTGATACACCAAACGTTTAATCATTCCAAATCATTATTCACTAAGATCCTAACAATCTCATCTCAGTTCTTCTTCGCATTCCTTTAGTCAAAAGTTCAACTCCTAGTTTGGAGACTTCTGCTCTATTGCAATTAATTCAACTCATATCATCTAAATTTGTTCAAGAAATTCTATCCGAGGCTTATTTATTTGAGTTCCTTTAAGTAAAATGTTCTGCTTGGCGGCTAATTGGTCTTGTAGCATTGCTAGCAAAATACTTGGATATCCCATGGCTATTAGCTCTTCTTGCCGTTTCATTTTTACATAGAATGCCTTGAGGTTTTTTTTTGGAAAACAATACGCATTCACATATACTATTCGCAAAGCACCGCATAGCGTGGGCTTTCTCAACCCAAAACTTAAGGGCTTTATTATTCTCTATGAAGATGAGTTTTATTTCCCCCAAACTTAAATGAATCTAAGGTTCTAGATTACTTCAACCTAATCGGTCTCCTCCCATAAAATTGTTCTAAGTCTTAAGTTCACAAGTATCCGTCCCAAGATGATTTTTTATTAACTAGCGAATGATGTTTTGGGGTAGATTAAATATCAGAGTATCTAAGGAAATGTTTTGAAAGTGAAAAATTAAAAAGAAAGATTCTAACTCAGCACTGGTCAAAACATAACTTAAGCAGTAAATAAAATGAAAGAGTGATTATATTAAAAAGTGAGTGAGGAGAAAAAATAGGGATAGAGACTTCTTTTTTCACTCTTCATCTTCTGAATCAGAGCTATCAGAGTCAGTAGAGGAGATAATGTCTAGGAGATTCGCAAAGATAGTTCTACGGAGCTGCGGTTCCAAACGAACCAGTATGTCGAAGACTATTCTGCCTCGTTTCTTCATGTAGTCAAGCTTCTTCATAATGTTGTCTAGCAACCAAAGGCTGCACCCAAATTTTTCTTGCATTGTCCTCTTCATCTTTGCTGGGTGAGTAGACACATGGGCATGTGTAGATGATCCCGCCTCATCTGTCAAGTTTGCACGTTTAGATGCGAAATCGACCATGAGGCGCTAGATACTGCTGTCCACTTCATCAGGCTCGCGCCCCATTGGTGTCAGTCAAACTCTCTGCCACTTGGAGAGGCTCGCCTCAGCTTCATCTGCTTTCTCTCTGATTCTGCGTTAGAATAGGTCCTCCGGCACAAGATTTCCTCCTCTTCCAATACCTTGCTGATCATCTAACATCAGTGTTTTTCCTTCCCAATGCTACCTCACTTCTTCTTCTTCCTCTGCATGAACTACTGCAACCTCAACAAGTCTAGAGGTGCCTTCATTCGTGTTCCTTCTTCTTTCTTTCTCCATTCTCTGGTCAATTTCCTCTAGGTACCTCACCTCCATTGAAGGAGTCGATCCTTCAAAATATCTTGAGGGTTCAGGACTATTAATCCTCACCACTTGACGTGGTGATGAGGTAACATCCATTTCCTCCCCAGAAACCATCGAAGATTCCTCCACAGCTGTAGTGTGTTCTTCCATTCTTTCGGTTGGGGCAGTCACTTGCCTTTGCATTGGTGGTCCGGCTTATGATTGTCCATCTTCACTGCACATAATCGTAGCGACTATTGGTTCAGGGTCCTGATTGGGGTTTACTTCTCCTTGCTGCTTCATTCTAATCTGCCACCATCTTTTATAAGTCGTTGCAAGTCTTCGCACCATGGTGTAGTTACGGTAAATTTGCAAGGTAGGAAATTTTTTTTCGATTGAAAGAGAATGAGAAATAAAAAAATTTAGAGGGTATTTAACAATTGAAATGAAAGGGTATGCCGATCGAATATTGCAATCGTCGCATGCCTTAGGGCGACAATCATATTTTTGGCGGCCATGCACTTTCTAAACACCATTGGATCAAAATTCCTGTGATCCTACTACTTGATATTCGTATGTAATTAATGATTGATATGATTGTAAATAGAGATTTTCTAAACTTATTGAAATTTAAAATTGCAAAGAAATAATAGAAATTGAAAATTACAAATAAATAAACAATAAATTCAGATAATCTTCTTGCATAAGTAAATAGGAAAGATTTGAACTTAGCATGCGTGGAGCGAAAATTAAAGTTTACAAATACGCTCTAGCTCCACTTGTACACTTGCGCGCTTATACTTCAGTCAATGCGAATGGAGATATTCTGCACTAAACATCCTCATTCCAATAATTCTTAAGTCTTTGCCCATTGACTGCAAACTCATTCCCATTTGCCTCGTGCTTAATCCAGATTGCTCCTCCTGGTTTTACTTGCGCAATAAAAAATGGTCCAAACCACATGGATCTGAGCTTTCCTAGAAAAAAACGAAGTCTAGAGTTAAATAACAAAACTTGCTACCCAACCTAAAAAGTTCAAGGAGTCAGCCTTCGATCATGCCATTTTTTCATCTTTTCCAGTTTTGCATTTTCATATGAAAAGTGTCAATGCTCCTCCAAATCGAGCAATTGCAGCATTCTAACAGCTCCTGCTTTTTGGAGATCGAGATTTAATTTCTTTGGCGCCTAGAAAGCCTTATGCACTAACTCAATCGGTAAATGCCATGCTTTCCCATACACTATTCTGTAGGATGACATGTTAAATGGCATTTTCAACGCAATTCGTTAAACCCAAAGTGAATCATCAAGTCGCATGGACCAATCCTTTCGGTTAGGTCCTACAACTTTCTCAAGAATACTCTTAATCTCGTGGTTTGAGATTTGAGCTTGTCAATTGGTCTGCGGATGATAAGGGGTAGCAATTCGATGCTTGATATTATACTTCTGCAATACGTGAGATATTGCTCTGTTTATGAAATGTGTGCCCTCATCACTTATTAGTACTCGCGGGGTCCCAAACCTTGTGAAAATGTTCCTATGAAGGAATCTAATGACTGCTTTAGCATCATTTGAAGGTGTTACGACCACTTCAATCCATTTTGACACATAATCAACCGCTACCAAGATATACATATTTCCGTGCGAAGGGGGAATGTGCCTATGAAATCAATTCCCCTGACGTCGAAAAATTCAACCTCTAAAATTGAAGTCAATGGCTTGTCATCCCTTTTTCCTATGTTTCCTTTCCTTTGCCACTTATTGCATGTCTTTGCATAGTGATGCGCATCCTTAAATATGCTTGCTCAGAAATAGCCAAATTGAAATTTTTTTGCTGCGGTGCGCATTCCTCCAAAATGTCCTCCATACGGTGATGTGTGACATGAATCTAGTATTGCATTCTATTCATGTTCTGCTACACATTGGCGTATTATTTCATGTGCACATTGCCTATAGAGAAATGGTTCATCCCCAAAATAAAATTACAAGTCGTGGAAAAATTGCTTCGCTTGTTGTCTTCTAAGATCTATTGGGATGACATGGCTTGCTAGGTAGTTGTTAAAATCAGAAAATCAAGGGGCATTCTTCTTTTCTACCAAGTTGAGTTCAAATACTTGTTCATCAGGGAATTTTTCAAATATGTTAAGCATTGTTGCATTGGGTTGCCTATTCTCTAGTCGAGATAGATGGTCTGCTACAACATTCTCGCAACCTTTCTTATCTTTGATCTCTATATCAAACTCTTGTAGAAGTAGAATCCATCTGATCAGTCTTGGTTTTTCATTAGCCTTGCTCATAAGATATCTTATAGCAGCATGGTCTGTAAACACAGTCACCTTAGATTCCACTAAATAAGAGGGAATTTTTCTAACACATAAACCACTACTAAAAAATCCTTCCCTGTAGTTATATAATTTTGCTGCGCTTTAGTCAAAGTCCTGCTGGCATAGTAGATGGGATGGATAAACTTTTCTCCCTTCTGACCCAGAATAGCTCCTATTGCATAGTCACTGGCGTCGCACATTAGCTCAAATGAATTTTTCTAGTCATGCGATATCATGATAGGTGCAGTAGTTAGAGCCCTTTTCAATTGTCCAAACACTTGCAAACAGCGCGAGTCAAAATTAAAGGGGCGATCAGCTTCTAAAAGCTCGCACTTGGGCTTTTCTATTTTCGAAAAGTCTTTAATAAAGTGCCTATAAAATTCAACATGGCCTAAGAAACTGCGCATACCCTTCACATTCCTTGGTGGCTCCAACTTTTCTATTGCTTCAATTTTTGCTTGATCAACTTCCATTCCATCCTTAGAGATTTTATGTCCGAGGACAATTCCTTCTCTTACCATGAAATGACACTTTTGCACTAGGTGTGTTTCTTCACAATGGTTGAGAACTTTTTCTAGATTTGCTAAGCAATCCAAAAAACTATTCCTAAACACCGTGAAGTCATCCATAAATACCTCCATGATGTCATCGAGCATGTCAAAGAAAATAGACATCATACATCTTTGAAATGTAGCGGGGGGCATTGTTGAGTCCAAACGATATTCTTCTAAAAGCGCACGTTCCATAAGGGCAGGTGAAAGTGGTTTTCTCCTGATCCTTGGGATCAATTGTGATTTGATTGTATCCTTAATATCCATCCAGAAAACAGTAATAATCCTTCCCTGCGATGCGATCAAACATTTGGTCTATGCAAGGTAAGGGAAAATGATCTTTCCTTGTGGCTTTGTTTAGTTTGCTGTAGTCCATGCACACTCACCATCTTGTAACTGTTCGTGTTAAAAATCAGCTCATTTTTCTCGTTGCGAACGATGGTGGTGCCTCTTTTCTTCGGCACACATTGAATTGAACTGACCCCATTGGCTATATTATATAGGGTAGATGATCTTAGCGTCAAGCCATTTTAAATTTTCCTTTTTCACTACCTCCTTCATGGTGGGGTTCAATCGTCTTTGATGTTCCACTGAAGTTCCGGCATTATCCTCTACAATGATCTTGTGCATACACAGTGTAGGACTAATGCCTTTTATATCCGCCAGAGTCCATCCAATTGCCTTTGTGTGCTGCATAAGAAGTTCCACTAGAACCTGCTAATGCTCTAATGTTAGTTGTGAGGATATGACAACTGGTAATGTCTCGTTCTTTCCAAGGTAGGCATACTTCAGTTGCCCAGGAAGAGGTTCTAACTCTAGCATTTGGAGTTCATCGGTTGAGTGACACTGTGGTGAGTTGCTTCTTGTTCCCACATCGAGCGCTTCATAGTAATGCACTTCGCTTATCGCTATAAGAACCCGACACTAAAAATAGTCCTAAACCTAGTTCTTACTCAGCATGCATGATTGTAAAAGCATTTAAAAACAAATAAGACATCTCTGTAAATGAAAATTCCATTAAATTAAAACACCCAAACATAAACCTTTTAAAACAGAAAACAAAGATCCTGGCCAGTAATTTTATTTAAACATCCATAAATAGTTTAAACAACATAATGCAAATCCTTCTATGGACTCCGTGTTCAACTACATGTTGAATCAAATAAAACATAAAACATAGACAGAGTGACGTCGGCAGCTCCCATGATCACACAACTCCTCCGCTAGCCGTCCCAGTGATGTCCCAAGTTACTTAGTGGAAAACCATAGAAAATAAGGGCGAATACAAAAACACTCAGTAAGAATCCCCAATCGGGGGTATAGTACGAAACAACTTCTCATCTAGCATCCAAGTATACGTGCAAACAGTTATCAACACAGAATCCCTGGTTTGAGTTGTCAATACAACTTCTGAGTCATCAAAAGTCACTTACCTCCGGCATAATGATTAGCTCTATATAACTGATCCCAATCTGCGGGGAAAAGTACGTTATGTCCGATCCGATAATCCTCGAAGGACTCATACCCTCGGCGACGTGACTAACTCAAAAACTGATCCTGACCATCTCTCCAAACTGGTCGTGGGACATCCGGGAGAGTACCCAGTGTCTGGCTCTAAATTCGGAATGGAAGTGGTGTACTTACTAATATTCGCCCGAGGGAGCTCTCCTCCCGGCACCTAATGGGTGTGCGCATGCATTGCTGCAAACCGCGTAAATGTGGGGGCCTAGGGACAAACTACGCCAGTACATGTACGCATGCCTAGTGACTCAGAAGTGGTGTCACTGATCTACAGTAGTGCGAGGCCTTCGACAGTCAGCTATATCAGCCTGTATACCACCGATGCCTGAAGCTAAGAACCGGTCAAGGCAGGCTTGCACCATTGGAAGGGTTTCGCTCTAGCAGGCTACATATTAGGCTTATGCCGTTGTGGTGAGCTAGACCACTCTGGCTGCTATTGGCGAGATCCTGTCCTCGCTGGTCTCGACCTGTGGGGACAAAGTACGTTATGTCCGCCCTCAGCCTCTGGATCATGACAACCTTACAAGTGTTATCTAAGGTCATGTTTGGTTCGCTGGTTGGAACCCTGATTCCCCGAAATGCAGCATCAGAATAGAATTCTCTGGAATCATCTATTCCGGTGTATGGTTCGCTGGTTTCATGCTCCGGAATAAAATATTGCGTTTGGTTTTATGTATTGTTCCTTCAGACTAATATTATTATAAATTAATAATATCGATATAATTGCAAGCCTATACAATAATATTAATAATAATAAATATTATTTTTTAAGTTCATAATAACAATAATAAATATTATTTTTAAGTTTATAATTATGATTATAGTAATGATTTTTATTGTTGATTAGTTAATAACCATTTACATTTGAATTAACATATTTGCAAAAAAATTCGTTAAATAGTTAAAAAAAATATTGCATAAAAACATAATTAAATATATAATTAAAAAAACTAGTGATATTCTTTTATTATTATTTAATTTTGTTTAGTAATTTTTGATGTTATTTTTAAAAAGTAAATCATGTGATAACAAGATAGAATGACACAGTTTTTTTTTTTGAAACGAGATAGAATGACACAATTAAACAAGTAATTAGAAATATAAGTAATCTTGTTTAAGATAAGTAATATGAATGACAACAATTGTAGTTAGGATTTCTTAAACAATGTTGTCAATTTTTGTAAAATGACCAATAATTATATAGTAAAAATAAGCAATTAAAAAATATATAAACCATTTATAAGAAAAAAATATTTTTTCAAATAAAAGTCATAAATTAAACAAGAATAAACCATTTAGTTATTAAAAAAACATATTTACTTGGAAGGTAAAATTGTTGATGTTAAAAAGAATAAAAATCCATATTTGGGGTGAAATAACATCAAAAAGAGGTTGAGAGAGAAATAATAATGACAAAAATGAAGGTGCATGACAAGAATTTATTATATTTTGAAACTCACACCAAAACCAAGTGAAGGGTTGGAATGACATTGAAAATTGGATTATTTTGGAATCATTTTCAAAACCATGTTTAAATACGGTGAACCAAACACGGGTTTGGATTTAGATTCCAAACCAACCCAGATCCAACCAGTGAACCAAACATGGCCTAAGAATACTCAACCCTGTTTCCTAAACAATCAAACATGCTCAACAACACATAAAGCCTAGCATGGTACCATGAGCTCAAAATAGGGATCACATCGCATGCTAGAAGAACAAACCTAGCATAGCACAAACATGTGGAAACAGGAATAAAACATGCTAGCAGAATAGAACAATATACAAATCCTATCCGCTAACATGCTCGTAAACAGTAAGCAAGCAAACATGAATACAATCAACGAAGTCTCACAGGGCCCACATAACCCCGGTAAGAAATCCTTACCTAGAAAATAAGCAAAACAATCAAGTAAAAGTTATGCTCCTTAAGCTGCAGAACCAACACGAAAACCTAGGCAAATATAAATAAACGAGCACACAATTAAACTCTAATAATCTAAGCTACGAACGACCAACACACAAAGTTCAAGAAGCAAGGAGTTACCCAACCGAGAATGCACAAGGCTCTCAGCCACAAGGCAGGGCTCAACAAGGCAAAGGGCAGCTCGGCTGCTAGGGTGTGCTGCAAGGCTTACTGACTGCAAGGGCTATGGGCGATAAGGGCTACTCTCGACAAGGACAAGGGTTGGTTGTGTTCGGTAAGGACGGACGCGTGCTCATGGCGTGGGACGAAGCTGCTGAGGTTAGGGCTTGTTTGCAGGTGGAGATGTATGGTGAAGGCTTGCTCGATCCATGCATAGGCTACTCGGTGACAAGGCTTGGTGCGGCTAGAGCTTGTGGCAACAAGGGGCTGCCTTGCGGCGATGGTGTGCGGCGACAAGGAGTTAGTTGGCTTGATGATCTCGGAAAAAGTGATGGTCCTCGATGGTGGTGACTGCTTGCGATTAGGGCTGCTTGTTCACAACAAGAAGAAGGAGAAGGAGGGGAGAGGAATCGACATTGGTGTTGGAGAGAAGAAGAAATCGCAAGGTAGGGCTAGAGAGAATTCGATCGCAGAACACAAACGTATTTTCCCCTTTCCTTTTTCATTAATTAAATCCTCTAATGCCATGTGTCAAGACCAACCAGCCTTCGAATCCTGGCGAAGGCAAACTTAAATCCAATTTTCCCTCTTTTTCTCTTTTAACCAAAAGGACCTCCAAGCTTTCCAAAATGCAACTCTAGCCCTGAAAACTTGAAACCGTAAATGTAACCCAAACTCAGAAATTAATAGAAATAACCCTAAAACCCTGATTAATTATGAAACCAACCCTGAAGGTAAATTATCAAAATGCCCCTAAAGGCTCAAATTGCCCTAATGGCCCAATCGAACAACCGAATAAACAACCGAACATACCTGGAGAATCAGAATAGAAAATTGGGCTGTTACAATTGCGTCATTCAATGTATCTTCCTGTAAATCCTCTCATTCTTCAATGTTATTGACAATGGTCAGGATCTTCTGATGTTTTTCAGTCATGATTACTGCATTCAACAACATTTTCAATTGGCTGATATTGAAAGTATCGTCCGTGTCGAGCTGCTTCATCGAATTGAATATGTTGAATTGAATCTACTGATTGTTCAGTCTTAATGTGATTGTTCCTTCGTAAATACCTACCAATGTCCATCCAGTTCTCAGAAATGGTCGTCCAAGAATAATTAGAACTTCTAGATCTGCTTCGTAATCAAGAATGATGAAGTTTGCTGGAAAAATAAACTTGTTGACCTAAACCAATATATCTTCGATTTTTCCAATAGGGCAAGTTATCGACCTATCATCCAGCTAAATTGTTATAGTTGTGGGCTTTGCTTCACCTATTCCAAACTTTATGTAAATTGATGGCGGCATCAAATTGATGCTAGCACCCAGATCACGGAGTGCTCGCCCAATATGATTACTACCAATCTTGACAAGAATGGTAAACTGCCAAGGATCGACTTCTTTCTTCGAGATTTTATTTTGAATAATTGCACAAATTCCTTGTTCAATGCTACTACCTTGAATTCCTTGGATTTGCTATTTTCTTTAAGTGCATCCTTCAAGAATTTCATATAGTTTGGCATTTTCTGAAGCGCATCAACCAAAGGAATGCTGATGTGAATCTATTTCAGAATGTCTGTGAATTTCTCTAATTGCAATTGGTTTTCTTTTTTTCTGATCCTTTGAGGGTATGGTGGTGGTGGTGGTTGGTAAATAGGTAATGGTTTCGCCATATCTGTCGCTTCCTTTGCTATGGTTGGTTCTTCTTCCGCCCCCTTCGCTGGTTGCTTCCCTGTTGATGGTTCTATTGGGGCTTTTATTCCCTGATAATTCCTGATTTCCTCACTATCCATCAACGGTTTCCCACTTCGTAATTCAATCGCATTTACTTGCTCCTTGCCATTCTGCCTAGAACCTTCTGTATCTAATGGTAATTGCCTAGTGGTATATTTTTTATATCCGCTCCGATTCAGCCTAATTACATTTCTAGCGCCCGAAGAGTTGCTTGTTAAGTCTTCAACAGGGTTTGATGCTCCATCATAACCATTTCGTTTTTTGTTATGTAATCCTTTAATGCTGAATCTGACTGTAGAGCTTGCTAATGGTTACTTTTAAATCCAGATTGTGGAGGTGTGCGCTGTTGTCCCAATGTCGCTGCTTTGTCCTCCCCACAAGAAATTTGGGTGTTGTTTTCATTCGACATTGTAAGTATTTGAATAAGGACTATATTGCTATCGCAAATTCGAATTTCCAACATAATTTACAGACGCCGTGTTTTTACTATAAAGCTCGTATAAATGATCGCCTCCACTGAGTGCA
This sequence comes from Sicyos edulis, assembly GCA_036507275.1. NCBI lineage: Eukaryota > Viridiplantae > Streptophyta > Magnoliopsida > Cucurbitales > Cucurbitaceae > Sicyos > Sicyos edulis. Next base: position 31,801,077 of record CM071846.1, on the reverse strand, counting down.
CAGAATTTGGGAGTTGATTGCTCAATCGCCGATGCGTTCTAGGTGCAGTCATTTGAACATTTTTCAGAGTGTTTTTCAGTGTAACCAATTGTGTTTTTATGGAATTCATTTCACTTAGCTCGAATTTACCTAGTGTTTTATCTTGGTTTTGTCCTTGTCTTATTTTAGGCGCATGATTTTTAGCAGTTGTTTCGATGATTTTGTAGGCTTGATTGTATGTTTTGTCCATCAGACATCCTCTTACTATTGCATTAATGATAGCCTCGTCTGATTTCGATAATCTATTGTAAAAATGTTCGATTTGAAGTGTATAAGACAGACCATGGTATGGACATTTCGCTATAAGCTCTTTGTAGCTTTCCCAAGCTCCTCCTATTGTTTCATTATCTTATTGCCTAAAGCTAGTGATTTCATGCCTAGAATTCGTGCCTCTTGCACAAGGATAGCATTTTGCTAAAAAGCTTTCGACCATTTGCCTCTAAGTGTAGTTACTTGGTAGCGTGTTTACCCAGTATTTGTCCTTAACCCGTAAGGAATATGGAAACAGAAATAGTCAAGTATCTTCCAAAGAAATACCGACTTCCTGGTTAGCGTCACTAACAGCTTAAAAGGTACAAAAATGTTGATGCGGATCTTTTGAAGGAAGTCCTCTAAAAGGCTCTTTGACTCTAAGCATGTTATACATATTATTAGTCAATGCAGGGAATCTACCTTCACCATTATATCTAACCATATCTGGATACTGCTATGTGATTGAATACTCCTTATTGAGTTCACATGACTTTATCTCTTTCATCTACGTCCTGTGCTGTCGGCAGATTAGGATTTGGTTTTGCATTTGCTCCAAGTTCCACACCCCTTGTTGCAGCTGCTGGTGGATCCATCACTCTAGGATGTTGTTGTGCCATGGGGTCCATTCCTTTGTGGTTTCTCCTTCTCTGTTCACATATCCTCATTCGAAGAGTTCTTTCAGGTTCTGGATCAAACACAAGAGTAGCCCTCATGCACCAATCACCTTAAAATGTTAAAACAAATGAAAATTGAAAATATATTTTTATTATATTATTTTTTTATTTTTGTATTCTAAACACTTTCGTCTCAAGAAAATTTCACACAGTCCCCGACAAAGGTGCCAAAAACTTGACTGGTGCACGATCGTGGATAGCTAAATGCTTTAAGTGTGATTAGATCGCACTTCACGCAATTATACGCGGTCTGCAGCAAGTAATAAGTAAATTATCGATCTCCATAAGGATTGGAAACTATTCAAGGTGATGTTCATAATTGAATTGTAAAATGTACGAATATGGTTTGAGTTGGTTTGTGATTGAAACATAAAAGAAAGTAAATAGCGAGATAAAGTAATATTGAGAAGATAAGGCTAGACTAAGATACTCATGAAATTTAGCAATAATGTAATTAACAAGAAACATGCGGTAAGAGACTCTATCATACTACACCTACAAACCTCCGCTTCTGGTTTCATTTAGCATCAAGCTTATTTGCTTGAAGTGCTTCTTGCCTTGGTATTCCAAGCTTCAATTGCTCGCAATCACTCATCTTGATTCTCAGCATCGCACTGCCCTGCTAGCGCTAACCCTGCAAATACAGAAATCATCATAAGTCCTGCGAAATCCGTGCTAAATGTACTATTTTGGTTGTTTCCCTCTTAATAATCGATATCTTGCATTAGCGAATTACACATTTTTATTCCTAATTTCGCTTTAATCGTAATAATTTTTAATTAATAAATGCGAACAATGATTCGAAGTTAGGCTAAAATCAGACTCTATTTTAGAGTCATCATTGCTTCAAGCCCTAATTTCACGCTCAATTCCAAAATCCTTTAGACAATTTGAATAAAGGAGAAAGATGAGACTACGAGACTTATCGAAGAGCTTTGTGATTCAATTGAAACAATGACCGATAGACGGAAAAGAAAAAAGAGAGACGAATTCTTGAGATGATTCATGCAGGCATAATAAAAAAGAAGCTATAGAGAAGAAGATACACAAGAAGTTTTTGAAGTGGTTCAGCCTTTGACCTAATCCACTGAGGAACATAATCAAGTTCCTAGCTTCAGATCAGAATGGAGATTTTCTTAGTTACAGGTGCGTCTTTCACTTCCTTTTTCACTCTACTATGTCTCTCTATATATATACATAGTAGGGTATTTAATGAAAATAATTTAGGGAAAGTCATTTCAACTAACTAACTAATTAGCTTAACAACTGTACTTAAAAAAAAAACTAATTCTTTTACAAATTCTCTAATTCCTTATTCTATTAAAAAAACATGTCAACAATTGAACACACTTATATATATTAGGCTAAATTATAGAAAATGCCCCTATACTATGGGGTTTGTGTAAAAAATGCCCCCAAACTTTTAAAAGTTTCAAAATTATCCCTAAACTTTAACAAAAGTTTTAAAAATGCCATCACCGTTAAAGTTGGATGGAAACCGTTAAAGTTTGGTTTCAAAAATACCCTTAAACTTGTATTATGTTTCGAAAATACCCCTAAACTTGCAAGATGTTTAAAAAATACCTTTAATCATAAAAAATATAAAATAATAATGAAAATGTTAAAATTTTGTTTCAATAATCCTATAAATATTTAATTGTGCTCGTAAAAGATAAATTTTACTTTTATATTCATAACTTATGAATTATTTTTATATAAATATTAATTGTTTAAACTTTAATTATGTTGAGCAAGTACTAAAAAAAAATTGTGTTGAGAATCTCACATTGAAAATGTGACATACCTCTTAGCATTATAAGATTGATGAATTACTCTTTCATTTTCAACTGATTTTGAGATGAAAATCTCATGTTATTCTAATATTGTATAGAAAAAATTCATTAAATTCAAATAAGTAGATATATATATATAGAGAGAGAGAATATACATAATAAATTATCTTTAAATTTTGAATAATTGAATAAATCTCTATCTCAAAATATTCATTTATGCCAAAATTCATCCTAGCAGCAACTTTTAAAAAAAAGAAATTATAAATGATGATTATGATTTAGAATTTTGGAACTTTTTTTTTGTCGCATTATTATTCAAATGTTAATAATATATTTATTTTCATTAATTTTCATGGCGAAAAAAGATATGAATAAAGAATAACCATTTTTAAGTAAGAATAATTTTTAGAGTTTTTTAAGGGTACAATATTGACACTTTTAAACAAAATACGTAATCTGTTTTTTATCCAAAAGTTATCGACAATGTTAAATTTGGATGAAACCCGCATACTCATCGTCAATTAATTTAGTTTCAGATCACAAATAAGTAATTCTATTATTTAAATAAATTCAAGCTAAAATCCATAAATTCAATTATAAATTATCTTTAAAGAATTATGATTAATATTATAGACTTTTAATTTTGGAACTTGTTTGGTCATTGTTATTTAAAGGCTAATAATATATTTATTTTCGTAATTTTTTTTTTTTGGAGAAAATGCATTTGACTAGAGATTTTTTTTTTTTAAGTAAGAATATGTTTTTTTTAAGTTTTTAAAAAGATCGAGAATACTATTCAAATAAAAGTATAATATTTTTTTATCTAAAAGTTATTGACGATGATATTTTTAATTTTTTTTTAAGTCGAGGGTATTTTTAATTGTTTTTAAAGTTTAAGAGTATTTTTTAAACCATATTTTAACGGTTTCCATCCAAATTTAACAGCAAGAGTATTTTTCAAACTAAATTTAAAGTTTGAAAGTATTTTTGAAACTTTTCAAAGTTTAAGGGCATTTTTGACACAACTCCCATAGTATAGGGGCATTTTCTATAATTTAGCCTATATATTATCATGTTGGACTTCCTTATTTTTTGATAAGACATGAACGTAAAAAATGCTCCCAAAAACAAAATATGGAGCCAAATTTAACCAATGCATTATTTAAACTTTGGTTGATACATTTTGTTGCAAGCACACACTAACAAATGCCGACCATATGCAATAATTCTTTTCTTATTATATCTCATAAGCCATTAAACTTTTAGTGAAGTTTCACACATGATCTTGTTTTTTTGTGACACTCCTGTATGACCTAAAATTTAATACAATAAATTTAGGTCCTACAATTGTACGATTAAAATTTTCATAGAACTTTTTATTATTATTATTATTATTTAGAAATCTTAGAACCTTATTCTTGAATCATGGATATGCACACATTTATATTGGAATTAACGTTAGTTAATGTTACTTTTATTTAAAGTTACCGTACTTTTTTTTTTGGGGAAAAGTTATCGTACTTGATAGGGAAAGAAAAGTAATTAAAAGCGTATTATTTCATCACTTAATGAAACATAATTTATACATAAAATACAACAGCTAACTCTACTTTACTCTCTTTAAAATGATAACTGTTATATAGAAACAATAATAACAAATAACAATCTCAACTAATTATCAAATAATCTAATATCTTCCCTCAATTTGGACAATACAAGGATAACAGCCCTAACTTGAAAACTAAGGGGAAAATGAGAGATGGTGGAAGTGCTTTAGTAAGAAGTAAAATCATTATGACGAGTTACTTTACGTTCGTTCAAAGAGTTCCGATTCAAATTGATTCGTTCTAATGCTAGTACTGTTTTTCTTTTGATTCAATTTTTTTCCAGCTACATGAAGTTAAAACAATAACTTAGATTGCATTTAAGACAAAGAATATTGTGACTCAAAGTAAATGAGTAAATGATTTCTTTTGATAGTTCAGTCGATTAGTGGTAGACACATTACTTAATTAAGTAGAGAACTACATATATTTACTTGCAGGCAATCTTTCTTCTTGCAACTCAAGTACTATATAGTAAGCATTGCATGAGTTTGTTGTTCTAACCAAATCTATTTTGATTTCATGCAGTTTTTCTACTTACTCTTTTCCTTTCTTAGATTTCATAATGTATTTCCCCATCCACTTTTAATTCTCTCTATGTCTTAGGAGTTAGGACAATATGAACCTATGGTCTATAGATAACTTATATTTCATTCTTGTTAACACAATCAAAATAGATTTTATTTTTCATGATTCTCTCTTTCATTCAAGTTATAACACTTATGACACTAAGATTTTTATTCAAAAATAAGTTTAGACAAAAGCCCATTTTTTCAGATGACTGTTTATATATATATGTGTGTGTGTGTGTGACATATTGTACAATATTTGGATGTCAAGGAAATCGGCAAGAAATTAATTTCTACGTAGGTGGCCACCATGGATTGAACCCATCACCTCTTAGTTCCTTAAGCCTTTGATTCCTTGTGTGATAACCTAAAAAGACTGATGGAGTGACTCTTGAACTAAATTTATTTCTAGTTGCAGGAATGGTTGAAGCATACACTAGGCATCAAAAAAATTTAAGATTTGTTAGTCAGCTAAGGTTCCCTTTAATTTAGTAATTCATAGGGCGTCTTCCATTTTAAAACAAGAGAAGATATTCTATTAATGAAATGAATAACAGTTAAAATGCATTCAGCCCAATATTCTAAAGGCAATCTTGATAACTCTCAAAGAGAGCATATTTTAGATTGTTTAGGATGCATTACTTTAATAATCAAGCAAAGAATATCTGCGTTCTTAGAGGCAATACAGAGAAATAACTTAGAAAATCTGCATGCATTCATAATATCGCATGCAAAGCACGAATCTGCACTTTAGCACAAATCACAATTCAACTGTGCCTAATTTACGCTTTTTAGCAGGATTTCGAGCAGCATCAAGAAAAAGGCAATGATGCGAAAAACGGAGCGGATCACGAAGATATACTGAACTCAGAAGGAATTACGATCGGAAAAGATTCATCTACAAGGAAAGAATCAGAAGAATCAATTATGCAATCAAAGCAATGACAATCAAATAAATCCCGACGAAAATCATGGAATATGCATTGATGACGATTTGTACAGCTCACCTCTACATGCGGATCACGAAATTCAATCCTATAAATACCAAAATAAGGAGCAGAATCCATTGAGCTGGTTGGTTGGCCATAAGCCAATCGAGAGACGTGAGTCTACTGCGAAGAAGCTGATGGTGGTGCTGTGGGAACTGATGACAAAGAGACTACTTACCTTCAACCGTGCCAATTCAATTTATTGTTTTCATTAGGAGTAGTTGTAGTATTTAAACATTATTTTAGTCGTAATAAAATTGTTTGGTTTAAACTTCTATGTGATGTTCATTTACTATGATTGCGTTATAGGAGTTTATGATGATTAAGTATGAATAGAGCATGTTATTGGTGTAGGTCTTTGAATTTTACACTGTTGAATGTTTATTAATTACATATATGCGTCGATTAGCTACCCACGCATGTACCTTGCAAATAATCGGAAGAGGAATCGCATGTTGACCCAGTACGCTACTTTAGGATTGAATGAACAGTTGTTCATCATTTAGGGAGTTAGGAATAACCCCACTACTGCTTATGTCGCCCTGTGCTTAGTATAGTGTTTGCAGTAGAAGCTGGTTCACTCATAAATTATGAGTCACGGAAGTGATAATTGTTAGGGAAGTAAGACATTCATCGGCTAGTCCACACTCTTAGCATTTTCTAGGAATACATAGTTAGCATTACTCATTGCATGCATTTTATTTTTGCATTTTATCTTATTGCATTAAACAGCAAAACCACTTATTATCTACATTCTATTTTACTTTTTGCACGACTTTGACTTAAGTGGTATTTACTCTAGACATCAATCTTTGTGGGATCGATAAAAGTACATACTTATTACTTACTACAATTCCCGACCGCGTATACTTGCACGTAAGTGATTCCTAATGCATTCGCATAAGAATTAGTTACTGTTTAATATATTAACAGTGGAATCGGGAGGTCAAGTTTTTGGCGGTGTCACCGGGGATGGATTATTTAGAGTTAATATACTAAGGAAGGAGTAGTTCTTAAATATTTAAAGATTAAATTGTTTTTTATTTCAAGGAAACGTGAAGTCTGAATTAGTTTGATCCATAGGGAACAGAGTCCCAGATAAATTCATCACCACGACTAATCAATGGAGCCTGATCAGTTTACTAATCAGCAATGGATGCAGTACTATATTATGCACTATTTATATAACTTACAACAACAAGGCTATGCCGAGGATTTTAATGGAGCACATCTTTATACAAATGAAATTTTCCAGTCGCAAATATTGGGAAGATAATAGCAGCTTCTACCAGCAACAGTTTAATTTACAAGGAGATCGCAGCAACAGGCGTTGTACATGGGATTCTAGGAGTCATGAACCTATGAATCACATGTATACTTCTGGGCGGTCTCCGATGGATATGACTGTAGAGGAAGAAGAACAACTAAGGAGAACACGATGGTTGAGGGACAATGGTATTATTTCAGAACCTTAGCAACCCCATAATATAAACCAGTACTCTTTATGGGAATCAGAAGGAACCTATGCAGCAAGCAGTAGGCGAGTAGAAGAATCATATATAGAGGCCGACATACTTAACGAAGAGGCATTGGATTTGCTCTATGAGAAAGATCTCTCATGGGAGGATTTTCGAGCAGCTACTATAGCCAAAGCACAAGAGGCTAGATAACTACAGCTTGCAGAAATAGAAAGAGAGCAGGAGCGATGATACAGGGAGAAAGAAGAGGCTTTGGCAAGGTTTGCCACCCCAGCAGCCTCAGAAGCAGATGAAATAGAAGATGCTGAAGAGAACAACGAAGAAAGCTCCATGACCGACATTGAAAAGACGACTGAAGGTGAAAACAACCAACAAGAGGGCAGTGATAAACCTGTAGAAGCAAGTATGCATCAACTCGAAAGGGAAGATGTGGACTCTATCCATCTGTAGGAAGAAGAATATAATGATGAAAACCTCAATTTACCATTAATGGTAACTGAGTTCTTCTCGTTAACAAGAGAGCACACATCGCAGGAATTGATTTGTCGAAGTAGCGACACGTGGGCAATTCAACCAAGTTTACGCATAATTTACATCCTATCAGTCCTGTATGTGATAGGAGTTCTACGCATAAAGGCGCATGGAGAAGAAAGGCAGGACAAGGGGGCTAAAGATGGCGTCACCCCCAAAATCATAATATGGCCAAAATATGGATATACTATGCCAAATGGAATAAGCATAAAAATTCCACCCAGATCTGCTCAACAGCATTCCTGGAATGCGAAAATCCGGTATCTCTGACTTTGCGCACAACATTTATTGCTTTTTAGGAAATTTTATTTTACTTCGTAATTTTAGGAATTATTTCTGTTCTCTGAATTTTCCATTTTTATAGTTTTTTTTATTTAGTAAGGAATTGGAACGAATAATTTGAGATACTTTCCTTGAACATCGATGTTTTTCCTTATTTGAGGATTCTAAATTGAATACTCAAACCTCTATATAAACTCGGTTCAAGGAAGACCATTCACAACACCTCCGAAAGCAGTGATACTCTAGAAAAACTCCAACCCGAAAGATGTTTGGTAAAAAGGTGAGCACCAACCCAAAACCTCTGGACACCCCATATTCACGATGAAGAACAAGGAGAGTATCCGAAGGAAAGACTAAAGCAGATATTGGAGAAAGTTTGCACTAGTGGCAAACAAGAAAAGGGAGGTTCTTTGGTAAGGTAAGGGAGAAGAAGGATACTTCTGCCTCCTTTATTGTACTAGATAGTGATGAAGAAATTCTAGAAGAATTATGACATTGGGAATCATTGGACAAGGAAGAAAAAACTAAACATGAAGGAGTGAGTTCAGGAGAAGAAAATGAGGACTCAATACAGGAAGATCCAAAAGAGATAGAACCATGTGATGAGGGAGGTGCCAGCGATGAAGGGATGACAACAGAAACAAAATCACAACACCCAAGGTTCACTAGCATTCGAATAGAATCTATGAGGAAACTAAGGGCAAAGGCATTCCCAATGGTCAAACAACCACAACCGACCTTAGAGATAAAATTTAGGAAAGATGCAACTTTTGCATCCATCTACGCTGAGAGGAAATTTCTCGAGTTACTGAACAAGGGATTTATGCGAGAAATGGACCTAAATGTATCAGATGATATTAAGATTGTGCTTCATCGTTTAGTATGGCTAAAATATTTCTTCCCTAGAATGGATGCTAGAGCAGATTGGGTATGCCAATTTTATGCAAATTTGAACGAGGAAGTACTAGCATTCGCAAGAGTCAAGGGTCAGCTGATTGACTGCCGAGCAGCTGCATAGAATAAGGCCTTGCAGCACCAGATGCACTGACATCATTCCTTCAACAGTTAATCAACTCCCCAACTGCACAGCAGATGAAAGAAGGACTATCAATAATAGGAATAATGAGAGCTGAATGGAATGATCCAACATCGATACAAAGGCAGATGATTCGAGAAGATCTGCAAGAATGGCTAAAAATAATAAATACTGCACTTCTACCATCAGCAAATAAAGCACTAATCCGAAAAGATCAAGCTATGCTACTAGTAGCAATAAAGCTTGGGGTACGCATTAATCTGGGAAAACATCTGGAAACACAAGTGCAAATCTACGCTCGTGTAGAGCACATGTACTATCCATTTGCGATTACTCAGTTATGCACAGACTAGGGAATCTGACCGCATCCATCTGATAGAACCTTGAGTGTATTCCCATCAAGAAGAAGCATAGAAAGAGAAAGAAAAGGAAGTAAGGACAAAACTGCAGAAGCAGACTTAGAAGATAGGATAGCAAGACTCGAGGAGGCTATGCAGAACTATCTGAAGCAGAGGAAGAAAAACAGCAGAGCAGCAAAGTAGATGGAAGTCTTGCTCCTTTTTATTACGCTTTTCTTATGTTCTGTTTTACTTCCGCATGCACTTCATGATTAGATACTTATTAGGATCATGCATTTAGGACGTTATTTACTTTATTTTTATTCTATTTCTTTAATCCAGTAGTTCTTTTCTTTTGGAAGTCTAATAAGTGTTGTTATCACAATAATTAAATCTAGCAGAAACATTAGTTCAAGTTGTAGAATTCTTAAGTTCTCTCAGATTCAAACTTGACATTAGATAATCCTCATCATAAATGATAGAAATGTAAAGACCCGACCCAAATAGGGCTCTAAATAGGCCTTTACCCCAATGCATGCATTCAAAGTAAAGGACAATATGCAAATAATTTTCGGATTCCCAATTAAAACAAAACAATCAAGGTTCAATAAGAAATTAAGATAGTTTGCTGAAACCTGTCCCTGTCTCCAAGCACCTGTTTCAAGGCAGATACATTTCCAAAACGTACACTCTGATCAGAGATTTCTTAAAACATTTGAAACATCCTCAAATTCAATAAAGCAGGAATCCACGAAAACATTCAGAAAACATCCTAGGGCTCCGTGCCCGACTACATGCATTCAGGGGAAAATAAAAAGACAAGAGTCATAGAAATAAAAAGTCAGAGACGACGGCAGGTTCCCATGATCACAGCTCCTCCTTCAGCCATCCTGTCTCGCCCCTTGGTTACCTGTGGAAAACCACAAAATAAGGGTGAGTAACGAATTACTCAGTAAGAATCCCCAACCGGGGTACAATACGATGCACATGGTCATCTAGATGAGTGTATGCAAGCTATGAATATAAACACAGAATAGTGCACATAGCTTAAGTCCACACTTGGACCTCGGATGCCAACTCAGGGTCTTAGTCCGGAGATAAATCACCACACAATACGCCCTATACGAGAAACGAGTCCCGGTCTCAGCCTGTCTACTGTCGAATGAAAGGTGCACTAGCTCAAGATCCCGAGGAGCTCTCGGCCGTATTTGTAATGAGCGTAAGCATGCACCGCGTGCTTCTACGCACTATGGGGGTGCGGGTCTAGTGGCAAGCCGCCCATATCCGAGATACCACGCCTAACTAAATCTCCGGATCGGTGTCACTAACATAGGGGTGTGAGACACGGACACGTGAACTATGTCGGCACCACCGCACTTTGAGGCTAAGGAACGGGTCGTGGTAGGCTTACACCAGAAGCCGTCCTTACCTTAACAGTGGCAATCAAGGGCTCTTTGCCGAACACGCCGAGGACGCGTCGTGGGCCGCCGGGGACTAGGCATTGCCAAGTCATCATCCCGACCGTTGGGGCATCGCTTAGACTACCACCCTCACCCAAGATTGCAGGGCCTACCGGTTGGGATAGCTAATCCCTCACGGGGTCCAAGGACGGAGAACTGTCTCGAACGTCCTTGCCATTGATGCAAGATACTTTATGCATCAGGCCCGGATGATGCTATCTACCTGAACTCGAACCTGCCTTAACAATCAGCAAACAAGCGATATAATCCAACACGTGCTCAAAGAGTACAGCGAACCTAGCATGGTACTACGGAGCAAGAATAAACACGAGCATGCCAGAACGAAACAACCTAGCATGGACTAACATGAAAGAACAATATGCGAAGTCATGCCAGTCAGGAATACATAACAGAGCACCTAAACTATACATGTCGATAATCACAAACAAACATACAACATCAATCACAAAGAACATCGCAGGGTCCACACAACTCCGGTAAGAAATCCTTACCTGGCCGGGAGGCAACTACACACAAAATCCTAAGCTGCGATCGATCCCGAGCTAGCTAACGAGAACCTAACAAACACAATAGAAATCACAATCATAGCCCTAAAAATATAATAAAACAAGCAGGCTCGGCTCGGGGCACTCACACGGCACCACGACACGGGCCGAGTCTTTGCTATTTGGCGGCAGGCGGTGCGGCTGGGTGGTGTGCTGGCGCTGAGCGCTTGCTGCGCGCATGACACGGCGATGGGCACGCCACGCCACGGCGGCGTGCGGCGAAGCGGCGGGCACGGCGGCGAGCGGCGCGCGGCGTCGCGGCGCGGACACGGCGATCGGTTCTTTGCGCGCACGAAGTGGCGTCACTCGCTCTGCCGATCCGGTGCGACGACGAGGCTGGGCGTGCGACGAGCGTCTGGCTCGGCCGATCTGGTGCGACGACGACGAGGCTGGCCGGCTCGAGCGCGCGATGGGGACTGCTCGGGTAGCTGGACGACGGGCGACAGGCGTCAGATCTGCGACGCGCGACGGGCGAGCGAGCTGCTCCTCGGCCTGATCTAGTGCGGCTGCTGGTCGGGGGCGTCTGCGCGACAAGGTGGCCGGCTGGTGCGACGGTCGGCGGCCGGGCTCGGCGGATCTGGCCGGCTGGTGGCAGAACTGGCCTAGGCTGCTGCAACAAACACAAACACACACACTTCCTTACCTTCGGCCAGCAAAACAACCAATCGAGAAGAGAAAGAGGATGAAGACTTACCCGGAATGAAGATCGAGCAACGGAGCAGCGAAGGGGATGAAGAAATCGGCAAGGAGGCTAGGGAGAACTTGGCTTGGGTGGCTAGGAGATGTGTTGGAGAAGAAGACAACCTAGCCTATCTTTTTTTCCATTTGACCAAAAGCACCCAAAAACCCCAAAATCCAAGGTTAACCATAAAATGACCCGGGAAGAGCAACAAGAGCTCTTACTAGCTCATCCGCACGCATCCCCATAAGCTTTCACCGAGACCCGGGTTCAAAACCCAGCTGCAACACAAATTCCTTTATTTTGACTTTTGCATCAAACCTTGCTCTACCCTTCCACAAAGCCTCACAAACCTACATAAATTCATCCAATATTTTTAGCAACTAGAAAAGACATAAACGGCCCTGACGGCCCGATTAAATTACCAAAATACCCCTTGGGCATACGGAAGACCGGGATGAAAAACAGGCCGTTACAATATTCCCTCCTTTTATGACTTTCATCCTCGAAAGTCCTTAAGATGAAACAACACAGATAATGAAATCTCATCCGTCTTCCCCGGCCACGAGCGACCTCCTCTCGAACTCTGACTCCTCCACTGAACTTTTACCAAACGGATCTCACGATTATGCAACGTCTTCGTCTCAAAGACCAGAATACTCACAAGCTTCCCCTCGAAGCTCAAATCCTCAATCAGCTGCAAAGGCTCAAAGTCCACAATGAGCGATGGGTCCGACACATACTGCCTCACACCGATACATGAGAACACTGCACACGGCTGACAATGACGAAATAGCTAACCAATATGCAACTCTGCCAATCCTTTCGAGAATCTCAAATGGTCCAACAACAGGAGGCTCCACTTCTCCCTCTTACCAAACCTCAACACAACTCACAACGGCACAACTTTAAAACTACGCATTGTCCAACCTCAAACTCTAAAACTCGACGTCGAACATCGGCGTAACTTTTTTCTGCTCGCTCCGAGCTAACAACACTAGCTCTAAACTCCCCTGCACATCACCTCCGGTCAAATGCAAAGCAACTCGGGACCCAAAACAAAATTGATGGCCACCAACCTTTTCCCCTGAATCTGGAATCTCGCAATACTTACCTTGCAATGCCTCAATGGAACCACAAGAGGCGATCACCGGAGAAGAAGCGCAACCAAAGGCAACCTCATAAAACCACTATAGTCTTCCGCTGCCTAATCACGGAAACGCCAACTCGCAACAAGCTCCAAAGGTTCTGGATCACTCCTCCCAAAAGACCATCGGTCAGAGGGTGAAAACACTACAGAAACTGCACCCGGCTCATAAGCCTCTTAACAACGCTCTCCAGAACCACGGTTCATCACGCACTACCTAGAAAAATCTTTGTTGCCACACTCTGGAGCCAACAACTCCAGCCTGAAACTGACATGCCACTACTCCACAGAATGACATCTCCACCTGGGCGAGGTGCGAGTTCTAGCTACAGAAACCAGTCCACCAAAAATCCGAACTCACACAACAACCTCGACAAACCGTCAGCTTCCACACGAACTCCTTCAAACCAACAACTTGAGTGCTACGATCTCGGAAGCCCAAACAACTACAAACTACATAGCTATGCCAATCCACTCAACTCTAGCTTGGCTCAAATCACTGGCTGGACAAGTCAGCCTGCCAACAACCGGCCCTAAAGGGCTCCCTCCACCAAGCCTACCTCCATGCAAGCAACGGAACGAAGCTTGCCTCAAATATGAAGCACATCTCACAAGTCCAAACGATAACACATACAGGCTTAACCCTCTAGCTTAGGCTTATTGCACCTTCCCACCAAAACTTCATAAACAGAACTCCACTACTCGGTTAACACCAACTACTAGGAACCAGATTACCAATAATGGCTGGCAGAGCACAAACCACACTAACCAGCAAAGATCCCTCAAAAGGTCAAGACCCTAATCCATCCACAATGGTGCAACCTCAACCCACAAGCTGATACAAAGGAGTTCTTCCACTACAAAGGTGCAACATCTTCCATGCCAACACACAAAAATCTTAACCAACTAGGCCAAACACCCATAAGAGGCAGAACAACCCTTACCGCAACTTCCAGAACACCACTCAAGAGTCCGCTTAACTTGGACAAACAACTGCTTCCAAGCAGCCAACAAACTTTTCCTCCTACTAGCACCACTACTACCAATTCCAAGACCAAGGAATAATCCGACAACTCCAAAAAGGAAACAGATCCTTACAAGCAGACATCCGAAGGACAAAGAGCTCCACAACCGCTCGCTGTCTTGCTTAGCTAAGCACGACATCCAACTCTCCTAGAGGCAACAACAAGGGGGGGTCCACCATAGACTAGACCGCCAACCATGGGCAAGAGAAGACTCACCCCCAAACACCAAATAAGGGCACTCTCAAACTCTGGGAACATGAGAGACATCCTCTGGGGCAAACCACTTACCCACGAACAAGGCTAACTCCTTGGCAACTCGAAAACCACACCTTGGCCAACATCAAGCACCAACTTGCCACCACACCGGAACCAAATCCGGACTCTACTCCAAACAAACTCGGCTTGCTAGCCTACCAAAATCGCCAAAGAACTCACCCGAGGCTACAAACTACTCGACTGCGGCTTGCCAACTAAACTCACTACAGGTCCGACCGAGCTCTGGTGAGGCTCTCCACAACTAGGGTTCTTCGACAACCCTCGACACACACTGTCGTCTAATGGTCTAACAACCAACTACCTGAACAAACAACTCCTTTTCCCAGCATCACAACCACGCTGGCCTGCTCCAAACCTCGAAACCAAAAAGACCAGAAACGCTTCAGAATGTGTCATCCTCCTACTCAAAGCATCACCACCATGTTGCTTCCACCCAGGTAAGGATTTGAGCAACACTCTTAGCAACTACTGACGAAACTACGCAGACTTCACTACAACCACCATTTGTTCAAGTACCATCCGAACTCCAACCATGAACAACAAGAGGTTCCACCAACCAAGCTTAGGTTCAACTTAACAAACTTGCCTAAGCAA
This sequence comes from Sicyos edulis, assembly GCA_036507275.1. Taxonomy (NCBI): domain Eukaryota; kingdom Viridiplantae; phylum Streptophyta; class Magnoliopsida; order Cucurbitales; family Cucurbitaceae; genus Sicyos; species Sicyos edulis. Next base: position 31,785,745 of record CM071846.1, on the reverse strand, counting down.
CAACCCAACTACGAGCCTTTGTATCCTTACAACCTCAACTAAAGCCTTACAACATCCACCGAGTCCAACTTCTCCAAGAACCGAGCACCGGTTCTCCAATGCAAACCCTACATGGTTACGGAACTCTGCCGCGCGGAACAAACTACATGAAACACACTTGTGTGCACAACTCTCAACCTTCCTTGAGAGATCCAAGACTAACAGTGCTTTCAAAAGGCAACACTAACTTCTCGCGAGAGATACAATCAACCAAAGGAACACCAAAAGTTCCATCTCCACACGATACTCGAAGCTGAGGCAACCTTGCTCTACTAAAGCATAACAATGCCAAACCGAACTTACTTTATACCAAGCCCCTACCAAGTGTTCTTACACATAAGGCGTCCAACTTCTCTCATAAGGCATCCTACTCATCTCATAGGCATCCAACTCGCCTCATAGGCATCCAGCTCATCTCATAGGCATCCAACTCGCCTCATAGGTATCCAGCTCATCTCATAGGCATCCAACTCACCTCATGAACAACCGACTCATCTCGTGAGCATCCAACTCATGGTCCATCTGCTGGACCGAACTCGCATCTACAATGCTCACTCAACTCAGGTTTAGGCACTCGAAGGTAGTGGACCGCACCACCAACCACAAAGATCTCTTGGCCTTAACACTAGCGTGAGACTCACACACACTAACACTGATCAACCTTCAACCTGTTGACAAAATCATTCCCTGGTAACACCAGGAAGAGGCTCCGGCTCCTCTCGAACATCCTTTCGCTTGTAGTCCTACGACTACCTCTGAACTAGCTCTCTTGCACGACCTAAACAGGTGCAACTGCCACAACCGGAACCAAAGGCTAAAGAAGTGTGCTGAACTCCGGATGGGTCATAGAACCATCTGCTTATACCCATGCCAAACTCAGGCCTGAACCAGACGTAGAGCCAAAGCGGCACACCAACCATTGCACCTCAAGTGCCACTACTACCAAATCCACATCTTACTACAAATGGGGCCAGCAAGGTCACAACCTCAAGTGACAAAAACTATGGCGAGGCATACAAGAGCTCAACTCAAACAACCATGCCTAAGGCATTTCATCAAACCGAAGTCTCACACCTACTCTTGCATCTCCACATGATGCTCAACAAAAACTCGCCGGCTCTCTCAACATGCAAAGAGACTAGCTCTACTCTAGGAGCTCACCAAAGAAGAGTGCTCAACTCTACCAGACAACTGGGGAAACCACCAACGGATCACGTCTGATGGGAACATTGCTCGCTGCACCCTTAACCACGGGGTTCCGACTTACTAGCTGCAAAACAACAACACTTACAAGAGAACAAGGATGTCTCAACAACCACCTCGAAGGCTACCAACTCTGCAGCTACTCACTGGGCAATCAACCATCTGCTAAGGTTCAAGATCAACACCTGAACTACCCAGGCTAGTCCACACTAGAACCTGCTCCACAAGCATCAACATGAGCAAAAGCCAAAGCTAACTCCTCTCCTGGAGTGGTACTCCAGGGCAAAACACCTCCACCCTTTCACTAGGGGAATTAACAGCTGGGCCACACGTGGCCTACGGGAGTCTAACCTCTGCCTCCATCCGGGCGATGTTCCGGCGGTATCCGAATCTATCTGGATATCTCAACAAACCACAACATACAACTCACTGCTGCGGGAAGTTGGCATGATGGCGCTCTAAACCCAAACCAACGACGAGTCGAGAACCGCTTTCGTCTCCGCTCCACAACACAAAACAAGGCATACACTAGATGAAAGGTATTGTAAATTCTTAACCCTTTTCTAAAAGCAGAAAACTTAGCGCGCACTGATGACCGCTCAGAGTCTTTGGTGATCATGGGAAAGACGACCTACAACAAAAGGTCAGTCTACAAAGTCTATGACTCGAGCTCTCGATACCAATCAGAAAGACCCGACCCAAATAGGGCTCTAAATAGGCCTTTACCCCAATGCATGCATTCAAAGTAAAGGACAATATGCAAATAATTTTTTGATTCCCAATTAAAACAAAACAATCAAGGTTCAATCAGAAATAAAGATAGTTTTTTGAAACACGTCCCCTGTCTCCAAGCACTGTTTCAAGGCAAATACATTTCCAAAACGTACACTCACGATCAGAGATTTCTTAAAACATTTGAAACATCCTCAAATTCAATAAAGCAGAATCCACGAAAACATTCAGAAAACATCCTAGGGCTCCGTGCCCGACTACATGCATTCAGGGGAAAATAAAAAGACAAGAGTCATAGAAATAAAAAGTCAGAGACGACGGCAGGTTCCCATGATCACAGCTCCTCCTTCAGCCATCCTATTTCGCCCCTTGGTTACCTGTGGAAAACCACAAAATAAGGGTGAGTAACGAATTACTCAGTAAGAATCCCCAACCGAGGTACAATACGATGCACATGGTCATCTAGATGAGTGTATGCAAGCTATGAATATAAACACAGAATAGAGCACATAGCTTAAGTCCACACTTGAACCTCGGATGCCAACTCAGGGTCTTAGTCCGGAGATAAATCACCACACAATATGCCCTATACAAGAAACGAGTCCCGGTCTCAGCCTGTCTACTGTCGAATGAAAGGTGCACTAGCTCAAGATCCCGAGGAGCTCTCCGGTCGACACTGTAATGAGCGTAAGCATGCCCCGCGTGCTTCTACAGACTATGGGTGGTGCCGAGTCTAGTGGCAAGCTGCCCATATCCAGATACCACGCCTAACTAAATCTCTGGATCGGTGTCACTGACATAGGGGTGTGAGACCTGGACACGTGAACTATGTCAGCCTGTACCACCGCTCCTGAGGCTAAGGAACGGGTCGTGGTAGGCTTACACAAGGAAGCCGTCCTTACCTTAACAGGTGGCAATCAAGGGCTACTTCCGAACACGCTGAGGACGTGCCGGCTGCCGGGGACTAGGCATTGCCAAGTCATCATCCCGACCGTTGGGGCATCGCTTAGACTACCACCCTCACCCAAGATTGCGGGGCCTACCGGTTGGGATAGCTAATCCCTCACGGGGTCCAAGGACGGAGAACTGTCTCGAACGTCCTTGCCATGGATGCAAGATACTTTATGCATCGGGCCGGATGATGCTATCTACGAACTCTAACTCGCCTTAACAATCGGCAAACAAGCGATATAATCCAACACGTGCTCACGAGTACAGCCGAACCTAGCATGGTACTACGGAGCAAGAATAAACACGAGCATGCATGTAAGCGGAACAACCTAGCATGGACTAACATGAAAGAACAATATGCGAAGTCATGCCAGTCAAAAATACATAACAGAGCACCTAAACTATACATGCCGATAATCACAAACAAACATACAACATCAATCACAAAGAACATCGCAGGGTCCACACAACTCCGGTAAGAAATCCTTACAGCCGGGAGGCAACTACACACAAAATCCTAAGTGCGATCGATCCCGAGCTAGCTAACGAGAACCTAACAAACACAATAGAAATCACAATCATAGCCCTAAAAATATAATAAAACAAGCAGGCTTGGCTCGGGGCACTCACACGGCACGCACGACGACGAAATTTGAGTCTTTGCTGGCGGCAGTCTGTGTGCTGGTGGTTGTGCTGGCGCGCGCGCTTGTAGCAGACACTGGCGATGGGCACTTCACGGGCTAAGGCGTGCGGCGAGCGGGCGGGCACGGGCAGCGGCGTCGCGGCGTCTTTGGCGGCGCGACACGGCGATCGGGCTGCTGCAAGACGAAGTGGCGTCTGCGCTCGCCGATCCGCGGCGGCGACGAGGTAGGGCGGGCGTTCGACGAGCATCTCGCTCGGCCGATCTGGTGCGACGACGACGAGGCTGGCCGGCTCGAGCGCGCGACGGGATCGCTTTCGGGCGGTGGGCGATGGGCAACAGCGTCGATCGTGGACGCGCGACGGCGAGCGAGCGCTCCGGCCGATCTAGTGCGGCTCTTGGTCGGGGCGTCTGCGCTACAAGTGTGGCGGTGGTGCGACGGTCGGCGGGCGGGCTCGGCGGATCTGGCCAACTGGTGGCAGATCTGGCCTATGCTGCTGCAACAAACACAAACACACACACTTCCTTACCTTCGGCCAGCAAAACAACCAATCGAGAAGAGAAAGAGGATGAAGACTTACCCGGAATGAAGATCTAGCAACGGAGCAGCGAAGGGGATGAAGAAATCGGCAAGGAGGCTAGGGAGAACTTGGCTTGGGTGGCTAGGAGATGTGTTGGAGAAGAAGACAACCTAGCCTATCTTTTTTCCATTTGACCAAAAGCACCCAAAAACCCCAAAATCCAAGGTTAACCATAAAATGACCCGGGAAGAGCAACAAGAGCTCTTACTAGCTCATCTGGCACGCATCCCCACAAGCTTTCCTGGAGACCCGGGTTCAAAACCCAGCTGCAACACAAATTCCTTTATTTTTACTTTTGCATCAAACCTTGCTCAACCCTTCCACAAAGCCTCACAAACCTACATAAATTCATCCAATATTTTTAGCAACTAGAAAAGACATAAACGGCCCTGACGGCCCGACCAAATTACCAAAATACCCCTTGGGCATACCTGGAAGACCGGGATGAAAACCTTGGCCGTTACAAGAAAGCACCAAAAATTCGCAAGGAAGACAAAGAAACTCACAATAGCGTAGAGCAATCGCATCAATAGATAAGTTTGGGGGAACTAAACCTCACCTTCATTGAGGACAATGAAGATTTTATGTTTGGGGGTGAGGGCAACCTGTTTATTGCATTCTAAGAAAAAAATAAACATCATCCTACTCTAGCAAAAATAAGAAGGTCGTTTTTTGCTTATGAGCCTAAGGATACCTTAAGTATTCCGCTATCTACATTAGTGCAAGCTTGAAATTCCTTTGCTAAGCGAAGTTGTTTTATGCTCAAACAGTTTACACTAAGAACTATGGAATTTAGTAGATATGAATGCAACTTACGAGGAATGTGAAAAGCATAATAGAAAAAATCCTCAAAAGACAAAAGGACTAGATCAGATACCTTCAGAGAGTAAGTTGGGAAAACTTTGAATTAGATGCGATTGAAAAACAATGGGTTGAGCATTATGCAGTACTTGCAATGAGGGGTACTTTGTCAGTCATGATAAAGAAGATTTTAGGGTTTAAACTGAATCTATTGGAAATTTTTAAAACTGTAAGGAGAATGAAGTTTCTTCCTAGAAATAAGACGTGTGTTAAAAATCATGAAAGTAGACGGAAAAAAATATAGAAATGCTGAGTTAATGAAATAAGCATCTTAAGCAGATAAGCATTGCTTGAAAACAAGCAATGATGTAAGTTTGAGGGTGTGATAGCTCTAAAAGAGAGCATATTTTAGGTTGTTTAGGATGCATTACTTTAATAATTAAGCAAAGAATATCTGCGTCCTTAGAGAGAATACAGAGAAATAACTTAGAAAATCTACATGCATTCATAATATTGCATCCAAAGCACGAATTTTCACTTTAGCACAAATCACAATTCAATTGTGCCTAATTTATGCTTTTCAGCAGGATTTCACGCAGCATCAAGGAAAAGGCAATGACGCGAACAATTGAGCGGATCACGAAGATATGCTGAACCAAGAAGGAATTACGATTGGCAAAGATTCATCTACTTGCGGATCACGAAATTTAATCCTATAAATATAAAAGCAAAGAGCGGAATCCATTGAGCTGGTCGGTTGGCCATAAGCCAATCGAGGGACGTGAGTCTACTGCAGAGAAGCTGATGGTGGTGCTGTGAGAACTGAAGACAAGGAGACTACTCACCTTCAACCGTGCCAATTCAATTTATTGTTTTCATTAGGAGTAGTTGTAGTATTTAAACATTATTTTAGTCGTAATAAAATCATCTGGTTTAAACTTCTATGTGATGTTCATTTACTATGATTGTGTTATAAGAGTTTATGATGATTAAGTATGAATAGAGCAAGTTATTGGTGTAGGTCTTGAATGTTACACTGTTGAATGTTTATTGATTACATATATACTTCGTTTAGCTACCCACGCATATACCTTGCGAATAATAGGAAGAGGAATCGCATGTTGACCCAGTATGCTACTTTATGATTGAATGAACAGCTGTTCATCATTTAAAGAGTTAGGAATAACCCACTACTGCTTACATCGCCCTGTGCTTAGTATGGTGTTCGCAGCCGAAGCTGGTTCACTCATAAATAATGAGTCACGGAAGTGAAATTTGTTAGGGAAGTAAGACATTCACTAGCTAGTCCGCACTCTTCTCATTTTCTAGGAATACATAGTTAGCATTACTCACTGCATGCATTTTATTTCTGCCTTTTATCTTATCGCATTAAATAAAAAAACCACTTATTATCTACATTTTATTTTACTTTTTGCACGACTCTGACTTAAGTGGTATTTACTCTAGAGATCGATAAAATTATATACTTATTACTTGCTGCAATTCCCAACCGCGTATACTTGCGCGTAAGTGATTCCTATTGCATTCGCATAAGAATTAGTTACTGTTCAATATGTTAGCAGTGGAATTGCGAGGTCAACTCTAGATTGGAAATATAATTCTATAACTACATTTAAGATGTGTTGATGCTTACGTTCAACAACAGAGTTTTGTAGAGGACTAGCAACATAAGAAAACCCCTTTTTCTTAAAGAATTCTACGAAAGGTAATTCAGGGGCATTATCACTTCGAAAGCATTTAATTGTTTTGTTATATTAAGATTCAAAAAGTTTTAAAAACTTTGGTATTATGATTGTAACATCAAATTTATTTCTTAGCATATAGGTTCATTTATATCTACTATAATCATCTACTAAAGTGAGAAAATACTTATATCTATTATGAGAAGTTCTAGAAAAGGGTCCTCAAATATCTCTCTATGTATTAGGCCAAAAGTAGACTTACATCTTTTATTGCTAGAGACAAAACTTAGTATATTTTGTTTAGGTAGGGGACATATTTCACACTCTTGGACAATATTACAGGAAGATTGTATGTTTGATACATTTTTCAAAAAGGTCACAGGTGTGTGTGATGGTTGTCCTTATCTAGAATTCCAAATAGCTAAATCAAATGTGCCTTTATAGTATTAATAACAGCTAGTGAAGGTTTAACATCAATATCATCAACTCATACAAGCCTTCATTGAGCAAATTGTGACATTGAGTAAAAAGGATCATCACTTACTTGTTGACTTGCAGCTATCACATTAGGAGCTTCTATCAAGTTTGTTAGCTTTCCTGGATTGTTTCCCCGATAATTCCTTGTTTAAACCAAGGTGGATATCCATGGATACAATAGCATTTATCTATTGAATGTCTCATGTATCCACAATGAGAACAGATCAGCCGACCTCTACCTGTTCCTGCGCCTTTCATATTTTTATTCAAGTTTGGTTGAGTGTTTACCACTAATGTAATAGGTTGTTGATTCTTGATTGTTGAGTCATTCTTATGATCTTCTTCTTGAACAATGAGTGCCAAAGCTTTGTTAACTATTGGAGGGGGAGCCATCGATAAGAGTTGAGATCTTGAATGGGCGAATTTATCATTTAAACCCATTAAGAAGTTTATCAGGTATTCAAACTGTACAGATTCATCAATGTCACGGTTTCCATTACATGTACATTGTCCACAAGTTCACCTAGGTTTGTAAGAAGTGTATTCATCCCAGAGACTCTTCATCTTGGAAAAATATGTGGATACTTAATCTTGATTTTGATCCAAAGAAGTCAGACTCTTATTTAAATGAATGATTCTAGGTCCATATAATTTCTAAAAGCGATCTTTCAAATCATCCCAATTTCCTTGGCTGAGTCCGTGAAAATGATCGATGCTGAAATTCCTTATGATATAGAGTTCAATATCCAGACGATTACTACATGGTTTTTTTGAACCCACAACAGAAACAACTCTTATTCTTCTTTAGGTTTTGGGATTGCACCATTGATGAACCCTAATTTTTCTGCGAATTGATAGGCCCGTTGACATGGATCTGCTCCACGAAACGTAATTGTTATATGTTAAGAGATTGGAAACCAGAACCAGATTAGAGGTATCGCTATGATGAAGAAAAAATGGACTCTATTTATTCACTTCTTGATGTTTCTGAATTAGATCTGCAAAAATGACCAAATCTGTGGATAAGTCCTTCTCAGTTGACTCTGTTGTTGAAGGAATTTCGATTCCAGTTAGTGGATCTTCCATCTTGACAAACTTATTGAAGATCTTTAATGGAGGAGAAGAAATTTTGGAAGAAAAGCTTGTTCTTGAAGAAAATCTCATCTTTTACTTCAGCGAAATGGCAACTATCCAATTAATTTTTCTACGATGAATCGCTCTTGAAGCATGTTTCTTTTATACCATTTTCGAGAGTATTTACATTTTTCGCTTCAGTGACCTCCACCCCCAAACTTGGAATTTTCATTGTCCCAATGAAAAACACTCAGCACCCTCAAACTTAAAGTTTGCTAAAAGTGTAAGGCTTGGGTTAAATCTAATTGAAGTTGCTCAAGCTAAAGATTTCGCGAAATTAAATTTCTAAACTTAATGACTTTAGTCGAATTAAAGTCTTGGTTCTTCACAAAACTCTCGCTTTGTTCAATTAAAATTCCGCTCCAGCATTGAAGAGTTGAGGAAAAATTTTGTAAATAAATAAACTTGACTATTTAGAGCAATAGTCATTTAAATGCGTAGGGGACAAGAACAACAAAGTAAAATACAATAGTTATATTATAACCGAACCTTTAAGAAAATAAATTACAGGATGCGAAAACTACAAAATAGAAAGAGGAGGGTAGGGCGAAAAGAGACTTCCATCTAAGGCTCTGGCGGGTCTTCGCTGGGCTCATCATTTGGCGGCGGCGAATCTGCGAAAGGAGGCAGCTGGAATGCACCACCCTTCATTCTATTGAGCACTTGCTGCAATACTTGCTCTCGCTGAAGGAAGTATTGATGAAATCTTCGATTTGCATCTCTGATTTCCCTTAGCAGCTGAAGTTGCTAGTTGTTGTTGAAAGTGGAAGCTTTGGGTTTCTTCGCTGCGCGACTCCCTCGCGCTAGAGCTTTTGAAGCGAAGTTCAAACATCGCTTGTTTGGAAGGAACGGATTTTTTGGCCTTCCCACGAGTCCTTGATGTTGGCACAACGAGGAGATGAAGTGAGGGAATAGCAGGTAACTTGCCTTTTGCCTTCTCCATTCGCGAATTTCCTTCGAGATGATGTTGCCGATGTTGATTGAGATACCAGTAATGATGGCGCAAATCAGCAATGCTCTTGGCACGGTAAGTGTGGACTCGTGGGAAATTGGCCTCAGTGACGACTTCATGAATGCTGCCTAGATGGGAGCTTCGTCATTTAAGTTTGTCGTGTGAAATCAATGAGACTGCCTAGATGGGAGCTTCGTCGTTGAAGATCTTCTTCGATTATCTAGTCGAGCAGTTGATCAAATTCAAATTTTTGGTTGCTAAGTTTGAAGAGGTCGTTCCATGCCTTGGGCGACCAATCAACTTCGCGACAGCGAACTGAAGCTTTGAATGTCTTTGGATCCAGCAGACTGGCGTAGAACTCTATCACCCATTCATGCCTCGCTGAGCTGAACTCCGTATAGAGTTTCTTCGATCCTCACTCTTCTATTTACTTGAGAACCTTCACTGGGAGTCCTCTAGGTCGGCGTCGAAGGGCTGCTCGGACAAGAACTTCTTCGATTCGTATTCGATGATGTTCTTGCCGATCAAACTGCGCGTCTGTTCCTCTAAGCAAATTGGGACGGTTCGTCTTGGATATTTTACCTCGTAGAGCGCCTTTCGCTGTTGCGGCTGCTGACCCACTAGCTCTTCTTCGCTCAAACAGGTAAAAAGCTCTTCGTCTAATTCGTTATCGAGATCATCATCATTTGTTGATTGATCTTCTCTCGTGGAAGAGCCTTTGCCTTTGCCCCTACAAAGCTGGCGCTCATTTGGATCAACAACAACTTGACCAGTTGTCAAGTGTGTGTCATCTCCAGCGATTGGCTATTCTTCGCCTAGGAGTCCCTCTTCGCCTTCGCCGTGCTCTGGGCTGGTGAAACTTTCCAACTCTTTGCCCTCCAACACTGGGCTGGTGACTTTAGTGAATTTGGCCGCCTCGACCCTTTCTTCTTCTGCGGAGCCCGGCGCGTGAGCATCCACATCATTCTGGAGAAGTGCCAGTGGTGCCTCATCCGCCCATTCGCTCAGCTCAAATTCAACCACCTCCTCCTCACTACTAGTGTAAGGGACCGACCCGAATGGGGCACTAAATGGGCCCTTATCCCAATGCATGCATTCAAAGTAAAGGACATTTAAACAGACATGATTTCGGATTCCAATTAAAACAAAAACATTCAAAATAACTCCTTTAAAAACTAGACAATTTCCTGGAACGCCCCTCTGTTTCCAAGCACTTGTTCCAAGATAAATACATTTCCAAAGTTTACTCGATCGAGAGATTTACTAAAAGCCATTCAAAACACTGTTTCGGATACAAAATCTTTGGAATCCACAAATATTTACAAACATCCTAGGGCTCCGTGCCCGACTACATGCATTCAGGGAAAACAAAACACACGAGAGTCATAATACAAAAATCAGAGTTGGAAGACTAGGCCCCATGATCACATCTCCTCCTTCAGGCATCCTGTCGCGCACCACGATTACCTGTGGAAAACCACAAAATAAGGGTGAGTAACGAATTACTCAGTAAGAATCTCAAACCGGGGTACAATACGATATACATGGTCATCTCGATGAGCGTATGCAAGCTATGAATATAAACACGAGAATAGAGCACATAGCTTAGCCCATACTTGGGCCTCGGATGCCAACTAGGGTCTTAGTCACGAAATAATATCATCACATGATCCAATATATAAGTCGCCTATACGAGAAACAAGTCCCGGCCTCGGCGCTTCATCGTCGACGAAAGGTACGGCTCACAATCCCGAGGAGCTCTCGATCGGCGCTCTAATGAGCGTAAGCATGCACCGCGTGCTCTCGCGAACTATGGGGGGTTGCCGGTCCGAGGCAAGCCGCCCATATCCATCCACCACGCCTAACTAATCTTTGGATCGGTGTCAGCGACATAGGGGTGTGAGACACGGACACGTAAACTATGTCGGCTGAACCACCGCACTGGGCCAAGGGCGGTCGTGGTAGGCTTACACCGAGAAGTCGTCCTTGCCTTAACAGTGGCAATCGGGGGCTACTGCCAAACATGCTGAGGACATGCCGGCTGCCGGGGACGAGGCAATGCCAAGTCATCATCCCGACCGTTGAGGCATTTAACAGTCTGCCACCCTCATCCAAGATTGCAGGGCCTACCGCTCGGGTTAGCTAATCCCTCACGGGGTTCAGGGACGGAATGACTTGCTCGACGTCCCTGCCATGGATGCAAGGTTCTTTATGCATCAGGCCCGTATGATGCTATCTACCGCAATTCTAACTCGCCTAGCAAAGCGACAAACAATTCCATAAAATCCAATACGTGCTCAATAAGAATACAACGAGCCTAGCATGATACTACGAAGCAAGGAACAGATACGAGCATGCTAGAGAGGAACAACCTAGCATGGATTAACATGAGAATTAAACCAGGAAAATCATGCTAATCGGGAATTCAAAATAGATTACCTAGCTACACATGTCAATAAACACAAACAAGCAGTCAATCAGCAATCACATATAATATCGCAGGGTCCACACAACTCCTGTAAGAAATCCTTACCTTGGTCTGGGACGATTTGACACGAAATCCTAATTTGCGAATGAACCGAACTAGCTACCGAGAACCTATCAATCACAACAAAAATCACACAATAGGCCTAAATATAATAAAATAAATGAGGCTCAGCTCGGGAGCAACTCACGAGGCACGCATTTAACGCGAACGAGCCGATTGCAGACTACTGGGCAAAGAACGGGGCTGGCTGGGCGAAGCTGCGCGCGCAAAATGGGCGCGTGGCGCGCTGGGCGCGGACGAAGCGCTGGCGCGAGGCGCAGCTTGCGCGACGAACAGAGCGTTGGCGCGCGACTTGGCGCTTCGCGGCGAGCGGCGTGACACGAAGCTGGGCGAGGCGTGCGCGTGGGCGCGAGGCGATGCGCGGCGCGGCTCGGTTGGCAGTGGCTCTGTTTCTGCGCGCGAACAGGGGCGAAGAAGAAAAGTCCGAATTCGAGCGTTTGGCGAAGATTCGATGGCCGATTCGTTGATGGACGAACTGCCCTACACTAGCTACACAAAATCCACAAGAAGCTCACTTCGTCTTGGCCGGCAACGGCGAAACCAAAATAGGGGAAACGAATTGGAATGAGAAGAAGAAAGAAGGAACTTACCGGTGTGGGTCGATCGGCGAGGGAGCTCCGGCGAGGGTGAGGAGTTGCAGTCGGTCGAGGGGAAAGGAGAAGAAATCGCGCGGGAGAAGTGAGTCGGTCGGAGGAAAAATCGCGAAGAAGAAGAAGGGAAATAGGGAAGAATCGGGCGAAATTCTGCTTTTATATAAAAATCCCACTGCGCACGGCATATATACCAAATCGCGCGCGTAGATTAACAAACACGCCCAGTGGCTCGGCTGGCAGCGCCTCTTGCCTAGCACGCGACACGTCCCTGGTTCGAATCTCACTCGACGCGCTATTTAATTCCTCATTTAATTTTACTCTTTCCCAAGCCCAAATGCCTTCACCAAAAATCCCGATCCTATTCAAATGGACTCATAATTATTCCGGCAATTTTCAATTTCAAAACCAGCCCTGTCGGCCCGACCCAAAATTACCAAAATGCCCCTGGGCCTCCCGGGAAGACCGGGATGAAATTTCCGGGCCGTTACAATACTCCCCCCTTATAAGACTTTCGTCCTCGAAAGTCACTTAAGATTGAAACAGCTCGGGATAATGCAATCTCATCTCATCCTCCCGCTCTCAAGTGGCTTCCTCTGAACTCTGACTCCTCCACTGAACCTTTACCAGCCGGATTTCATGATTACGCAGTGTCTTTGTCTCAAAAGCAAGAATCCCTACTGGTTTTTCCACGAAGCTCAACTTCTCATTCAGCTGCAAAGGCTCAAAATCCACAATGTGCGATGGGTCCGGCACATACTGCCTCAACATCGAAACATGAAAAACACTGTGCACCGCTGACAATGACGGAGGTAGGGCGAACCGATAAGCGACTCTGCCAATCCTCTCCAGAATCTCAAATGGACCAACAAAACGGGGACTCAGCTTTCCACGGTTGCCAAACCTCAAAACACCTCGCATCGGTGCGACCTTTAGGAATACATGCTGACCAACCTCAAACTCCAAATCCCGACGCCGAACATCGGGCGTAACTCTTTCGTCTCGCTCTGAAGTGTCAACATACGAGCTCCAATCTTCACTGACGGCACCATTGGTCAAGCTGCAAACAACTCGGGACCCAAAACACGCCTATCACCAACCTCTCCCCGCAACACGTAAGATCGGCAAGCGCTTACCATACAAAGCCTCGAATGGAGCCATCTCGACCGCCGATCGATAATCGTTGTTATATGCAAACTCCATCGATCTGAATCTGGTCCCAATCGCGGAAATCCAACACACAAGCCCTCAACATATCTTCGAGAATCTGGTTCACCCTCTCACCGTCTCCATCGATCCGAGGGTGAAAAAGTCATCTTGAAGCCGCACTCGGTGCCTAAACCCTTCGGAGCGCTCTCGAAAACGAAGTGAACCTTGAATCACGGTCCGATACGATCCTCACAGCACACCGTGATAGCGAATGATCTCGCTCCAAAAATAATCTGCGCCTTTGTTCCCACGGTATAAGTGTCTCTACCGGGAATGAAGTGTGCGCTCTTAGTCAATCGATCGACTATCACCCAAATCTGAGAGAACTTCCTCGGAGTCCTCGGCAAGCCAGAAATAAAGTCCATGGAGATCTCTTCCCATTTCCACTGAGGTACACTCAGCGGCTGCAACAAACCGGCTGGTCTCTGCCTGGGTGCCTTCACTTGCTGACAAGTGAGACATCGACTGACAAACTCCGCAACATCTCTTTTCATACCCATCCACCAGAATGTCTGCTTAAGATCCTGATACATCTTGGTACCCCCGGGGTGCCAAGCAAACGGAGAACTGTGGGCCTCTGAGAGCAACTCTGCTCGCAATCTCGCAACATCCGGAACACACAACCGCCTCAGTCGCCCACCACCGTCTGGTGAATATACAAAGTCAAAATCTCCATCAGCACTAACTCTGTCAAATAATCTTTTAAGTGCGGGGTCACTCAGCTGACTATCAACAATCCGCTGTCTAATCGATGGCTGGACTGTCAACTGAGCCACTCTGGCAGTAACCTCACCCAACAACACTGCAATCTCAGCCCGCTCGAACTCTCTCCGTAATCTGGGCTGGGAGCTCAACAACACCGCGGAGTGCGACGTCTTCCTACTCAGGGCATCGGCTACAACATTGGCTTTACCCGGATGGTACAGAATCTCGCAGTCATAATCTTTTACTAACTCTAACCATCTCCTCTGCCTCATATTCAGCTCCTTACGAGTAAACAAATACTTGAGGCTCGGTGATCGGTAAACATTCTGGATCCGCTCACCATACAGGTAATGCCTCCAAATCTTCAATGCAAACACCACTCCTTGCCAATTCCATATCATGAGTTGGATAGTTCGCTCATATGGCTTCAGCTGACGGGAAGCATAAGCAATAACCTTCCCGTCTTTGCATCAACACACAACCCAACCCGAACTTGGAAGCATCGGCAGAAACCACGAAACCACTGTTCCCTCCGGATGCCAACAACAGTCTTTGAAGTCAAAGCGCGCTTGAGCACGGAAAAGCTCTCATCACACCTACCGCCCCAAACAAACTCGACACCCTTCCTCGCCGGACGAGTGAGGGGCGAGGCTATGGCGGAAAAGTCCTTAACAAACCGACGGTAGTAACTCGCCAAACCTAGGAAGCTGCGTATCTCAGAATCGAAGTCGGCCCGCCCACGAACTCACAAACCTCAATCTTTGCGGGATCCACGGCTATACCATCTCTCGAGACTATATGACCTAAGAAGGCCACTTGTTCCAACGAACTCACATTTGGAAAATTTCGCATAAAGTTTGGTTTTCCTCAAGGTCATCAACACTTTCCTCAAATGCTCGCATGATCCTTCCCGGTCCTTGAATAGATCGAGAATATCGTCAATGAACACGATGACGAAGCTGTCCAAAAATGCTTTGAACACCCTATCCATCATGTCCATGAACGCCGCTTTGGTGCATTCGTCAATCCAAACGACATGACCCCAAACTCGTAGTGCCCATATCTAGACCTGAACGCTGTCTTAGGAATGTCGGCGTCCCTAATCCGCAACTGATGATACCCGGATCTCAAATCTATCTTGGAGAACACAGAAGCTCCCTGAAGTTGATCGAACAAATCATCGATACGGGGCAACGGATACTTATTCTTCACTGTCACCTTATTAAGCTCACGATAGTCAATGCATAGGCGCATCGAACCATCCTTTTTCTTCACAAACAACACTGGCGCTCCCCACGGGGACACACTCGGACGGATGAATCCTCTATCTAACATTTCCTGCAGCTGAACCTTCAGTTCCTTTAGCTCGGCTGGCGCCATACGATACGGAGCCTTCGAGATAGGGAGGGTCCCTGGCTCGAGCTCAATTGTGAAGTCAACCTCTCTCTTCGGGGGCAACCCCGGTAATTCCTCAGGGAACACGTCAGCAAACTCCCGCACAACCGGCACTTGATCAATAGTCAGTGAGGGACGGCTCTCTCCGGATAATTTGGCTAGGTAGCCCCAAGCTCCATGAGCTAGCAAACGACGGGCTTTCACAGCTGACACCATCGGCGGGCAAACTCCACCCTGAACTCCACGAAACTTGAAGCTGGGCCGACCCGGCGGCCTGAACACTACTTCCTTCCGGTGGCAGTCAATCAATGCGTGGTTAGCGGCTAACCACTCCATACCAAGAATCACATCGAAACCACTCATGGGTAGAACTATGAGCGTAGCTACCAGCAATTCCCCGGATATCTTGATCTGGCCATCCTTAATCTTATCTTTTGCTAACATATTAACTCCCGAAGGAGTTGCAACAGATAATTCGAAACCTAGAGGCTCTAATCTCAACCTAGCATGCTCAGCAAACAAAACAGATACAAACGAGTGCTTAGAACCAGAGTCAAACAAGACAAATGCACAATGATCCAAAACAAGAAGCGTGCACCGCCGCTGCGGCATGCCTGCGCTCGGCCTCGACGGTTCGTAGCGAGCGCCGCCCGCCCTCTTCGGCCGCTTTGCCGGTGAATCGCCATAGATGGATGATCACAAGAACGGATCATATGCCCCTCCTTTCCACATCGGAAACACCGCCTGAGCCCGGTCTGACACGCTCCGAAGTGGACTCTTCCACAAGTGACACAGGCGGGAATCTGCCTAGGACCGCCTCGCCGCGAGGCTGTGGGCGGGCGTAATCTCTACGCCGATCCGGTTTCGAATCGCTCTTGGCGACGCTGGCCGCCTCCTCTGAACTCAAACCTCTTCTTCTGCCCCACTACAGCTTGGACATGATGCTGCACCGGAGCGGCGCCAGCCCGCTCAATAGGATACTTTCCATTGTAAATAGTGGCCAGCTGAACAACTTTAGCATAAGTGGTAGGGGCCTGTGCCCGAACATCCTGAGACACACCCTGCCTCAGACTAGAAATGAACTTCCGAATTTTCAACTCAGGGGTCGCTATTAGCTGCGGAGCAAAATAACCATACTCCGAAAACTTCCTCTCGTACTCCTCTATAGAATCAGAACCCTGCTGCAGATTCTGGAAAAGCGATACCATCTTTTCTTGAGCCTCATCGCTAATGTACTTGGCTTTAAATTCTGTCTTGAAGAACTCCCAGGTAGCAGGTGGAGACCCAGCTGGTCTCTCACTCAAGGTGGACTCCCACCACCATCTAGCTACGCCCCCTAACACATGGGCTGCACACCTCGGCCTCTACACATCGGGGCACACCATAATCAGGAAGGTGTACTCCAAATGGGCAATCCATCTAGGCGCTTTGCTAAAGCATCACCGTGGCATCAAACTTATCGTGGTTCCACTTTACGAAGTCCTTCAACCATTTACCAAGCTCATCGGCACCTTCTGCCACTTCTGCCTCAAAGGCTTGTGGCTCTGCGGAGTGGGGTCTTCTTTGCGCCTCTTTGAAACAAACGAGTCATTTGCTCGATCCGAGCTCGGGACTCTTCCCCGCCGCTACGCCAACAAAGCTCGGGTCTCGCCTCTCGGCCACTCAACAGTCGACCACCATAGACCTCATAGAATTAGCAAATTCTCGCTCCAGGAGAGCGATCTCACGCCACGATCGCCTCAATGCCTACTCTGGGCTCAACAGGGGGAGCTACAGGCGGAATGCTATCAGTCTCAGCTTGGGACGATGTCCCTGCGGTGTCAGATCCGATCCTGACACCTCGGCCTCCTCTCGGGCGTCCTCTTCCGGCGCGGGTAAGCGGCATCTTTGGCGATCTACACCCAAACCAATAACGAGTGAGAACTCGCTCGCTCTCCGCTCCACAATACTACACAAGGCATACACTAGATGGCGTGTATTGTAAATTCTTAACCCTTTTTCTCAACAACAATTTGTAAACTTAGGCGCACTGATGATGGTGTCGGAGTGCTAGTGATCATGGGAAAACGACCTACAACAACAAAGTCATACTACAGAATTTATGACTCTATGCTCGATACCAAGCGTAAGGGACCAGGACCGAATGGGGCACTAAATGGGCCCTTATCCCAATGCATGCATTCAAAGTAAAAGACATTTAAGCAGACATGATTTCGGATTCCAATTAAAACAAAAACATTCAAAATAACTCCTTTAAAAACTAGACAATTTCCTGGAACACTGTCCCCTGTTTCCAAGCACTGTTCCAAGATAAATACATTTCCAAAGTTTACTCGATCGAGATTTACTAAAAGCCATTCAAAACCTGTTCGGATACAAAATCTTTGGAATCCACAAATATTTACAAACATCCTAGGGCTCCGTGCCCGACTACATGCATTCGTGGAAAACAAAACACACGAGAGTCATAATACAAAAATCGAGAGTTGGAAGACTGGGCCCCATGATCACAGCTCCTCCTTGTGCATCCCTGTCGCGCACCACGATTACACTGTGGAAAACCACAAAATAAGGGTGAGTAACGAATTACTCAAGAAGAATCCCCAACCGGGTACAACACGATATACATGGTCATCTCGATGAGCGTATGCAAGCTATGAATATAAACACAGAATAGAGCACATAGCTTAGCCCATACTTAGGCCTCGGATGCCAACTAGGGTCTTAGTCCGGAAATAATATCATCACGCAGTCCAATATATAAGTCGCCTATACGAGAAACAAGTCCGGCCTCGCCACATCTCATCGTCGACGAAAGGTACGGCTCACAATCCCGAGGAGCTCTCCAGTCGGCGCTCTAATGAGCGTAAGCATGCACCGCGTGCTACTGCAGACTATGGGGGGTTGCCGGGTCTGGAGGCAAGCTGCCCATATCCAGTCACCACGCCTAACTAATCTTTGGATCGGTGTCACTGACATAGGGGTGTGAGACCTGGACACGTAAACTATGTCAGCCTGAACCACCGCACCTTGGGCAAAGGAACGGTCGTGGTAGGCTTACACCAGGAAGTCGTCCTTGCCTTAACAGGTGGCAATCAGGGGCTACTGCCAAACATGCTGAGGACATGCCGGCTGCCGGGGACGAGGCAATGCCAAGTCATCATCCCGACCGTTGGGGCATTTAATAGTCTGCCACCCTCACCCAAGATTGCAGGGCCTACCGCTCGGGTTAGCTAATCCCTCACGGGGTCCAGCGACGGAATGACTTGCTCGACGTCCCTGCCATGGATGCAAGGTTCTTTATGCATTAGGCCCGGATGATGCTATCTACCTGCAATTCTAACCTGCCCTAGCAAACAGCAAACAATTCCATAAAATCCAGACGTGCTCAATAAGAATACAACGAGCCTAGCATGATACTACGAAGCAAGGAACAGATACGAGCATGCTAGAGAGGAACAACCTAGCATGGATTAACATGAGAATTAAACCAGGAAAATCATGCTAATCGGGAATTCAGAATAGATTACCTAGCTACACATGTCAATAAACACAAACAAGCAGTCAATCAGCAATCACATATAATATCGCAGGGTCCACACAACTCCGGTAAGAAATCCTTACCTTGGTCGGGGACGATTTGACATGAAATCCTAATTTGCGAACGAACCGAACTAGCTACCGAGAACCTATCAATCACAACAAAAATCACACAATAGGCCTAAATATAATAAAATAAATGAGGCTCAGCTCGGGAGCAACTCACGAGGCACGACGAACGCACGAACGAGCCGATTGCATGAACGGGGCAGCAATGGGGCTGGCTGGGCGAGCTGAGGCGTAGAAATGGGCGCGTGGGCGCGAGCTGCGCGCGGACGAACAGAGCATTGGGCGCGGACGCGGGCGCGCGAGCGATGCAGAGGCGCGAGGGCGCGCCCAGGCGAGCAGCGTGACACGGAGCTGGGCGAGGCATGCGCGCGGGCGCGAGGCGATGCGCGGCGCGGCTCGGTCGGCAGTGGCTCTGTTTCTGCGCGCGAACAGGGGCGAAGAAGAAAAATCCGAATTTGAGCGTTTGGGGAAGATTCGACGGCCGATTCGTTGATGGACGAACTCCCCTACACTAGCTACACAAAATCCACAAGAAGCTCACTTCGTCTTGGCCGGCAACGGCGAAACCAAAACAGGGGAAACGAATTGGAAGGAGAAGAAGAAAGAAGGAACTTACCGGTGTGGGGCGATCGGCGAGGGAGCTCCGGCGAGGGTTAGGAGTTGCAGTCGGTCGAGGGGAAAGGAGAAGAAATTGCGAGGGAGAAGTGAGTCGGTCGGAGGAAAAATCGCGAAGAAGAAGAAGGGAAATAGGGAAGAATCGGGCGAAATTCTGCTTTTATATAAAAATCCCACTGCGCACGGCATATATACCAAATTGCGCGCATAGATTAACAAACACGCCCAGTGGCTCGGCTGGCAGCGCCCCTTGCCTAGCACGCGACACGTCCCTGGTTTGAATCTCACTCGACGCGCTATTTAATTCCTCATTTAATTTTACTCTTTCCCAAGCCCAAATGCCTTCACCAAAAATCCCGATCCTATTCAAATGGACTCATAATTATTCCGGCAATTTTTAATTTCAAAATCGGCCCTGTCGGCCCGACCCAAAATTACCAAAATGCCCCTGGGCCTCCCGGGAAGACCGGGATGAAATTTCCGGGCCGTTACAACTAGGGACTTTGCCCTCGATTTCTACTACCGTGAGTTACTCTACCCCGCTTGGCTTGACTTCTACTGTCATGCTCCTCCCGGCCACAAAGGCCTTAGGAATGGCTAGCTTCTTCGCAGTAGCCTTCGCTACCCTTTGTTGCCTTTTCGCTACAGTGTCTTCCTCCTTCCTTTGTTCTCTTTCTTTTCTCTTGCGGTCCCTCCGCTCTCTTTCTTCTCTCTCCTTTTCTTTCTCCTTTCTCTCCTTCTCTTTCAGCAGACGCTAGTGTTTTGCCTTTGATCTCGCTAACTCAGCCTCTAGCTCTGCCATCTTTCTTTACATCGCCAGTTGAGCTTCGCGCTCAGCCTCCAATTCTTTGGCTCTCTTCTCTTCTGCCGCTTTCTTGTCAGCCAACTTCTTCCTCTGCAGCTCGGCAGTCTTGGCGGTGCTGACTTCCGCTGCAACACTTCCTTTCAGCGAACTTAGCCCTTTGCCCATAGAAGGCTCTACGGCTATACTCACCCCTGACTTTGCTGCTTTTTTCAAGATGATTCTCGATCTTTCTCCCACAGAGGGAGCTTCTGAGACGGTAGAGCTAAGAGCTACTCCACTTAGATCTTTTTGATGAAGCCTCGTCGCAGCGAGGGCGCTCATCCTCTTGTCTCATTGCTCAGACTTCTTGGATGAGGCGATAGGGATTTGAGAATTGGGGGCCATTGAAAGATGTTTGGGAAATTTTTGGGTAAGGGAGCTTGAAAGCAGCAAAATACTTAGCGTGATCTAGAGGCTCGAGAGAATTCAGAGATTTTGGAAGCGTGAAAAAGAGTAAAATATGGGAATCAAGGGGATTTTATATGGGTTGCTGCAGGATTGGTGAAATCTTGACCGCTCGATTGGATTTTGAACTGACACGTGTGCCTCGAGATCTATGATGAATACACGCATCGATTGATAGGAGATAGCTATCATGACTCCGCAAGAGCGAAGCAACCCTTACTTTGCAAAACGATTCCCGTTCTACCCTGCTTAGATCTACATCCGACTTTACTTTATTCGCTAAAATCCTAACTTATTGACCTAAAACTATCAAAAGGTAAATACATCAAAAAATATGTACAAGTTATAGTACTTACCTGGCCTGGAGATGGATTGAATAATTACTTGAGAAAGATATGCTCGCCACTCTAGCCAGTCCAACTTCGCTTAATTCTCAACGAGCGGGGCGAAGTCTGCTTTCGCGGCTTCTTCACCATAATAATGCTTCAGTCTTTTCCCGTTTACCAGAAATTCAGATTCATCAATGTCATTCTTCACCAATATCGCCCCATGAGAGTGGACTTGTACTATTTGGAATAGCCCTAACCACTTTGACTTTAGCTTCCCGGGAAAAAGTTTGAATGGCGAATTATAGAGCAGCACGTTTTGACATACTTAGAACTCCTTGGGTTTGATCCATTCGTCATGCCATTTCTTCGTCTTCTCTTTGTAAAGTTTCACATTTTCATAGGAAAATAAGCAAAATTCTTCTAGTTCCAACAATTGCAATTGTCGCGTCGAAGAGATGTTTGGCGAGCTTAGGTTTAATTCCTTGATGGCCCAATATGCTTTGTGTTCAATTTCCAAAGGTAGGTGACATGCTTTCCATAAAACTAAGCGATATGGCGACATTCCAAGCGAAGTCTTATAGGCAGTTCCATAGGCCCAAAGTGCGTCGTCAAGCTTGTTCGCCCAATCCTTTCGCGTTGGATTTACTACCTTCTCCAGAATTGTTTTGATTTCCCGGTTTGAAATTTCTGCCTAACCGTTCGTTTGTATATGGTATGTTGTCGCAACTTTATGATGCACGTTATACTTCTACAATACGGCTTCCAATGTGCGGTTTATGAAGTACGTGCCACCATCGCTGATCAATGCTCGCGGTGTTCCAAATCTTGCAAAGATGTATTTTTGCAAAAACTTAATCACTGTCTTGGAGTCATTGTTTGCGCAAGCTGCGGCTTCAACCCATTTGGATTCATAGTCAACAATGACCAAAATGTATTGATTCCCATTAGAGTTTAGAAATGGCCCCATAAAGTCGATTCCCCAACATCAAAAAGTTCAACCTCTAGAATATACTTTAACGACATTTCGTCTTTCCTGCTTATGTTTCCCAACCTCTGGCATCTGTCGCATTATTTTGCGAAGTTATAGAAATCTATGAACACCGTTGGCTAATAATATCCTACTTCAAAGACTTTTGCTGCGATTTTTGCTGCGCCGTGACATTCCTCTACAATTAGTTTTGCTTCTTCTTCGGTGACGCACCGATGAATGATCTAGTCTGTGCATTGGTGGTAGAGAAAAGGTTCATCCCAAAAGTAGGTTTTGACATCGTGCAAGAATTTCTTCTTTATTTGGAAAGTGATTTCTGTAGGGAGTACTCCGCTAATAAGATAATTCCCTATATCTGCGAACCACGACGGCGAAGTTTCGCTAATCGTCAGCAACTACTCATCAGCAAAAGAGTTTTTGATTTCGCTTTGTGGTGGTGAACATTCGACATTTTCAATTCTCGAAAGATAATCGGCGACAACGTTTTCACATCCTTTATTGTCCACAATTTCTAAGTCGAATTCTTGGAGCAACAAAACCCAGCGAAGTAGCCTTGGTTTCGCATCAGGTTTCTTGAATAAGTATTTGATTCCGGCGTGATCAGTAAACACAGTTACTTTCCCTCCAATCAAGTAGTTGCAAAATTTCTCCAATGCGGAAACGATGGCCAAAAACTCTTTTTCTATTGTGGTATAGTTTCGCTGCGTGTCACTCATCATTTTACTTGCGTAATAGATTGGATGAACTAACTTTTCACCTTATTGACCCAACATGGCTCCCACCGAATAGTCACTAGCGTCACATAGGACACAGAATGTCATTGTCCAATCTAGTGTTTTTATGATCGAAGCTGTGACTAGAGCTCTCTTCAGAGTTTGAAAATCGTTCGTACATGCGAGATCAAACTCGAGTGGCTTGTTCAAAATCAGCAGTTCGCAAAGCGGTTTCACAATTTTTGAGAAATATTTTATGAATCTGCGGTAAAAACCCGTGTGGCTTAGAAAACTGCGAATTCCCTTAACATTTTCCAGTTTAGCCAACTTTTCAATTACTTCCACCTTCTCCTTATCTACTTCCATTCCTTGCTTAGAAACTTGATGGCCTAACATAATCCCTTTTGTCACCATAAAATGACATTTTTCCCATTTTAGTACCAAGTTGGTTTCTTCGTATCTTTTCAGGACTCGCTCTAGATTCGATAGAAAAACTTCAAACGATGTACCAAACATTTTGAAGTCGTCCATAAACACTTCCATTCCATGCTCCATGTGGTCTGAAAAAATTGCAAGCATTCATCGCTGAAAATGTGGCTGGGGCATTGCAAAGCCCAAATGGCCTTTTGCGAAATGTGAAGATTTCGTAAGGGCATGTGAAGGTGGTTTTCTCCTGATCAGCTGGGTCAATAGTGATTTGGTTATAACCAAAATATCCATCCAAGAAACAGTAATATTCTTGTCCTACTACTCGATTCAACATCTGGTCCACATAGGGCAGCAGAAACCGTTCATACAGACTCGCCATCCCGAAACCGTTCTTGTTGGAATGAATTCATTTTGTTCATTCATCACTGCAGTTGTACCTCCTTTTAGAACACATTGAACAGGACTGTCCCATTTGCTGTCAGAGATAGGGTAAATCACTCCGACATCCAACCACTTAATAATTTCTTTCTTGACCACTTCTTTCATTGCTTTATTCAATCTTTGCTGTCGGTCAACCAAGAAAAATCCTTCGTCCTCAAGCTGGATCTTATGCATACACAACGCGGTACTAATTCCTTTCAAGTACACAAGCATCCGGCCAATTGCTCATTTATGTTGACAAAGTAGATTGATCAGTAGATCTTCATTCTGTTCTGTTAATTGCGAAGAAATAATCACAGTCGGAGTATTCTTTTTTCCCAAAAATGCATAGTTTAAGTGTGCGGGTAGTGGCTTCATTTCCAATTATGATGGTTGTTCAATCGAGGGGTTCATCGGACAGGCTTGTTCACCCAAATTTAGCGAATCCATCACCACATGCAACTTTGCATTGATTTCCTTCTCTTCGACGTTACTGTTATTTTCATCATCGGATGCCCATAAGTAATCCAGGTTAGCGTCATCTCTTCGCTCCTACGAACATTCTTCATAACTTTCGCTGAAATCATCTTCCAACGAAGTTATCGCAGATAACTCTTCTAAATTAGCTGGATATTTCATCGAATTTGAGATGTTAAATTTCATCTTTTCGCCATTCATTTGGAGAGTTATTGTTCCTTCATATACATCCACCAAAGTTCGCCTAGTTTTTAAGAATAGGCGCCCAGAATGATGGGAACCTCTTTGTCTTCCTTATAATCTAGAACAATAAAGTCTGCTGGGTAGATGAATTTGCCAACACGAACTAGGATATCTTCAACACAAACTAGTCAATATCGCCCTCATCTCAGCCACTTGCTGTTTCAGTTCTATCTCATTAGCGGTTTCTTCCTTAGTGATTATTTTGGTGTCTGCGCGAGGATGTTCTTTCGATTGGCAAGTGTTTTCGACGACTCTTTCAACGATTTTAACTGCTTGGTTGTATGTTTTGGACAACAATGCACCTGACACAGATGCACCGAGCATCAATTTATTAACTACACTCAATCCGCTGTAGAAGTACTCGAATTGGACACAACACAAGAATCCGTTGTGGGGGCACCTTCGCTAAATCATTTTGAAGCGATCCCATGCATCAGTGATAGATTCGCCTGGTGCTTGCCTGAATAAAACAATCTCGTCACGATGATGCATCATCTTCTTAGGTGGAAAATATTTTAACAGAAACCGTTTCGCTAACTCCTCCCATGCAATATTTTTTAAATTCTCTTGAGTATATAGCTATTCCATTACTTTGCCTTGCAGGGAATGTGAAAACAAACTTCACCGCAATCCATCTCTTGTCATATCTGGGATTACAAACGAATTGCAGACACCCATAAATTCTCGTAAATGGTTGTGAGGATCTTCACTCTCTCGTCTGGTCGGATACCCCTTGCATAAATTCTGCGATGTTTGGTGCGGTGTATGCTCTTACCACCCCATCCCTGTCATCAACCATCATGATAGGGGTGGCGAGGAATCTATCTGCGTGTTCGTAATTAGGAACAAAGGGCTTCTTAGGGTGGACCTCAGCATTTTCAGCTAGTTCAGTCATTTGGCTGGTCAGTCTCACTTTCGGTTTCTACTTCGTCTACGGAGAGTTCGCTCAGGTTATGGATCGAAAGGTTCTATAAACCTTGTCTTCGCATACACTTCCACGAACCTCCCTACAACAAACACATAAACAAATTCAACTCGAAATACTCTTAACACTACACTGCAAGTAAAAACACTTAAAATTCCCCGGCGACAGCTCCAAAAACTTGTTGGTTCGAAATATCAACACACAATTTATGAAAATAATTATCTAAGGAATGAGACGTGGCTTGTTTTATATTTCGCCAAGGAGAAATCTTTATTGTAATTCAAGCGGAATGTGTGAAGGTATATCTCCAAAGGTTGTGCAAGTGTACACAGTCTTTATTAAATCAAGTAAATGTCATTCTCCACAGGGACTTTCGATGTGTTTAAACTTGTTTCGTGCAAGAGTAAGGAAGTAACCAATATGATAACAAAGTAATTGATTTGATGTAATAAATGAAAGTGACACGATATGATATGCTAACAATTTGATTTAGTATCGAAAGGATCGAGTTTTAAAGCTTCGCTCAGGCGAAGCAACTAGCTAAAGATTAAACTAAAAGTGGGACCTCAAGTTCTCTCGAACTTTGCCAACAGCTCTCTCGAGCACCTCAGCTGACTCTCTCGAGTTCAACAACAAAAGAAAATCACAGTTAGCTCTAAGCGATTCTTATCTCTAAGTGTTCACTTCTTGAGTTATGCATGCAAGTTCACTCCGCTCCGGTCTCTCGACTTAGCACAGAGTTTATACAAATGGCGAAAAGCAAAATGTACATTACATGATGTTCGAATGCAACACTTTAACTTCGCTTACGCGATTTCCTTACTTCCCCTTAACCTTTCGACAGCAGATTTAGTTACTCATTCTGGCGAAAAACATGTTGAAGAAGAAATAAAAGATGAGAAACATGCTTCAATTGTAAATGTGGTTCGCAAACACTAACGGGGTAAAAGCAATGATAACACTGAAATTACTAAAGAAATGGCTACAAAGTTTTTGAAACAAGGTAAACTTCAAGAACAATGAAGGCAATAAACACTACAAATAAGCCCGGCAAAACTACTTCGACAACTGAAATCTCCTAAGGAAAGAATGCTTGGTCGGAAATGTAATCAGAGCACTAAAAACTAGAGAGAAAAACGTTGGAGGAAATTCGACTCTAAAATTGATGGAACTTGCTCCTTTTATAGAACTCTCGACCGGATTCGCTTCATCCTCTGCTCCACAATTCGATCCTGCCAAAAGCTACTTTGATATCCTCTCTACCAATGGTTGCTCTGAATTCTGATTTGTCGGGTGTATTAGGGCCGATAAGATGGACGGTTGAGATTAGCTTGAGAGCACCGATTGTTGCCACACGTCCTTTTTTAGAGATATTTTCGTTGATCTAGGCCGGATGCTTCACCGAGCTTCGCTTGGGTGAACGTAGGTTCGCTTCTTTCACAATCTGGCGAGCTTCATTTTTGCTGTTGTGTCGTAAGCGCGAGTTTCCTCTTCCTTGTTCCTTCCTCTTAACTAGGATTTCCTGCACAAGAATACAAGTATCAATTATTCTTTAAAGATAACCACATTTTTACTCGTATTCGTGCTATTTCACTACTTTTATGTTCGCTTTAGCTTTTGACAGACTTTTGTCCACATGTTCGTTTAAGTGTGGTTGAGTCTGCAAAGGGAAAATTTTCTTACAACATTTAATTTAATCTCTTTTATAAATATCTTAATTAAACTACTTTAACTCTCAATTCTTGACAGTTATCAATAACAAAGTTTATCACTCTTCCATTAAATTTATTTCAATTTGATCTCAAACTTTCAATTATATAATTTTAGTTCACTAACATTAAAAATATAAATTATTCATTTAAAAGTTTTATAACTAATATTAATCCAAATTTGTTCAATATTCTTACTAATTTTAATAAAGATGAGAATAAAATGTGAATATGTTTCTATAATTTATAGAGAAAAGAGAGAAACATATGTCAAAAAAATAAAAGAGAAAGAGTAATTATTTAAAGAAATAAAACTTATTTTAGAATCAGTTTCAAGTTTTCTTTAATATATTGTAACGGCCCGGAAAAAATTATGAGACGATTTGAATGGGATCGGGAAGTTTGGTGAAGACATTTGGGCTTGGAAGAATGTGGAAATAAATAGAAAATTAAATAGCCCGTCGAGTGAGATTCGAGCCAGGGTCACGTGGCAAGCTAGGCAAGGGTCGCTGCCAATCGAGCCACTGGGCATGTTTTTTAATCTTTGCGCGCGAACTTGTATATGACCGTGTTTTCGTGCGTTCGGTTTAAAGCAGAGCAGCCGAGTCTTCTCCCCCATTTTTCTTCTTCTTCCTTCTCTTTTCTTCCTCGACCGACCCGAGCTCCCTCTCGTGATTCTCCCTTGCGAACCTCGATTCAGCCGAGCTTCTTCCCCAAATTCAAGTCAATTTTCATTCTGTAACGGCCCGGAAATTTCATCCCGGTCTTCCTGGGAGGCCCAGGGGCATTTTGGTAAATTTGGGTCGGGCCGACAGGGCCGGTTTTGAAATTTAAAATTGCCAGAATAATTATGAGTCAATTTGAATAGGATCGGGATTTTTGGTGAAGGCATTTGGGCTTGGGAAAGAGTAAAATTAAATAGGGAATTAAATAGCGCGTCGAGTGAGATTCGAGCCGGGGACGTGTCGCGTGCTAGGCAAGAGGCATTTGCCAGTGAGCCATCGGGCGTGTTTGTTAAACTATGCGCGCGATCCGTATATATATGCCCGCGCGCGATGGGATTTTCTTATAAAAGCGGAATTTTCGCGCGAGCCTTCTTCTTCTTCCTCTTCTTCTTCCTTCGCGATTTCTTCTTCTTCACCTTCGACCGACCAGCGATTTGCCGGGTTTTCCTCCCCAATTCCAAGCCGGTTCTCATCTCAAACTGCCGGAGGTCCGATCTTCTTCATCCCGGTAAGCTTCTTCTTCTTCCTTACCTAAAAAATTTGAACTTTTCTCCCCTGTTTCGGGCTTTGCCATTTCCGGCCGAGTCGAGGTAATTTGAGGTATGGGTTTTGCGCAGCTAGTGTAGGGGAGTTCGCCATCAAAAAATCGCCAGTCGAAACCTCTCGGATCGCTCGAATTCGAGCTTCTCCTTCTCCCTGTTCTTGCATTGAAACACGGCCCCTCGCCGCTGAGCTCGCGCGTGGCGCAAGCAGAGCCCCCGCCGCCGAGCCTCGCCGCACAAATCCCCGTGCTCGCGCGCGCATCATCCTCTGCCAGATCGCCTCGCCGCCGTCGCGACGCCATGGCTTCGCCTCGGCGCCAGCCGCATCGCGTCGCTGAGGCCTGCTCGCTGAGTCGTGCCGCATCGCCAGTGCCACTCGCGTCCGCGCGCGCGCGTCCTCGCCAACACCCAGCCGAGCCGCATCGCCAATGCTCTGTTCGTCCGCTAGCAGCTCGCTCCCCAGCGCCCGTCCGCGCTCGAGCGCGCGCACCCAGCGCGCCCACGCGCCCATTCCTGCGCCCCAGCGCGCCCAGCTAGCCCCGTTGCTGCCCCGTTCGTGAAATCGGCTCGTTCGTGCGTTCGTCGCGCCTCGTGAGTTGCTCCCGAGCTGAGCCTTGTTTATTTTATTATATTTAGGCCTATTGTGTGATTTTTGTTGTGATTGATAGGTTCTCAGTAGCTAGTTCGGGTTCGTTCGCCGCTTAGGATTTCGTGTCAAATTGTCCCCGGCCAAGGTAAGGATTTCTTACCGGAGTTGTGTGGACCCTGCGATATTATATGTGATTGCTGATTGATTGCTTGTTTGTGTTTATTGACATGTATAGCTAGGTACTCAATTCTGAATTCCCGATTAGCATGTTGTCCCTGATTAATTCTCATGTTAATCCATGCTAGGTTGATCCTTTCTAGCATGCTCGTATCTGTTCCTTGCTTCGTAGTATCATGCTAGGCCCGTTGTATTCTTATTGAGCACGTATTGGATTTTATGGAATTGCTTGCTGTTTGCTAGGGCAGGTTAGAATTGCAGGTAGATAGCATCATCCGGGCCTGATGCATAAAGTACCTTGCATCCATGGCAGGGACGTCGAGCAAGTCATTCCGTCCCTGGACCCCGTGAGGGATTAGCTAACCCGAGCGGTAGGCCCTGCAATCTTGGGTGAGGGTGGCAGACTGTTAAATGCCCCAACCGTCGGGATGATGACTTGGCATTGCCTCGTCCCCCCGGCGATCGGCACGTCCTCGGCGTGTTCGGCCATAGCCCACGATTGCCACTGTTAAGGTAAGAGGCGGCTTCGGTGTAAGCCTACCACGACCCGTTTCCTTAGCCTCGGTGCGGTGGTTCAGGTGACAAAGTTTACGTGTCAGTCTCACACCCCTATGTCGGTGACACCGATCCAAAGAATTAGTTAGGCGTGGTGGACTGGACATGGGCGCTTTGCCTCTAGACCCGGCACCCCTATGGTGCGCAGTAGCACGCGGTGCATGTTTACGCTCATTCTGGCGCGACCAGGAGAGCTCCTCGGGATCTTGAGGCAGTGTACCTTTCGTCGACGATGAGAGCAGCCGAGGCCGGGACTTGTTTCTCGTATAGAGGCGACTTATATATTGGGTGTGTGGTGATATTATTAGGACTAAGACCCTAAAGGTGGCATCCGAGGCCCAAGTGTTGGCTAAGCTATGTGCTCTATTATCGTGTTTATATTCATAGCTTGCATACGCTCATCGAGATGACCATGTATATCGTATTGTACCCGGTTGTGGATTCTTATCGAGTAATTCGTTACTCACCCCATCGTGGTTTTTCCACAGGTAACCAAGTTGCGAGACAAGATGGCTGAAGGAGGAGCTGTGATCATGGGGCTTAATCATCAAACTCTGATTTTGTGTTATGACTCTTTATGTTTTATTTTCCCCTGAATGCATGTAGCAGGCACTGAGA